>JAMXBC010000004.1:75088860-76295860 GCA_024138005.1 Lumnitzera racemosa | reverse complement strand
TATTTGTTTAGGTCCAGGTCGAATTTTTTACTTAAATGGATAATAATTTTATTTAGTCTTGTTTACATTTATAGCAATTAATTTATTAAGCCCCGTCTCAAATCCTAACAAGCGAAATTTCTCGTTAGAAGTGAGAAGAGCACAAATTGACTGGAGCACGTGTCAAAAATGTTAGCCATGTGCAAGATGGGTCCAAGATCCTTTTTGTGGACTACTGGGTCTTAACATGGGCCTAACATACGTTTGAATTTTATGAATTAAGCCTTTTAGGCCTCTTAATTTTGAATATTAGCTTCTTGCAAGCTATTTGGACTGAATTTTGTTTGGTTCAATTTGTAAATAAGTCAATCTTGTACTTAGAAATAAATTTCATTTATTAAACAAGCCAAACTCAATTACATGTTTATACTTACGAGATAACTTACATATAGGTTTACTTATATTATTAACAGGCTAACTTATAAATAGGTTTATGATTAAACTCATTAATATTGTTAATTAGCCGACTTGTGAGCTAATAAATTATATTCAAAATCATATTATATTAAAAAAATATAATATAAGAATAAGATTAATATAATTACAAAAATTATTAAAAATATAAGGATGAGAAAAATAAACACCATGGGGTAATGTAAAAATCATTAATATAACTATAAATCATAAAATTTTAAAATAATCTCATTGAGAAAAGGGATAAAAAAAAAAAGGGTAGAACTAAAATATGAATTAATTTGGAGTTTCAATTTAATCTTAAGCTCATTTAGGTTTTATTTATCTAAGTAAGATCAAGCTCAAGCTCATTTAAATTTCTTTTAGCTAGCTCAATTCAAGTTTAAGCATAGAATTTTCAAGTTAAGTAAAAGTTCGGCTTAACTCAAACACAAGAATTTTTAAACCTAGCTTAAGTCAACTCATTTAAAGCCTTACCAAGAGGAAGTGTTATTGCTAAATTAAAGGTCTTGGGCTCAACCCCTCTCATACATAAGGGATCTTTTTTTCCCCCTTTTCTTTTTTCCCAAATGGCAACTATAATGCATAGGCTATATAATAAAGTTTGCATGGGGCTAGAGCATTCATGTATTGTACACGTATCATCTTCTCCATAATGTTGAAAGTCATTGATAGAGCTTTAAGCTCTTAAAATCAAACCAAACCTCATTTTGCACTATTTCTACTTAAAATAGAGTAATAAAGGGTGAAGAGTCCAAAATCTAAAATATTTATCTTAAAATCATAATAAACTTGAATATTCGAGCTTAATCAAACAAAGGGTTAATTTCAAAATGAGATATTTAAGCATTACAATAGAGATTACTAAATAAAAGAGTATAGCAATATTTTTGGATGAATTTCGCAATATGTATCTTTGGGATTTGAATTTCAAAAAGTTAGAGATAAATCTAAAGAATAAGTCAAATCTCAAAAATATCTCAATTAACTGTTTTTGGTCATTATTCCAAGATTTAATCAATATATTTTAAGTAGCATAGCAAAACAATATGCAAGAGAGAGATTAAAATTTTTTTGCATGATTGATGATTGAGAATAAATTTCAAAAGCTACTTCAGAAACTTAGTAAAAAATTGCACAAAACAAAATTACTATCTTATTGTTTTTTGTATATGTGCTAATTGATTTGAGGGGATCTTTACTTTGTTTTTCCTAATTACTTTGTAATCATTTGATAAAATTTTTGTTTGAGTTTAAAGAGATTTAGAGAGTTTTCCGTAGACCTATAAGTAACTTAGAGACAAGCTAGTGAGACAACTTAATTGTAACCTCTATTTCTCATTTAAGTATTAGAAGTGGACCAGTGAAACGGCACCGATGAGAAAGATTGAGTCCCCAACAATGGTTAGAAGAGAGTAGTAGACACAAAGCTAAAGTTCTTTAAACTATTTGCCCGATTTTCTCTTCCCTCATCTC
The DNA here is from genome assembly GCA_024138005.1 of Lumnitzera racemosa. NCBI lineage: Eukaryota > Viridiplantae > Streptophyta > Magnoliopsida > Myrtales > Combretaceae > Lumnitzera > Lumnitzera racemosa. Next base: position 76,293,931 of record JAMXBC010000004.1, on the reverse strand, counting down.
TATTTATTTTTTTTGCTTTACTATTTCCATTGTTATTATTGCGCTATAATATAAAATTCAATTAACAACTACTTTACATGCCATTCTAACTTGATAAGATGGGATTTTGTTTGAAAATTTTGAAAAAGTTTTAAATTTTTCCTAAAGATATCAATTCACTTATTTTTTGATATCTTATATGGGACCTACACAAACCACTAATAATTAAGGCCACTTACCACCAACATTGGCTTTACTACCACTCTAACCCCTATAAGCCTCAAGCTACTATGCTCAACTACCACTTTAAATCCTTAACCCACTATCATTAACCTATCCACTTTACCTCTATTAGTAAATCACCACTACCATGCAATAGAGGAGATCAAGTTAAGCTAGTATGATATCCATGCAAAGTTTGATAACCAACACATTATATTGAGGAAGCTTCATTATTTGCTTAGTTGTTTATGACACAAATTCCAACCTAATGACCCAAAATCAAACCTAAACCCAGCTTATAACCTAAAGTTCGGCTAGAAGTCTGACTTTGCCTAATGACTCACCCCTACAATTAGAAGTCTAACTCGATAGTTCGACTCAAGTTAGGTCAAGTCCAACTTATCCTATTAGTCCTTTAGCTTTTATTCATTTTATTTTAAATATATTAGTATAGATTTTCATAAAAATTAAAAAAAAATTTCGAAAATATGAAAAATAACAAGATTTATTGAAAATAATAAAAATATAAGAAAAAAGTAAAAAATTTTCAAAATAAAATAAAGGTTTTTTAGAAATAAAATCTAAAATTTTGATATGAATTTTCTTCCAAAAGATAAATAAAATTTTTCTTTAATATTTGGATTATGCCTTTTTTTTTTCCCAACAAAAGTAAAAAATTTCAAATAAAATATTAAGAAAGTTAACAAAAAATTGGAAAGTTTTTCAAAAGATAGAAAATAAACACAAGTTGAAGAGGATTTTTGAAAAAGTGAATTATGCTAACCTAACCCTAAAGAGTAAGTATGTAGGCATCCTTCTGAAATAACCTTAGAAAAAAAAAAGTAATTTTTTCTTAAAAAATAATAGAAATACAAATAATAATAAAAAAAAGAGAAATAATAATGAAATAAAACTTTCCTAAAGATAAAGAATATCAATCACATAATAAGCTATAATGTTCAAATCCTCGAACTTAATGAATATTTTATTCAATTTATAAACATGATAGGAGAATTAGTTATGTTCAAAACTTGGTAGTTGCTAGTAATAAAAGCTATTTAAGAGTATATTTTTAACATCTTTTTAAACAAGTTTAAAATTTTTTAAGTTACATATACTAAAACCATTTAAGTAGCTTCTTGTTTGACAATTGAGTAAAGGTCTTATCAAAATCAATCCTTTTTTCTTAATTGTATCATCGCAACAAGGGAAGCCTTATTCCTATTCTTATGTCATTAGATTTGTTTCTAAAAAATTACAATGTTCCAATTGCTTGTTTATCACTATCCTAAGCACTACGTTTATTACCTCATTTCTTATAAATTGATTAAGCTCTGATCATATAACTTGAACCCCAAAACTCTTTATTTAGATTTAGGTACATAAGATAAAATATTGGACCACTTGTATTTCTTGGGAAAAATCTTGCAATTACTCTAATAATAGGTTAAACTATTATTAGATCCTCAGAGTGATCTTTAATAAATCGTCATTATTTAGAAAGGTATATATTACTAGATTGATTTAAATTGTTGTCTTTCTTAAGTAATTTTTCTGAAGATTTTTATATTGATTTTCATTTAATTTGACACTATTCATTTGAACATTAACATAATTAACTTTACTAGAGGAGTCCTTAGGTGGAATAGGAATAGAATCATCAAGTACAACTAGAACCTAGAATGGATTCTTCCATTATAAAAATCCTTTTGTTAAATGCTTTATAAGTCTTACTAATCAAATCATTAGATTTTAACATTAAACTTACTTAGTTAATCCTTATAATTTAGGATGGAACATCTAGTTCCAAATAGATGGAACTATTAAATTTTAGGTCTTTTACTTTTCCATGGTTCATAAGGTATCTTTTTATAGATTCGTCTTATAAAAACATGATAAATTACATAACAAATGATGTCAATGGCTTTATCCAAAAAAATATTTTGATAAATTATTTCCACTAAGCATGGTTTAATCCATTTTAATTAAAATCATGTTGTTTCTTTTGATAAATTCGAATTATCATAGGAGTTCTAGGTATCAAAGAAGTATGATTTATTACATTTTCAACACAAATGTTACCCTTTTCATATTTTTTGAATTCTTGTCCATGATCAATTATTGTTCATGATCATTTCTTATCAGTTGCTCAACCCTTTTCACTTTAGCCTCTTGTAAAATATTAATAACATATGATTAGTTTCATTCTTATTTTACAAGAAAGAATGTCCATGTGGATCTAGTGACATTTTCAATAATGATCGAGGTATATTTTCTACGATCTACATCCAATAAATAACTTAAAAGTTATGAAAGATGATTATTTACTTTTCTTGTTGACATACTTGGTAAATTTTGTCTTTTTTAATATTAATCTTTGATAAACCTTTGATAAGATCTTTTCTTTGCATTAGTGCTCACTTTGAGGTTATGTCCTTTAAGATCAATTGTATAACATTTATCACTTAAGGACCCAAATCCACTTAGTCTTTTCATTCATGTTGCCATTCTTTCAAACTCCACAAATGTATCTAGTGTGACAATATATTCCATAATAATTATAAATCCTTTTAGTGACTTTTATAAAATAACTCTTATATAACTTATTCTTATTGTTTCTATTATAATCAATTCTAAGTTTGTCCATCGTTAATTTTTGTTGCCTTAAAAGTATTTTTAATTTCTTTTGGCTTTCTGCAAACTTAATTCTGATTTGTTTTAAAGTCATCTAGCTAGATTTCAAAACCAAAATTTTTCATTTTTAATTCTTTTAACTTTTTCATAAAAATACTTTCATTATCTTTAGCCTCTTTATACTCAATATCTAACTTCTCATTTTGTTTTTTTCAACTCTTCATTTTCTTCTTTCGGTTATCTCTTCCTTTTTACTTATTGTATTCATTTTTAAAATCATGTAGCTCATTTTCTATTTCCTTTATCATATTCTTTGATGGGCTATTCTTTTTGTGTATTTTACACCATTTATTACAAAGCTCATCATGCATACATATAAGTTCATTATATAAAATTTGAGAAGTAGAACATACCAAATCATCTAAGACCATGAAAAACAACTTATTTAGGGAGTCGCTGTAATCGTTATAACTCTATATGTCTATCATGGTATCCATGGTAGCTTTTTTACTAGCTTTCTTTTACAAGAAGCAATATTGTTAGACGTGACCCGAGTTTTTACACTTATAGTACATTATTATAGCCTTATTTTATTCTTTTCTTCATTTTGAGAAATTACCACCATCTTCTTTCTTCAATTTTTTGTTAAATTTTTCAACTTTGTTTTTCACTCTCATCATCACTTGCATGTGAGTTGGAAAATTTAAGAGCTATCATGTTCTTCTTAGCATCCTTATCTTACTACTTAATCTTCTTATACATCATAAGAGTTTTAAGAAGTTTCTTCTTCTTCCTTTTTGAGAAGTCATGAACTTCTTTGATTGTAATTCTCTTAGTTTTCCAAACTTTGTTATTGACCTTAAACATTTGGAATTAATTTCAAGATTATGATGGGTTACTCGAAGTACCGTGATTTATAATTTTAACAAATCTATGTGAATTTTAGCAACAATCTTATTTGGCTCCATTTAAGATTCTCAAAAACTAATTTTTGCATACTTAACACGAATAGTTCCTCCATAGGTGTGTTCAAGATCGTCCCAAGTTTCTTTGATGTTAGTATATATGCAATTCCTATTCAAATCATTTTCATTCAATTTTGCATTTCAAAATATTCATCGCATATTTATTTAAGTTAAGAGTTTCTAATTTTTTTTTTTTTTTTTACATTAAGATCTTTTGCATCTTTATTATCTAAGAATGCAAGTCATTTTCCAATGACATTTCATAATTTTTTTTTTAATTGTAAGCTTTAATCAAAGGTTCCATTCTACATTTCCAATAGGAATAACTATATCAAATAAAAAAAAGAGTGATCTATTTATTACTCGACTCTCTAAGAAACTTAGTCCATTAATCGTTACAATATTTACTCTAATATGCGACTGAGCAAACAAACAAATTAGAGATTAGTTGTGGTACTAATTAGAGTTCTAGCCTGGGAACCTAAGAGAGGTGATGAATTCGGGGTTTTATTGTAAATCGTAAAAATTTTATCAATTTCCAAGAAAACTGAACACTAAAAGAATAAATGAATAACAAATAACATAAATAACTATTTTAATTGCAATGAAAATAAAGATATTGGGTGGAGAGATTCAAGCCCATGATCTAGCGTGGGGTTTAGACCACCCTCTAATCTTCATGAATAATCAATAACATAAGCTTATTTATGAGGAATTCGTGCCATTTTTATTACTCTCAAATTCTTGGCTCCTAAAGGTTGATATATAAAAAAAAAAAGAAAAAAAAATACGCTCCATAAATTATAAGTGCAATATTTAAATAAATATGCCAGTAATAGCTCACTTTGCACTATACTCTCTCTCATTTAATACATAAGCAAATTATAAATAAGAATACAAGACTTAGTGAAAATATAAACAAATAGCACTTTAGAATGCATTTAGTAATTACTTCCAATTGCCCACATTATTTTCATAAATATCCCTCCAAACATTTCCATTAAGTAAGCAAGTAGAGCCATATCAAATGCAACTGTAGATTCACAATGGCTATTTTTCGTTCCAACCGATGAAATGCCAGCCAAATGCCACTTCCAAAAAGCACAATCTTTCAAATGCTACACACTACTATCCAAGTGCCACTTAAAGAACTAAGAGATCAATAATTTAAGGTGAGTCATTGGAGTAGCACAATTTGGTAGCCATTCATTTAGTGCACCAAAAATTTTTCTAAACACTTAATAGAGCAAACATTTTCAAATCGATTTATGATGATATTTTTCGAATAAAACAATTCAAAACTTTTTGCAACGTATAATTCAAATATCAAGGTTATAGGATACACTAATAGAAGTTCTTTTTAAAAAATATCATCTAATTTTGTCTCGTCAAAATTAATACAAAATCTTTTGGTTCAAAAATCTTATCATAAATAATCCATTTATGATGAAGTGATTCAATTGAATAGAGGAATCTCAATTTATTGATCTTATTGGTATAAATTTGGAAGGATATCATATTTTAGGTTCCAAATTATATGATTGAATGAATCTTCCTCTATCTGTAGCAAATTAAGGATTCTTTTTTTTTTTTCCTTTCTTCAAATTCTGATTTAAATTGATCAGAAACCTTCCATAAAGGATCAATTGTGAAGAGCAAACTAAGAACACTTAATCTTCTCTCTCTCTCTCTTAACGTCTAAGGGAGCAGACTCCTTTCTAAACATTTTCCTTTCATTCACAAATTTACTGTATCAATCTCAATATTTGTAGATCCATCACTACTAACCTCAGATCTGCTTTTTCTTATCATACAAACCATCATCAATCCATCAGTATAACGATACCATCCATTACAAATCCAACTCTATAGATTTGGTTCATTTGAAGATCATAGTGATCATGCTGAGTTTTGTTTAGCGATAGTTTTTAGAATAAGCAATTTTTTATATATTTGTTTATATTTTTCTTTTTGGCATTCCCTGGATAGGATTATGTCATCCCTTTTGTAAGATCTATTACTCTCGTTGATTGAGTAGGCTTTATTTTCTTAAGAGAAAATTTAGTATCCCCTATATGAGATGTTGTGACACTTAAAGAGATGTACCAGTTTATTCTTTGTATGTCAATTCTTTTATATCAATCAATTTAATTAATGTAATTTCTTTTATTGAATGAAATTCATTTTCTAGGAAAAAAACAAAAAAAAAATCCAATTCATATTCTTCCTAGGAAAATATCTTGATAAGGATTGATGAGATACATTTTGCATCATATTTAAAGAATTATTACTTTGAAATGAAGGAATATGTTATTTGATCATTACCAAACCATCTACAATCTTTTCTTTTTGTCTATACTTTTAATTGTCCTTTCCTAATAAGGATGAATATTTCTTACATTTAATTTCAATAAAATTATCATTTTGATTTTTCTCATATTTTTATTAATATGTCACGAACTAACGAATTCATCAAATCTCCTTCTAAACTTCTCATATTTCAAAGAAGCATGGGGAAGGAGGGAGTGAGAGAGAGAAAGAGAAGGGAAACTATATGTTTTGCCCTTAAAATGGCATATTTGGAGAGGAATCACATATTTGGAGAGGAATCACATATTTAAGTAGTAATTAATAATCATGGTCCACTAATTTGTAACTAAGGTTTGGAAATCATTTGACTTAAAACTAAACAAATATCAAACTTATAACATCGAAACCCGAAACCTATCTATATCATCTACTGAAACCAACAAGCATTACGATGGTCCACTCAAGTAATTGTATTTGCCATTACATTAACATGATTAAGATTCATATTTTGTCATTAATGTTACATGATGTGATTGAGACATACATTGGTCACTACATAGCTTCTTCTTACTACTTAATTTACTATAATTTTGCCTTTACATCCTCCTCCGTGTGCATTATTCTTTCTTTTCATTTTCTATATGTGAAATTAGTACGTTATGAATGATAAGTGATACAGGAATAAGGTTGTAAACTAAGTTAGTTGGTAAACTGCTTAAACTCGGCTTAAATTTTACTCATATTCAATTTGATGACAATCAAATTAATTAAGCTTAAGCTCGAGCTCCACCTACTCAAAGCAGTAAATTGAGTCAAGTTCAAGTTTAGAATACTAGTCTCGTCAAGCTCACAAACTTAATTAAACTTGAGACTCAATCAGGTTTCTTATCTTTTTTTTCTTTTTAGTTTTCTTTAAATTTCCTATAAGTCCCTTGGGGTGATGGGGTTAGCCACCACTAATGATGGCTTAAATTGACCCACTTTAGTTAGTAGGTTCGCTACCCAATTGGTTCTTTCAAGCATTTAAACAAGTGTTCGACAACCACCCTTATAGGCATGTGAACCCTCCCTCCCTCTTCTACCTCCCATTAGCCAGATAGTCTAAACAAAAAAATTAATGTCTTTAAGAAAAGACTCATTTGCAAACTTGACTTAAATGGAAAAAAAAAAGGTTTAAGACTAAAAAAAAAAATGAAACTATGTTAAAAACAAAAAATGTACTTTCTCCTTCTTTTTTTTTTTTTGTTTTGCCATTTACTACTCATAAGTTAAGAAACATGAAGCATCAATAATGAAAAGATTTGCTAAATAATACATGCTACCCATATACACATAGTGGTATATAAATACTAGTTATATTTAAAATACATTCTTTCTCTTTTTCCTTGAAGCATCACTCTCTTAGAGCTTTTAGAGATGAGATTTCAAGAGAAAATCAAGACTTCTTATTCCTCTTAAATATTGTTGTCCATTTTGGTTCAAAATCACATCATGAATTGTGTAGAAAGACTCAATGAAAGAGGATTTCAAGAGTACCTTGATGGTTGTATGGTAGGCATGATTCATGTGTAGTAAGTCACGTCCTTTTAGGCATGTGAATATTGTTGTTGTTTAGAAATGGTGTTGTGAATTGGTTCTTAGAAAAGAGAAAGAAGGTTAGGCTAGGCTAGGGGGTACCAAAGCTAATCCAATGTAACTATTCTAATGCCTAAGTCAGTATTTAGGAGAGTAATTTAATAAGTAAGTAAGTGTTAAAGGAGTGTAGAGAGTTTTTACAGTATTGGTGTCTCCATATTTATAAGCATTTGTCCAATAATTGTGGTGATAGGTAGCTCGTTGATCATGGGCCACTTGATGGCTTCTTAATTTAAGCACATGCTAAAAGATAAGGGGAATAGGTAGTTATGTAATTAAGTTGGGCGAATGTTAAAATATCCATGCCATTATTCAAATTCAAAGCATTTGAATGGGTAGGCTAGGCTTTTTGGCCCATCAAATCGGATAAGCCTAAAGTTTCCTTAATAGTTAAATTAAGTCATGTTGCCGACCTTAGCAAAGCAGGTCAACTCAATAAGCAATGTGCTAAGTTGTATTTGGGGTGAAATTCCACTATCATCATTTGCCCCCCGACTCTTGACTATGAGAGTGAATGAGGAGGTATTCTTCCAATTTTATCTAGATTAGCATACATGCAACTTATGCCTGTGCTCTTAGATCATCTTACAGTCACTAAGCAAGATCACTAAGCTCTCAATTCGTGTCTTCATGTTTCATTCCATATTCAACATAGTGTATCGCTTAAGTTCCTAACTCAAAGGTCATAGCCTGTTGTTTTTTCCCACCTATTTGTATTCTGCATACACATGTAGGACAACTGTCAATTCTATCACTATTACTCTGCACACTTTAGTAATTGTCAGCGACGCTTTGTCCATTGGATTTTTAGCATTGTATATGTGTCTTTCATCAGTACATGGTAATAAAATCATGCTTAAATCCCAACTATCCTTCCATTCCTTCCACAAGAAGATGATCATCAAGAGGGCAGTACATATAAAGTCTTTAAGAGGCCTCTTAGCATACTTTTTGCTTCATCTACATTAGTATTCCATAATCTTCTCTCTCAAAATTGATCTTGTACACAACTTCGAAGTTCTCTCTTCAATTCTTCTCTCTTTCAAATTCTCAACATTTCATCAAGTATCTCTAAGAGAAAAATCTACTCTATTACTCCAACTCCAAATGATTCTATGGCTACTCCTTCTAGCCTCCACAAGATGATTAGGTTAGCTTCAACCTTTAGTAGCTCGGCTGAGAATGCAATGGAAAGGTAGGAGAACCTAGCTTGTATAGATGCTCTACTAGTAGATGTTTATACCAATGATAGAGATGATAGGTTAGTTGCCAAGTATTTATATATTAATATAGTGTATAATATTGATTCACTAAATGTAGTTCGAAGCACTACCATTAGGGCAATTGTGCTTAGATATAATAAATATTTTGAAGATCTTCCAGTCAAATGGAAACTTTTTAGGCCTAGGGAAGATGAGAGGGTTTGTTTTCCAATTGACCTCAAATTTCAAATATACTGGAAGTATTTTGAGTTTGGTTTGTGCTTTCCTTTCACCGACTTTTGAAAAGATTTCTTCAACTTTCTGTATCTCGCTGAGCATGTTTTTTCCTAATACGTGTAGGATCCATGTTGTGTTCGAAATAATTTGTGAGGAGCTCAAGGTTAGGGCTACTACACCATTGTTTAGGTTTGTCTTTCCAATAAAATGTTGGTTAGATGGGTGGTTCTATGTGGCAACAAGGTATAGTTGCAAATTCATTATCGGCTTGGAGTCCAAGATTCACAAATGGCATGATAAGTATATATTAGTTAGGTTAGATGTAGATCTTGACTTCTAGACTAAGTAAACAGAATCTATTAGGATAAAGGATATTCAGCTGTTGCCAAATGATGCCAGTGTTGCAAAAAAGATTCAAGATAGGTGACGTAATAAGATGTTTTATTGGAAAGCCGAGAAGATCATTATCCATTATGAGAAGGGGGAGCCAATATTTTCTAATGAGGAAGGTAGGGCTTGATTTACCCACCATCCTAAGTTAAGCTGTTTGAGGAAAGCCAATCTTCGTAACACAAGGAGGGAGATCCTTTGCCTTTAAGCTTTGCTCAACACAGATTTGTAAGTTATATATTTTTTTACTTTTAAGTTGTAATACTCTTCTATTATGTAGATGTGGGTATAGATGACGTGGATCCCAAGATGCTACTAGCCCAAGCTAAGGAAAAGAAACAAAAATTAGATCAGCTTGTTATCAAGGCTATTCCAAGTCAAACCAAGGCAAAGAAACAAGTCATCAAGGATTAGTCCATTCAAGAGAAGAAGAAAGAGGCTCCCTGTCCCATGGGCAAACAAATAACTTAGCAGAAGAATGTTGGTCAACCTATTTAGAATGAAGTGCTACCCCTAATAGGGAATACCATAGAGGAGAGACCAATTGGTGAACCCGGTCAAGTTGCTACTACCGATGCTATAATGGAGATCATTCCAACTGAAGCTCTCAATAAATACTACGTCTTTGTTGAGCTTGAAAAAGAGGATGGGGAAGGAACATGCTGGAAAACCCCCATCTAAGAGAAATAAGAATTTGGATGAGAGCACCAAGAACGCTCTTCGAAAGAATGCCCTAAGCATCAGGTCTATCAAGTTTATTCCCTAAAGTGAAGAGACCTACTACTATGTGCCCTACTGGAGTTATACCATCCTAAATTCTACTTTAGGTGATCAGATAAAGTCCTTAGCTCTACTAGAGGGAATTATCCTTCCCAAGGATAAAGAAATTGTGAGGAGAGATGTCGATAATGTTGGTAGTAGTAACAAAGACCATATTATTACCAAATTGTATGATGTGAGCCTTTGAATCATTGAAGAGAGCTAATATTCTACTATTGTGCTCATATTATATGTTTAATGGCCAACTTTTTGTACTCATTCTGTAGATTAGCAGTCATGTTCTAACAGCCATCGACGAGGCTAAAGAAGAAACAAGAAAGGTATATTCGATCTTGTTTATATGTATATGTGATCGAGAGCCGATTAGCTCATCACTTTATCATTTTGATATAGAAGGTAGAGAACTCCTCTAAGGTACAAACTATTGTAGTCAAGAATGCAAGGATCAAGGTTTATATGAAGGTTGAGAAGTTAAAGGGAGAACTTGTCGTTGAACGATTAACACATTCATTGGCTAGTGATAAAGTGATAGGCTTGAAAGTTAAAAATGATGAACTCTTTAAAGAGATCGAAGAGTTAAAGGATCAATTGGGGAAAGAAGGGAAAAGTACTGTAGTCTAGGGCAAATAATTGCCTCAATGAGTGAGGAAGAAGACAAATTGAAGGTCTAAATAAAGGATTTAGAGGTTAAGAACTCTAAACTTGAAGCCCATGTTACTGAGCTAGAGCAAGCTACTAAGGGAAAACCTTCTATGGAAGAGGTGCTATTAATCATCACACTAACCCAGCAATACAAGAATTTGCTTTACAAGAAATTTTTGGAAGGGTTTCAACTAGCTAAAACTAAGGTTTTGAAAGCCTACCCTAACTATGACCTCTCTTGTCTCAATTTTGCTGATGTTGATAATGATGATGCTAATAGTGACGAAGATGGTAAGGTCAGCAATGAGAAAGGAGTAGATGGTTAATGGAAAAACAATGATCAATCAGCCAATGTTGAAACCCCTGCACCTGTTGAAGAACCAACTGCAAAAGAGACCCCCTATGTACAAAAAGAGGCTCCCAATACTCCAGCTAAGACAATTAATACTAACAAAGATCCCAACTCTACCAAAGTCAAGGATAAGTATGGTCAATCAAGACCCTAGCTTCATCAATCCTATAAATGAGAATGTCCCCACTACACAACCTAACAATTGATTTCTTGCTAGTGAATATTTTGGTTTTTCCTAAACTTGTTTTAATGCTCATTTAGGTCAAGATGCCAACCTTTTGGTAATTGTAATGAAACTTTTTCTATAGGTATTTTGCAATTTAAATTTGCTGGATATTTTATTTCACGCACATTTTATTCATCAATTTATCTGTAGACATAGATAAACAAAGTTCATTAATTGTGTAAGATTTGAACTTATTTTGAAAGTCAAAGTTCATTAGTCGAACTAAATAAATACCTATTAGGGATAATTTGAGTTCGTTAGCCATATTAGACTAAAACTCTTTTTCAAAAAAGTTGGGTTCGCTAACCACTTACAATTAAGCTTATTAACCATTATGAGTTAAAACTTTTATAAATAATAACTTGTTTGCCACGTAGGCCTAAACTATATCATCTGTTAATTGTAGTTAGATCATAAAATAATAAGATTGTAAATATAGATCCATATAGCAAATTAGGAAATAAACACTTCACATTAATAGAAACTAGGTTGCCACCTTACATAATCTTAAGATAATACTAAATGCAAATACACAATATTCTTGATAACAAGGAATACTTACTCGAAGTGTAGCTTAAGATTCTCGGTATTCCATGCTCGAGGGATAACTTGTCCATTTTTCCTTTCTAGTCGGTAAACCCCACTGCCTACAACTTCTCAAACCTTTACCAAGTCCTCCTAAATTGCACTGAGTTTTCCTTAATTGTCCTATGCGCTTGTTGCCTCCATCTTCCTACAAACCAGGTCTCCAGGTTGAAATATCTTATGTTTGACCTTTTGATTGTATTATCTTGCCACCCTATGCTAGTAGGTAGCGACCATTTCTCTTATGATGTCCTTTATCTCTTCTATGGTATCTAAATTAGCCATCAAGTTAACCTGATTTGTCACGACGTCAAACTTTTGTGTACATAGATTACGTAGCTCCAATTCAATTGGAAAGATAGCTTCTAATCTAAAAGTTAGCCTAAAAGGAGTTTCCTCTATTGAAGTCCTATGGATAGTCTTATACCCCCCATAAAATGTTAGGCAGCTCGTCAGCTCATTTGCCTTTCGCTTGATCAACTATCCTCTTTAAGCTGCACAAGATGTCCTTATTGATAGCTTCCACTTGTTTGTCTGTTTGGGATTAAGCCACCGAAGTATAGTTCAATTAGATGCCATGCTTCCTATAGAAAGCTCGAAACTTGTTGTTTTTGAAATATGGACAATTGTCGGTGATTAAGGAGACTCTAAATCTTAATAAGATAAAGTTGAATATAAATTACTTAACCATCTACTCGATAATTTTTGCTATTGCCTTGGCTTCAACGCATTTGGTAAAATAATCAACCGTAACTATTATAAATTACCATTGTGCAGTAGCTTTAGAAAAGGTCAAAGTATATCTAGCCCTCATTGGACAAAAGGCTTGAGGCAAGTCAAACTATGCAATTCATTAGAGGGCACATGGCTTAAGACCTCATGCTTTTAGCATTGTGGGCATTGTCGTAGTGCAATTTTGGCATCCTCCTTCATGGTCAACTAATAATAGTCGAGCCTTAACACCTGAACATATGACATCTAAGCTTTCACATGGTTGCTGCACACTCCTGCATATAAATCAAAAGAATTTATTGAGCGTCCTTCGGTACAAGGCATGAAGATAAGGTTGAACAAAACAATGTTTATATAGGTTTTCATCAATCGAGGTATAGTTTACGACCTAGTATATGAGCCTTCGAGCTTCCTTTTTGTCTATAAGCAAGACCCTATCCCTCAAATACTCGATAATCGAGTCCATCAATGATTTCTCTTTCAGACAAGGCTATACCTCATAACACTATTCCGTCACTTCCAAACTCTTATTCAATAGATATTCAACGAAGAGTTTGTCATTCATATCAAGAAGTGACGTGCTGGCCAACTTTGACAACTTGTCGGTAGCAATATTTCGAGCTCTAAGAATTATCTCAATCGTAAAGGATTGAAACTCTTCCATGAGCATTAATACAACAACCAAGTACTTGCTCATTACCTCCTCTTTTGTTGCGTAGTCTCCTTTTACTTGATTCATAATCAATGTAAGTTCGAAAAGGCTTCAAATTTCTCGACTCTAACCTCCTTTGTCAACTTTAACCTAACAATCAATGCCTCATATCCAGCTTCTTTGTTGCTTGCTGAAAATCCAAATTTTAGTGCATATTGTATCTTCACATTGTGTAGCCCTTGCAAGACAAGGCCTACTCCACTTCATTCCCTTATGGAGGAGCCATCTACATAGAGATTCCAAGTAAGTTTCTTAGCCATGTCAACACTGTCCTCTTCTCCAATGAATTTAACCACAAAATCTACCAAAACTTGGGCCTTCGATGTCATTTTAGGTCTATACTACACATGATAGGCACTCAATTCAAGGGCATACTTCATCATCCTTTCTGAGAAATCAGGTCATTGCAAGACTTACCATAGTAATTGGTTAGTAAGGACTACAATTTAACAAGCTTTAAAATATGATTTTAACTTTATTGTGTTGAAATTACCATAGTCAGGACAAACTTTTCAATCTTGGTGTATATTTGCTTTAGACCTAGCAAGACATGGTTCACATAATAGATCGGCCTATACTTTTTTCCTTTTATATGAACAAGAACAGAAGAAAGAGCCCAACTACTAATAGAGAGATATAAGAACAATTCTTCCTTAAAAATAGGCTTCAAAAGTACTAGTGGTGATGCTAGAAAATCCTTCAATTCTTTGAATGCGGGCTCGCATTCATCAATCCATTGAAACTCTCTGGGGTTCTTCAAAATCTTGAAAAACTCAAGCATATATCTAGGATTTTTGAAACAAATTTGTTTAAGGTAGCAATCCATCCTATTAATTCTTGAACTTCCTTGAGTGTACTTAAAGACTTCATGTTCCTTATAGCATCAATCTTTCTCGAGTTTGCCTTAATGCCGCATTGGGTTTCCATATACCCTAAAAATTTGCCTAAGGTGGCCCTAAAAACAAATTTCTATGGATTCAACTTCATGTTGTACCTCCTCAATGTGTCAAATGTCTCGTACATATCGATAAGGTACTAATCCTCTTCTTTACTCTCGACTATCATATAATCAGCATACACTTCGATACAGCAGTGGATTTGAGGCTTAAACATTTTTGTTACGAATTTCTAATAAGCCATGCCGATGTTCTTTAGCCCAAAGGGCCTGACCATGTAGCAAAATTTCCTAAAGTTCGTAACAAATGATGTGTGTACCTCATCTTCCTTCTCAATTTTGATTTGATTTTAGCCAAAGAATGCATCTATAAAAGAGAGTAAGGCATGTATTGCAATTGAATCAACCATTCGATCAATCCTCAACAAGGGAAACAACCCTTGGGGCAAGCCTTATTCAAGTTAGTGAAGTTTATACATATGAACCACTTGCCATTCAACTTCTTGAGCATCACACAATTGGCCAGCCTGGTTGGACAAGGGTCTTCCCTTATAAACCTTACCTTTAGTAGCTTTTAAACCTCCTCTACAATTGTTGCTCGCTATTCTAGGGTAAAATGCCTCTTCTTTTGTTAGATAACCTTTGCATTGAGATCTATCTATAATTTGTACATTATGACTTCTCTCAAGATGCCCAACATATTTGAAGGAGTCCATGAAAAGACACTGGCATTGTCTTGAAGGAACTTAATTAGGTCTTGGCAGATCTTCATCAGCAATGGCCTCCCTATCTTAGTTGTTTTATCTAGATTGTCCACAAGTTGAATTTCCTCAACTTCTTCTTCGACATTCTCCAAACTACTGAACTTCCTCTCTAGATTGGCCTCGATATGGAAGACTTCCTCACTTCTGAGCACACTTAAATATAGCGATTTAGCCAACTGCTAATCTCCCTCACATACTCCAACTCTGATAAGAGTAAAGAATTTTTCCTTTAAACATGTTGTTGATAAGACCATACTGAACAAGTGCTAACACAATCGGCCCATGATCATATTGTAAGGAGACCAGCATTTAACAATGAGGAAATTCACTTTGTCTTCCACTACATTCTCGTCATCTCTAATTTGGATCAAAAGAGAGATCACTCCACTTACCCATACAGGTTAGTTATTGAAAGCATACAAGTCATAATCGTAGGATCTTAATTGCGCTTTAATCTTTGGCTTCATTTGATTAAATACATGTTGAAAAACAATATCTACCGAACTTCTATTGTCAACTAAGATCTTCTTCATCTCAAAGTTGGTAATTCTTACACTGATTACAAATGCATCATCATGAAGCCTTTATACACCTTTGAAATCCTTCTCTATGAAAGAGATCGAATTGTTGACCTTCACCTTCTTGCTTTGCACATAAACATATTATATGGCATTAATCAAGCTCGAAGAGTAAGATCGGCCTAAATTGAAGAGTTCACCAATAGTGTTATTTATGATACCATTTGGAGCCCAATTGTTATTACCTCCTTCTTTTGCCTCCCATATAGCTTAAGGAGGCCAATCATCATTATCTTGTTCATCTATTCATCTCCAGGTTGGCCGTTTAATATGTTCAGCATTGCAAGCTAAGAACTTGCTCAGATTCCCTTATTGGATCGCATCTTCAATAGTATTTTTGAGCTGTATACATTTGTCAATGCTATGGCCTCTATTACAATGAAAATCGCAATACTTGTTTGAATTCCTATGCAATGGGTTTCCTCTCATATGCTCAAGCCATTACAACACCCTTTTACTCCGTACTTCCATCAATATGTCGAATATTGAACCATTAAAGGGAGTATGAACATAATAGGTCAGAATACGCGGCCTCTTCCTTTCACTATTGCCACCTTTTAAGAACTAGTCATTATGTCCATCAAGTCAATCCTTTAAGATTTTCTTATTCTTATCATTTTGTTAATCACCTCTACCTTGATTGACCTTACACGAGGCTTTTATATTGTCCTCTTTCCAAATGTAAGAGGTAGCTTTAGCTTTAAATTCTACAAATGTCTTTAACTTACTTTTAGCTAGAAATTTAAAAAATCTCCATGTAGCTTGACTCCATCAATCACTGTATTCAAGGCAACATTCATGTCTAACTCTAGATCTAAACCATCTCGGTTATAAACTAAGCTAGGTAATCTCTGATGAACTCATTAGATCTCTGTTTAATGGTATTAAGAACATATGAGTCTTTAATTGAAAGTTTGCTTGCAAGGAAATGTTGCAAGAACACCTCCGACAAATCCTTAAAGCATGTGATAGTGTTAGGCTTTAGGTGCTTGAACCATATACTTGCAGCATTCCACAATGTTAAAGGAAATGCTTAACAAGCCATAGCATTAATCAAGCTGTCAATTTAGAAAAAGTGCAATAATGCTCAAGATGATCCTCTAGGTCTTTTGTTCCATCATACATCTCAAACTATAGCAATTTGACATGCTGTGATATGACTTCCTACAAAATTTATAGAATAAAAGGACTTTTCTTAATTGTAAACTAACAACTACTTGTAGCAAAGGCACTAACATGCAATGGTCTAGCATGGTGTGCCTACTATGGTTGTTTTCCTTTATCCATTCTTTTAAGTACAAGGGTTGAAGTTCCATGCATCACTCCGATCTGCTTTCTTAGTAATTCAAGCAAATGGACTGAATTATCAAAGTCTTTGGCACTATTGTCTTCATGCTCCCAATTCTAATTATGCAAACTATCTTTTCAAATAAGATTCAAAATTTCATCATTCTTCTTAAACAATTTTTAGTCTTCCTTAGCCAAATCAGCACAAAGTTGTTTTAATCTAGCCAACCAATCTTCATCAAGATGCTTACTCCTCTCCTAAAAACATTAGGGAAAAGCATTAGCACCTACACTTTTGGTTAAGTGTATCTTAGCCATAAGTAGAAAGGTTCAAATAGATGGTGCCAAATTATTGTTGTTCAAAAATAATATTGTGATTTGGCTCCTAAAAGAGAGAAAGAAGGTTAAGCTAAGGGTTGGTGGGGCTAATCCGGTGCAATCACTCTGATGCCTAAGTTAGTGTTTAGGAGAGTAAGTGAATAAGTAAGTAAGTGTTAAAGGACTAGAAAGAGTTCTTACAGTATTGATGTCTCCATATTTATAAGCATTTTTTTTAATAACAGTGGCAATACGTAGTCTGTTGCTCATGATCTATGTAGCAGCTTCTTAATTTAAGCATATGCCAAAAGATAAGGGGAGTAGGTAATTATGTAGTTAAGCTGGGCAGATGCTAAATTGTCTGTAATGTTATTCAAATTCAAAAATTCAAAGCACTTGAATGCATAGGCTAGGCTTTTTGGCCTATTAA
The DNA here is from genome assembly GCA_024138005.1 of Lumnitzera racemosa. Taxonomy (NCBI): domain Eukaryota; kingdom Viridiplantae; phylum Streptophyta; class Magnoliopsida; order Myrtales; family Combretaceae; genus Lumnitzera; species Lumnitzera racemosa. Next base: position 76,276,056 of record JAMXBC010000004.1, on the reverse strand, counting down.
ATAAGCCAAGCCTAAAGAGTCCTTACTCATCAAATCAAGTTGCGTTGTTGACCTTGGTAAAGCAAGTTAGCTTAATAGGCAATGTGCCAAGCTATAATCTAGGGCGAAATTCCACTATAATCAAATATGGTACCATGTTTGTTGCTCGTACAAGTGGTGTGAGCTAAGTGTAGTTTATGTGTCTCGTTTGCAAAAGATTGGTAGACTAAACTCTTTCTATTTCAAGTTTAATGAAAATAGGCTTTTAATCCAAATTAGGTAACATAATCATGAGTGAAGTAATGGTTTGGTGTTAAATAAAGCTGAATGAATTTTAAGGAAAATGTAATTGAAATAATCTTTTCTAAACCTTTTACTAATTTTAGAGAATTAGAGTTAAAGGATAGATGATTCTCAAGTTTAACTTATAATTGCATGACTTTGATGCAAAACAAGATTAAATTGGCAAGGTCCGATTAGTTTTAAGATTAGGAGAGTCAACTAAGGTCATGGCTGTTGAATCCAATTCACTAGAAGGAGTTTTAACCTATGTTTTGAATTAGATACGGAATTAGAAGGGCAAAGAAGGTGAGAAAAAAACTAGACTTTTAAGAGACTTTTTTTTAGTTGAAAAATGAAGGAAAATGAAAGGAATAAATTTGGGAGGGAAATTTTTTTCTAAGCATCATTAAATTCCATTTTCCTCCAAATTAAAGAGAAGGGAGAGGGAATGTAAAATCGAAAAATATTTAATTTTTTGTTTTAACCCTTATTTACCCTATCTTTTCACTTTTGTTTTTTTTACGAGTATATTGATAATTATATATTATACTTCATTTTGTCGTGACTAAAACTTTCTCTCTTTTACCATATCTTCATTATCAAAAATCATTCGAAGATATAAAATACTCTCATAGTTCTTTTTTCCTCCCATATTTTCTCTTCTTAATTTCTTCCATCATAGCAAACAAATGGTGTTAGCGACCGAAGTGAGGAATAGTTGATTGCCTAAAATGAGTAGCTGTCAGCCGTTGTGATTGATTGATTTCCTACCTTGGAAGTTGTAATAGACTGGCCCATCTCTTAGGGTGCTGATAGTCATCATAGAAAGCTCTAAGTCAATCGCCCAATTATTGTGATTGGTTGATTGCTATGAAAAAGTGACTTCTAGACATAATTAAGTACTTGATCTAATTTTAACCATATGCTTTTTCAGTACTTGATTCGCAATTGTCTCGATGAGGTTGTAGTAATTTACCGCTAGGTAAGTTGAATTCTACCATGCAAGAATAGTTGTACGTGCAAATTATTTACATAACGAACTCAATTTAGTCTACCTTTTGTTTGTGGCTAACAGCAAGTTTTGTAACCATTCCACGTAAATCGCTATCCAAGACCAATTATGGTTCGAATATTTTGAATGAATTCATGCTACTCATGTGGATAAACGAGTCGTCAAAATGATAAAGATACCACTGATGCTGGTGGTGACATTCAAAAACAAGCTGTCAATGGGACGCAATCATTATACAAAACACGACTGTCATCAATGACAGTGGACTGGTATGGCTGCTGATGTTTGCTTTTATATATATATATATATATTTATATATATCGTTCCATATGAAGATGGGTACATGCTGCATGCGATAGCACTTACTCGATGTGCTTCATATTTGACCTTTTTCGGGCTTTATGTTTCAGGTATCGACGACACAGAAGAAATAAATGATTATGCTAGTTTGGACTGTGATATTTAGATCGGAGTTTTTGGCAATAGCTAGTTTAAGATCTTTGCTTTTTAGGATGGACTCAAAGATAGAAATCATAAAACGAAACTAACAACAAAGAACAAACCAATAAATACTGGTGGAGTTGAGAAGCAGTCTCAAGTATATATGGAGGTTCTAAGGGTCAACCAAGGAAAGGCTGACTGGGAGGCAACTAAGAGTCAAGCCTAAGTAAGGTCGACCAAGTGCAATCTAATTGGGGTGGTTGCCAGGAAATCTAAGACTAGTTTAAGCCAATTTTTCCTGTTGAGACGGGCTTAGTCGATTCTTTTATAATTGTCTGTAATTTATATAGTTTCTTTTAGTTATTTTATTTTTATTTAAATAAATTTTTTATTATGTTAGGTTTTGAGGTTTTAACTATAAGTTTATAAATAGACTGTTTAGATCATTCTTAATAAGTTAAAATTGAACTGTCAAATAATAATCTTTTAATAGTTTTTGAGATTATGTCAAAAAACTATTGAGTATTAAATGGTTATTTTCTTTGTTCAAAATTACATTCTTATCAATCCAATCTTTCGAATATGGTAAATTCATTGATTGAATCATTGTGGATCACGTTTAATTTCTTCAACACTCAATGAGAGCTTCACAAATTATATATAATATTGATTTTAATTTAATCAAAATCAGTTTATTTTCGCCATTCGTGAATCATATCAAATAATTGATCTTGTTATCCATAACAATAAAAACCCTAAACACCAAAAGTAACAGTTTTCCTTTTTATAAACCCTCAAATACAAAAATATACAAATTGGTTATTGTCAGTATATCCGGTCACACATCATTGGGTAAACTTTTATTCCTATTTTACTAAAATCGATATCTAGTTTACTACTATTTACAGTTTGTTTAGTTTACAGATCCTTGATTGATCTTTGGGAGAATTATTTTCAATTTGTGAGTTAAACTAAGGAATTTATGTCCGATTTTATTGGACCATCAGCTCAGTTTGTCATCCCTATCAATCAAAGAATACCCGTATGAGAAATTTAGCGAAGACGTTATCATATTCACATTATGCATGTTTTCTTGTAAAGCACAACGACGGATACAAAACTGAACTGAGCCTATCATTGAACTGATAGACTTTCATAGCAGTTAAAACTTTAGGTACATTCTAATTCGGATCTTAATAGCCCTATGGCACAAACAAAATCATGCATCTTAGAGTTGGAGAGGTGATCATAACTCTAAACTATTGAAATCAATGTTAATCATGCAAATATAGCATCTTAAATATGAAGAAAAAGAGTAAAAAAAATTACAGAATCCCAGAGTCTCCAGCCTCGATGTAGGATTACAGCTACACGTTAGAGTCTGGACCAGCAGGTTTTGAATTGAGGAGTGGCTGAAGAGCCTTCACAACAATTGTCATGTTTGGCCGAAAATCTGCCTCATACTGGACACAAAGTGCTGCAACCGCAGCCAGCTGCAATAGTTGAATTGAAAATGCAGTTTTATAACAGTATTAGTAAGTGATCTTATTCGATATACCCACTGAAAACTATTAGATTACTTAAGCTGCTTTGAAGAATTTGATTATTACATCTTTTAGTTGAAACTGCAAATGGATTTTCTAGGACATTTCTTGGTCAGAAAATAAAAGACCTTTCATCCAACGCACATAAATTATTGTGAAAATTCTCTTTCATATACAAAAAAAAAAAAAAAGAAAAGAAAAACGATTCCCATATCAGCAATCCCACCAGAGGATAGTTATGATCCCAAATTTCTGTCGAGCAAAATTTTCGGTATTAGAACTCCCAGCAGAATGACAAATGCTTAATCAAAGGAATTGAACCCCAAGTCTGCCTATATATGAACTTGATCTTCATTTTAGGAAAAAAATTGTCCAAGTTTAATGGCTTTACATTATTTGATTTCTTTGTGACATCTTGATTGACTAACATGACAAAAAATAAAAAGGAAAATGAAAATCAATGAGCAGATCATAAAAGTGCATCTATATAAGCATCCATTCAACTTCATAGAAGCAAAGAATGTTCTGTTATAGAGGAGTATATGCATCAGGGGTGATGCTATTTTTTTTAGACAACACTTCTGGCAGACGTGAAATTGTGTCATACATGTAGAAAGAGTTAAGTTCGGACTTTCCACAAACACGAACTTGTTTGAATCAAGCATAGAAGAGTTAGAAGAATGAGAATGAGAACCTTTGCAATGGCCTTTGGTGGATAGTCATTATTTAGTTTTGGATCTACACATTGCTTCACCTTATCCTCGCTCAATCTCGGAGTGGCCTGCCATTAGGAGATCATGTTTGCCAGTCATATAATCAGGGATACAAATACTGCTGTCCTAAAAATTGTGTGATAGAAAATGTTACCAGATACTGTACTAGAAAGTGGTTACGAAAAAGGTACAAAAAGATAAAAAGGTTTTTCCCCATTAATACAAGAAAAATCTGTAATAAAAATTCCTATAAGAAAAACATACCCAAGTTACAAGACTCTGCTGCCCCTTAGGCATTGTGTGGTCAACTGGCTTTCTCCCCGTCAAAAGCTCTAAAAGGACTACTCCAAAACTATAGACATCACTCTTCTGGGTTATTTGCCCTGTCATGGCATACCTGAAAAGAGAGCCAAGAAATATAACCACACACCACAAAAACTGTACTCTTAATGAGCAAAAGAACAAAGAAAATATATAAATCACATGATAATGCTGCATAATTACTTTTGGGCCATCCATAGATCAATGATTGGCTTATCATGACAAACAAAAAATTGCCAGAGGCATATCTTGAGATGCAAAAACTTTTAATCTTATTACTTGGTACACATGTGAAAATTTTGGGGAAATCATTCAAGATTGAGGAAGAGAGGGACTAAAGAAACATATTTCAGTTTCTCAGGGCTTGTCTGTTATCTACTCCTAATGTTCCCCCTAGCATGTTTGTTTGTACATATGACTAAGTTACATTTTGTGGAAATGATTGAATGGGGAAGTCAAATGACAATATATTAAATTGAACTCAGAACCACTTATTTTTATATCATGCTGAAATTATTTCCACGGCCAACTGTTCTAAATGTTTAAGATTATAATTTGGTGCGAACATTTATCTTTTATATTTTAACACATCACTCTTAGCACGTAGAGTTAAAACAACAATATAGTCCCTTCTACGGGCTAGAAGAGAAAATGGTCTCTTTCAAGACACAGCATGATAACAGGGAATCCCGTATATCAATAAATGCACGTCTCTCCATATCTCTGCCTTCAGGAAGCAGGAAGCCACTCTCTTACCTAAATCTCAAGCTGCAGCTTTGCGAGTTCTTGGTATTCAAGATAAGGCAATGACAGATATTTGTGCTTATTAATGCATATTTATATTTCACGATCAATATAACAAGAAGATGCTGCAGATTAAATTTTCAAAGTAACATTAAAGCACAGTTGGCCAGAAAGGACATGTGAAATGATCTTACTCAGGAGCATGGTATCCAAATGTTCCCAACACTCTAGTTGAATGTAGTCGAGCAGCTGTGTCAGAAGACTGATTCGATAAGTTAAAATCAGCTATTTTGGCTACAAAATCGTCAAACAGTAGAACATTGCTAGATCGGACATCCCGATGAACGATTGGAGGTTGAACTTTTTCATGAAGATACTCAAGACCTCTAGCGGCACCGTACGCAATTTTAACCCTTTGGTTCCAGCTAAGCACAGGACCTGGTTCAGCGCCTTGTACACCTTTCCTACCTGAACAAGAGTAGTGTTAGTTGCAGTTGAGCTTGAACTTTGTGGTCAAGGCAGCCATGGTGTATGTCTATGTCTTACCGTGTAAAATGTCATGTAGAGAACCCTTTGATGCATACTGATACGCCAATATACGGTTGTTTCCCTCCAGGCAGTATCCAATCAACTCAGTAAAGTTCTCATGCTTAAGCCTTGAAACAACTGATAGCTGCATTATTCATGATGAAACATTAGCCCCATGTTAAACATCTTGGAGATAGCCATGATAAAATACTAGATATAGTGATCGGTAGAAACTAGTTAACTTAAATAAGGAAACATGTAACTGCAAAAACACTTATTGCACACTCCCTGAGAATGTTCAGTGCTTTGCAAATTGTGAAACTTTTGTTTATAGATTTAACAAAGTGAAAAATATAGGTAAAACCATTCTTTAAAGTGGAAAGGAAATTCCAAACTCTAACCTGAGCTGCAAAATCTGCGTCTGGTTCTTGAGAGGAACTGGTATCTAATTTCTTTATTGCTGCTTGCTGACCACTGGGTAGCTTTGCAAGAAATACACGACCATAAGAACCTTCTCCAATCAATGCCTTTGAACCAAAGTTACCAGTTAACCTATTTAACTCAGCCAATGATAAAGCTGGTGTTTCTATTGGCAGAACCTTCTGTGGAACACCAGTTCTAACCACGTTGGAGGGTTTTGGCTCCCCTCTTGTATTGTCTAAAAGATAAGAGAGAATAAAAGATTATCAAACAACTAAAGAAACTAAATCACTGCCCATTTAGAATTCAAAACCAACGTTTGAAGAAAATTTATATCGGAATATATCTTCACAAGTTGCAATTCAATTCAGAGGCTTGTGTTGACTACATTTGCCCTCAACTTTCACTGAGTTTACGATAAATCCCTCACTGATCTTATTCAAGAGAAAGATATTAAAAGAAACATGATGAAATCAACATTCTAAGATGTACAAATTCATTTAATTCAAAGCAAAAACAGAATTATGTTACATACAAATTCACATCACATTAATGACATCACATTAAGGCAGACAATTTCCAAAATAAGCATAGTTTGACATATTTACCATAAGTAGTTCCTCCTTTTGGTGGAGCTGCATATTGATTGGCCGGAGGACCAAAGTTCTCCTCCTCAGCGCCTCCACAACACAACATGATTCCAGTTGTTTCAATAACTTAACGATCCATAAATCCTCAAATGCTTCTGAATTAGGTTAAACTTAGCTGCGGCCTTGATCGGGAATTTATCAAGGCTAGGATGATAGCAAGTACCTTGGAAAAATGAAAATGAACATCTAATCACAAACAAAAAATGAGGCAATACAAAAGAAATCAAAGAAACAATACCTAGTAGAATTCTAAATTCCTAAATTGCCAAAATAAAGCAATTATAATGTTATTTCCCTAGTTTCCATTCACATCACCCGATGAAACCCTATGAATTTAGGTCTAAGTAAAGCATTAGGTACGATAAATTCAAGGTTTCAATCATATGGGTTAAATCATCTCGTACTTCTAAATCTCCTATTTCACGTTTCCTAGAATCAATCTGAAAGGAAGAAAAAAAAAAAAAGGAACAAACCGAAATGCTTCAAGACATCCTATGATTTTCCAACATTATATCGACATCTAGCATTGCAACTACGATACAAGGAGGATATCACTATATTATACGTACAAAATTGGAAGATCAATGGCGAATTCAATATCTCAATAGTAAAGGAATTTTAAAATTGGGAAAGGAGATAAAAAACATATTCCGTAACCAAAAAAAGAGCAGCATATGAACAAAAAGAAGAAAGGGGGGAAAGGGACTTACCTACACAAAAGGCCCTGTGATCTGAAACACACAACAAAGAAATGAATTGGGGAGAGAGAGGAAATAGTTTGAGGAAAACAATGCCAGAAGAGGAGGAAGACGAGGATGTGGCTTGGAATGTAAAAGGTGGTAATAATGTTTCGCGGGAAATACGCAGGTCTGTGCAAACCGCTATAACGGATTCAATGCATGATATGTCGTTTCGGTCTCCATTTGCGTGCCCACACGTCGCATGTCCTACTTCCCACATTTCTTCATGTTTTTCTATCAAACAAAGTCCAAACCTATTCATTTCATCAAATTATTGACGATAAGAGCTATATTAACAAGAGTATTTTTAATTTTGTATTATTTAAAGTTTTAGATTGCTAAATATCATATTCAAGTAAATTTTTATTATCAAATTTTAGATATAAAATTTGATATTACTAAGTATTTTATCTAATCGAATATTTATTTATCAAATTTTATATCTAAATTTTTATGTCTATAGATATCATAACCCATTTTAACTGTTACTAATTACTAATAAATTTGACGAGCAAACTTCTATTGGACATGCCATTTACTAACTTCAAACTTTGAATATTAAATTGAAAAAGTAACCACATTTAAATAGTTATTTTGACATTGTGTCTAGATTTTTTAGGTGGCAAGATAGATATTGTTGTGGTTCAATAGCGATAATGAATCAAAATCAAAGCTAAACCAGATAAACAGTTTGATTTTATCTTGATTTGAACAATATTTATATAGGAAAACAAGTAAGTCAAGTGGTTTAGTTTAGATAACAAATTGAAGTTTAACCACTTAAAAATGGTTTGATTTTGGTTTAATTCAAACAATACTTACTTAAGAATACAAGTAGGTCAAGTTTTATATAGGTATTTAGCTCGATAGAACTTTATAATAACCATATAGAGTATTTCCTTATAAGGTATATAATGAGCTTAGGGAAAATTTTTATTGAGTCCAAGTCTAATTTTGGGACAATTTTAATATTCGATAAGGGAAACCAAATGCAATAATATTTCCAATCCTAATATATTTAAATATTTCATTTTATTTTATTTGTCGAATTTAATTCCAACTTATAGTAAAAATTTAATGTTATTATTTACCAAAAAAATTGTTGTTATTTTTTTTTATAGTTCATAAGGTTTAAGTTGATTTTGTTTTGTTTTGTTGTACAAATCATTTGACTTTTGCAAAAAGAAAAAAAAAAAAAAGAAAAGTCATTTTCTCCACAAAATTATGAATGTCAAAAACTTTTAATAAAATTGCATAAACTTATTAAGCGAGCCTGATGAAAAACCTCAAAAGTTGTTTGGTATGTTTTGGTGTATTTTGAAAACCCTTTAAGGTTGGCAATAAAAAAGGCATTGGGATGAATTTAGGTTTATCAAAGACTCGTTCCATACATACATGATAGAATCCCTTCATCTTTTTTTACATTTACCTTTTCCATATCCTTTTACAATCTCTGTTTATGGTTTTATTTTGATATCTTATTTTTATTTTCATTTATATTTCCACTTTTCAATCTTTCTCTATACACACAAATGTAAGTATCTTTTCCATCATTAGAGTTAATGAAGATATAATAGTTTAGATTCAATAGAAATAGAGTAAATATAATGGATCGAAAAAAAGTCAAGCATACATAAAGTGAAATGGAGATTCACCTATATGATTTAGATTTTTTTTTTTCCTCCTTTATTTTCTATACGATATGGTTGGATCTAGATTAATATAAAACAATTTGGCTCAATTAATAGATCAGACTAATTGCTTTCAACAATCGATATACCTATTGTATAGGTAATAGATATTGATACGTACAAGCCAATTTAGTTGATAAAAGATAAAGTGGAGCGTTGAATTTTATAAAGTGGACATATAAATGGGGATGTCCATTAGACCAAATTAATGAATATCCCAAAATGTGATTGTGTCCGTGCTTCGATTTGGCATCTAAACTGCTTTGGACGGAAAGAAAACGCAATGACAAAGAAAATGAAAACAGATTTCAGCATGTGTGAAAGAGTTTCCACTACATTTATTTATATTTTAAATTTGATTTAGATTTCTTTAGGCGTTATTGAGATGGGTCACCGTAGTAGATACAAGCTAGCTGGTAGTCACCGTAGAAAATAAATGAAAATGAATTAGCTTTTAGAATAGGTAAACGGAGATAAACCACAAATCATTAAGACACATGCTTTGCTTAGTGTTAAAAGCAACCCAATCAGAAACAACTATTAGCTTTTCAACTTACATGAGAAAAAGAAAAGATTTTGTTGAGAAAATCTATCAATTTTCGCCATTTACCTTAATTTATTCTTTTTAAGATTCTATCAAGTGTATTAATAGTTAAAAATATAAAAAAAAACATAAAATAAATTTATGATGTTATAATGATATCATAAAATATTTTAAAATTTTGAATAATTCTCTATTATTAAATTATAAATAAAAGAAAGGATAAATTGAAAAAAATCCAGATTCGTGACCAACTCTCTAATTTCTTGGGCAATAGAATAGGAAGCCCAATGCAGATAACAATCTCTAGGCCATTAGCCACATAGACTAGATTGGCATAGGCTATTTCAAATGTAACCAAACCCACGTGCCAACCAAGAGCACCCAACAGTACGTACCCTCTACATTTTACGTAATGGATCGCTCTGACTTAGACTACACACTAACATAACTCGGCTGTTAAGTGCCACATTGCTCATTGTCATACTGTCTTCCTTAGACACCGACAGTCTGTCCTGTTTATCTTAAGGCATCGGTTATTTCCAAGACTCGATTTTCGAGCTGTAAGTTACAAAGCTATCTTGAGAAGATGATAACCCATTCTCCGTGGTTACTAGTTCATTCGACAAAACCTTAATCTTCCTCACAATAACCTTCTTTAACACTGTTCTTCCATCAAGCACGATGCTACATCTCTCTTTATAAATGTTATAGTGCATTTGATTAACCTCTGATCTTTAAGATAATTTTGTAAGTAAAGCTAGATTGAATAAGTAAAAAGATCTTTGAAATCGATACCACCTTTTTCCTTAGTTTGAGTTTGGATTTCCCAACTGGCACAAAGGATCTTATGTTTACTCAAATCTTTTGTTTGATAAAAATAAAACACTAAGAAGATTGAAATATAATTCTATATATATATATATATATCTTGTAAAATTAAATAAAAAAAATTCCTACAAAGTTAAATTTATTTGATATTTATTTTGCTCGTATTTACAAAAATACCAATTAAAATAATCATTTCAATGAATAAAATATATAATTTTAGATTTATTTTCCAATTATGATACCTCAATACCCACTTTCATCATAATTATGAAGTAAGAATAGATAAAATACAAATAAAATAATTTTTTAAATATCAGATTTTAAATAAATATACATCAAAAACAAAATAGATACAAATAAAATTAAAAAAAAAAACTATCCAAATAGAACCTAAAACATTGATTACATTGTATCATTTAACTAGGGAAGGGAAATAAGTCATGGAACATGAGGTATGGCCAATACAATTGATTTAACTAAAACCTCTCTACCAACTTCACTCAACAGACGACACTGCTTCTTCTAGCCTTTTAGTTTTCTAATGATCTTGCCCCTTATAAAAGAGGATGCATCATATTTAGATTCACCCTATAAGAAGTACAACCTAAGATCATCTGTAATTTTATTCCCCAAAGTCCTACCTAACTCCATTTCTTTAGACAATATATGAGCAACCAAGATAAGGAGCTAGGGTGACGAGGGTCTCCTCCTATCTTTAAGTCCCTTTGAAATTTGACAATAATTCAACTTCTGACCATTCATTAGCTCAATTACTGGAAAACACATCATTATCTAATTAAACAATTGATGATCATCGAAAATCATACCTAAGGAGCACTTCCTTTGAGAAATTTCATTCTACATGATTATAAGTTTTATTTATGACAACTTTTTTTTTTCCACTCTTCCTGTTTTCTAAAAAGTGGAATATTTAATATGAAATTAAAACATTTTCATAAATCATTATTTTTTTTATTTTATAACACTTTGATTTTTTTGGAAATGAGCTTCCCCAGATAAGATTTTAGTTTAAGGATAATATCAAAATACAATATGAACTTTGCATGTTTTTTAAACTTTATACTTAAAAGTTTGAAATTGTTAAAGGTTACACCAAGTTGAACATTTATCTTTCAAGTTTTACACTCAAAGTTACATCAAATGTCATACCAAATTAAATTTCCACTTTTCAAATTTACTAGCCTTATCAGATAGCATGGTAAGCACTAACTGGTCAAAAAATACAACTTAGAAGTGAGGTCATAAATTTAATTAGCAAAATTTTTATTAGGTACTTTATTTTGTAACTTCAAACTTTTAGCATAAAATTGGAAAAAAAAAAAAAAGAATTCCACTACAGTAGACCAGTTGGCTCCCCGATTAATTCTTTACGTTTCACTTCTTCAACAAAAGGGAGAGGAAGGAGCTCTTCTTAGAGAACTCCACTCCCTTATTTCATTTCAATTTAAGCGCCATTGCGAAATGGGGCTGTTGCGATTAAGAAAAACCAACTTAACTTGGGTTTTTGATTAAATGGTGAATTTTGACTTATCTATTTAATATATTGGCCATGATATTAGAAATGGTTATACATGGAAAAAATTTTCATAAACTTATAACGTGAAATTGAGAATCATTTTATAGGTTAGGTACATTTGGGATTAAAATAAGACCAGTTTTATTGAGGAAAGAAGGACAAAGATTCTAATTTGAAGAAAAGCTAAGTTACTTTTGTAATTGATTTTCCAACCACAATCCATAGCTTTTGATAAAAAGAACTCTTGGAAATTTATATAGGCCTGGAACTTTAAGTCCACACATATGGAAAATAGCCCTTTTCAGCTCCAAATCATCAATTTCCCCACATAAAGCTTCATTCATTTTCATATTGTCCTTACTATCAACTTAGTCCAAACATTCTATCACATAATCGATACTGGAGGAGGAAGGTACACTTGTGAAGTCTCATTCATATAGTAGTGCTCCTAGCTCTCTTCCTTAGTATATATATCATATTCCTAAAAAACAGAAAAAGTTAATTCAATCAATTCTGGGGTTTTTTCTATACTACATCTTCAAGATCTTTTTTATGATTTATACATGCATTGATCTAGTCAAAGAACCTGCTCCTGAGCGACTTCTCCGCCTAGCATATCCTCCTGCTCGCCTTAGCTTCTCTCTACTCGATTCCATACCAAATCCATCCATCCATCCATCTGAAGGTGGTCAAATTTTGCGCTCTTTTAATTGTTTAGAAGGGTTAAAGAATTCCTTTACATCTAGGGCTCATCAAATCCCTATTAGTTAAGGTTGAGCAAAAAAAAAAAAAAGGGTGAACCACGGGTTAAACTTTGAATGGAACGAAACCAAATCGAATCAAACCGAAAACCAATTTTTTTTTACATACCGTTTGGTTCACGATTCAATTCAATTATATATAAATAATTTACAATTCAATTCAAAAAACCAAACCAAACCATTTAGTTAAACAAAAAAAAAAAAAAACACGTAATTGTTTTACACTTTTCTTTTTTTCATCAATCTTCATAAATTTTGTCAAATTTTGTATATCTTGTTATTCTTTATCTTATTTTTGAGTTAATTATTAAGACTAAGTTAAGTAAATTCTATCTATAATTTCATATTTACAAATTTCATTTTCAAATTATCATTTTGTTATATGTTTTCAAATCAATGGTCTTGCCTTTATACTCTTTATGTGTCTCTCATCTCTTTTCCGATCTTTAGTATGTGTCTTTTATGTTTTCTTCATATCGCTTTTAAACAAACAACTCTACTTCTCTCTCCTCATTGTTGTTCATTAGAATAAAATCTCTTATTATCATCTAATGAAGTTAGGTTTGTTAAGATCTTATGCAACTTTTTACTAAGTATTGTTACACATGATAAATATATGAGAAATTAACTAAAAACATATGAAAGTTTAATGAAAAGGAAAATATATTATTAAAGATAAAAATGTTTAGCGAAAGTTCAAACCAAGTCGAACCAGTTCTAATTAGATTTGAAAAATTTGTAAATCGAACTGTATAGTTAACTTTGATTTCAAGAAAAAAAAAACAAACTTTTATATTAAGTTCAGTTTGGTACGCTAGTAAGGTAGGTGATTCGTATAAAATCGAATTGAACTACGCCAACCCCAACTATTAGTTATGTATATTTAGGAGCAAGTGTCAAAGTAATCTTTAAATTTTGTATCAAATTCTTACTCATACCCCACCTGAATTCTAGCCTTATTTTAAATTTCAAGAATTACATTTTTATTTCCTCTATCAAAAATCACTTGATAGAAAAAGGGAGTATTCTTATCTCTATGTTTCAACTAATTATTCCCAACTTGCTAATGCCAATATTCTCCTCCTTTTCTCATAATAATTGACAAACATCTTCTCCTCTTCATTAATATCTACCTCCATTAGATTATCACGAAGGACAACAAAATCTTTCAAAATTTGATGAACTTCTTTCCTATTTTGAGTAGTGTTTACTTATTAGAATTAAATAAGATAAGAAAAATTGGGTAGCATAATATAAGGAGTGCATGATAATGCAATAATGGGCATTATATAGTGTGTATAGTACTAAACATAAAGTTTTGTGATTGGAAAATAGGAAAAGTTAAACGTTCTAATTATTTATACTATAAATTACAATAAAATTCAATATTGTGATTTAGAATTCGATGTGTGGTTATTTTTGAAGTTTTAAAGATATATTTATTTTGTATTATGTTAAATAGATTTTTGTACCATCAAATATGTGACACAAATTTTTTAACTTTTGTCTATTACTTTAGGATGTCTTTTGTCCAATATCATATCCAATTATACAAATCAAAGGACGAAAAGTTTTATCTAATTTAGTACCATGAAACTAAATGGTAACTTATTGTTTTCTAGCCCCAAAAGCACAATTTGCCAAGTTGTATGACTTCTTTCTCCTTCCAACTTCTCCCCATCACCTCTTTACATTTAGTAAAGCATAACCATATATTTTCAAACTTAAAACACTTCACTTCCTTTTGGTCTTTTGTTTCTAAATTAACCATTGAAGCAACATGATCAAACCCAAAAGTTGGGGCATGCCTAATTCCATAGTTTGGAAATCTTTGTCTCCTATCAATAGAACCAAGATCTCTGTAAATTCTCTCTCTAACCAACACCTTAGTATCCTCCTTATTTGGATATTTATACCACGAAAACCTAAATCTTAAAGATGTATGTCTTCAATCAAAGCCCTAAAACTAGCCACTACCCTTTACTTCATCCTTTTGCCTCCTTCCTTCTCATTTTTGTGCAAAATAGCATTGAAATCTCTAATACAAACCCATACTCTACATCCTTTAGCAACTATGAGTCTTAATCAATTCTAGAGTGTTATATTTTAAGATGTAAATCAGAAGAAGAGTACATCCAAATAACACACCTCATACCACTACCATGTATTAACTTCAACTTCGTATAGATAAAGTAAATAATTTGCATTATTATTTCAGCATCTATATTATTACTCCATCAAAGAGTTTAACCCCCTACTAAATTCCTTCTCTCACTATAAAGACAACTTCTATTATAAATCCTGCTTTACAGCCTTCTTAAATTATTCTCCTTGTTTTTTGTCTTCATCAAGAAAACCAGACTAGATTTAAATTTATTAACTAAACCCTTCAAATTTTGAACTATCTTAAGAGACCCAATCCCTTGATAGTTACAAGTAAGTAAAATTATAGCCCTTCTATGGCTATTTTAGGATAGCCAACCGCTATCACATATATCCTCATAGTTAGTCATAAAAACATCGATCCCTTCACTCATGGACTCTTTCACACTCTTACATGTTAGTTTATTAGCTTTCTTGATTTTCCCTCTCTTTTTTTTATACTCTCTCTGTTATTTTTTTTTTTATTCTAATCTTTTACCATTTTCTTATAAGGAAAATCACACATAAGAAGATCAATGTTTAGTGTCAAGTTTAAATAGATAATTGAATTTTAGGTAGGTAAAATAGAAGATTAATATTATGTTAAGTGGTTCAAATTTAAATTCAACACATGATGATACCATGACATTGATGTACCATCATAAATTCCATCTCAACAATCCAATTTTAACTCTATGATATTGGAGAAATGAGAAGGGGTTACTTAAACAAGCAAATGTGATGTTTAAGAAGAAGCTAAGAATCATACACTCATAACCTACAATCCATCAAGAAAAGAAGGAGCATAATCCTTACTCTAGAAGAAAGAAATTATAAGTAAGAAGCAAGGTGCACAGAAAAACCCAAAAGCTTTTTATAGATGGAAGAATTTTCAAAAGAAGCAAATGCTCACCAAGAGGAAGAAATGAAGATAGAATTCAAAAATTATAAGTGAAGACAGAAGTTAGAAGTGCAAAGGAAAGTTAGAAGCTAGAGACAAATCACCAATAGAAGCAAGAAGTAGAAGCTCTATAAAAGACCATAAATAGAAGACATTGGAGAAGTTCGATAAAACAAAAAAATTTAATTTGAATTCCTAGCATCACGAATCAAGTATCTTTATAAAGTTTTTGAATTCATAGACTTTTCACGACGGTCAAATGAGGAAAAAAATTGCAAGCCCAAGATTTGAGAAAGTATTCAAAGGTAGTTGTAAGCTCTAAAAATAAACCAAGTAACCGTAGGATCGAATTTAGTACATAAAGTTTAAGGAGATCGGTTAAAGGATCCAATCAAACCTAAATTTCAAACTAAAGCTAGAAATATTAGTAAAAGTGACCCTGTAAGTTTAAATTAAAAAAAAAAGTAATAAAATAAGATAATATAAAATTTTTAAATTTTAAGTATATTACTTATTATTTATCGAAAATACGTAAAATGCATTTCGATAACTAATAAATCGCTATAAATAAATTATGTTGTATTAAAAATCATAAAATGACCTAAATAATATTTAGAACTGTTTACTTATACCCCACATGTATTTACGTGTAGTTAGAAATACATGAAATTTCTTAATTTGCTTGAAATTAGCTAGAAACTTATTAAATAATTAAATAAAATTATAAAATAATTAAGGAAAAATAAAAAAAAATTGGAGGAATAGGGAATGAACCAAATTTGGTCGTAGCAGGTCAAGAATTAAAGAAAAAATTTTAGCCAATTAGAATTAAACACTTAAAAGGCAAAAATGGAAGAAGACAAGTCCTTGTCTTGTCTAATTAATGCATAAAATTTTCCTTAAAGCCCTATAAATAACAAGAAAATTTATAAAGCTCATTTGGTCAATTAGAAGCTTAGGAAAATTGGAAAGAGTAAAAAACAAGAGAGAAAATTAAGGTTTAGAAATTTTTTTTTCAAATTTGTACAGTAAGAGCTTTTGAACCAAATCAAACCACTACTACTACCATCTAGAATCAAACCACCACCACCCCACTCCAAACCCACCACCTGGACCAATCAACATACTTGAACTGATGTTAGAGGCCAAAAAGCTTTCAAACCAGGTGAGTCTCACATCTCCTCTAATTTTGCAAAATTCCTTTAAATTGTTTATTATGCCCAGAAAATTATAAATTTTATTATTCTGATGTTTTGTTATATATAGATTTAAAGAAAAATAGTAATTAAGTTAAATCATGTTTGTAAATATAGGGTTCTTACAAAATTAAACAAAACCCAGCATAATTAGAATTATAAATAAATAGGCTTAAGAGTGTAGTTCGGAGTTCAAATTTTTTTTATAGAATGCTTAAGTGATATAGAAGAGTATTATGAAGCCATTTTTTTAAAATTAATTTTCAAAATTTTTAAGTAAATTTTTAGCCCTAAAATGATGAAAAAATAGGTAATTTTGGCTTAATTAGGTAATTAAATGATTAATTACTTATTTAAAAGGTAATTAGATATTTAAAGATATTAATATCTTATATGGAAACATAATCCTAACATTTGGAGTGTTAATTGTAATTAAAATAGGGATTATGTAGTAATTGTGGGAAATTTAGTAATATGTGAACTTGGGATTTTGATAAATAGGAAATAATAGGTTAATTTAGATAATATAATAATAAAATCAGTATCTAATAAATCTGATGCAAAAATTAATTTTAGGTAATTGAATAAAAAATATAAGATTTTTTCATATCGGGAGTAAATCTGGCACCCTAATTAGGATTAGAATGTACCGAATAGGTTAGGATACTAAATTAAGACCTAGTATGATTTTTAGAATTTCAAGCTTAATGTAATTAATTTCACATTAGGATTCGAGCGTATTTAGGATTCCTCGTAGTAAAAAACAATTTAGAACCAAAACTGAAATCTAATTCAGAAACCGAACCCCGAGCTAAGGTAGAGTAAATCATTAGTAAATAATAGGTATATATAGAGAAGTGAGTTAAATTATAACTTAGAATATGTATCATCAAAGTATAAGTACTAAAAAAACGTACTTGTATTATAAAATATCCGAAGACGAATCAACATGCAATTAAGTGATTGGGTGATCAAGAATTTCAAGTAAGTTAGCTTTATTACTTCACTGTATTTGGAGTACTATTTTAGGGTACTCAGAGACTTAGAATTGTGTATGATTATGATTGTAAGTAGTCTTATGCATGTGCTTATGTATCTGACTTCGTGTTAAAATTTGTATTGTGATTGATTGTTTATTATGACAGGATTGGTGTAAAATAGTCTGAACACCCTAAATTGAACTTAATCCTAATCGACTTTAATACCCTAAATTGTCATGCATTGCAACCCTTTAGGGGATTGTTAGAATTCTCTAACCAAATACCAACACATTCAAAATAGATAGTGCTGGATAGCAAATTGGTATTTTCCTCATCCTTAGTCAAACTAAGTGATAGGAAAAGAGGTCGTGGTGAGGATAAGGGCATTGATTCGAAGGATAGTCTTAGGAGGAATAGTATCTTCATTGCACAAACTTGGGTTTGGTTATGAGATTTGTATAACATGAAAACTCTTCGATCCGGATTAAAGCAGGTGAAATTACTCTGATTTTGCAACAGACCGAACTACGTTGTATGATAACACTTGTTTGTTACATTATATGAAAAATAATTGCTTAATGATCTTGTTTGTGTTTGTATACATTCATAAGTCTCCGATTCAACTTATTAAGCTTAGTTACTCATACCCGTATAGATCCTTTACAAGTCCTAATCTCTGAATACTCCGAGTAATATGCCGCCCTACAACTATCCAAAGGTTAGTTCTTTTGAAGCCTGGGGGTGTGAAGATAAATTCGCTTAGTAGTTAATGTATATCTAGAGTCTCCTTAGTAGCTTAAAATTGAAAGACTGATAGTTAATATGTAAATTAGCTGACTATTATGATATAATGTAGAATCATCTGGGAATTCTACAATAATGTACATGTAATTATATATACATGTTGACTTGAAACTTTAATATTTACTGTAACTTTACTCAAATTTTAATTGAATTGTTCACTTCAAAGCGAGGAGTCGTCAACGCCTTATGTAGATCATGTCTATGATAGGCATTGTGAAGCCATTTACTATTATAGGATGGTTTATACAAAGAGACTATTGCGATTCTATAACTTCGGGGTGTAACAGTAGTCAAGCATACAGATAAAGAAGTCAATCAAATGACAATCGATCAATTTGACGCTAAATGAAACAAATCAATATCCATTTAAAGATTGTTGAGTGTTTCCATTTAAAAGAAAATTGAATGTTGCAAATTAATGCCTATTTAAAGGGATATGATTCAAGTTCATGATTTCACTTTGCAAAAACTTTAGGAAGTATTTTACTCTTCCCTAAGTGATCTGTAAACTAACTGAAAAAAAATTAGGGTCAATCTATCAACTTGTATAAATCTTAGGTTTTTTTTTTTATTTTTACCACGTATAAATCCTAAGTTAACTGTGTAAGATTGGGTAAAGTAAAGAACAAAATGCCTAAAGCTTATAACTTTATCTTAATTTTTGTTAAACAATGGAACATGCCGATGTGAATAAACCCAGACTTATGCACCAGTTCAACTCTGCCCTAAATCAACTCTGAACCGCCGGTTTATGGGTTACTTAAGGAGTAAACCGAATCGAGGGTTTTTTTTTCAAATTTCCTTGATTATTACAAATAATTTTTTTTTCTTTTTCTAAATTTTCATCGATTATTATAAATAGTTTGTGACCTATTTGTCTATTTCCTATTTTTCCCACTAAATCTAAAATTTTATGTCGACATGTCAACTTTCATTGCTCATAAATCGAATTTCTCTCAATACATGTAAATATTATATATGGTTATGTAATATTCTATATTACATATTACATATATTATTTATAAACAATATAATGTATACTATATATATACCATATTGATTGTTATATATTATATATAATATATACTTGTTTACATTATATATATATAGTATATTATATATTATATCTAGCATATATATAGTATGTTTACGTTATACATATAGTACATATGTATAGTATATTATATTATATTTATATATATTATTTTAAAATTTTAGGATTGACTCAGCCTTGAACTGGCAAGCCAATTGGCAATTCGGCCCACCAATTCAAAGCCTAACCAACTCATCGATTTTTACATATTGAACCGCTTGGGCTCTTAACACCCGATGGTTCAACAGCTTGATCAAGCTTACCTATGAATGGTCCAAGCCAATTCACAATTCGAAATCAGTCCTTGCATAGATCTAAATAAACTAATTTCCAACTTGATGCTGAAAGAGAGAACTAACTCAAAAGGGAATCTCTATGTATCAACATCTAATATTCTCTCTCTCTCTCTCTTGATTTCTACATTTTATTTACATATTTCGATCATTGCATTTTGTTTTGATGCTTTCTCTCACAAACTTGAATCATTTTGTTAAAACCTATTTTAATAAATTCTAGAACCACTACCATTAATTGAATAATTAAGAAGTGATTTTCTAACCTCGTGTAAGGAATTTTCACTATGAAGTCAGTGAACAAATCCATATAAGAGATAACAGCTTGTTTCTTATGAAACTAACATAAAGTTGTTCTATGTTTTTAGAAACTAAGCCAACTTCCCATTGTACACATAAAGTAACAAGTCATCTACAATTAATAAGGTTTTCACAAAGACATAACTAGATCCTCTATTTAAATCACTTAACACAATTTTAATCCTTTTTTTTTAAATACATAAAAGTTCGATCATCTATTTAAACTTCACCCTAAACTAAACTTAGGGAAGGGCTAGGTTTAGCCTATGAACAGGACCAAACCCAGCTTAAATCCATAAGCTCTAAGCTTGAATCGTAGCTTAGCATGTCGTCATGATACAGTATGCTTAACCCACCAAACCAATAAGTCTAAGCCCAAATCGAAGGACCACCGGTTTAACTCGCCAATTCCGACTCGAAAATAAACAAAAAGAAAATACAAGTTTAGATAAATTAAATGCAAGTATTTTCTCTAATTAAACATTAAATCAAATTAAATATATATTATTACTTATATTTATAAGTTGATATGGAGACCGAATAATATATATGAATTTATAAAAAAAAAATCATTAAAACCTGCATATTTTAATATTGATGAAAGTAGATAATTATGGTATAAAATATATTACTTTAACCACCAAGAGAGTATGGGATATAAGATATCACAAGTTTCATACAATCTTGCCTAGTTTTTTAGAGAACAATTACTTTTATAAATTAATATGTTTTAATGATTTACAAAAATACAAGTGTATTTATAATTTAATACATTAAAAGTCACAAAGAATACATTTATACTATATGTAAAATGCGATCATATTATAGAAATTAGATAAATACTGTTGACTTTATGTAATGCCCTAAAACTTAAAGAAATTACAACTCATTACATTTCCTTAGTACTTAAGACACATTAAGGCTCTAAAACTATTTGTAACCTCTAAATTCATCTTTAGTAACTGTCATCAATGCAACAAAACAAACATCCATAATTTAGATAAACTATAACAACCTAAACAACTCATAAGCGAGTCATCTCCATCATAATTATACTTCAAGACAATATTCTCATCTTATACAAAAATAGAGCTTAACAATAGATTTAAACCACATACTAAAATTTAGCTCCACCAATCATCCATAAGTCGCCAATTCAAAATTATAAATGCCTCTCAAACCTAACCTGCCAATAGTAGTCTCAATCACAATGCAAGGAATAAACGTTGTCTTAATACCTGCAACTATAAAAATGAAAAAATGAGCCAAAGCCCAGTATATAGTGTGCATGTACATGAGATGTCAAACCAGTTATTCACATGCATTTAATGCAGGAATATAACAAATAATAGGTTGATTATCTTGAATTTAAGTCTACATACAACAAAGTGGTACTCATGACCTTGCCACATCATGATCTCTTATATAAATAGATAGATAGAATAAAATATAAGTCTTTTAATTTACTATTACGCCTTGAAGTGATAGAGTCATAATAGTTTCGTCATGTAAATCATTCTAAGATAGAAGCTAATATTTCAGTTACTATCTCAGACCTAATTTACATAAAGCATCCACAACTAATCTGTTTTAAAGTAAACAATTCACACATTTAAAATATTAATTACCTATAGAAGTATAAAGAATATATACTAGAATTCAAATATTATAAGTAATATTTGCATGATTTCATAACATAATCTTACTTAAGTAATACTTTATTTGACAATAGAATATTCTAAATTAAGAACTAAAACCTTATAAATATAATCGTTCTTCAGTTT
Source organism: Lumnitzera racemosa (assembly GCA_024138005.1). Lineage (NCBI taxonomy): Eukaryota > Viridiplantae > Streptophyta > Magnoliopsida > Myrtales > Combretaceae > Lumnitzera > Lumnitzera racemosa. The sequence continues at coordinate 76,253,828 of JAMXBC010000004.1, read as the reverse complement.
TATATCCTTACTCCTTAGAATCATATAGTAACTAGCTTTAAGATAGTTATAATGCTACTTCCTAATTAGTATCTGCAACAATATCTATAGGGATGTAAGCAACTAATCGTTAAGTAAGTTGAGATGGAGACATAAGATTTTACATCAAGTACAAGCAGGGTTATCGGCCAATTATTTTAAATGCAATGCAATGCAATGCAACGAACAAATGTCATTGCATAATATTATCCAGTTTAATCTCTCAAGCTCGAGGACTCACTCATATGGTTTGCTAAGCTGTCTGAGTGGAGCTAAGCTCAGAAGAACAGGACATTCTCTAGTTCGACTTATTAAGATACTTTGCCTCAACCTCTCTTTATCTCATCAAAAAGATTCCCAAGGTGCCCAATCTGTTACTTAATCGACTACTTATTGACATGCCAAGGCTAAACACTTAATCTATACATTGCCAAGCTGAAGAACGCCCAAGGCCGAGCTACCTACTCTTAAGCCGACCATCCGAGGCTAACCAGACAATAAGCCACCCATTAGACAATCCCTCTTCAGCTTAGAACAACCAAGCAACCGACACCGACCTAATCTACTCAGAACCTTTTTTGTTCAGCAAACAACATTATTGGGACAATAGAATAGATAGTTAACATACTCCCCATTTTCAGACATCCATACTATCCTTCTGTTACAGAATATCCTTTTTGTCTAATTACAACTTTACCCTTATAAATTATGTATTTTTCCTTTTCTAGTAAGAATCTTTTGTAATTTATGTAAGCCTAAGACTTACCCTACATGGGTCATATAAATACTTGTAGAATGTAATAGCTACAGCAAAATAGTGAATAATTGAATTTCAAACATATTTTCCTTCATGAGCTAAGTGTCTTTGCTTACTCCTAATTACTCTTATCCAGTCCATCATAAGCATGAATTAGTAGCAAGTGCCCTTCAGCCACACTTATGTATAATATCAAGTATAACTTAAGCTCTATGAGGTGTTGGTGCACCATATCCATTGTCGGTGTACGAAAACCCTTACTCAACATTCGACTGCCATTTACTTTTAAGACTATCTCGCGGTCTGGTCGCATGATATCAGTAGCTACGTATTCCCTTCTCGATGATTCGTATCATAATCTATTGTGAGATTAAAGAAATTATACCTACTCTAATCCATGTTGAGGAGTTTAGCATGCATTTCAACGGCTAACAACCGAACCCAAGCTTGTAAAATAAAGATACCACTCCTCCCACAACTACCTTTAAACCACTACCTTCATCCTTATCACGACCTATTCTCCTGTCATTCAGTTCAACTAAGGAAAAAAAAAAAGACCAATATGCTCTAACACTATCCATTTCGAAGGCATCGATATTTGGTCAAAAAATCCTAAACATTTCCCCTAATAGGTTGCATTGTATATTCAATTTAAATTTACGAGTTATGTATTTAATTAATTTCAGTTTAAGGCATTCAATCATTTCACAAAAAACAAACAATAACAGTTCAAAGGATCTATCGGAATCATACAATTAAACCCGAAAACATACACACATAGGCATGTATACAATCAAGCTATCTGACAAACGTAACTAAATATAATCTTAAGCCTCCAAATACTCTAAAATATAGTAATGTATCGATCCTAAACTTACTTGAGGTCTTCGATTTTTTCACTTAAGTCTAATGTGAGTCATATTATCGTTGCTCACTCATAAAATATAAATATCATTTTAATATTTATACCCCTATTACATATAAGCTTCAAATCATTATTTTTAATTTAAATTTATAATTTGACTCAATTTTTTAGGTTCTATATTACTTATAATAAAAACTTTATTAAATATATATATCATTTTGTTACATATATACATGTTAAATATATACCATCATTTCTATATTACTTATCATGTAACCCTTGTTATATATATAATTATAACATAATGCTATTAGTGAAGGTGTCATTTCAATAAGTGATATATATCTATAGCATATATGTATATTTTTCAAATAGTATAAATTACGTTTAAAATATTGTACAATATGTAATTTATCTTATACGTAAAATTATTATATTGTGCCACGCGTACCAACAATAAGATTAATTAGACACTACTTTGAATACATGACTTATATATATAGGGGAAAGATGATTCGAATAAATATATATATTTAACTAGCTCATTTATGGGTTATTAAATGGAAACAATAAAAATATAACTGCAATTTTCTAAGTTTAAGATTCTAAAAGGAAAAAATTTATAAAATTGTACAGATAAAACACTCTATTTAGAAAAAATAACGAGATTACCGATATATCTTTTTTACGGCTATTAAATATCAATTAAAAGAAATAATATTTATAATTATGAAAATGAAGGTAATTGAAAATATCGAATACCGAAAAAATTAAATCTTATAATCTTTTTTTTTTCTCTTCCTCTCCTTTCTTCTCTCTCTCTTCCTCTATTTCTCGCCCTTCCTAATTCTTCTCTCATGCCTTACCCCTACCCCCAATAAGGCTTTAATTTAGAGAGACTTTCATCACATTAATTAAGGTGATGATTCATATTATATATATATATATATATTGTTGGTCCAATTTTGCATGAAATTTTGAATATAATTTTATCATGATTTATATTTTATAAAGCTCCATAATATATTTAAAAAATAGTAGAATATTATATTATACATCTAATCTAAAATTTCTATTTCTCGACTAATTAAAATTTAACTCGATAAAATTTACGTTATGATCTACATTGGTTATATTTCAACTTATTTTTTAAATCTGACTTTACAAGATTATTCCTTATAACTTTTTAAAAAACTTATATTATCATTTAGTCTTATTCAGAACAAATTTTTCATTGGTTTTACATTACAAGATAAAACTTTAAATACACTTTTATTTAATATATGATATTATATGGATAAGTTCCATTAATTATTTGAGACTTATTCATATACATCTTATATATAATTTTATTTACTAATATTAATTATTAATATCACGTAGTCGATTTCAAAAGATTTATCATGAGCAATATCTAAAATTACAAAACTCTACGTTATAGCAATTAAACCTAATAAACTTAATAATTCTAATAAAATTGTATATACATGAGCTTAATTTGAGATATTAAAGTTATACGATTGTTTCTTTTAATTTTTTTTTATTACCTTCATTATGAGGGTTCTACTTAATTTTAAGAACGTTGATATAATTCATAATTTTTAAAGTGTATCTCAAGCACTAAACTTTTCATTTTATTTCTTATTAATTTATATAATTACATATAATTTATCTTTAGCGATTCATTAATTATTGAAACTCGTTTTACGCGTTTCCAATAAATAACGAGTAATACATGATAACATAATAATTTAATATTTAATTATTTTATTTTCTTAATTATAAACTTACGGGGTTATTTGTATTAATATTTTTAACTTTATCGTAAAATTTAAATTTAATCGGATAATTTACACGATCACCCTAAATTTTACGAACCATCTCTAAATCGACCAATTGTAAGTTAATTACTAATTTTTATAAGGTCTCACATTTATTACCATATATTACAATGAAGGTTATATAACCAACACCTAAAAACCGGGAAACATTAGATCTAGTTACGTCATCTCATATGAAAGTTTAGTAGGGAAACCTCGCATAAGATCAGCAGTTGCCCTTTATACAAATGGATGGGCCATGACAAGCACAATCAATAAGCAACATTTTTATTCAGATATGGATTAGTTCAGTTATTTCTCATTATCCTAACAAACACAAGCAACAAGCGTGTACTATGTACCTAGAAAGTTGTTTTTAAACCAATTACAATGCCCAAATCGACCATAAAACCCAAATCTAACAACTTAATAATTTTAACAATAAACTTATCTTAATCTTTCATTATAATCAATCCAATTCAAATACCTTAAATAACCCAAACCATCTTTGGATAACACTCCCTAAACTCCTATCTTATTATAGGATTCTAAAGGTAACTATGGCTAAATAAGAGGATAAGATTAGACCTTAGCTTAAGAAAAGGAATAATTAAAAGACTTAGGATGAGGATTTGAAGGTTTTAAGGAAGAAGATTTGAAAATAAAGTTTGATTCTTTGTAAACGTGTTTATGAACAAGTTATAATAAGTTAGGATGGTAAAAAATGGTTCTAGAGGATAAAATATGTTTTAGCAAATAGGTTAGAACTCAAAGAAATTGGTTTAAAAATAAAGAATGAAAGAAAACTTAATTAAGCCTTTTGGTGTAAACTAGCTGATGGTTCAAGAGGAACCAGTCGACTGGTCATAATAGCCTTTTATGACCAAAAGATCACGATCATGCCCACGATTCAAACTAAAATAGCAACGAAACTTCAAATTCCATCCTCGAATCCAATCTTTCTTCAATCTCACTTCAAATACACTTTTATTAATCACTAACCCATCAATTCAGCACATTTTTACCATTCAAACCACAAATTTTGTATTAAACACCAACTTAAACCGCAATTCTACCAACAACTTCAAGAACTAACTCTAAACAAAGGAATAAAAGAAAATATGAAGAGTACTTACTTGAAATGCACAAGAATCAAGTCAAGAATCACCTAAACACATTATTAAATGCTCGTTTAATTTTTGAATTAAAAGAAAACCCACTTAAACAACATCCAAAATGGGGGTTTCCACTATAATAAACTTAAAATGGAGAAACCCACTTGTTTTCTGACCTTAATCCCTTCCTTTACTTATTTTTGAGAAGTATTAGGAGATTACCCAAGAAAATTCAAAATAACGAGTTGCAATTGGCAAGGAAAAAGGTTGTTTTAGTGTTCTTAAGCCCCTAAAACGAATTTTCCTTGAGTAATACTCATGACTTACCTTAATTTCTTCCTAACTTTCCTCAGGTTTTGGGGCTAAACTTAGTTATCTGCACAAAATGAGACAATTAGGCTACTTTGGGAAAAGATTAGGGTTTAAGAAGGTTAGTGGTTGCCTAAAATAGTAGGGTTTTAGTAAGCTGATCAAAAGACCAAACTACCCTTCATTTTGGAAACATTTTGCCTTCAATTTTCTTAAGCATTACATTTTACAATATATAGTCCTACTCCTCTATAGATTATATTGTTTTTTGAAATTTTCTCTGTAGTAATGAAAGATTACCGAGAGTATTGCCCATCACAAGTTTAGTCTCATATTGATTATATTAGCAAACTTTCCTTGAGATATTGCCTATAAAAAAAAGCTTTTTCACTCAATTCATTAGCAGTAAGTGTACAATAACGGTTGTGCATTGTTAAAAGTGTAAATTATTAATCTTGTACCCAGCAATCAATAGGGTAAAATGGTCAAAATTTTCAATTATTGTAATGTATTAGTATTTTTTTCAAATTAAAAATAAAGATAAAAGAGTATATTTTTCCCAATTAAAAATGAAAATTAAAGAAAAAATTACTCGGCTCATGGGCTGAGGAACCAGCTCGTTGAACCACTAAACCAGTTAAATCAAGCAATGGTAGTTCAACCTTTAAGCAGCTCGCAATATGACGATTCTGGGTCAGTTTCAAAAGAGGCTCAGGTTTACCCTAAATGTCAATCCACTCATGAGAAATTTTCCTTGTTTTTTATCTTTCATTCCTTTTTTTTTTTAAGCAATGGTTATTGTTCACTATTACTATTTTTACTATTCCCTTTGTATCCAAGCATGTGTGATGAAAAGGAATTGCTGAAAATTTACATTCAAGGAATGTTCACTCAATATGTCATTCGATTGGAAAATCTCAACCTATTAAAGATTTGCTGAATAATTTTGATGATAATAAGCTACTCACTTAAGTTCAGTGTTGAGTTACTTAAGCATACATAAGCAATAAGTAAAGAACAAATAGCTAAGTATAGCAAAACCTACGAACACTCGAGAAGAAGAAAGCATAAATCGACAAAATATGTTAATTGGTACAAGTAAGAATGAAAAGATCAATAGAAGCTTCGACAAAAAGATTTTTAGAAGTATGAAAGCACTTAGAAGCTAAAGATCAATACGAGAAAATGTAAAGATTATTATAAAAAGAATAAGTGTAGAAGCTAAGTTAGAAAAAGAACAATCATGCACAAGAGTAAAGAAGATGAAGAGTTAGAGGAAAAATAAATTTAGAAGCTAAAGCTAAACATGTTGAGTACATCCCAAAGATGTTTTGATTGCATAACATTATGTTAGTTAACTAATAAATTTATTTGCTGTTTAGCTGGAAGAAGAAGAAATGTTATAAAAGTTAAATTGTGGAACGAAGCTTTAAACAATTAAAAGCAAATGCTTTAGAGGTGATAAAGGTTACAGACTAAAAGGAAACTATAGAAGCAGCATATTATCAGAAGCATATGCAAAAGCTTGAAATATAGAATTATACAAGAAGCAACAACTAGAAGTATAAATAAAAAACATGAATTAGAGGCATAAATTAAAAGCAAAACCAAAGCATAAGTAAATTAAAAGCACAAGCAATCTAGAATGGAAGAAGAATTGTTATTGAAGACCTAATACAGCGAACACTTATGTCAAAGTTTTTTATGGAAATGCCACACCTATCAAGATATTTAAAGATATAAAGCATAACAACTATTATGGAATGAAGTATAAAGCAACAAGACATATAAGCTTATTATGGAAGGAAACAAATATAAAGATATATCATTCACATAAGTAAACATTATTAGGATGGCCATTATGAAGAAAAAGGTATACTCAATGGACAAATTGTTATATGAAGGAACAAATTACAATGGCTACTTTCCTGTCAAAGTTTTGGAGATCTACTATATAAAAGAGCTATACAAGATAAGATAAGACATAACTAATATTACAAAAAGAGAATTAATTCTTAAAGTATATTTTTAATATTGTTTCATAGAGATAATGTGCTAAAAGTATAAGGAATCCTAATTGTTATCATCAACAGACACTCTTGAAAACATAGTGAGATAGCTATTTCAGAGAATAATAGGAGAGACATTAGAGACTTTATGTAAGGGGTATAAATTGTTAGGCAAAGCAAAGTCTAGGAAGCTAATAGCTTGTGGCACATCTTGTATACATCATCTTGATTTCTTTTAAAGAATGAAACGGGCCAATGTGAGGAGGCTAGTTCCCCAGCATGCAATGTTGGAAGAGAGGATTAACTTATAAGGAGGAATCTTTATAAATTCTTATTCAATCTTCTTATTTCCTGTTTCTTTTAATATCTTACACATTTACATTTCTAATATACTCTTATTTGTACTGTGCTTTCATTAGCGACTCTAATCTGGAAAAATAATCTAATAAGTGTGATAATTGAATAATTAAGAAGGGTTGTGCTTATAACTTGTCACGTCCTGAATGATGGAGTCATAACAGTCTCATCGTATAAATTAATTTAAGATAAAATTAACCTTACAACCGCTATCATAAAGGTAGCCAACATAAGGCAAACCTGACTCAATTAGCTTCAAGCGTCAAGTAGGGTATTTATTATAAGCAAAACCTATGATATTTTGATAAGTGTTTTATTATATATATTTATTAATAGATTTTTATTAGTGCTTTTAATATATTTGTGGGTTTTTTTGTGGATATTTGGTAACTTCATGAGAAAATATTTTTATTTTAGGCTTTGGTGAATAATGAGGAGAAAAGAAAAAAAAAATCTAGTTTCACTCGATTTAAAGTTAAATTAAAATAATTATAAGATTTTGAAGATCAAACACATGTACATACATCATGAAACTACGACCCTTTATAATAGGAAATAGCATGAAAGCCTAACAGCCAACGTCCGTAAGCAATTTCAGGTCGAGCCAATTTCATGAATTTAATGTCGTGCCATCCAAGTGCTTTACAAGGAAATTGGAACTGAAGCTCACATCCATGTTAGAAGCAAGGCCTTCCACGTAGAAGTCCACGCCAGAATTCAAGTCCATGGCCACGCAAGTCAAAGTCCAATCCACCGAAATTGAATCGTGTCCAACGAATTGAAGGTCATGCGAAGTGAATTTAAATAATCATGCCGTGGGATTGAGAATATTCAAGCCGAGCCATGTCATGGCCAAGCCAGGGACATTGCAATTTAGAAGACCAAGGCTTAGTCCACATCACGCATGCTTAGATTTATTGCGTGATTCAAATCAAGATGGCTGAAGGAATATTTTTGAAAAAGATCTGTTTTGGAGATTGGAAAAGATATTAATTAAAGAGTAGACATTCATAGATTCCGGCCGCGGACAAGAACGGACAAAACATTCTTAGGCCAACTTTCGCAAATTGATTTCGCAAAGTAATTTGATTTTCTCCTAGTTTTTGTTAACGGGATCAACACTGATCGCAAGTAGTTACATAATTTATGCAAAGATCAAAGAATTGGGTTTTTTGAGTTCTTCGATAAAGACTAAGTTTTCTCTTTCCTTTTATTATTTTTTTGGGAGATTACTTTTTCCTCTTATGATTTGTGCGTATATTATAATTATGAATTAGCTTTCTTGATTGGGATATTGAATTAATGGATTTTTGATATTTTTATATTAAATATTTGAATATCGGTGTTCTTCATATATTTGTCATTGAACATGTCTTTTATTATTTATGGAATATATGTTAAATTTGATTAAAATTTGAGAAAAGTAAAATCGATTTGTTCTATCGTATGAAAAACTAGCATCAAATTATAAGTAAGACGTTAGAGATAATGTATTATAATCGAGTTAGGGTTTAGAATATAAAATGGTTAATTAACTAAATAATCTTTTTTAGAAATAAAAAAACTTATTTAATTAATTAAGATAATTCTTGCTTCGAGAAAAAGTAATTTTATACTTCATTATTTTGATAACTCAAAAAAGAATTCAAAGAAAATAATCTAAACCGGATAAAGATCAAATAGTCAAATGTAGTAAATTTTAATATCATGGTCGTTAGCATCAATTCAAGATTCTAATTTATTAGTTCATTGATTTAATCTTTTAAGGTGTTGATTTCCTATATTTTCTTTATTCATTATAAGTAAATTTAATATTTTATATTAATTAGGAGTAAATTTACATTCTTTTATTTTAGTGTATTTCAGTTTGCCTAGATATAGGTATGACTAATATAGTTAAGAGCTATACCTAATCCCTATGGGAACAACTTAGTCTTCACTAGTATTATATTACATATGCGACCTAAAAAACTTACTAGTATAAAATATGCTTTTATTTTAAACATAATGGTTAGCATATGATATTTCCTTTGTAATAATTATATAAAAAAAAAACTTATAGTACATACTTTTAGAGCTTATCTCATGTTTACATGGCTAAATTTACATCAAAATTTACATTGTGTCAAGGAAAGTTTTAAAAGCTCACAAGTCCTAACACATACATATATAGACTTCATTAGAAAACTAGTGACCACTTAGAGTGGCTAGTTAGTTTTCTCAAACATAACACCAAAAGTGATCAGGTTTCAACAATCTTTATACTTTTCCTCTCTCCTAGCCCCTCAACATACTAACCTGTGGTTGTTTGTAACACTGCATCGTTACTTCTAGTTAGTACCTATGATAGAATCTATAGAAATGTTATCACAATTAGCTTAGTAAGCATGATGGAGATAGAAGAGTACCAAACAAATACAAGCATGGTTATTAATTATAGTGAAATGTAATGCAATCAATGTTATCCAATCCATTGTGAGGTTAGAGAAATTACATCTACTCTAACTTGAGTTAAGAAGGTTACCAAGACTCAAATTGAACCAAATCGAGACTTGTGTAATGGAGAATACTTTTCTCTCAAGATTACCTTCGAACCATGACCCTCAACCTTATCACAATCTCTATTCTTATCACTTAATTAGACCAAAGATGTAGAAAGGATCATTTCAACTATCATCATCGAAGGGGTCAATATTTGGTCTGATATACCTAATCATTCCTCTCATTGGTTACTATGCATGTCCACTTAAGTTAACGGTTGGATTTCTATTAGTTTCATTTAAGCGTAGCCAAACAAAATCAAACAAACCAATAATAAAAAATAATGTAGACTAGCACACTAAAGAGTTCAACCCATGTCAAAAAACAAATTATCAATTACATACGAAGCATGCGTACAGATAGCTAATCTACAACCATAAACAAAAATACTCTTAAGTCTCCAAATACTCCGATATAGTATCCCAATAAGTAGTAAAGTCACAATCCCAACTTACTTACTAATGCTCACTCCGATAAGTCTTTATCGTTAACATTCTACTCGCTTGGAAATCCTATATATGTCAAAACCCAAATGCAGTTTTCATAAGATTTACAAAAACATTAAAGTTCTATCTAACTCTTTATATTACTATATAACTTGGTTGAAATATTATTTAGATAGTTATTTTAATGAAATTATATACATATATATATTTAAAGTATATTATTCATATATGATGAAATATAGATATATTTATACATGTTTTTAATTATTAGCAAATATTAATGGATATGCATAACTATAGTATTAATTCTAATATACCTCGCTTCGATTATATCGAAATGTACATTTAATTGATCAAATTATGTTTCAATTATGGAGAGGTCATCGTAGGATGATAGTTTTTGTGATATTATGAAATTACCTATTTTATTACCTAAAATTACCAATTTTAGTACAATTAGTATCATTGAATTTGTATGATATCGACAATACGTAATATGGGTTCTATTTTAAATGATCATTTCTAAATGATATTTTTAATCCTAATATACATGTAAACCTATATAACAAGCATTACCACATTATTTCATATTGTATAAATAAAATATATTTTATATAATTTCCTAATAAAACATTATAAAACATATATTCATAACTCAGGCCATATAACCTTACAAAATATAACAAAAGACTATTTAATCATGTTCGACCAAAATACACATAATTATGATCTAATCAAATAATAAACTTATTTTAGCCTAATATTATTAAAAACATGTCTCAATTAGTAAATCAAGCCATTTAACTAGGAAAATTTATAATAAATAGCTAATATTATCAAATAAATCTATGAAAATTTTTGTAAACTTCGAAAAATATATGTAATATAATCAACAACTTACTTTATGCAATCGAGGTTATTGCCTAATTATGTAAAATTATTTTTTTACCCTTAAAGTATAATTAGTTAAGCAAATAATATCATTTTTATATAAAATAATTTCCAACATGTCCTAATATTATTACAAGAGTGCAAAATTCATCAAATGTCATTTTCAACAATTATTTTTGTAAAAATCAATTTACTTCAGAAAATTCTAATTTTCATTATTTTTAGGGTAAAAAATACAATAAATACTAAACATGTATGAAATCAAAATTGAGTTACATACCACTAAACTAGATGTAATAAGGATCTTACTAGAAAAATTTTAACCATAAAACAACATTATTCAATATAATTATTTTTGAATTAAAAATTCAGATGAACAGCACCATTTCTTAAGGAAGTATATGAAATAATCATAATTTTACAAAAATAAAATTAAAGCATGAAAGCATCCTAGAGATAACCTAAGAATAAATTTTTCCTAATTAATTTACTATTTTTTTAGAAAATAGATTAAAAACATGGCAAAAATTAGAACCTAGTGTTCGTTAGTGCTCCAGTGGTCAACCGTTGGTGGAGGTATGTCAAAAGAGCTGGGTGTTGGGTACTCCATTTAGGTCTAGTAAGGTTCTATAATAGGTCACAGTTTGTGTTAATGTTTTTCCTTTTTAAAAAAAAAAAATTCACAAATTTTCCTTCAAGTGTTTTATGATCCAAAATGTGTAAATGAAGTCAAGAGGCCTATTTATATTAGTTTGGACAAGATGGAAATTTTCTTCAAAGTTAAGTAATTTTTTTTCTAAATATTTGCTTTTTCTCTTACAATTTTCCAACGAGGAGGTGTCAAATTCCTCTTATTTTCCCTTCTGAATCAACAATTCATCTATTTCCAATGTGCTACGATGGTTTCCAAAAATTTCCTAAGTGTATAGATTGAGTTTAGGTACGTTTTGGTAAAATTTAAGTATTTAGCATATGATATATTATTATTTAGTAGTTTTGTTAATATACGTATATATATCCTATATACTTGGCACTTGTAATGATTAATCATATCCATTTAGTTATGTTTTACCCATGTTATTAGTTTTTAGAAGGTATGTCCTCTTTGACTTTTTGAATTTGCCACTTATTTTATACTTTTTAAGGTTTTGGAGTTACTTTATGGATAAATTTATTATATATATTAAGTATACTTGTAAGTGTATATATATATATATATATATTTTTTATATATTATTTTATGCAATATCACTCACTTTTATAGTTTAAATATTTTATCTCAAATGCTTCTTAATATTTTGGAGCTTAGTTGTAGAAGTTTTGATGAGTTTTATACCATATTGAATAATTATACTTTTAAGGCTAAAATTAAAGTTTCATTAAATTATTTTTAAAATCTAACTTTACTGAATTACTTTTACTAACTTTTCTAACATTATTGTAAAGTTTGTATTCAATCAGATAAGATTTTTCGAAAGCCCTAAATTTAGATGCGATTACTCTAAGTACAATTTTAGGAGCTTACGTAACTTTGCAAGAAATATTTGATTTTAATAACAATCAATTCAACTCCCTTTTTAATTGTTCACTAACACTAACAAAATAAGATTTAGAAACTGACTGTGAACCAAAAGAATATAGAAACAAATAAAATGTCGTAAAATTGAATTAGATATATTTGGATTATACATCTAATTATATTCATTACATCAATTTTATGGAGAGTTGAGATGATACAATAATCAAATCATGACACATCAAGCATGCCTAAGATATGAGGAGATAATTAAAGCAAGTTGAGGCAAACAAATAAGTAAACAAAATACTTGACAACTAGAGCACATTACAACTTACCGAGGTTTTTGTTTATCAAATAAAATCAAATATATGAATTGTTTTAAAAGATACAACATTTTAAAAGTTGAAGATCAACACTATATAAGGGATGAAATTTAAAAATCTAAAAATACATGAAAACATATGTCGTGCCCTAAAGTAGTAGAGTTGTAACAGTCTCACCTTGTAAACCAATTTAAGATAAAAGCTAAACTGCTTTGAAGTAAACAGATTATATGAAAATACTATTAATCCATATGTGAAAGTCTTAAAACATATATTAAAACTTGTTAATTCAAGAAATATTTACATAACTTAGTAATTTATGCTAAGAAAATATTTACATAGTTTGTTTCCAAAAGACCTAAAAGATAAATGTTGAAGCTTCAAAATAGTTCAACAATTCCATTAGTTTATATCCTCACTTCCCTAGAATCTAACAATGACTAACCTCAGGTTGATTATAATGCAACCTCTTAGTCAACATTTGCAAAAAATCTATAAGGATGTGAGTAATTGACCACTTAGTAAGTAGAGATGGAGACATAAAATTATATGATAAACACAAATAAAGTTAAGAAATGGTTATTTAAATGTAATGCAACGAAAAAATATCATCACACGACGTTGTCCAGTCTGTTATAAGACTAGAGAAATTACACTTGCTCAAATCTGGGTTTAAAAAGTTTAAGTTTGTAAGCAATAGCTTGGACCAAATTCAAGCTTATGCAAATGAGACATCCCTCCTTCTACAACTACCTTCAAACCATCGCCTTCACCTTTAACATGACTTTCTCTCCTATCATTTAGTTCGATTAACGATAAAGAATAAACCATTTCAGCTATCTCTTTTAAAGAAATCGATATTTAGTTGGAAAATCCTAATCGTTCCCTAGTGAGTTACAATGCAAGTCCAATTTAAAGTTTAAGTCTAATATAGTTAAATCTGATTTAAGGTGACCAATCAATTTCATACGGTACAAACAATTACAAATTAGTACAATAGGTCAATAATACACAATTAAGCCTAAAAACACAAAGGCAAGCACATAAGCAAGCTACTTACAAGCACAACCAAGTATAACCTTAAGCCTCTAATGACTATAGTATTATGAAATACAGTAACGTATTGATCCTATATTTACTCAGACTTCCCGCTTACTCACTAAGGTGTAACTTCTAATGTAGCTTTATTGCTAGTCCTTATAATATAAATATCATTTTAGTATTCATACAGTTACTATATATATAGGCTTTTATTCTATAACTTAAATTATTATCTTTAGTTTAAGGTTTAACTATACTTTATTATCTAGTTTTAAGTCTTTGTGATTAGTCTCTGATTTAGCTTCTGATTCAGTCTCTAATTCATCCCCTTTTTATAATTTACTCTTAAGTCCTAAAAACATCTACTGACCTATTTTCTAAAGTTTATCTAACTTCATTTCAAGTATACAAAGTCTCTAGTTTAGTTTTTTTATCAATTTCCTAATTTGCTTTATGCACTCAGTTTCTAATCTAACCTTTATGATCAAAACATACTCCATATTTTAGCATGAATTCCTACAATTTCCATTTATGACTAAGATCAAACTACTCCATATAGTCCAACACCAACTCAACTTAAATTAGACTTCACCCTACTTCATTACTTAAACACCTCATACATCACCCATATTTCAACACAAAGTCTATAATATTCATATAAAACACTTCTAACGCTACAAATTTCATCCCTCAATGTCATTTAATATTACAATATGCTAGAATATCACTTAAGTCAAAATCCAAGTCAATTTCTTGAAAAATCATTAAATATATTTTGATAAATAGCTATTTAATAGGATTTTAAGACTCAAAAATTAGATAAAAATATGAAAAATAGTTATCACAAAAAACTTTTCATAGTAATTTAATACATATTATAAGTATTTTATAGAAAAATTTTGGAACCTAAACTACATTGGTAAGGTTTTTGAAAACAAAAGTGAAATCAACTCAATTTTAGCAATTTTTTAAGGGAGATATATTTGGATAATTAATTTTAACAAAATAGTATCTTTCCAATAGAAACACCCCGTTTTTGCCTCCCTTTTTATTTTTTTTAAGGGTCCTAATCTAGACAAAAGTACAAAAAATTAAAATTAAGAAAAGCACTAAAAATAAGAAAATTTGAAAAAATAGAAAATTAAAAAAAACTTAGAAAATTTAAAAAATAAAAAAAACTAATTTAGAGAAATAAGGATTCATGCTTTAATGTTTATTGTTATTATTTATATATATTTAATTACTTTTTATTTAAAAAAAAAAAAAAGAAGAAGGGGGCCTGTGTAATTACTGAGTAGTGCCTAAGGCCTTAATTTGATTCGATGAAGTAGTAGGTAGGGGGTGTACTTTGCACGCCTTAATTTTTTTCAATTGACCACGTGGTATGTTCCCTGTACGTAGTTGTTGTCCCTAATCTTCTTCTTTTTCAATTTTTTTTCTCTAAATTTTCAATTTGTTTCCTTTTTGGTGTGTTCGGTTTGAGGCCATTTTTTACCCCATTTACTATACGATTTCACTGAATTAATGGTAAAATCATGTAGTGCACTTGACATACTTTGATTTGGAATAAAAAATCGTCTAAATTCATCCTTCTATACGAAAAGAATCAAGTTCAAAAAAAAAAAATCGAGTCAATGTTCTTTAATGATGATTTTCAAAAACTTCAAGCTTCCCAAGCTTAACTTGATCCTCCAAGCTATAAATAGGATCGCAATCATCACTTTCGAAGATATAATTATCTCTCTCTCTCTCGATCTCTCTCTCTTTGCAACCCGCAACCACCCTCTCTCTCTTCTCTCTTTGATTTCCTCTCTTTAGCCACCTTCGTTCAAAATCACCACCATGACTTACTTCATGGTAGTTAAAAGTCTAGGACCCAAGTGTTCCTTAACACCCAGCAACCCCCGAATGACGTAGAACTCGACCACCATCGCTACCCATACTCTGACCATCGCCCAAACAACCCCTAACTGCCATGGCATTGTGTCTACCATTCCTTTCCCGTTTATTTTGGTATCCAGATCAAGCTACCCACAACTCGTCGATCCTCTCTCCTTAATGCAACCGAATGTGACTCAACAAACCGTGACCAACCCGACGACCTGAATCGGATCCACGTGCTAACCGAAGCTCATCACCAATCCACATCCTTGTATTCAGTCCAATCTTATTTGTTTTCTAGTTTCGATCTAATTATTTTATTTTTTTATTTTTGGTGTATTATTGTAATTTGTAACTAATAAAAAAGAATAAAAAAGGAGAGAAAAAGAAAAAAAAGAAGAAGAAAAATAAAAAAATATAGAGTAGTTTAGTTAGTTATTTATTTATTTTCCTTAATTAAAACTAAAATGAGAAAAATCATGAAATAGAAATAAAAAATCATTTTATAACATAGAAAAAATTCATTTTCCAAATAAATGAAATAAATTTACCCCTTTTTAAAAAAATAGGACTTCCTTAGAATTATTTTCAAATCAATAAATCTATTACTCAAAATGTACTAGAAAAAAAAAGACTAGATTGTGTAATAATAAGGCTAAAAAAGAATGTTTTCCTAAAATATATGACAAATAAGTGCTTAGTCCAATATAATCCTCCTTAATGGAGAGATCACTGGAGAGGTGACAAAAACATTTTTTGATCAATTAGGACCCTTTATAATTTTTCTTTATTAAAATTGAAACGAGAAAAAACATAAACTCGATCTTTTTTCAAAAGTTAAAATAAATCAACTCGCTTAACTCTTTTTAGAATGAACTATGGAATTTTGATCTCGAATAGTTGTTATGTAAGCTCGTAGCAATTACAGGAAGACTTAAAATATAGAAAATTTGCTATTTTCCATCTTTTGTAAATAATCAACTTAATTAACTTAGTTGTATGTGATATGATTTGTTGTTTAGAAATTGAAAAATGAAATTAAATTCAGAAAGTTAAAAAATGCTACCCGTTTAGAGTTTAATAAGATAACCCCCAGATTTAAATCCGTAGTTTTAAAACCGTTTTAAAATTAGTTTTATCAAAAGATCAATAGCTAAGTTATAGTCAATCCACTCAATTGGTTATAACTTAACTCTTTTTCCCAACTCTAGTCGGGTGGTGACTCCAAATAATTTTTAAAAGAAAAACCAGCTTTCTTTAACTTTTAGTTGATAACAAATATTAAATGGGTTAGGGTTTAATATTAGTTGGGTTGAGGAAAATATTAAAAATCAAGAAAAAACCAAGCTTGACAGCTTGACGAATCCACTAAGAACATCAAGAGGGTTAGCCATTTAAAAACTTTTTGAAAGTAAATTTGCCTTTCAAAATACTCGCGTTATTTATTTATTTGTTCATTTATTTATTTATTTCTTGTAAATATTATTTTAATTGCCATATTCGTGTTGCATGCGTTATACTTAGGATATTAGGGGTCATTTGTTGTATCAAAGATGCAGAGTAGATGCAGTTAGACTCAGACTACCTTGTGATTCTAGGAGGGGGGCTATTGTGTAAACTTCGAGTATAGTGAGACTATCGCTCAGGGTTGATTAAGCTACCCCACTTAAGCTGTAATGTAACTAATGAAGGCATTTCCTAAAAATGAGTGAGGTCACAAAGTTTAAAGACCTTTTAAAATGTACCCTGACTGTATATACTTCCCTTCAAGTTTAAGTTAATACAATACTCCTAAGAATTGCAACCCTACTAATTTTTGAAACTTTTAATGCAATTAATCTTTGAAAATAACAATAGGGTTATAGCTTAAGGAATAATGTGTTAACCCAAATGATCCTAACATCTGCATATTTTTACATACTTTCTTTTGCTGCATTGATAACTAATTCTTGTCCATAAAATGTGTAGACCTAGAATTGCAAATAACCAAGCGAAGAACTAAGGAAATGATGGGCTATCGAATCTCTCTAGAATTTGTGAGCAAGTATTGAAGGATGAAATTACCTATCTAAAAGAGAAACTCAAATACTCTGAAGCTCACAATCGAACCTTAAAAGCCCTTCTAGGACAGGTCATTAGGGAAACCCATGAAATGCTAAAAGACCTTACGGCTCATCCACAAGACTTAGTTTAAGGATTTTTCAGTTCATAATTAAGAGGCCTAAAATAAATGTCAGTTTCAAGAACAAAAGTTAAGCTCTCTTTTCCTTGGTTTTCTATACTTTGATTTTCTAAAATAATAAAAGTTTTCTTCAGCTTATCACTCTTTACTCATTATTATTCCCTTTTATAAGTAGGTACTTCATTAATCATTTGTCTAACCATTCATTTTCTCTCCCCTAAAGAAATGTAAATAAATCTCATAAACTTGTAAAAAGAACCCTAAAATCACCATCCTTATTTGAAATTTAATTTCTCAGTTTTTGTAAAATAAAAATTTATCTCTTTCTTAGGTAAAAGTAAAAAGAAAAAAAAGGAAAAAGAAAAAAGGGGGGAAAAGAAAAGAAAAGTTGCTAACTAGTAAAGAATTCTTCCAATCAAGTTTACATAACTAATGACAAGATCGCCTCCCTGAAAGAGATGTTACATCAAATGGCCAAACAGTGGCAGATCTTGTTCCCAATAATCAGTACTCTCTACGTACCTTAAGATTCAAACCTAAAAAAGAGACTCTCAAATCTAAAAGAAAAGGTAGCCACCCTACAAAAGGGCATTGCAAACCTAAAAATGACAATGGGCCTAACACTTAGAAGATTTCAACACCCAATGTTTCATACTAACCAAATGTTGGTAAGCCTAAATAATGAAGGAGGCTTAAGAAGAAAAGAGCCAAGGAGGAGTGAGAAAAAACAAGCTCAAAAGACTCTGAGGAGACAATTCACTCAACTGCAGGTCTTAATAACCCAAATCTTTCATCATCTAAAGGGAGTAAGGATTATAGCTTGTGAAGCCCCTAATCCGAATTACAAACCATACGGCTTTGACCTAAAAGCACGATGCAACTATTGGATGGGTCAGAAGGGGTACTCTACTAAAAAATGCTAGAGATTGAAGAACAAGATTCAAGACCTAATTGATGCTAAGGTCATTCAGCTAAAGTTACTACAAGTTGGTCCTACTTCAAGTCATAAGGGTAGTTCAACTAAGTCGCTTAAAGCTCTAATTCTCATGAATAAACCAATGCCTTCTGATAAGCTCACAGGTTGACTTAAGTAGTTGGATGCTTAAATGAAGGAAGTTGAAGTGGCAAGAATCAAGTTGTTTCAATAAAGTTTGTTTTTTAATTGCTTTGTAACAACTGGAATAATATAATCTTATTTATTGCCTTTTTAATTGAGTGATTGTAGGTTTATTAACATTGAGGAAAATAAATCCCTCCTTAAGGCATCGGTAACTCACTTTTAAAAGGTTTAGAATGAAAAGAGGCAAACTTTATTCCACACACTAACCCCTAAAAACACTTTAAGAGTTGAGCGACATTTTAGTGAGGACATTTTAAACTCATTTCTTAAAAGAAGTCGATTTTGAATTTGATATGCAGATTAAAGTGAAGTTATGTATTCATTTTCAAATCCCAAATATAGCTATCTATTGTTAAACCTGTTGGACCAATTTAAAGAATTTTCCAATTTGAACCATGTAAGAACTACCCAATAATGAGGCAATTCAAAGGTTAGGGTCATTGATTATGAAAGAAGGATAAAATTAGTTTATGCCTGTTTAAGCAACGTTTATTCAAAAACAACTTTTATTTCTAATAAGTTATATATATATATATATATTTTGAAATGAAGAAGAGCCAATTCCTTTTTCAAGTACCTCAAGCTTACATATACCTCAAAAAGACAACAACTTAGCAATGGAGATAATCGCTTCATGGGCCAAAGGAAAAGAGAAGAGTGAGGAACAATGGGGCAATGTAATAAATTAGAAAAGAATGGGGCAACGATAAAAAAAGAAAAGAAAAGAGAGAAAAAGGCTTGAAAATTGGGCTTATGTAAGAGAAAAGCCACCAACCAAAGAAAGCTCAGAAGATGTGAGACCTATAATTAAAGCCCAAACATTCCAAAGAAACATAAAGCCCTTATGTTCATTTTGAACTAGAAGCTCAACCTAAAAACACAAACCATACACATCCATCCCAAATCACAAGAGACAAAGCCCCTTTATACATCCTCAATCACAAACACAAGACCTCCTCACACACAATACCACCCTTACTTAATAAAACTCTTCCGATCTTAAAGGTTAATTTATCTTTAATAAAAATTATTTTTGAAATTGGGATAAGCATACTTCTTATTTTTCCTAAAAGGTTCTTGACTTGTATGCCCAGGTTGAATAAGTAAATCTTTTAAAATAAGCATTCTCAATAGTCCTCTTTGAGACCTTTGGACAAAAAGCCTAAATTCACAATGTTGAACCAAAAAAAAAAAACCGATTAATCAAAGTGTATCACCTGCAAAATGGACTATAATTTTAGAACTGCAGTTAAGAGCAAAATCTGGACCAAAGGTTCGTAAGGAAGTCCTCTTTGACTAAACTACTCATGAGTTATCTTTTCCTTTTAAAAGGGGTGTTTGAAATCACAAGGCCCCACCAAGCAGCTCAGCATCAAGGTCAGGGAAAATATAAGAGGTCATATGTGATTATCAGGGGGGAAGGTTTTTTTACCTGTTAGCAAACTTATAAAAAGAGAGAGAGAGAGAGAGAGAGAGAGAGAAAGTAAAGGCTTGTTACAAATCTTGTATCTAAGTCCATATCGACCCCAGTGGCCAAGCTTTCAATCTATGTCACTTAATTTCAATAAGTTAACCATAACAGTTTAGGTTATTCTCACTCTTTCCAAATGAAGGGGATTATCCTTAATGTCTTTTTTTGTCATAAATGGTTTTCACAAATTTTTTTATCTATATATATTTTTCGAATCAGGTATTTTTTTTCAAACAAATTTCATTTCCTCTCTTAGCATCTTTCACTATTGTTAGGGTCTAGTCATCTCTTAGAGCATTGTTCCTTCTCTCATCCTTTTAGGGTTCCAACCAACTCTTAGAATGCTATCCCATCCTTGATTCGTTCTTTTTTAAGATTCTAATGCATTGTCCTAACTCATGTACTCTCTTTAAGGTCTTAGCAAGCCCGTAGGGCACTTCCCCTCATCAACCTTCTTTAGGGTCTTAGCAAGCCCATAGGGCACTTCCCTATTCATTAATCTTACTTTAATGTTTCAGCGAGCCCATAAGGTACTTCTCTTCACCAATTGCTCTTAACAACCTCATAGGGCACTTCTATTCATCAATCTCTTTTAGTATTTCAGCAAGCCCATAGGGCGCTTCCTTGATCATTAATCTCTTTTAGGGTTTTAGTGAACCTGTAAGGTGCTTCTCTTCACCAATTGCTCTTTACGAGCTTATAAGGCGCTTCCTTTTATCAGTCTCTTGTTAGTGAGCTCGTAGGGCACTTCTCTTTACTAATTGCTCTTAGTGAGGCCATAGAGTACTTCCCTTCATCAATCTCTTTTAGTGTTTTAATGAGCCCGTAAGGCACTTCCTTGATCATCAATCAATGAACTCGTCAGGTGCTTCTCTTCACCAATTACTCTTAGCAAGCCTATAGGGCACTTCCCTTCATTAATCTCTTTTTAATGAGCTCATAGAGCGCTTCTCTTCACCAATTGCTCTTAGCAAGCCCGTAAGGCACTTCCCTTCATTAATCTCTTTTAGGGTATTAACGAGCCCATAGGGCGCTTCTTTTCACCAATTGCTCTTAGTGAGCCTATAGGGTGCTTCCCTATTCGTTAATCTTGCTTCGGTGATTTAGCAAGCTCGTGTAGTACTACCTTATTCACCAAACTCTCTTTTAGGGTCTTAGTAAACCCATAGGGTGCTTCCCTTCATCAATCTCTCTTTAGGATCTTGGCGAGCCCATAGGGCGCTTCCCTTCATCAATCTCTCTTTAGGATCTTGGCGAGCTCATAGGGTACCTCCTTATTCATAAATCTTGCTTCAACATTTCAATAAGCCTATATGGTGCTTCCTTGTTGCCCAAACTCACTTTTAGGGTCTTAGCAAGCCTATAGGGTGCTTCCCTTCATCAATCTCTCTTTAGGATCTTGGCGAGACCATAGGGTGCTTCCTTATTCATTAATCTTGCTTCAGCATTTCAGTAAGCCCGTGTAGCAATTCTTTATTCACCTAACTCTCTTTTAGGGTCTTAGCAAGCCAATAGGGTGCTTCCCTTCATCAATCTCTCTTTAAGATCATGACGAACCTATAGGGCACTTCTCATTTCCAATTTCTCTTTTAAGGTTTTTAGTTAGCACTATCTCCAGTTGATCTTTTTAATAAAGCACATAGGGTGATTCTCATTTCTAAACTTTCTTGTAGGGTCTCAGCAAGCCCATAAGGCACTTTATTTTACTAATTTCTCTTTTGGCAAGCCCATAGGGTACTTCTTCTAAGCTAATGCAAGATTGCTAATCCCCTAGAAATGCTCCTACCTAGGTTAGTGAGCTCGGAAGAGTACGTTCAGGTTTTCCAAATTGATTACAGTTTAGGGAGGCTAGCCCCCTAGAGACACTTCCACCTAGGTTAGTGGGCTTAGAAGAGCACGACTAGGTTTTCCAAATCGATTTCAATTTGAGGATGCTAGTCCCTTAGAGATGCTCCTACTTAAGTTAGTAAGCTTAGAAGAGTATGACCAAGTTTTCTAAATCAATTCCAAAGTAAGGTTGTTAGTCCCCAAGAAACTCTCCTGCCTAGGTTAGTGAGCTTAGAAAAGTACAACCAGGTTTTCCAAATCGATTCTAATCTAGGGTTGCTAATCCCCTAGAGACGCTCTTATTTAGGTTAATAAGCTCAAAAGAGCACGACTAGGTTTTCCAAATTCATTTTAATATAGGGATGTTAGTCCCTTAGAGCCTTTCCCACCTAAGTTAGTGAGTTTAGAAGAATACGACCAAGTTTTCCAAATCTATTTCAATTTAGGGATGCTAGTACCTTGGAGACGTTCCTACCTAAGTTGGTGAGCTTAGAAGAGCATGGCAGGTTTTCCAAATCAATTTCAATTTAGGATTATTAGTCTCTTAAAGATACTCCCACTTAGGTTAATGAGCTCAAAAGAGCACAACCAGGTTTTTCCAAAAATCAATTCCAATTTAAGGCTACTAGTCTCTTAGAGACGCTCTTGGGTTAATGAGCTTAGAAGAGCATGACTATATTTTCCAAAATCAACTCCAATTTAAGGTTACTAGTTCCTTAGAGACGCTCCTACCTAAGTTAGTGAGCTTAGAAGAGCATGACTAAGTTTTCCAAAATTGATTCCAATTTAGGGCTGCTACTCCCCTAGAGACGCTCTCACCTAGGTTAGTAAGCTTATAGGAACACGATAAGGTCTTCCAAATCAATTCTAGTTTAGGGCTGCTAGTCTCCTAGAGATGCTCCCATTTAGGCTAGTTAGCTTGAAGTAGCATGATCAGGTATCCTAAATTGATTCCAATTTAGGGTTACTAATCTCCTAAAGACACTCCTGCCTAGATTAGTAAGTTTAGAAGAGCATAATCAGATTTTTCCAAATTGATTCTAGTTTAAGACGGTTAGTCCCCCAGAGATGCTCTCGCTTAAATTAGTCAGCTCAGAAGAGTATGACCAAATTTTCAAACCTATCCTTCTAGCCAACTCCTAAAGCGCTAGACCTTTCTAAGCTCTTTCACCATTTATCAAATCCCTAATGGATCAAACCTAGGATAGATGGCTAGTTATAGTGCTTCTTAGGAAAAATTCCACACTTAAGGTAAAAATAATATTTATTTTGTCTTTGTGGCAAAGTTTTACTTAAATTTCATCACAAAAAGGAGCTACTGTAGAGACTTTATTTTTGCTTCCTTTTTATTCTTTTTAGGGTCCTAATATAGATAAAAATACAAAAAAGAAAAAATAATTAAAATTATGAAAAACACAAAAAATAGGAAAATGTAGAAAAAATTAAAGAAATTTACAAAAAATAGAATATTCAGAAAAACTTAGAAAGTTTAAATATAATAAAAAAATAATTTTTAGAAATAAATATTCATGCTTTAATGTTTATTATTATTATTATTATTATTATTATTATTATTATTATTATTATTATTATTATTATTATTATTATTTAATTATTTTTTATTTTAAAAAGAAAGAAGAAGAAGGGGAGGATTGGATTGGGTTTTAAAACCTGGTTTGTATATTTACTGAGCAAGGCCCAAGGCCCATATTTGATTTGGTAAGGCAATAAGCGGAGGGTACACTAATTTTTCAATTGCATTCATACAATGCACGAACATGTGAGGGTACATGACACGTGCCCCACACATGACAGTCGCCCTTAGTCTTCTTCTTCTTCAATTTTTTTTTTCTAGATTTTTAGTTTGTCTCCTCCTTAGTGTGCTTTATTTGGGGTCATTTTTAACCCCATTTACTACATGATTTCACTAAATTGATGGTGAAATCATGTAGTACACTTGGCATACTTTGATTTGGAATAAAAAATCGTCTAAGTTCATCCTTCTATGCGGTAAGATTCAAGTTTGAAAATTAAAAAAAAAAATTTGAGTCAATGTTCTCTAATGGTGATTTTCGAAAATTCTGAGCTTCCCAAGCTTAACTTGATCCTCCAAGCTATAAATGGAATCTCGATCATCACTCTCAAAGATACAATTAACTCTCTCTCTTGATCTCTTCCTCGATCTCTATCTTGTCACAACTCGTAGCCACCTTCTCTATCTTCAACCACCCTTGTTCAAAATCACCACAACAACTGACTTTATGGTAGTTAAAAGTCCAATACCCAAGTGTTCTCTAATACCTAGTAACCTTTGAATGACGTGGAACTCCATCGCCGCCGCTACCCGTACTTTGACTACCACCCAAATAACCCCCAACCACCGTAGCGTCATCTCTACCCTTACTATTCCCAATCCAAAACACGTCAAAAACTCCTCCACCATCTATTTTGGTGTCTAAATCAAGCTACCCACAACTTATCAATCCTCTTTCCTTGCTGCAATCGAATGTGACCCGACAACCTGCAACCAACCCAAGCTTGATCTAAATCGAATCCACATGCTTATCTAAGCTCATCACTGATCCGCATCCTTATACTCGGTCCAGCCTTTTTTGTTTTTTGGCTTTGGTCTATGTTATTTATTTATTTATTTATTTTGTGTATTATTGTAATTTGTAACCAATAAAAAATAAAAAGAAAAAAGAAAAAGAAAAGAATAAAAAGGAGAGAAAAAGAAAAAAATATAGAGTAATTTAGTTAATTATTTATTTATTTTCTCTAACTAAAACTGATTTGAGAAAAATCATAAAATAATAAAAATAAAAAATCATTTTATAACATAGAAAAAATTCATTTTCCAAATAAATGAAATAAATTAACCTTTTTTTTTTCAAAAATAGGACTTCCTTAAAATTATTTTCAAATCAATAAAACATTTTTTGATCAATTAGGACACTTTTGAATTTTCCTTAATTAAAATCGAAATGAGTAAAAATGCAAACCTAATCTTTTTTCAAAAGTTAAAATAAATTGACTTGCTTAACTTTTTTCAGAATGAACTACAGTAGTTTGATTCTAAATAGCAGATACGTAGACACTCGTAATAATTACAAGGTTACTTGAAATATGAAAATTTTGCTTTTTCCCATCTTTTATAAATGATCAATTTAATTAACTTAGTTGTATGCGATATGATTTGCTATTTAGAAATTGAAAAAGGATAGTATTGAAAAGAGAAATTAAATTCAAAAATTTAAAAAATAGAACTCGTTTAAGGTTTAATAAGATAGCCACTGAATCTAGTTTTTTAGTTTTAAAATTGGTTTTATCAAAAGATTAGTAGTTAAATTATAACCAATCCACCCAATTAGTTATAATTTAACTCTTTTTCCTAACTTCGATTAGGTGGTGACTCTAAACAATTTTTAAAAGAAAAAGCAGTTTTCTTTAACTCTTAATTAATGACCAATATTAAATAGTTTAGGTTTTAATATTGGCCAAGTGAAGGAAAATATTAAAAATAGGGAAAAAACCAAGCTTGACGCCCAAAAATTACATACAAAAATATGTCAAAATAATTTTTCTCATAATTTTTGGATAAAAATTACTATTTGTATCAATTTAATGAAAATTGAACAGATTTGGGAAACTCACTAGCGGATAGGGTTGCAGCCATCGCCGATAATAAAGGAGTTCTATCAGTGGTAGTAGCCTTGCACTTTTAGGATTAGGTTGAGTGCTCATACCTTAATTTAACTCTCTAATTCACTATTTTTCTAAAATTTTCTTAAAAATCCTATCAACTTCTTCTAGGCTTCCAATATTTTTCCTAGATAACAAATTGTCTAAACTGAATTATGAGAGAGGGTTTTGAATTTATAGAGTGGGAATTCGATTCTCTTACTAAGTGTCCTATATCCTTCTTAATCATATACCTTTAGTGTCTTCACCTTCTTAAAAGTGAATTGAAGTGGATTAGCAACTTGCTATGCCCCAAATCATGCTACCACATAATTTTTCTTAATTGTTTATTGATTTTCTATATTTACATTATGTAGACACCTAATTTTTGCCCTTCTATAGTCTTAATTTTTTATTTTTTATAAAAAGAGTCCTAATTAAAAAATAAAATAAAAATAAAAAATTAATAAAAGATAAAAATAATAAAAATTAACAAATGATGAAAATACCAAAAAAATAAGAAAAGAAAAAATTATAAAGATTTTGTAAATTTTTAGGAAGTAACTTATATTAGGGACAATTAGTTTTAGTTTTAGCTTAGTACAAATAATTATTTTAGGGAGTCACGTGGTTTAAATGCAATTCAATTGCAATTTAATTGTACTAAAACTTGAAGTACAAGTCAACGGTCTAATGGATAAGCAATGGAGTATTTGATATAGAGTTAGTTTGAGGCTATAGGTTCGATTCTCGCAAAACACTTATATGTCTTTTATTTTTCTATCTTTTACAAAAAAGGAGATAAACAAGTGGGATCATATCTAATTAAATTTTCTTCATTTGAATTTGAATAGTTAAAGAATATTCAAATCTAGTTTGATTTTATTAAATTAGATTTGAATTAATTCGGATTTAGTTTAATTTTTATCAAATTAGATACAATAGATACGATTTGATATGATTTGGTTTGGGTTTTATAAATATACACTCCTCAAAAGAACTGAAAATCCTGGACTGCAAAACACACATTCAGAAAAAAAATTGCTCTTTCTTTAGTCCTTAGACCCACGATAGTGAAGCTAACTTTAGTTCACAACACGTAAATTGAACTACGCAGCTAAGCCCCAATGTCTTCAGTACAGAACACAGCAACTCTAAAACGTATACGCAATCCCTCACATTCGATCAACTATACACATCTACAGTTGAATTCTTGACACAAAGAACACTCATGACTCATCGCTCCAACGGCAGTAGCACCGATCAGCTTTGCATGTCCATACCCAGCTATATATTGCTGATCAAGCTCATGCACAGCATACAGGCAACTATAAAGCTCCTCACTGACCATCCCCATTGCAACATGCTAATGGCAACACTGCTCCGTCTTCCTCACCCAAGCCATAGCTAACGCTGTTGTACTTACAGCTAACATCAACAACAAACAGCCACTATTTGTTCTACTATTAAACTGAATTTAACTATCCTCTTGCCCAACATTGTCCTAACGCCATAGCCAACCCACCCCCTCACTCTCGACTACCAAATCATGGCCTCAAGCACCTTCATCATCACCAATAAGCCCTATACAATCCACAGCAGCTCCCCATCGACACCAACCATTAACCATTCAACAATATATATTCCACAACCTACAAACCAAACCTAACATAAACCACACCTAGAATTACGTAGCATCAAACCCTAACCCAGAATCATCCTCTCGTGCACCACTATAGTACTACCTTGACTGACTAAACATCACCAACACCATCCTGCCAGACCACTCCTTCACATGAACACATTGATGCAAACAACCTACAACCCACACATCGCCTCAACACAGCTATGCAACCCAGCTCCGATCGATCTCTACTGTACTCTTCATTGTTGACTCTACTGTAAATACAAACGGTTGAATGCGCTCTACGCTCAGCCACCGCTCATCGAAGACGCTCGTCGAGCAGCTTACTATATAGCAATTGACGCCAACAATCTTACAACGTCGATTAGTATCTACTATTGCTCGCCAACAAGTCCAATGAATAGCTACTTAATGCCACTATCCTTCACCGAACACACCTAACAATAGCTCACACGTAATCAGGTTCGGTCCTTGTCCAATTTGTTATTTATTTATTAATTATTATTATATTATAATTTTTATTAGTTAGTTACTGTCGATAATATAATATAAGTAGATATGCATGTATTAGATTAAGAGATTTTTGGTTTTGGTATTAGTCTTTTATATATTAGGTATATTATATAAAAATTATTTTTTAGAAATAAAAATTAACAAAAAAGAAATTTTTACAAAAAAATTATAGTATAAGAGTCTTTTGAATATTCATGAGTTAGGACCCCCTCGTATTTTATTTGAATGAATTTATTCAATTAAAACGTAAATCCGGTCTTTTTTTTTTTTTAAATTGAAATCAACCAACATAGTAAAATTTTTCGAAAAAAACTATGATCGTTCGATTAATACCTTCAGGGCGACAATAAAATATGTAGAAACTTAGGTTCTTTTTTCTTTTGATTATTTATTTATTTATTTTTTAAAAAAATATTATAATTAGAAGAATAATCCTAATTTCAGTAAATAGATAGTGGTATCCATTAAGGTTTAATAGGTTAGCCCCCAAATTGGGAATCCTTTGGTTTTTTATTTAAATTGAAATCAAAGATCGGTAACCAAATCGTAATCAATCTACCCAATTGATTACAGTTTCTTTTTCTTTTCCCAACTCAATTGGGTGGAGACTCCAAAATTTTTTCCTAAATAAGAAACCAGAATTTCCCAATTTCTTTAGTAGATGATTAATATTAAATGGGTTAGGGTTTAGTATTAATCGGAAGTAGGGAAATTAATTTTAAAAAGAAACTGAAAAATTAGGCTCGACACATTAGTATATATTAAGTATTTTAAGTCATTTCATTATATTATCCTGCATGTAAATTCACATTTAATACATATAAAAGCTCCTAAATATTATACATGTTATTTTATGATTTTTAGCATACATATAGTTTATTTTTAGTGATTTGTTAATTATTAGAACCTATTTTACACGTTTTTGATAAGTAACGAATAATATGTATGTATCATCTTAGTGCAATATTTAATTATTTTATTTTCTTAAATCTAAACTCATGTGGTCGCTTTTATTAATATTTCAAAATTTTTCGTAAAATTCAGGCTCAATTAGACCATTTTTACGATCACCTTAAATTTTATGTATTGATTCTAAAACGTTCAATCATAGGGCTTATAGCATACACATGAAAAATTGAAAGAGTCATTATGATACTTTTGAAATATTTTTTTAAGAGATGAAACTTTCATTTCTATTGTCGATTTGAGATATTAAGTAAAAATATAGAAGAATTGATATGTTATGCCGAGAGCAAATAGGGGTGATGGTATCGAGGTGAGTCTAAGCTTGCAAAAAGCTTAAAATGAAGGGTGACAAAATGTGAAAATGGGGAAATAAGCAAATGAGACGAACAAACAAAACCACAAACGAGTTCGAGGATATGACACATCAAGGAAACTTTATGGACTCACAAAGCCAGCTCGATATGATGCACAAGAAGCTCAATGAGGTTACTAGCCACCTGACCTTACTTAAGGGTTAGGATAAGAGTAAGAAGATGAAAGTAAGTGCACTTAGCTTACAAAAGGAGAAGTATATTTAATATCTGATGTATGATCCTTGCAGTTACACATTACAAGGATATTTATATCCGAAATGTTAGGACATCATTCTTAAAATGGAAAATACAAGAAAGGTATTACCAAAAAGAAGTAACGTATAAGGAATAATGAATGGTATAAATGAAAAATAAAAGAAATCAATTATTAGTATAGTAGAATCCTTTCACGTATGATTGGACATGTGGAAATAGGTCACTAGAGACGCTTTTGGTAGAAACAGATGAATGGTACAGTTAGGATGGAGGTTATCAAGTAGAAGTGCTAAGCAGACTTAGGGGTCTTTCCAAGCAAACATGGGTACGAATGTATGCTAGGGTTCTTGACACCAATACTTTTTAGTTAGAGATTGGTCCAGTCATGGTTAAGTAGACATGTGAGGGGTCAAACTATAAGTAGAGCATACTTTAGGTTAATACTCGACTTTTAAGAGATAAGAAGTTACTCGGCTTGGTATATGGATTTGGTTGAAGGATTAGCTCGGCTTCGGCAAGAGTTAGTTAGAACAGTAGAATCCGCTTTGCTAATCCCTCAAGACCTTGCGCTCAAGCTTAGGTTAAAGGTCTAATAACTCGATTCCTATTATCCCCTCTAGGTTGATTTAGATTTGAGATCAAATCCGGTTGATCCTCATTAAATTCTTTCTCAGTTTGGTAAGGGTTGAGATCAGCAACGTTAAATGCGTCAAACACTCTGAAGTCTTATGGTAGTTCTAGTTAATATGCATTATAGTTTATATCTAGGGGATCCTGGATGATTCTTAAGCTCTAGTGGCTAGTTTATTTTTCCTTTTGTTAAGAAACTTTTCTTTGCTTAAGTGTAGCCACACTTGATCATCAAGTTGAAACTACTTGCTCTTCCTTCCTTTGGTCTTCTCTTTTAGCTCTTAGGCGGCTTCATTAATGTACTAAGCGATTCATTGGTAGATCTACTGGAAAGATTGGGCTTTGGTTCTTGCTTCTGGATCTTCTTGGTTAGTAGGTACCATTGCAGTGTTGTCAAGGGCTAGCTCGAGTTTAAAGCCATAGACAATCTCAAATGGGGCATACCCTGTGGTGGCACATATGTCTTATTGTAAGCAAATTTTACTACAGGTAGACAGATGTCCCGATCAGCTAAGTTCTTTCTCACTACAACTTAGAGTAGTGATCCCAAGGTACGATTGATAACCTTAGTCTGACCATTGGTTTAAGAATGACAAGAAGTGCTAAATAATAGTTTAGTTCTCATATAATGCCAAAGAGTTCTCCAGAAATGGCTTAGGAATTTTAGGTCCCCATTTGACACCACATTCCTCGGCACTCCGTGTAGGTGAGCTATTTCCTGGAAAAACAAGAAAGTAATAGCTAAAGTATCATTAATTTTAGTGCAGGGCATAAAAACTTATCAACGACAACCATCACAGAGTCTTTACCTCGGATAGTTCGGGGTAATCTGAGAACAAAATCCATACTCAAATTAGCCTAAGCAAAGGCATCACCTTCCATTACTCTGCTCAACTCTTTGCTTTCTTATAAACAGCGCATCCTTCAATTACATGATGGATATCTTGTCTCATTTTAGGCTAGAAGAACTTGTAATTCAATAACTCATATGATAGGAATTGGGTTACCGGATCTCTGACCTACAGCCAAGCTCGAGAACTAAAGGCGCTGGCATGACGAATCCTTTTATTCCAACTAACCCCTACTGAGGCCAAGTACTTCGTTATCAAGTCACCCTTCATGTTGTACCATATGACTACCTATTTTTCTGTAGTATGTTGAGTTAATGATTACTCTCTAATATTAAGCAGACCAATTCTTGGCATCTTCCTTGCCAAGAAGTTAAGAGAGAGAGTTCAAACCGAATAAGCCATCCTTGTTCGAACAAGCCCATTTGTCCAAACTTTTCGTCTACATTTTCTAACTACCTTGCCAATATAGCATCATTACGTGTACAGTATCATGTGCAGAATATGTTGCATCAATAATTTTTTTTTGTATATTCATTTTTATTCTTTTGTATCTTGTACATTACTCTCTTAGGAAATGCCTTTTTTGTCTTTTCCTTTTTAGGCAGGTTCCCCTAACTTATGAGTATAAATACCCTTGTACTTATAACTGTGAAAACATCAGATCATTCTTAATATACACTCTTTAAATACTTTTTCTTCCTCATGTAAACACTATTTATTTACTTTTAGCATTAGTTTTATCCTTTCTGTTAATTAAAGTTAAGTAGCGAGTAACTTTACCGTACTAATTTGTGCGACATATCAAATTGAACCGTAAGTCTTTGAAAGTTCCATTGGTGCATTATATCCTCTAGAGCTGTTCGTTAGTTTTGCTTACTGTTTCATTCTTCATTTTTACCCTTTTGCACTTTTCCCCATTAATCCTTTTCGAGTTTTTTACAAGCTTAGACCCATCCAGGAACCAGGTTTATCTATTCTTAATCACGGTTTGCAACATCATGGTATCAAAGCGGAGGTTTTGTGTAAACTGTACTAGTTCTTCTTGAAGTTCTATTATACTCTATTTTGTGTGTGTGAAACAAAGTAAGTTACTGTATTCTTTTGATTGCTGTGTTGTTAGCTGTTCGCTTTCTAAAAATTTGTTTGAGCTTTGAATCTGTGAAGAAAAATGACAAACCCAAGTATGAATGTTGGTACTAGTGATGACAGTAGAGTTGTTCACCATGGATGATAATCTCTGGGAACTCCTAGAAGCACCAACAAAAGACAATATGAGGTAGCGAAACTCTTAGTAGATCTAACCTGAGCTATTCATACGCTATCTTATCTACCCACTGAGGCTGCACAAAATACTCCACAAGCTGCTCAACCTGTTAGATGTTAGTACCTAGCTCGACCCATTCGAGGTGGAGGAGTTAGCGGACTAGTAAGGCGAAGGATAGACTTGAGAGAGCTTGATGAAGATGAAGAGGAGTATTTTGAAGAGGAGTGTATATAAATCCCCAAAGCATCCGACCATGTGAAGTTTCGCATTTCGAGTTTCAGTAGATCTAGGAATGCTGATGAGTATTTGGATTAGGAAGAGAAGATGGAGCGTGTATTTGATTACTATCAATACGAGGATTATGAGAAAGTAAGAACTGCTGCTATTGAGTTCTCTGGATATACCGTCATGTGGTGGAAGAATTTTTAAGCTATGAGAAGACGAAAAGGGTACCGAGAGATTAACACTTGGCATAAGATGAAGAGAGTACATAAAAACAGGTTCATGCCGGAAACCTATCTTCAAGATACTTTTACTTGGCTTTTGGAGCTGAGACAGGGAAGCCAAACTGTTGACGAGTATGTTCAAGAATTTCAAATGCTTATGATGTGTTGCAAAGTGGAGGAACCATCAACTCAAACAGTCTTAAGGTTTATTACCGGGTTGAGAGGAGACACAATGGATGAAGCTGTTGAGATTGCTCAGTATGTAGAGAGGTAAAGAAGAAGCTGAGTACCAGTAAGGTTGCCGACTAGCTGACCAGGACAGGCAAGTCATCGAACAAAATGGTTGATGTAAGAGTAGAGCAGAAAAACCGACTTAATGATGTAGTGCTAACCTGAACATATGAGAAGGGATAGGGGTCTGGTAGGAAGACTAGCCAGATCAAGTGTTTCAAGTGCCAGGGGTTCGGACACATGGCTACTTAATGCCCAAATCAACAAACGATGGTCATTAAGGGGAAAAGTGCGCAAAGGTAAAAATGAAGAATGAAACACTAAGTAAAACCAACGAATAGCTCCAGAAGATATGATGCACCAATGGAACTTTCGAGGACTTATGGTTTAATTAATATGACGTACAAATTGGTCCGGTGAGGTTACTCGCTACCTAACCTTACTGAAGAGAAAGGATAAGAGTGATACCGAGAGTAAACAAATAGTGTTTATGCAAGGAAGAAAAAGTACTCAAAAGGTGTATATTAAAAATGATCTGATGTTTTCACATTTATAAGTATAAGAGTATTTATACCCATAAGTCAGGGCAACCTACCTACAAAGGAAAAGATAGAAAGGGCATTTCCTAAGGGAATAATATATAAGATACAAAAGAGTGAAAATGAATATATAAGAAAAACAATCATTGGTGTAATGGATTTTGCACATGATACTGTATACGTAATAATGCTACATTAGCGAGGTTATTAGAAGATGTGGACAAAAAGTACAAACAGATGACTTTATCTGAGCAAGGATGACTTAGTCAGTCTATACTCTTTTTTTCGACTCTTTGGCAAGGAAGATACTAAATAATCGGTCGGCTCGATGTTGGAGAGTAATCATCAACTCGGTATATTACAGAAAAATGAGTGGTTATACAATACGGTACGAAGGGTGACTGGGTAAGGAAGTACTCGTTCTCAGCAGGGGTTAGTTAGAACATAAAGATTCGTCATACCAGCCTCTCTGATCCTCAAGCTCAGCTGCGAGTCAGAGGTCTGGTAGCCTAATTCCCATAACTTATTACATATAAGCTTTTAAATCATAATTTTATTCAATTATTTAAGTTATATATTACTTTTTATTGATTTATTATGGTTCAGTTCCTGAATTAGGTTCTATTTTAGTTTTTTGTTACTAGTTTTATATGTAAACCCTAAGAACTCCCTCCGAACCAATATTTGAAATTCATCATAATACACTTGGGTGTCCTAAACTTCTTATTTAGCTCTTAACTAGCATTTTGGTCCACATAATACATTATACTTTTAATTTAACTATCGAATTTACTCTCGATATGAAAATAATCTATGTTTTTCACATAATTACCTAAATAAATATTCTATATCATATTTATATTATATTATCAATTTTGACCT
Source organism: Lumnitzera racemosa (assembly GCA_024138005.1). Lineage (NCBI taxonomy): Eukaryota > Viridiplantae > Streptophyta > Magnoliopsida > Myrtales > Combretaceae > Lumnitzera > Lumnitzera racemosa. The sequence goes on along the minus strand of JAMXBC010000004.1, from coordinate 76,219,119 downwards.
AATATTTTCTACTCATTTGATTTTCTAACTTTACATATTATTCATTTACATATAATTACTATATAATACACATAATACACACATTTAACACCACAAATACCATCTTACATCAGTAACTAACATTTCAAAATGTCTAATTATATACTAAACTAGAATTTTTACTGAATTAACATTAAATCACAATATTAAGCCTAAATATTGCCTTTTATGTATGATTTTAAGACCTAAAATTTTAGTAAAAACTTAGAAAATTAATTTTTTGAAAACCACTTCATAGCACTTACATAAATATCCTAAATAGTTTACACAAAAATTTTAAGATCAAAACTACATCATTAAGGTCATTTAAATCAAAATAAAAAACTAGCTCGGGTTTAGTGATTTCTTGAGGTCGATATATTTTGAGATCTAATTTTATCAAATTGATATTTTTCCTTAAATGTAATACAAAAATACCTCAGAATACCAAATTTTATAACTTTTCATATATATTGGATATTTTTAATAAATTAAACAAAATAGGGTAAGGAAATTGGACTCACTATTTTAATGGCCTCTAGCTATCAGTGGTGGCTCCACTTATGTTGCCAGCTCTAGGTGGTGGTCCAGTTGTCCAATAATGGTGGTTGTTTTGTTCCATGTGGTCATCGAGTGTAGTTTTTATTCTAAAGCCCTATTAGTACTATAATTTGTTAATTTTTTTGTAAAAACATTCTTTCCTCTTTCTCAACTTCTCTCTATTTTTCCTAAGTTTCCAAGTAAGTAAAATAAATTATAGATGAAGGTCTTCTAATTTATAGAGTTAATTGAATATTTTTCTTGAATTTTTGGTTACCAAGTATCCATTTAATTTTTCCTTTTTGCTTTCTAATTGTCCCAATCCTATTTGTTGATTTTTAATCTTGCTTTCCCAGCTTGCCATGCCCCATATTTGGATATTTCTATACTTTCTCATATTTTTCTTCAATTTTCTTAATTGATTAATATTATTTTAGCACATTCTAGATATTTTAAGTAATTTCAGGTATTTTTACTTATACGTAAATATATATACAATACAAATAAATAGTCTTAAATATTATTTGTTATTCTATGATTTTTAGTATATATAAAATTTATCTCTATTGATTCGTTAATTATCGAAACTTATTTTACGCGTTTCCAATAAATAACATATAATATATATAACTTAATATTATAATATTTATCATTTATTTTTCTAAATTTAAACTTACTAAATCACTTTTACTAATATTCCTAACTTTATTATAAAATTTAACCTTAATTGGACAATTTATTTAATCACCCTAAATTTTACGTATTAAAACCTCGAACATTTTGTTGCAGGATTGACCATTTACTTAAAATAAAAATATATAGAAAAGTTAAGATCAAGTTTTTATGAATCATTAAATTTATTATATAATAATACTAATAGGTACTTCACTGATTTCACAGCAAGATACATAGAAGAAAGATAATATAATAAATGGATTCTTTAATCCTCGTTGTGTTATCTATATTTGTAAATATTGTAAATCAATTTCTTATATAATAATTAATGAAGGAAAAAAATAGTCATTTTGCCAAAAAAAAAAATTACAAATAGGTTTAGTGGGTTGGGAAGCGGGTGTCTTATTAGGGTAACGAAGCCGTTCTAAGTATAGGATTAAAAATATAGTAAGGGTTTGGGATATGTTTGGAAATCTTGTTATGTAACGAGGTGAGTTTTGGGTTTTTATGACCTGTCTCAGACCCGCCTTTATGTGAGAAAAATTAAATGAGAGGAATGATGTCATTTGCCTTATACTGAAATCAGGTGTTTAATACCCTATTTAATTCTAACATTAAAATTCTATATTGAATGGTCGATTTGGACCAATTTAGAATCATTTATTGATACATAATTTTTTTGCTATATTTTTTAGAACACTTTTTATTCTATCATATTTTAGGGATAATTTTTAAAGTAAATTTTATTTCCCTTTCCCCCAATTTTCTTCAACAATTATTTACTTTCTTTTATGATTTCTTTACTTTTAATTTTTATGATCTACCTACCTCTCTTTCGATAATCAATCTCTTTATCTATTAGATCCAATTGCAACTAGTTAAAACTCTGTATGACACACAAGCTTTGGTTTAAAAAATATTACATGCCAAAAATAATAAAATTAATTAAAAGATATCGTAATTAACATATCAATATCATATGTTTATATCATATTATTAAAGTCCAATAGTTTTGTGTAACCATCGTTTTTAAAAATTACCTATTTAATCTCAATATAATATTATTCAAGAAAAATATCAATATTAGAATAGCTTTTTAAAATTATAAAAGTCTTATATCATATATAAATGTGTCAACCTTTTCTTTTTCCACCTATTTTTCTCCCTATTACTTTTTTACTCCAATTTTCTCTCTCTCTCTCTCCTCTTTAATCTATTCTTCCACTTAAAAACAATTGCTTATTTTTTTCTTTTTCTTCTCTCTTCAAATAATACATCTCTACATTCACTTTCCTATTCTCCACTACATTTTCTCTCTCAAATCTTACATTTTCCTACTCTCCTTAAAGTAACGGTTTTTTATTTTTTTTTCAATATCCATTTCCTTTATCCTTCTTGTTTTATTAAGTACATAATACTACTAATCTTTTTTTTTTTTCATAATTTTATATTTTACTCTTTCACATAATTAATTATTAAATATTATGAATTAAAAATTTCATGCATTTAATAGTTTTAAATTTGCATAAGTATGACTAGACTAAGGTTTGTTAGTATTATATTATTTAACTATTGGATATTTTTAATGATATTTATTATAATATAATTTCATAAGTTTTTTATCACTATATCTCTTAGATTTTTTTTTTTAATTATACCTCTTTGATATCAACTTTTTCTTTTAACTATATCTATTTTATTTTAATTTTGGGTCTTTTTTTTTCCCTAAAGGTATATTTTTGTACAAATGAGGGTAGCTTTTAAAATGGTCACAACTTGTAAAACAAGACAATAAACTCTTTATACTCTTAATATTTCACTCTTATAATATGAAAGTTTGTAATGTTTTCTATATTAACGTATCATTTTTACGAACAATTACATACAACTTTAACGAGCTAGCTTTATTTTAACATTTCAAAATATGATTTTTTATTTGAACTTATTTCCAAATATCGATACCTTTTCATGTAATTCTCTTTCTCTCTCTTTTTTGTTTATAATTAAGTAATAGTGTTTATATTATATTTATAGCAACAATAAGTTAATGGAGATTCCTTAACATGTCAATCATGATATTTTTTTCAAGTAAAATTCTTTTTCTTTTAACTTATAAGTATATTCTAAACTAATAATTGCATATAATACAAGTCTTTAACTAGTTATATGCTATCTAAAAAGAGTAATTATTTTTCAAAATATAAGAGAATTCAAGTGAAAATTTGTATTGTTTATATTAAACTAGCCGATAATGTACTCACGTTGCATGTATACAAAGTAAATAAAATTATATTGTATAATTGAATATATTGTCATATTAATATGAGATATTAATAAATAAGGAAGATAGAGAGATAGAGGGTAGTGGAGAGAGGAATAGGATAGAGAGAATGTCAGTATAGAGAGAGAGAGAGAGTGAGTGTAGTAGAAAAATGGACAAGGAGAGAGAAATAGGATTAAGTAAACAAATTTATTAATTTTTTATAATTTTAATAGTTTATTTTGTTGTTAGTTTTTTTACTAAATAATGTTAAATAGAGGTTAAATAGGTTATTTTAAGGGTGAATGTTACTTAAACTTTAAAGGGCTTTAATAATATAGATTAAATAAAAATTTTAATTATTTTAAAAATGTAGAAAGAACGTAAAATAGTTACAAAAGTTAAAACATAAAATAGTTACAAAATCAAATTATATACATGAATGATATTTAAGGAAAATGATTATGCATACAGGATTTAAAAAAAAATAAGTAACGTAGTCAATTGCATTGGAGATGAAAATAATGGATGAAAGTAGTTAGGGAAAAAACCATAAATTATACATGCAATCGAATTAATAGGTTTTTTTAATAATAATATAGATGAAAAAACCAAAATGCAAAATTTTTACTTAGCAATCTTAAGTTACAACAAAGTTAGGAAGCGAAAAATTTTGCACTATATATATATATATATATATATATATTTTCATAGATTACCAGACCAAACCACTACTCTTTTACCCCTCTCTTGATTTCCTTTGGTTTCCGTCCCAACCAAACACAGCAAAAAAGAGTAACTGCTCGAGCCACTAATACCTCCATCGCGATCCAAATTGGCTCGGCGGAAATGCAAATTGAAGAGATCCGTGATCGCTGATTAGTTCAGCAACGACGCCATTTCTTTCCGCACGAAACCTACTCAATCACTGGATTCTCTTCAGTGCTCCCTCCATTTCTCTCTCTTCGCTCGTGAATTCGCAGATCGAATCAATGCGAGGAAAGGTACGGTCATGTTGAGGAAAATAAAGCGTATAAAAGAAGAAGACGACGATGATTTTATTTTTGTGGAATGTGAATTTCTCTCTTCGTTAATTTCTTGGTGTGGAGTTGCTGGTGATGAATGGAAAGCGAAAAATTGTCGCTAGTTATAACTGATTTTGGAATGTTATCTTTGGTTAGGTTTTGAAATTTCTGTTCATTTAGATATGACGGTGAGGTCTTAACTTTGATTAATTCTGGAGTTAAGGCATTTATAAGGAATTCGTTTTTCTTCGCTAGGATTTTAGTTTTGCATCAATAAGTCTGATTAGGTTTCTTAATTGCTATAGGAAGCAACTCGTGGGGAAGATCAATTAGTTGGATTTATTGGAGTTCAACTTAAGAAATTTGGGTTTATAGTGGAAACTATGGTTAGATTGAATTGCTACTTTTTGAGCTTGCATAAACAAATAAATTGACTGTACTGTGGTGCTGTAACTTTGGATTGGAGGGAGTTGTAACTTCTCATATATAGCTCCATTTCAGTTATAGACTATTACTTCTTTTTCTAGCTCTGCTATTTATGAATTTTTGGTTGGTTGTTGAAAGTGTAGTTAGATTGACGTCCACTGCATGTTTGGGCCTTGCATAAGCTAATGGCTGACAGTACTGTTAGGAAGCAAGTTGTGAAAAGAATCAAAGGTAAAGAATTCCCTTCTCTAGGAGGAAAACAAAGAGTTGGAGACAGAATGCATGTCAAGTTGTATTGGCAAAGTTGGATTCTTCAGACTAGTTATAGCATGGCTTCAGTTTATAAGCAACCGATGCTTTTGGTAGGATCATAATTATGGGGTTTTGATTGGCTTTTCTAGCTTTATTTAGATGAGATTTCTGTCACATGCTTGAGCTTTGTGTAAGTTGATGAATCAACAGTAATTTTATGAAGACTAGGTGAAGATAATAAATCACCCAGAAAATTCTTTTGAAAAGTGTAGGTTGGATTGGCAGAATAATCGTGAGGCTACTCATAGGCCTATAGCTCGGTTAGCTTTGCCTATGGATTTGAGCAATACGAGTGAGTGAGCATTTTGTTTGTCTTGTTTGAAAATAAATTATCCGTGATTTGAGACAATTGGTTTTCCCTTTGCCTCTCTGTGTTTTGTCCAAAGAGTGCATTAGATCTGTTGATTATATAATGAACATACTTGAAGTTGTATAATACAGTAAGAAGGTATCAGCTTCAGTGAGGTTGTTTTTGCAGTGTCCTCAACTAATCCTTATTACTTCAAGTACTTAGATACATGAGGCTCTCATGAAGGTCAGCGTTTTTGTCAAGGTATCATTGCCAACTGATTTTGCAGTTGTGGGATTGTGCTGATCAGAGCTGGACTGGTTTCCTTGGTTGGGCAGAGTTTTATGATGCTTTTAAGCTCATAACTGTGGCACGAATTAACAAAGACTTGACTCCAGGCATCATGAAGGCAGCATGATATAGCCCTGCTGCTGCTAAATTACCTCCACCCCAGATAAATCATGGGGCAATACCTCCATCACAAGTGTCTCCACCTCCTAAGGTCCATGGACTTGGGTTCAGTGCCCTTCCAGAATTCTGGACTCAAAGGTGCACAAACACCCGAATTAACCAAGCAGCACCAGTTCTCTTCTCAAGGGAGTTCTTCAATGACACTGTAGCATGTAATAGCTAGTCCCTCTCCACTTCTAATTCAGGAATCAACCAACCAAGGGTACCGAGTGGGGAAGCAGGATCAAACCCATCTAGTTCAAATGTTTTTGTTAATTGTGTTGCTGGAATGGTAGTGTAATTTCCTTCTAAATAGTGGGCTAGAGCATTCTGTGAACAGCTATCATTTGATGGTAGTTTATCTACCGTCCAGATAGTAGGCCATCTTCTACAATTTTCCTTTCACAACTTAGGTGCCAATGCCTTGTTTGGGCGCTTCCACCATGATTTTAACTTATCTCAGCTCACTTCCGTATTGGCACATTTAAAGCATGATTCACACTTTATTCTCTTAGGTTCTTGAGCTCAGATTTTGATCACATCATTGTGTTATTAAACATTTTTGGGGTCATGTCAGACTCACTGTTGCGTTTCTCACCAATATGCTTCCTTTTATGAATCTCAACAGATGTCCAGCACAAACTTTAATTGAATCATTTTCCAGATTTCTCACAATCTAACTTACTACCTCTGAAAATCTTTGGCTGCATATGACCACTCACCATCTAAAAGGTAAATTTGTTCCTAAAGTATTAAAAATGCATTTTCCTGGCCTATTAAATCATCTAAAGTTTTACAAATGTTTTCTTCCTCCAAATAGTAAATTGTTAATTTCAACAAATTTTACATTCCTTAAAAAACTAAACATATTTAGTCAGATGATTGAGTGGAGAAACTGGGAAACAGAAACTATAAAGGCTTTCCATCTGTTTGATAACATAGAATTAACTAATTCAAGAATTTGAAGTTGTCTGGAGATTCCTCACCATGATAGTCTAAGAGTTTTCCAAGAACCTAATAGGGAGCTAAAATGTGTCGTTTGTCTTGGAAACCAAGGCTTTTGTCTAGTGAGATCAAGAAGGTTTAGACAAGGAAGGAAAAAATTGTTTCATCCATTCAAATCTTGGATTATGGCTCATTCAATGTAATTTATATACACTTATAGGTAATTATTCTCAGCCCACTAGTTCGATCAACCTTGAATATGATCAAAAGACCACCTATATTTCGACTGCCCTAAGGAAAGGCATGAGACGCTATGTAAACAAACCATTACATCCTATCTCAAACATTGTGGTTGTGCAAGTACTTTTGTGTAAGCACTAAGCATTTATTATAGTTTCGATTCTTTAGCAACATTGATATCATTATCATTATCTAAGGCCCTAAAGAACGAGAACTAGGCACAAGTTATGGATTAGTCTCCTATCCTTACCGTTGTTGACCTCTTTCCTATCCAGCCACATAGCGTATTTTCACATGAACTAGTTACTTCCATAACGTTTGTGAAAGATGTCATCCATCCATTATCAAAAAATCAGGCTTGTGTCATTGTTGAGAGGCCAAGAAATAAAAGCCAATGAATTATAAAAGTTGGTATTCACCACAAGACATTGGATTAATATGATATTGCAATGGTGTAAGGCAAGGCTTGTAGCCAAGGGGCACATGCAAATGTTTGGTATAGAGTTTGAAGAATTGTTTGCCCTTATAGCTAAAATAAATTTGATTAGAATTTTGATTTCATGTGTAGCTTTATTTTGATTGGCTACTCCTATAATTTGATGTTAAAAATGTAAATGACATGGGAAATTGGAAGAAGAGGAGCTTATGGATCCTCCTCTAGGTTTTAATGATGGTTTGAAACAATCACCAAGGGGTTGATTTGGTCGATTATTTTGAGCTTTAATTACAATTGGATACAAATAGAGCTAAGAAGAACATATACATGTTAAGCACATTGGAGAGTGAAAACCGGTAAATGTGTACTTAGAGATGACATCAAATCGATTGGAAATGATGAAAAGGAAAGTGTTTTTTGAGTAGTCAACTGATATAGGATAATGACATCAAGGACTTGGGGAGACTTAACTATTTTATGGGAATTAAAGTTGCTTGTTCACAACTAGGGATTTTACTATATCAAAGGAATTACACATTATTTAACCGAAAAAAAAAAAGGAATTACACATTATATGTACCAAAAGAAGTTTGGAAGCTCAATATTAGAGTAATGCTTTCACCAATTGACTTGTCAGAAGCTCACACATGAGAGGAAAAGACTGATGGTTGACAGTGGTAGATACCAAAGATTTGTTGGGAGTTAATATATCTTTCCATACTAGACCCAACATAGCATATATTATTAGTGTTGTAGCCAATTCATGCATGAATGTAGGGAAGTGCATCTTCGAGCCATGTTAGAATTTTACATTATTTACAAGGAACTTCAGGAAAAGGCTTAATGATTGAGTGGGGGGATGAGGTGACTATAAGGCCTATTTAGATGCATATTATGCTGGGCTGGTGGTGGATGGACAATCATTGGCAGGATACAGTACATTTCTTAAGGAAATCTTGATTACATTGAGAAAAGGAATTGTGGCCTGATCCAATGCTGAGGCTACTCTGAGATCCATGGCACATGAAATATTCGAGTTGTTGTGGGTTAATATCACCATAGATGACTTGAGGATTACAAGAAGTATGGAGTTGCTTTGTGATAATAAGTTAGGCATAAGTATTGCTCATAATCCAATTCAGCATGATAGAACCTAGCATATTGGAAAGTGGATCGGCAATTTATCAAAGAGATGCTGGATCAAGAGCTAATTTGTACACCTTATGTGTCTTCAATTGGCTAATGTACTGACAAAGGGGTTACTTTGTTTGAGGTGGGTATGACAAATATTCACCAGCTTAAGAGGGAGTGTTAGATGATATCCAAGATAACCTTGATTAACAGATTAGTTTTTATTTTTGCCAACTATTACACATGCAACTTTGGAGGAGGGGAAATTGTACCCAGTTCATCTTATTTGGGAGACCAGTGGTCATCTTACTAGGTTACAATGGCTTTAGTAATTAATAGATTAGTTTAGGTTGTATGTTTTTCTATATTTTTTCCTATGTTTAGTAAGAATCGCGTTTCTCCATGTTGGTTAGCATGTCTTTGAATGTATCTTTTATCTAGTTTCTCTGATCTTTATTTTTAATCTAGCATATCTTAGTGATCCTCATCTAATGAGGACCAAAATGTCCAAGTGCTGTGCTCTGTAACTTACAGTTTTAAAGTAAAGTATTGCTACTTACATCAATATGTAGTAATGCTTTCAGATTAGCTTCACATATATATATTCATATTTCCTGTAGATTAGACATTAGTTAAGTACATATTTTAGTTTTATTTCTATGATAGGATCACCTGTTTTCCTGAGTTTGTGTATAGAAATATACTGTTTCTTAAAGCTGTTTTGGAATTTTTAAATTTCCTAAAATTTTGATTGGCACATCTTGTACAGGATAAAGATGAGGATGCAACAAGGGATGATGTTGAGAGCCAACATGGAAAAGCACTTGCAGGCGGTATGTTTCTCCTAAAGCTGAACCTTGAACTTGATGCTGCTGTTAATGGGTAATATTTCCTATATGTTGGGACTTTGTCTTTCTTCTTTATGTTCTAAATATCTAGTATTAATTTTCCTTTTGTGATTTCTATGGTACAGTTGCGGCAAAGGGACCCTTAGGAGGCAACTTAGATGGCCATTCAAAGTGGAAGTGCAAGTATGTAGCTCTTTCTTTATGAAGAAGATTAGTAACGACGCTTATCATGCAATGAGCAGGAAAATGCGTTTATTGACTGATTGTTTCTCGTGTTGTAGGACTATTGTTACGCTTGCACTGACATTTCTTACCAGTTCTCAATCCATACTAATTGTCTGGTCCAAGAGAGCTGGAAAGTATGAATATAGTGTCACCACTGCAAACTTCATGGTATTTTTTTTGGAACTTTTAATATTGTGCTTTAGGATGAACATGTGAAAAAGAAAAGAATATAATACAATGCACTTTTGTGATCATTGTGAAAATATGGAAATTCAAGTTTGAATGTATACTTTATTTCTTATCCTTTCACTTGAAATAGGTGGAGACCTTAAAATGTGGTTTATCCCTTGCCATGCTGGGAAGAATTTGGAAGACTGAAGGAGTGACGGAAGACAACAGGTTATTTAAGGCTGTTTGTTTCCTTGATGTCAATAATGCATAGAAATTTGGAGAGGAAAAAGGAAACTTTTTAAAATTCTCTTTGATCATCTCCATTTTGGAGTGTGATCATCATTAGAATGTTTTTGTATTATCAAACTATGGTCATATAAATTTTATATTAGGAGATCAACAATATTCCATCCCTGTCATATTCTAACATGTTTGAAGGGTGTAGGTTGAGTACAACATGGGATGAGGTCAAGGTCTACCCTATTCCTGCAATTCTTTACCTCATAAAAAACTTGCTCCAGGTCAGTTCCTACCTTTGCTTACATTTTGTTAGAAATAATGGCATCATTCCTCTCTTTTCTGAATGACAGTTTTCTGATGAATATGATATTTTATGGCAGTACTACATTTTTGCTTATGTGGATGCTCCAGGGTATCAGATATTAAAGAATCTAAATATTATCAGCACTGGTGTTCTATACCGCATTCTTCTTAAAAGAGAGTAAGTCCCTCTGCTGGTAGATTTTTGAAGGATTCACCTGTCTTCTCCTCCTCCTCCTCATATATATATATATAAATAGAGGGCACGGTCTGTTGTACTCAAAAGTGAAAGGTGCACTCAAGCACATAGCCCTGAAATCACTTAAGACAAGAGGCTCAAAAAAGGTGCATGCCTGAGTTAACCAAGAAGCAATCCATGAAGTTTGGAATATGCATGAATTTAATTGCAGATACTCAATATGCTATATCTATTCCTTTTAATGTCTTTAATTTTATAAATGGATATATAATCTAAAAAAATTCGTGATCTCTTATCATTCTGTAAAAATATTTTTTATCATCAGGATACAAACAAAATCTTAGTAGTGGATAATCACTAGTTTCAAATATGATGATTAGCATAATTGTGTTTATTTTGATTTTCTAATCTAATGAAAAATAGATTAACATATACAAATGAAACTTTAAAGATAGATAAATTTCAAAATCTAAAAATAGAATAAAAGAAGCTAAAAGGTTCAAACCACAAATATATTAACAACTTATAGCATATATTAGATGGAATAGCCTGACATGAGGATAGCAAAATAGAAACTTGAAATTAGAGTTATGACATGGGTCATAATACATATTAACTTATGAGGAATGACAAAAAATGGGGATAAGTTATATGAGAACTTGCATTAAAGTTCATTAGCACATTCATTTCTTATTATTTTCTATTTTACATCACCTATAGTACTAAATACATCTGGTCAACCACACAAAGCTGTAGACATTATATTGGGATGCTTGCCTTTGTGCTTTGGATGCACAGGCATGCACCTTTTTCAAATCGCACTACCTAGCTGCCTACAAGATGCATTAGTGTGCCTCTCTTTGCCTCATTGCTTTAAGCTGCTAGGCACTCAACTTGACTACACTAAAATGGTTGTAATTAGACTGGCTGCCTCTACACACATAAATCACCGTCAAGCCCTATACATCGGTAATATATAACATGTGTTACGTAGGTAGTCCCAAGAAGTGTCCTTAGTATTTAAACTTAAGACCTCATGTGAATTGTCATGAGATTTTATGAGCCTTAATCACAGGGCTGATTCCCTGCAACAAGGATGTACTTTTTAATTATTATTTTCTGTGAATAGCTATGCAACAAGCTGTTACGGCTGCCACTTGGTGCATTTGTGATAAAGTGGGCCTATGGCTATATTAATTATGTACAATAAAGAGAAGCAGCTCAAAAAGGACCAATCTTTGAACAATTCTATTAAATTGAGCGGATGAGTATGGTCTCTATATAATGATTTGATCTTCACTCTTACAGACTGAGTGAGATTCAGTGGGCTGCTTTTATTCTACTATGTGCTGGCTGCACTACTGCACAGCTGAACTCAAAGTACCATCTCTCTCTCTCTCTCTCTCTCTCTTACATACATGCATGGCTCAAGGACATGCACTTAGTACATCATTAGGGCCATTATGCTGCTGGCCCACTTGCTGTTTCTGACTCAGTTAGACAGATGTTCATTTGACTAGTAATTTCTATTTTGTCAGTGTTATGTATACTGCTAGCCAAATGGTAGAACTTTTGCAATATGCAGACATGATTATTTACTACCATGGGTAAAAGAATAGTTCAATGACCTGCTCATTATGATGGACTTAAAGAGAAGGCTCCCTTGCTTTCAAATATTATGAAATTGCTTTTTATTTCTTCGAACTTGCCTCTCACAATTTTATGAATTGTCTCTGCCAAATCATTTTTAATAAGATGTTAAATTATTCTTTAGCTTGTGCAGAAAAGGTAAGATTACATTCATCATAGAACTAGGTCCTTTTTCTGTAGGCTGGCAAATGCCTTAATGACTGGTTGTAAGTTGAGTCAGAATCTTAGTTGCAACTCATATAACCCAAATTATAGTCATTGTTACATGGTCTCTTGAATTGACATCTACTCAATTTGAGTTGAAGCTATACCCTCCCAAGTAGATTCTATTACTTGAGGGTTCACTCTTAAGCAGTTAAAGTCATCATAAGTGCAGCAACTAACTTTCGAACTTTTGCCTGTTATGGTTTCTGGTTTTTTCAGGACCATAGGCTAATATTGAGCAAATATATGTTTCCAATCTTCTTCATGAAATTCTCTCTTGCATATCTAACTTTTGATTGTTCATTTAATCCAATGGATATTGTTTTGCAAATGATTTTTGTTTCAGCTCTGATCGTGTCCTTGAAACTCCAGTTCAGGGTTGGATAATGGCTATTGTGAGTCGTCAACTTTTCATAATGATTTAACCATTCTATTGCAATCTGTAAGTTACATAGTAATGCCTTATATTTCACAGATAATGGCACTTCTTAGTGGATTCGCTGGAGTGTATACTGAGGTAGCTGTTGGCACTTCATCACTCATCATCTGATCTATGCTTTACTTGTCATGTAAATTTGGCATCAGTTTCTAGTAGCTGCAATTTCTTCAAGATGCATCTAGCTTATCACTACTATTTTGACTTGGTAATTGTGAACAGAGACATTAATTTTTTTGTTATTTGCTTGGTTTTCATTTAAATTTGCAATGAACATGCTCTGCTTTTTTGTAGGCTATTATTAAAAAGTGTCCTTCTAGAAACATAAATGTTCAGAACTTCTGGTTGTACATTTGGGGCATGATGTTCAATGCAGGAGCTATAATCTTCCAAGATGGCGGTGAAGTTTGGGCAAAGTAATGAATCTTCCTAATTCTTATTTTGCTTTCTCCCTTCTACCTCCATTCTCATCCACTGCCATCTGTGGCTTCCATTTTCACTCTTCTGAAACTTTTGGCCCCCCATCAGCATGCCATCATATGACAATCTTTTGCCTGCTCCATGCAATTGATTTCTTATTTAATGAGTGCAACTTTTGAACAGGGGATTTTTCCATGGTTATTCTATCATTACGACTCTCATGATTCTCAACCATGCACTGAGGTATATCTTCTCTCTTCTCAGCATTCTCAACTTTGCTCTTTCTTCTCCCCTTTCCATGAGGCATTCCTTTACTTTGAATTTTGAAAAGTTTAATATAAATTTTGTATGGATTGTCTGATGCAGTGAAACTGACTCAAAGAAATTTTTTTGCAGTAACATTCACATAAAATTTTGGTTCATCTTCTCTCTTCTTAGCCTTCTTAACTTTACACTTCAGTTTTTCCCCCTTTCCTTGGAGGCATTCCTATACATTGAACTTAGTAATCCAACTTAAATTTCTATGCATTGTCCGATGCAGTGGACTTAATTCAAGGGAATTTTTTTACTATGAGTTTTGGTTAATCATCTATTCTTCTACCAACTTGCTACTATGGATGTATCATGTAGTGCACAACACATGCAAGATCTGCCCATGTCCTATTTATATGTGCCTGTCCTCTTATAACCATAGAGAAGCCTTTAGTTACTGCTGATAATTTTATTTATTTATTTATTTACATATTTATTCCCATATGCAGTGGCATTGCAGTCTCTATGGTAATGAAGTATGCAGACAACATTGTGAAGGTAATGTATAGTTTCTGGAAAGTATAAAGAATATCCATACTGCTACTGTTACATCTTAGTTAGCTTTAGGGGTTTTGACGATTTGCCTGCATCACTACTGACCTTTTTTGCCTTTATTGAGGTTAGTAATTTTTAGTGGCTATTGCTTGAAAGATGCACCTTACCCTTCAGCTGATGGCATTCTGTTAACTTTCTATTTATAGCATGATGAAGAAACGGAGGGATGATCTGCTACTTCTGCCAACTAATTAAAAATAAATAAATTGCATGAGGTCTTTTGGGGTTCCCTAGTTATTGGGGTCCAAGATCTCTCATGTCAGATTGCATGGATTCCTATGTTCAAATCTAGCTAAGGCCACTTCTTAAGGCTGGCTATACAGTGGTAGCTAGACTAAATTGGTGCACAGGCCATGTAGCATGGTTCATTTACCCAAATTTGCATCTGTAATTTTGGCCATACCTCTCTATTAAGGGAAAGGAAAAGAAAAGGAGTGAAATTAGGCCTTTTTCCATATATTTCAAATACTTTGATGCTTTTCATTGCTCTAAACTTTTGATTTCTTGACTGGAGACAGTCTTATGTCATGGATTGAAAAAAGATATTGCAACTTATCTGCATCGCTGTTTTTTTCCATCTGATATACTGCTATTTCCAAGTTTCTTTTCTCAATTACAACTGGGGTTTTTAAGTTGCTACTAGAAGAATTTTTCAGAAAAGCCAGTTAAAAATTTCTTCTAGGTTTTACACAGATCTCTCATGCAATGGTTACAAGAATATCTTTGTTATTCTCTATGTTCCATGATCACTTATCTTCTTTTTGTCTTGGTGTATGTTGGCCATTGTCAAAGGAGATGCCACCAACAAAGCTTTCTTGCAAAAATCTTTTTTGCTTTGGGTAATCCAAAGGATCTGGAAATTACTGAGAAGCGCTAATTTTTTTTTTTTTTTTTTTTTTTTAGTTTCTGTTGAACGATGCATATAGTATTATCTGTTAGCATCATCAGTATGTATGAAAGGGCTATTGCTGGCTTTTATCTGGAAGAATTTTGCTACCTGTTTTCTTTCATGATAATTTACAAGTTACTGGTTTGAGCAAACCCTAGCAACGAAAGGCATCTTTGCATTTTCTTGGGAAGCTCAAAGCTGTACCTGCCTTTCCTCTATATTGGACTAGGACCACTTTAGGCAAAAATGTATTTACCCAGATTTTCTGCACACCTGCATCCCCATCATCAATTAATATTGGAAAGGATCATTGGTGATAAATTATGTGAGAAGATCAAGTCAATGCATATCCTCTGTTTACCCATGAAAATCAATTGATTGAATGTTCTGATGAGCAGGTTTACTCTACATCGGTGGCAATGCTTCTTACAGCTGTTGTTTCAGTATTTCTCTTTGGCTTTCACCTTTCCCTCGCATTCTTCCTTGGGACAACGTAAGTTGCAGCAGCACTTCTATCAGTGCAAATAATCCTTAGTCATAAGATCTTGATCTGGCATCGATAAGATTTCATGAAATTCAATTTCCTTTTGTTTTTAATTAAAATTTGAGGAAGAAAATGTGAAGATGCAAAAGTGCATCTCCAGACCTTTGAAAATCTTATATAAATTAGATTGCTTTGTTTCAAGGAATTGGGGGGCCTGAAGTTTTGATTTTATATCTCCACCCTTGCTTCCCACCTTAAAAAGTAAGAACCCATAGTCAACAACCCTATTCCAAGGAAATGATCAAGAGTTAGTTTGCAGATGTTTGTAGATTTATTTTCTTCACGTTTTTACCATTAGTGCATATCTTAGACAGTTTGTTTGATCTTTTCATCTATTTTACATTTGATTCCTATTGATTTACAGGGTTGTTTCTGTCTCTGTATACTTGCACTCCATCGGAAAGCTCCGGAGATAGTAATTGCTTGAACCGCAGCAAATGCATGTTTTCCATTCTTTTTTTTTTTTTTTTTCCTTCTATAAATTTTGGAGGCTTTTGGCAAAGTAGATTTTGTGGGCTTTGACCTCCCAGAATTATTTAGATAATATCTACTCACATATCTTATTCCTGTTAGGTTAGTTTTCTTTTTCCCCACTTCGTCTTGACTTTCAAGTATATCTTCCTCTGCTACGTTGTTCAGCTAGGTGAAATTGTTCCTTGGTGTCTTGCTGAATGCACATGCACAGAAGAAACTACACCCGTTTCTCTTGCCTTTCCTTTCTTTTTTTTATTTAGGAGATGAAGTATGCCAAGATCATCAGATCATCAACTGCTTACACAATTGATCTTGCCTCCTTTTTGAAGACTCAAGTGATGGTTGCATATTTAGCTCACACCGTGTTTTTAGACGGTTCTTCAGCATTTGAGTCTCCAGATCAAAGTGAATCTTAACAAAAATGGGTTAGTACCATGGCAGTCCACAATTTGCTTATGGTTATAATTTATCCAGTATCGAGTTTTTCCTATAAAACTTGCAGAAAGGTGACACAGGTCCCTTACCAAGTCATTTGTTTGCTAGTTTATCCGCTTAGTTCGCCCCAG
The DNA here is from genome assembly GCA_024138005.1 of Lumnitzera racemosa. Classification (NCBI taxonomy): domain Eukaryota; kingdom Viridiplantae; phylum Streptophyta; class Magnoliopsida; order Myrtales; family Combretaceae; genus Lumnitzera; species Lumnitzera racemosa. The sequence continues at coordinate 76,202,339 of JAMXBC010000004.1, read as the reverse complement.
TACCGTTGCTGCATCTTCTCGTTAGCTTCCATACATGACTGATGTTTACCGGGCTGAACTCCAGAGCGATTAGTTAAACTGGACCTGACCCTTAAGGCTACGGGCCAGGGGTGGTTAACATAAACCAGCAATTTAAGAGTGGTTCAGAGGTTATTGGATTGTGTCCCTTTTATTTATTTTTCAAATTTAAATTTACATATTTCTATTAATTACTATTAATAATTTATTGTCTATTCATATATTTCTATTTTCTTTCCCAAATAATTCTAATACTTTTATATGGATAAGTAATAATCAGTGATTAGTTCACTTTTATTTTGAAGTGAAATTATTTTCCATTTCGGAATAATTAGTTTGGATCAAATTGAAGTTTGGGTGGACTTAAATCGGTAGTGGAACCACCGGTTCAAGAGCCTGCCGGATCTACAGTTTTCTAAGGGTCGGTTTAGGCTTGTCTTCATTTGGGCCGGGTTGGCTTGAAGGCCTATTGAGCCGATTTACAGAATTGGTCCTTGCATAGGTTCACTTTGGATTTATTAATTACGCTTGAGAAATATCGTTACAATCTTCATGAGCAATTACTTCAAGAAACTAACTTTTGCTTGATGACAGCTAAAGAAATAACTTTTTTTTCTGGTTAATGATTTTTCATTAACGAATTCAAACATACAGGGATGAACTTCGATTGATGATTACTGTTGCTTGAATGCTCTTGAGATGTATTAGTCGTGAGTTTCCTATTAATTTACGGCACTCATCTCTTGGAAAACAGGAAATTGACTGGTCCACTAGCCTCGGTTTCTTAACTTCATTAACTCAAAATTATACATAGGAAGGGTCGATTAAATTTGACAACAAACAATGTACATATATTGATAAGATCCAAATGAATGTTCCTTTACCGGCTAAACTAACAATCAATTCCATAACCTAATGCTGTCATGAGAGACTTTCTTCCCTTCTTCCGGCAAATTTCCAATCCGCATATCATTTCTTGCTTTTGCAAACCTGAGACATCCATACATCTCTCGGCTCTCTGTAATTTCAGGCGCCCCATCTTGGTATAATACTTCCATGGTACCATCAGCACCCACAACCTCTTGCCTGCATCATCCAATATGAATTAAGGACATCTAGAAAGTCATGTAGCAGTGACGTCTCGTTCCCCAAGGTGTTCTGCCTTTACGATAGTGGTAAAAGGAGGTTTCTGCATGTTCTACCGATCCAATTACACAAATACAAATGTTATATCCATCATTTCTACGATGCTGCACTTCACAATGGATAACGTGGCTGACTACTGGCTGGATAATTGTTTTTGAACTTTCTAGAAGCAAATCTCGGGTACCAGTTCATCAAAATCCCATCATGTTAAAAGGCATTTTGCATCGACTAAGTAAAAACTTGTAGAACAACCACTCACAACCTTACATCACTAAGTTATAAACGAGTTGATCATGATTGCTGCCGCTGTTGTCTGCCATGTCGAGAAACTTGCTGCTACCTCCTTCCTGATTCACACGCCTTGTTAGGAACTTGTGCTGCCTTTCATTGTTCCTCAGGTCACTGCTGTCGTTCTTTTATCTAAATTCGCTCGCGCTCAACCTACGATCGGAACAAACAGAGAAAAGAGAAACTGAGAGAGAGGTTCCGAGTTCAAAGCCCATAAGCACATCAATTTATATCCCAAGAATGTTAAACCAAACATGGTGGCGGCTGATAAAACTAGGGAAAGAACCAAGCATCATGCCCTTGGAAAAAATTGAGTTACCAATATCGCACGGCGAATCCTTAATTTGCGGATGGATTGGGCCGACTTCTAATATGAAGCTCCGTTGAATAATGCCTAAGCTCGTGCCCTAGAGCGGAAAAAAAAAAAGACAAAAAAAAAAAAACATTAATTCACAGTGTTGGAGTTGGACTCGTACATTATGACTCATCAACAAAGAGAGTTTTCGACAACATGAGCATAGGCGACAGCATATTCAAAGAATGTAGCCGATGCTTGAAATTGAAAGGGCTAAATTTGCTTTCTAGTAATTTAGGCCAAGCCCAATAATAGCTCGGATCTATTCTTTAGGTTAAGGCTTTGGGAATCAAGCTCATGTCTTGGTATGATTTAAGAAAATTTGGTGGTTTGCAACAGAATCGAGTTCATCTCTTGGTATGACTTAAGGAAATTCGGTTGTTTAGAACATAGATCATTGGATTGGTTAGTTTGCTTTTTGACTTTCACATATAAGCTAATGTATTGAGAGAAGCTCTTCATTGGTTCAGACCCAAGAGAAGCCCATTATAAAGAGGAGAACTTTGATCGAAACTCTTATTAGTTGTTGATTGTCAATGCAATTTAACAGATTGATTGTAATAGCTAGATCATTAAACACTTGAGATTTTCCTCCTTAACTACACATTATATAGAGATTAGATTAAGATATTGTATTGTTAAACTTTTGGTCTCGAAGATCAAATGAGGCTTAAATGAATAACAAGCGGCTTGTGCCTAAAAATAGTAAGCTAATGCTTTAGCTTTCCCACGCACCATTTATATGTTCAATTTCTTAAGATTGTTGGTTCTTATTGCCTATTTCTCTAGGTTATCCCTCCACATGTAATCTTTATCTATTCTAAACCATATGAAGCATGAGACTCATACTGTAAACATGTGAAGACATTGATCGGATCCCCATATCCATAATAACAATAATATAATGTTTCTCCAATTTGGGATTATTATGGTAAAATTATATCCAACGATAAGTGAGGACAATAATTAAATCGAACTAGTTTGCAAAATATGATTCTTTTGTTTTGTGTTTTAGAAAACAATTTTGTTAATTGTGGTTGATTCAACTAGGTTAAGTGGGCTCGCATGGAGTCCGAGTAAGATGGGCTTAGGCTTCATCTCTTGTTCCTTAATACTTGCAAAAAGCCCCTTTAGGCTTTGATGTTTAAGTTAAGAAGGGGGACTAAGAAGAAGAAAGGACGAGCGCTAAGGACTTAAGGGATAGTGCTTGCTTAATATGCGTGTAATGTGTTGATGTTGAGTTGTGAGGAAAATTGGAGGAGAAGAGGAAGAGGAATCTGGGGAAGTAAAGGAGAGAGAGAGAGTTGTATCTTACTTGATAGCGCTTGATACCTTTTATATGAGTCACTTGGATATGTGGCGATCTGGAGTTCATTCGTATTGGTTGCAAGCAGACAGTGTGCTTTGCGATAGTAACTGAGTTGTACTGCGAGTAGTATGCTGTGGTTGATGAAACCACCAAATCTGTAATCTAAAGGTGTGAAAACTGTAGGAGTTGCCAAGTGTATTGACTGTACTATAGATGGAAGATGCTCATTAATGAGTTGTAGTAGAGAGCAAGAGCTAAAGACAAAAGTCAAGTTAGGATGTTAAGGAAGAGATTAGCTAATGTTTGATTGAGGGCGAATTAAGCCCTAAGCTTATGCCAGATGGTTAGAGTATCTAACTCCACAATTGGGGTGACCCACTTGGACGGGGTATTATATGACTTGCCAAGTAGGTCACAGCACAGGGGATGGGCTTGCCAATAGCTTATACCTTTCTTGGCATAACTACATGGCTTTGCGATCGGGTTGCGGTGTAAGGGATGAGCTTACTGTTTGCTCGTGTACACTTTGAAGTTCGATGTCCCTTATGATAGGTTTTGCTTGTTGAGCCTTAGTCCAGGCGAGAATTGAGTATCAACAAGTTTAATTTTAAGATTTTTAAACAATTCAATATTTTCAATCTCCTCAACCAAACTGATCGCCTTGTCTTTATTGTTTTGTCAAATCTAAACCAGTTTTATCGTAAAAATTCTAACATATACACCTCATTGGGCTTGTTTAGATTTTTTTTTTCATCCGTATCTTATTTGTATCTGATTTATGTTTAATTTGTATTTGTTTAAAATTTAGTATTTAAAAAATCATAATTCAGATGAAAATAATGATTAGAGTGTCAGAATTGAGAAATGAAAATTTATGTATTTTTAGAAGAAAAATTTTTAAAAAATATATTTTATGCATTCAAAATAATTATTTTAATTAATATTTTAAAAATATATATATTTTTAAAAATTTAAATAGACAATAATAAAACACCAATAAGATGAAAAACATAAAGATCTCGATAATAAGTTTCATAGCTGGGATTCTATTCTCTCTGAATGAGAAGTCTCGTATCTTGACATTCCGCCTGTGGCTACTAATTCTATTGAGAAAGTTCCCTTGATGATATACCGCGCACGGGCGTTGGCTAGGCTACTTTTTTTTAGTGTTATTTCGATTTCGTATGCAATTTGTGAATGAATAGTTTTCTTGTTAAATAATTACAAGAATCATGATATTTTGTTTATATTAAGAGATAACAAACAAATTAAATGTCAAAGTCAAAATAAATCTTAATGATAATAGGATTTATTAAAATAAGACCATAAGAGACGAAAGAAAGAAATTATAATAAAAAAGAATGTATTCAAATTGCTTTGCAAATTAAATGGTTGAAAGTGGTCGATTTGGTACGAGGCTGCAAGCCGGCCTTAAAAGATACCAAATATAACGTTATACTAAAAACAAGTACTATTACATTCATAATTCACATTTATTTTTGAACAAGTCCAAACCAAGGAATTCAAATGGATAAAACGCAAATATATAGTCTTATATTTGCTCCAACCGAATTTTGACCTCTTCTCTTTGGAAATCATTGCTTATACATCAAATTATTAAAGAAATGTATTTTCAAACTCTATTTTATTATCTTACCACTAGATAAAATAATTAATAATATAAAAGATTATTTTTTTTTAAGTTTTTAAGGAGTAAATTGATTAGTACCGGATAAAAGCACTTTTTCTTTAAAGATTTAGAATCTAAATATTTAATTCTAAAAATAAAATTTCTAAATGTATATAAAGATTATAGAAGATGTATTTATAATTTTAGCTTATAAAAATGCACCTTTTAGAAACATAATGAATAAAAAGAATGATGAGATTTTCATTTCACAAAACAAAACCACATTTCAATTCTCCAAAAACATCAAAATTCCTCATTTCCCCGCCCTCAAACCATCAAACAGAAAACTCTCCTCGCTGGTCTCTCTCTCTCTCTCTCTCTCTCTCTCTCACTTCACTTCCTTACTACTTTTTTTACACTTTTTCTTTACCTACTGATTTCGCTAATCAATGGAAGAAGAAGACCAACAAAAAGCTCGAGATCTAGTAAAAGAACTCGTCATTCGCTTAACTTCCCATCAAAACCCTTCCAACCCTAACCCTAACTCTTTATCTTCTTCTTCTGCTTCTTCTTCTTCTTCCCAATTCCAATCTTCTCTCCGATTAGCCCAGCGCATTCTCTCCAGCCGCATCACTCCCTCTGTAAACCCCGATGCAGCAGCACTCGCCGAATCCATCAAACGCCGTCTCGCCACTCAAGGTAAATCCTCTCAAGCTCTCTCTTTCGCCGATCTGTTCACTAAATTTGATTCAAAAACCGGTCCTGGTAGTGTAAATAATAAATGGGCAGTGCTTTATTTGCTTAATGCCATATCCGAGGACCGGAATTGTGCGAAAAACGGTCTTAATGGTGTGGATTCATCTGTGTTACTGCCGAATTTGGACTGCGTTGATGGTGGGGACTTCGATAGTAAGTATACGGTTTCGAGGGATAAGGAGAGAGGAAGTAGGAAATGGGGGAATGGGGTCTTGTTGGTAGCGAAAGATCCTGAGAATTTGAGGGATTTGGCGTTTAAGGAGTATGCGAATTTGATGAAGGATGAGAATGAGGTTTCTGAGGAGGTTTTGGTGAGAGATGTGTTGTATGCATGTCAGGGGATTGACGGTAAGTATGTGAAGTTCGGTTCAATTGTTGATGGGTATATTTTGTCGGATTTGGTTAAGGTTCCACGGGCAACGAGGACTATGGTTAGGAAGTTGTGTGAACTTGGCTGGTTATTTAGAAAGGTTAGGGGTTATATGTCGGAAAGTATGGATCGGTTCCCAGTTAAAGATGTGGGGACAGTGGGACAAGCCTTTTGTGCAGCCTTACAAGATGAGTTGTCGGAGTACTATAAGTTGTTGGCTGTGCTTGAAGCTCAGGCGATGAATCCTATTCCTTTAGTTTCGGAGACGGCTAGCTCAGACAATTATCTGTCACTGAGGAGATTAGCAGTGTGGCTTGTGGAACCAACAGTGAAAATGAGGTTGATGGCAGTTCTGGTTGATAAATGTAGGGTTTTGAGAGGTGGAGCTATGGTTGGGGCTATTCATTTGCATGCACAGCATGGTGACCCACTTGTGCATGAGTTCATGAGGTGTCTGCTCCGGCGTGTTTGTTCTCCGCTATTTGAAATGGTAAGGACTTGGGTATTGGAAGGGGAGTTGGAAGACATTTTTGCTGAATTTTTCATTGTGGGTCAGCAAGTAAAAGCTGAATCCCTTTGGAGGGAAGGTTACCAGCTCCATGCTGGAATGCTGCCTTCTTTCATATCACAGTCGCTTGCACAACGAATTTTGAGGACTGGGAAGTCAATAAATTTTCTTCGTGTTTGCTGTGAAGACCGTGGCTGGGCTGATGCTGCCACAGATGCTGCATCTGCTGCAGGAACCACAACAAGACGAGGGAGTCTTGAGTATGGTGAAACTGATGCCCTTGAATCTCTGGTGGATGAAGCAGCAAAGAGAATCGATAAACACTTATTGGATGTAATGTATAACCAGTATAAGTTTAAAGAACATTGTCTTGCTATCAAGCGATATTTACTTCTTGGGCAAGGGGACTTTGTTCAGTATTTAATGGATATTGTCTGGCCTGAACTTTCTGAACCTGCTAATACCATCAGTTCCTTCCATCTAGCTGGACTGCTGGAGAGTGCAATTAGATCATCCAATGCTCAGTACGATGATCCTGAAATATTGGACAGGTTAAGGGTCAAAATGATGCCACATAACACTGGAGATAGGGGCTGGGATGTCTTTTCGCTTGAATATGATCCTAGGGTTCCGTTGGATACTGTCTTTACTGAATCAGTCATGGCAAAGTACTTGAGAATTTTCAATTTTCTTTGGAAGCTTCGACGGGTAGAGCATGCTCTAATTGGTGCTTGGAAGACTATGAAACCTAATTGTATCACATCTCATGCTTTTATGAAGCTGCAGCGTGCAGTCAAAGTGCAGCTGCTTTCAACATTACGACGATGCCAGGTGTTATGGAATGATATGAATCACTTTGTTACGAATTTGCAATACTATATCATGTTTGAAGTTCTGGAGGTTTCATGGTCACATTTCTCTAATGAAATGGAAGCAGCCAAGGATCTCGATGATTTACTTGCTGCACATGAAAAGTACCTTAATTCAATTGTAGAGAAATCCCTACTTGGTGAACGATCTCAAGCGCTTCACAAGTCACTCTTCGTCTTGTTTGACCTCATCTTGCAGTTCCGAAGTCAGGCAGACCGTTTATACGAGGGCATCTATGAATTGCAAGCAAGGTATTGTTGAGTCCATCATTATGTTATTTTGCTGTTAACATTATAACCATTGAAAAGTTTGTAGCAGCAGTGCATTATTGGAATCGTTTCCTCATCCTGCCCCCAAAACTAACATCCACCCCAACCCACCACAGGATTCATCATTCTTGCCTGCATTTGTTGGGGTTGGTTAGTGTAAACTTCTACCTAGGGACTCGGAAAAATGCATTGGACATACAATAATTTGGATTTGGTTTGTACTTACACTGATTTTCATCCCTTGCAGAACAGGGGAATCTTCTTTATCTTCACGTGACAAGAACACGTTGAGAAAAACAAGAGACCTATCTGTGGAACCTGCATCATGGATAGCTGATGGAAGAAAGGCCCTAACACAGCGTGCTGGTGATTTTCTTAGAAGCTTGCGACAGGATTTGGATGCAATAGCAAACCAATACACATCGTTGCTGGAGGGCTTTTTATCTCAATTGCCGGTTCAGCAACACGTTGATCTAAAGTTCCTCTTCTTCCGTCTTGACTTCACAGAATTCTATAGCCAGTCAGGACTCAGTAAATAGAGGGATGATAAAGCTCAGACATGGTCAAGTTTCGTATTTGAAGGACAAACCAGGTGGTTTGATTGGCCACAGCGAATAAGTTGCCATACTGCTGCATTGATTTAGGAACACATCCAAACTAATGTCATTGGTTTTAGGTATGGATTTATTAGATGTATCTGACTTTACAGTCTTTGTAAATCTGCAATTTCATAGTAGAGCTTATTGTTTTGGTGCAGGTGCGGTTTGCTTGTTGCTTGGGAGATTTTAACTGACCGGATTAACTGACCGGAACATAGCTGTGTCATCAAGGTCTCGGTCGTAGGAGGATATGTTTTTCTGGGTGTGAGCAGTTCAATTGCGTGTCGATTTGTTCTTTTAGGCTATTGTTTCTCCGGGTTTGTAAATCTGTAACATAGTCTTGTATCAAAAGGGATACACGTCTTTTTGGGCCATTGCTTTTTTTCTTCTTCCCCTTATCTAACCATTCTAGTCTGAAACTAGAGGTTTGATGAGAGAAACGAAATCGTCATTCTTAAATATGTTGAATTTTCTTTAAAAAAAAAACTGGAATTTGAATTCCCTGGAACATGTTAATTGCTCGCCTGAGTGGGTGGCACAGCATCTTATCGTCCTTTTAAATGATACTAAGTCGATAGTCAATTTATCATCATAATCATCCTTTTGATGTCATGGTTGCTGCAGATCATTTGACCAGGTGATAATCTCTATGACTATCATAGCAGGCCCTCTGATCATACAATCTTTTCGCTGGTCCTTGAAGTTGTTGCTTGGTGATTGGCGGACCCTTGGAAGGACAGTCACTCCAGTAAGCGCCAAGTTTCATCATGATAAATCTGGAGGGAAAGATTCTCAATGGAAAGAAGACTTTGAAAACTAGAATTGTATCCTTTTGATTTATGGAGGGAATTAAGAGCAGAATATGCGATGTAAAGCTTGAAAAGTTTTGGACTAATTGAAAAAAGATTGAATTTTTTACCTAAAAAGAGCCTGTAAAGCACAATTTCCTGCCTAAAATCAGGAATCTCATTGGTTCAGCATCAAAGACTTGTAATTGACAACACAAACTGAAAATCTGAAGCCACAGAAATTTCAGCATTCAAAAATCAAAACTAACAAGTACCACCAGACTCTTTGGTTTGATCAATCTTCCGACTTGTTTAATCCCAAGCTTTAATCGGTGAACATGGAAATGAGTTGCAGTATCTGTATTATGAACATCAATACAGGAACGTTCAAAATTCTCTTCCCACTTTAAAATGTAGTCATATATCATATCTAGAGTTCCAACCTTTTATATAGCAAAACAAAAGATGGTCTTTTGGTGCTTTACACACAACACGGACTTTAATTACTTGCATTTTGCCTAACAAGGAAGCCTGAGGGTATTTTTTGGAGCACTCACCCACAGGCTACCAGCAATTGCAAATCTCCATAGAGCATCGACATCCTCAGGTGAAGCATATTCGATGCCAACACGAGGACCGATTAGTATTTTCTCTGGCTTTGGACCATCCAGTAGCTCCAAACCACCTAATCAATCATATATATATATATATATATCAAAGCCTGTTGATAAGTTGCATCATGCAACCGGTGAACAACAATTACCAACCAGGTGTATAAAGAGGATGGTTAGACCATTCTGTTGAAAGCCCCAAAGCTTGTCCAACCTGGATAAGAGAAATGCAATGGTAAATTGACATAGGCATTCAGGCCAAAATGTGAAAAAAAAGAAGAAGAAGAAGAAGAGGACATAGGCATTGAAAGTCCATATGCCTTCACCCCTTTCTGCATATTATTTTCCTTTCCATATTTCTCACCAAGACCTAGTAAAGTTCGTTTGTGCATTTCGATCATTTTTCAAGCACGATTCTTTCCTAGTTTCACTTATAACAAATTGTAATAGATTGGCAGCATTATGCTGTAATGGTAGCCTGAGAGCATGTTGAGTTCCATTTCTGGTAGAAATTAGAGAATGTTTCCTTTTTCCTTCTCCTCATCCAGATGACTGGTGTTATGGTGATCATACCAAATCTGCTTTCTATGTATAACAATCCTCCATCTATCAAACATATCTCCACTATAGGAGCTCATCAGTGCAATCCCACAACGTGTTTTTCATGGCTCCATACATGACATAGGACATTTTCAGGTTTGTTCACCGACACAAACTGCAATCTTTTGCCATATTGTAGTAACATACTCAATCGGGTTTTAAGCATTGGAAAAAAAAAAAAAAACAAATAGGTTTTGGACCTTTGGTGGAGATCACAGTAGCGCAAAATCATATTGCACATATTTCATGAGAACGATAATGACACAACTCATAAGTACATATATAACATTGGAATCTGTATATGGAAACAACTAGTACTGTATTATTGACTTGATATCAATATAGTCTATTGCTGGAAGGAGGAATTAGATGTAATACAGACCTTCCCTGGTCCAGCAAGAAGCACAGGCTTGTCAATTTTCTGACCACGGCGCTGTTGGATGGTCTCTAGCCCTGCAATATTGTTACTCGTTAAATGTACCTTCTTAACAGATTCCAAAGTGATAGGAAAATAAGGGCAAGAATACAAATTGCCATTCAAGCATCCAAACCCTTTTGCATATTTTTAAGCTCCTAACATTGCGGAAGCATATTTCAAGAAATGTCAATGATAGAATAGAATTAGGAAAGACACGCTTGAGGGAATAAACAATGGTCTTGTTGTTCTATGAACTTCTACACATGATTTGAGCATATAAATGACAGTTAAAAATAGATAAAAGTCACATGTCTGCACCAATAGCAAGGGTTGCTCTATGAACTTCCTCACATGATTTAAGTATGTCACATGCTGCTGGTGCATGTGTAGTAGCTTATTGGTATTGTTTTAGGATGCATGTTGTGTATTAGTCATGTAGGGCAGTGTGCGTGTATGGAATTAGTTTGTATTGTAAGTTGAATCAGAGTCAATCATGTCCAGCAGTTGTAGGGTAGTTTTTACTAGAGGGAAAATAGAGAAAATGACTATTAGAAGTGAACTGCCACTCATATCTTTATATACTGGAAATTTTGAATGAGCAGTAGGTCCTATCTTTTAGAAAAATTTCAAACTCTAGGGTTCAGGGAGATCTAAGGGTTCTCTCTGAGATGGAGCCCTAATTAAGGAATTGCTGGGTTCTCTTTTAACTGGGTCCAAAATTACTATTTCAAGATAGGCAAAAAAGGATTGAAACTTCTTACAAGATCGAATATGATTTTGCTCTAAACAAAACAAGAACTCCATATAACCTTTGATCCTATAAGAATTTGGTATTAGAGCCAGACTTTGTGGAGGATTTGAAATATCTACAACAACCATTTGAAGCATTCATTAATTTACCAGAAGGATCAAGCATAACTTGAGGCAAGAAACAATAGATGGCAATTCAACTGACAAGCTTGACATGTGAAATATTTGACCAGCGCATAGTGGAGAAAAGACTGGCAAAGACCAGCTAGTGGTGGGAAAAGTAATGAGGTTCAGCTAATAGTGATCACCTTAATGAGGGGGTCATCACCCCAAAATTTTCAAAGCTAGATTTTCTGTAGTATGATGGAACGATCAACTTGTTGGGATGGTTCAATGGTTGCAAGCATTTCTTCAAGCACCAAGGCATTGCTAATTATGGGAGTGGATTTGGCGGAGTTTCACATGGAGGGTGATGTGCAACTTTCTTGACATTAGAACATGATTGGCCAGATGAGGCATGGAAGGAGTTCAAGCTGTTTTGTGGTATGCATTTTTGGTCTCCATTACAAAGTAATAAACTAGGAGGATAGTTGAAAATAAAACAACGAAATTACAAAAACTTGGTCTGGTGGAGATTTGTCAATGCAAATAGAACAACTACTGGCCTAAGCAATGCCCTTATCCCCTGAACAAGAAATAGCAACATCTGTCAAGGACTAAAGGAGTTAATAGCTGTTGAAATGAAATTGTATCAACCCGCAAATTTCTTGCAAGCTAGCTCACCTTCTATGGTCATAGGAGAGTTCTGATGAAGTGAAGAGTGGCGACTCTGAATCAACCTATGAACCTAATGCCCAATAATAAGGAGCCAAGTAAATAAGTTAAAAGACGAGGAATTAAGGGATTTTGTATTAAATGGTTGGGCATAAGTGTAAAAGATTACTTTGGATGTGAGGAGGAGCAAGGTGAGGACTACAATTAGCCCAAAGACATGAGGAGGAAGAAAATGAAGGGGGGAACAAGATTTGTGCATCAGGTCACACGCAATTTTCAAAGGGGAGAGTAGTTGTTGCATGTGTCTAGTAGTGTATTGGTATTGTTTTAGGGTGGGTGCTGATATGTAATCTTGTTTGTTGTTGTATTATGTGTTGGAGGTGTGGTGCTGTGTTGCAGGTCTAGTGTATAAGCCATGGGCAGTTTGTGCATGTGGGGTCAGTTTGTATTGTAATTTGAGTTAAGAGTCAGTTATGTCCAGCAGATTTGGGGTTGGTTTTTAGTAGAGGAAAAAAATAGGAAATGGCAGATGGGACAGAATGTGTTCATATACCGGAAATTTTGACTGAGAAAGCAAGTCATATTTTCCTGAAAAAATTTCAGCATTCTAGAGTTCAAAGAGATTTTAGGTTCTCTTCAAAATTGAGTCTTAGTAAGAGATCATCATTAGTTTCTATTAATGAGGTCAAAATTATTATTTTGAGATAGGTAGAAAGGAAAGAAAATACTTCTAAAAACAAGATTGAATCTGATTATGCTCTAAACAAACCACAAAATCTGTATTACTTTGAGCCTATAACATAGGTCAAGGGTAATTAAAACAAATAACAATTACCACTGACTGGGGCACAGGAGCGAATTAGAACAGCTGCTCCAACTCCTTCCTTGTCTGCAACAACATTAAGCATTGTATGTAGACCATAGCAAAGATAGACATATGCATGGCCTCCAGGTCCAAACTACAACCACCACAAACTACATGTATATCAACGAATGCATTCTAATACAATCATGTGAGCATGTTATTTCCAAAAGGACATCATAAAAAAGCTAGATTCTTACCACTGGTGCTGTCCTTGCTGTGATGCCGAATCGACCATGACAAGCTGAATCGTTTGGTCTGTAAGCTTCTACCTGATTATAGAAGCAAAACAATCTCCACCTTCTTAAAAAATCCCACGCCAAATCACTTGATTTTGTTGAAATTGTAAATAAAGACCACAATAAACTTATTGGAAAGCTTAAATAATGGAATCAAAGTGCAACTTAACATTCAAGAACATCTACCCTACTCTCTTCTAGGAATTGACACATTGTTACAAAACCATCACATAGATAGTTGCAAACAAGGAGAGATTGAGTTGATTGAGGAGTTTCTTCTCTAATAACCTGATTAGCTCATCATAAATCTTTGGCTTTAGTTGATAACCAGATTATATTGGGCGTCAAAAACCAATATCGAGCTGATTTTCAGGAAGATTCCCATAAACCCTTACATTCATTCTTTTGAAGAAAAGGGCATACACCAATTGCAGCGAAGCACTTCCCCCGCCAGACTGGGTATGGGGAGGAGAGGTTGCATGCGTAAGCAAACCTTAATTTTGCATTCTGCAAAGAGATCCTTTCAGTGCCTCCAACCCATGACTCTCGGTTACTAGGGAAGCAGCCTGATCATTTTGTGACAAGGCTGGCCTTCTAAGCATATTCCTTTGGATTTTAGCAATGTTATGCAGTAGTCAAGAAGCAATATCGAACGAGAAGGCCCCAAAAGCAAAATAATCAAAGTTCTCTTCCTGCGGCATTTTCCTTATAACCAATAGACGGCAAATTCCATTAACTAGATAATTTGGAAAACAATGCATCATATGATAAATACTCAACCGATATCAAATAGTTTCCGAGCTATCATATGGGAGAGTTCTAAAAATAAAACTAAAATGTAAATGGGTGCCCGATCACTTTACCTTTCTCGCGAAATGTCTAATAAGTGCTTTAAAATTCGCAGCACTTCTTTATCAAGACCGACATTGCTAACGAACCCAAAAAAAAAAAAAAGAAGAAGAAGCCCTTTTCTACATGCAATACCAAACAATGTACAAAAAGGGAAATATGAAAGGAGAAGAAAGTAACTTTCTTTTAAGTGCATTACCTCAGTAATCTGAAGAACAACATCGTTTCGTCTCAGAAATTTCCCCAGCAACCTCGGAGCAAGATCCAATGCATCTATTTGAAAAAATTCACGTGGCAAAATTTGAAATTTATCGATGGATAGAGAGGCTGGAATTTGACTCGTGTCGAGATTCGACTGAGTCATGGCTTCACGAGAGCTTTGACGTTTTAGCTTTCTTTGGGGTTTGGAAGAACCATCGGAATCGGATATTAGGGTTCTGGGTTTAGTAACTCGCTTGAATCGGTGAGTTAACTTATTCATGAAGTGGGGATTGACAGAGGGTACAGGGAGTGTAGCAGGAAGAGGAAAAATAAAACCAGGATGTCTGTTCCAAAGCATGAAAGTGGAAGTGAGTGTCGACTTTGTTGAGTATGTTTTGGCGGGCGTTTGCTGTTCCGATGATATCGCGGGATGCATCGCAATAAAACGCGATAAAAACTTTTGTATATATTTTTTAAATTTTATTATTTATTTTTATTTTAATACTCTAATTTTTTAAATAAGATATATCGATATTTCTATTATAACGATTATTATTATAAAATAGTAGGATAATGAAATAATTGTATCAACTTTCATTTTATTTCTATTTTAATACTCAAATTTTATTTTTTTTCATCTTGATATTTTAATTTTTAAAGTGAAACAAATATATATATATTTATAGTAACTTTTATAAAAACATTATAAAAAATTATAAAAATGAAAATTAACAATAATGTGTTGTAAAATAATATTATTATTATTAAATATAACAACAACAACCACAATAATAATAAATAGAAAAAAATGAAAATGAATTAAAAATTGGTATGTGCATATGAAATTGATCTTATATCAATCCTTTCTAACTTGATAATGATCGATTTGATTCAATATTTTAATTCGTACTTGGTCTATATTAACTAAAGCAATCATTTATATTAATTCTAATCAATTTTCAACTTTTTCCTATTATTATTATTACTATTGATGATGATAAATAATAATATAATATATGTTATTTCTATTTGACGATATAAAAGCTTTCAAAGGTCAAATATTATTTATAAAAATCACATCAAATGAAATTTCAAAACTTGTACCTATTCTTTACTATTCTTTTTCTTTATGTTTATTATAATTATCTATTATTATTTGTTGGATTTTTATAATTATTTCATATTGGTTATTATAAAGAATATTTATTTCTTTCACTTAAAAAAGTTAAAGTATCAAAATGAAAAAAAAAAAGGTTTGAGTACTAAATTAAAAATAAAATGAAAGTTTATATACTTATATTACTCTTTTATTATTTTATAATAACGATTGTTATAAAGAAGATATTAATTTGTCCCATTTAAAATGTTAGTGTACTAAAACAAACAAATTCAAAATTTAGGTATTAAAATGAAAAAAGATAAAAGTTTAAGTGTTTCTATTGGCTTTATCTTGCAATAAAACTATAAATCTTATTCCAAATCGAACTGTCACAAAATTTTAATATGATTATTTAGCTCATTATGTGACTATGAATACAAAATGATTCTATGATCCTACTCTCTATTTTGATAGGACCGATCTAATCTCCATCACATTATTAATTTATTATCCATTATATATGAATGGTTGAAAGTACAATTAGTTCATTAAATCTAATAGACATTAAATCAAATGTAAATGGAAGATCGGATTCATTTTGTAAAAAGTATCAACAAAACCGTAGAAAAATAAAATAGAAATTTCAATAATTGGTACATGCTCTCGCCGTAGAAGACCCAATTCAGCTAGATAATTTATGGCCCGGTTCGATTTCTAATGTGCCCTAAACCAAAGCACCTTGTTTCAGTTTCTAGACCATCACTCGAACCATATACTTAATGATACATAATCCATACTGAATTGTAAACCGAATCATTCAGGAGGGGAAAAAAAAGTGATTTGCATTGGTTTTGTCTGCGGTTGGCCGTTCTGTCCGGTTTTTTGACAGCATTAAAAGGAAGCTGCTAGTGTAATGTACAAAAGCCTAACTGCACTACGGAGGCCCAATCATGTTAGTGGGCCTGGGCTTGTAGCTGTTGCTTCGGATTCCATGTTTCGTGAAATGATTTCATGTTTCTTCTTCTTCTTCTTTTTTTAACTAAACCTTTACTTTGCATCATGCTATCACGAAGGCATTGCATATGAAACCATAAATAGAAAAATTACTTCATAACTAGAATTAATTTCAAATTTCAATTTAGTTAAGACAAGATATTTGTATAAAAACTTTGTGAAGCTCATTTTTACGGTACCAATCTTGTGTAATATCAGGCGATGGATTACGGTTTATTCAAGGTGAGTTATCTCTTTGTTTTTCTGATAATATTATATGATTTACAATGCGAAATATGAAAAGAGTGTATCCGGGTTGAGTTCCATGAAAGAGGAAATGGAATTATGAAAAAGGTACGAGTCAACTTTTGTGTAACAATTAAGCCACATTATTTAAAAGCTATCAAAACTATAAAAAATATTCCGTAGTCCTAAAACGTTAAAAAAATCAGCGTTAAAAGTTTTTTTTTTTTCCTATACAGTTTCATGTCAATTTTTATATTAGTACACAATAATAATAATAATAATAATAATAATAATAATAATAATAATAATAATAAGTCTTTAAAATTGATTTATCGTCTTATTAATACAGCTCTTTAAACATAGGTTCCTTAAGCTTATCAAAATCCGACATGCCTTACCACTTAGGGCTTGTTGTCTTAGGTCTCAATCGGTCGAGTCCCAAAAACTCTTTAACGATAAGAATACACAAAATAAGGATAAAACACTAACTTAGTAGCTATTTTTTATATAAGTGAGACACATCGAACACCACGACTCTACTCTTCCATACTTACGAGAAAGGATCTTTCTCACTAACTATCTTCCAATTGTCATCTTAGCTTAGCTTCACTTTACTATAAATACTAGTTTATCACCTGACGATAAAGCTCTCTATACTTTATGTACTAAAGCTTACTTATTACTTTCAAGTATCCTCTACTTTTTGAAGTACGTTATTAACTTAATTATCGGAGTGGTCATATTGGACAATACTTCAACATTCCTTCATAGTATTCCATTTTACAAACTTATATTGTGCAAAGCCCAATAATTACCGGCAAATACCTTGAGATAACATTTGGCATTGTCTATAGGAATCGAACTCACGACCATGTGGTTAAAAGCCACATACTTTATTAGCTAAGTTAAGTACAAACCTACCCCCACCCCCCCCCCCCCCCCCCCCAAAAAAAAAAAAAAAAACTTCGAAGGCCTATACTGGGCAGAACAACCACCAACAATAGTAGCAAAACGGTAGGGATTAGCACCCTGATCACCTATAGCAACATCTGCAACTACTCGCGATCGAGCTTTAGCTGGTAATGAGCAAGTAGTTGACTGGCAGGGAACATCGGCTCAATCAGTAGCACGTTGAGCTCATTCGGTAGATGATGCCAACCTTAATAAGCTCCGCACAATGATGATGATGCTCTCAAGCAGCAGGGGAGTGAGGGTGTAGGCTGGTTGCCAACAATAAGATCGCTTTACTAAAGGTGTTTAGGATGAAGTGTTGCCTCCTAATAGTAAACTTCCGTCCCTAGACCAATATGATGGCACAGGTAACCCTATTGATCACCTTCTCTATTCTTATACCCTCATGAACTTTCATGGTCCTGTGGATGCCACAATGTGCAAGGTTTTCTCGGGTACCTTAAGAAAAGCATCTCGGGTGTGGTTTAACTACCTTTTCGAAAATTCTATCAGCTCCTTTGACGAACTGGTGTAGAGGTTTAGCCTCCACTTAAGGGTTAGTAAGCCTTCATCTAAGGATACATCGTCCTTGTACTTTATAAGGCGGGGTAAAGGCGAATCCTTGTACGATTGTGTGGCTTGGTTCAACAATGTCTTGGTTGAAATCCCTCAACTGGACGAGGGAGTCGCTGTCCATGCCATTCAACTTGGCATCTAACCTTTGGGATAATTTTTTCGATTGTATGTGAAGAATAAGCCAAAGACCTTAGCTAACTTTTGGAATAAGGCCTAGAAATACATTGATTAAGAAGATAACATTTGTGCTAGGTGAGATGCTAACTGAGAGAGGTTGGGCGCAAAGTAGGACAAAGAAAAATTATCTGTAAAGGATTGCCTCAGTGAAAGGTTGCCGGGCAGATCAGAGGGGGAGAACTCTAGGAAGAAGAAGTGTCGAGCCGAGTGCCACCCGCTTCCCCCTCCTACTTACATGTAGCACACACCCTTGAATAGACCTATAGTCCAGGTTATTCCAAGGTGAAGCATAGGATTGTACTACAAAGATACTTGGAAATGAAAGGGAACCTTAGTTGTTGGAACATAGATAAATGCTACTAATTCCATAACGATCATGGCCATACTATTGACAAATGCTTCCAATTGAAGAACGCAATCAAATACACCATTCAGCGGGGCTTCTTCAATGAGTATGTAGCCTAATCGAGAAATGACAACCATTCCAACGATGATGAGGATCAAGTATGCTGAAGGCGACAAATCGACAGTGTTAGAGCAGAGCAAAACACTAATCACTGCAGTGACCGTACGCCTAACAACGTTATCAACATATTTTGGGGGGGGGGGGGGGGGGGGGGGAGCATACCTTGGGAGTCAATCAAGTACTAGTAACTTAGTTAACACCCTATCCAAGGTATTAGCCGTAAGGGAGAAGAGACGGAAGCTAGACACTTCTATCTCCTTATCTAACAAAGATTTGGATGGGGTAGATACGCCCCATCAGAACGCCTTGATCATAGGGATGGGGATCGCGAATTTTAAGGTCTTGAAAATAATAGTGGACATCAGAAACTCTACTAATATCGTCTTCCTTCATATATATGAAAGGATGAGGAAGAAGCTGCCGACAAAGATGAAGCTGTACCACCACAACTTGATCGACTTCAACAGAAGCACTGTTTGAGCCAAGGGGATCATTACTTTAGACATGGAGCTTGGTGATGACAATTGCATGGCATGATGACCAGTGGAGTTCATTATGATGGATTATGCCCCCCTTAGAACGCTCTCTTGGGAAGACCAAGCCTAAATGCGTTTGAGGTTATCACATTCTTCCTTCACTTGAAGGCTAAATTCCTAACCTCTATTGTGGTAAGAATCTATAGATGTCATAGAAGCTATCATGAGAGCTATGTGTTAGGGCTGCCAGAAGCGATAGAGTCTTTGTCTTAGAGTTCGGCTTATAGGAAAAGTCAACGAATAGGGGCGAGCCAGGTGAAAAAATTGAAGACTTCCAAATTAGTCCCTCTCCCGACCAGACAACAAAGGTAGAGATTGAGACTCTTCTTAAGGTGAAGGACAGAATTATTGCCCTCCTACGAGTCAACTTAGATAGGTTTTCCACATCAAATATGCCCAGAATCTCCTTCGACTTAGCAACCCATAGCCTTAATATTGACCTACTGTATGACCTGTCAAGTAGAAGAAGAGATACTTTACTTCAGAAAGATAGGCCGGGATTGAGGAAGACGTACAGAAGCTGCTCAAGGCTACCTTCGTGAGAGAAGAAAAGTACCCAACTTGGATAGCAAACGTAGTGTTAATCAAGAAGAAGACTAGGAAATGGTATACATGCATCGATTATACCGACCTCAACAAAGCTTGCCCAAAAGATTACTTCCCTCTTCTGAGAGTTGACGAGCTCCTCGACTCCACCTCAAGACACGCCCTGTTAAGCTTCATGGATGCCTTCTTGGGGTACAACCAAATTAAAATGGACCCGAAGGATGAGGTTTATACCTCCTTCATTACTGACTATGGTACATATTGCTACATGGTAATGCCATTTAGCCTAAAAAATGTCATGGCCATGTATTAGCGGATGTGAGAAAGCTGTTTAAGCCCCAGATCAGGTATAATATAGAGGTATACGTCGTCAACATGATCATTAAGAGTGTGAAGCTAAGCAATCATGTCAAGGACCTTCAAGAAGCCTTTGACCAGATGCGGACACATGATATGAAGTTGAACCCCTATAAATGCGTCTTTAGGATTGGCTCTGGAAATTTCCTAGGCTTCTTAGTTACATAGAGGGGAATTAATGCCAATCTCAAGAAGATAAGTACCATCAGGGGGATGAAGCCCCTTACCTTGTTCTGAGACGTGTAGAAGCCTACCAGCATGGTGGTCGAATTGCGCAGATTCATCTTGAAAAGGGCAGACAGGTGTATAGAGTTCTTCAAAATACTAAAAAATCCAAAGGGTTTTGAATAAACCCTAGAGTATGTTGTTGCCTTTAAGTAGCTCTAAGACTTCCTCGCACACTTACCGATCCTTTCCAAGCCTATCTAGGAGGAGGACATGTTCTTGTACCTGGCTGTGAGCAACCAAATGCCCTCCTCTATGCTGCTTAGAGCAGATGAAAGAGAACACAAGCTTGTATACTATGTCGTTTACATACTCTAAGGGCTTGAGGTAAGGTACACCTAGGAAAAAAAAATCGCCCTAGCCATCATCATCTTAGCAAGACGGCTAAGGCCCTACTTCCAAGTACACTACATCATTGTGCTCACAAATCAATCACTGCGATCCATGTTGCAGAAGCCTGATGCATCTAAACGGATGATGAAGTATACAATAGACTTGAGTATCCAATACTAGCCATGAATGGCCTACAAGGGTTGTTGGTGAACTTCGTAGTAGTATATACAGGAAAAGAGGAAGCACTCTTAGGTGACAACAAACCAGTGTAGACTTTCAATGTTGATGGATCATCTACCTTGGGGGAAGGGAGGTATGGGTCTCTTGTTAATAAGCCTGTACAAGGTCATGATCTACTAGCCCTCAAGTTTGGGTTCAATGCTAGCAACAATGAATTTGAGTACGGAGCCATCATCACTTGTCTCAAGTTAGCTAGAGAGATCGACATAAAACACTTAGAGGTCTACTTGGACTCCATACTAGTCATCTAGCAAGTTTGAGGCAACTATAAGGCTAGGGATGACACGATGGTGAGGTACTTAGAGAAGCTGAAGAGCCTTCTAGCTGAATTCCCTTCATAAAGTATCATAATGATCCCTTGACTCGAGAATTCGGCTGCAGATTGGCTATCCAAACTCGCCTCCACTGGGATATAGAAACTCGAGGTGAGGGATAAAAAGATCTTTATAGAATACCTGCTAGAAAAGAGCATAACTTTAGTTTCGACTGACATCTTGGAATTAAAGACTGCTGCATTAGAACCTAGCTGGATAGATTCTATTTAGAGTTATTTGGAGTAGGGTACACTCCTAAAAGACAAGAGGTGATGCAGATTGTGACCAAGAACAGACAAGACTAGTTGCTGGATAGGTTCAAGCTTGTACAAAGCTTGAAAGGAAGTGATGGAGAATATGCAAAATGACAAATACGAATGAAGAGTAAGCAAAAACTCACGAATGGCTCCAAAGGATATGATACACCAATGGAACTTTCGAAGACTTATAGCACAATTTGATATGACGCATAAATTGATTCGGTGAGGTTACTCACCACCTAACCTTGCTCAAGAGTTAAGATAAAAGTGATGTCGAGAGTAAACATGCAATGTTTACGCAAGGAAGGAAATACTTAAGTGTATTAATGTTCAATCTTTTTACAACTACAATTACAAGGATGTTTATTCCCATAAGTTAGGGCAACTTACCCAAAAGGGCATTTCTTAAGAAAGTAATATACAAGATACAAAAGGGTAAAAATGAATATTCAAGGAAAGCAATCATTGGTGTAACGGATTTTACACATGATTATGTACACTTGGTGATGTTGCATTGGTGATGTTGTTAGAAGATGTGGACAAAAAAGTATGGTTAGCTTACTTGTCCGAGCAAAGGTGACTTAGTCAGTTTAGACTCTCTCTTTTAACATCTTGGCAAAAGTGATGTAGAGTAAGTGATTGGCCAGGCATGAGTGAGAATGAGGATTGGCTATTGTTTCGGCCTTTCACTTTTCAATACACTATTTGTAAGAAATAGGTAGTCATTTGGCTCATCAAGCAGAATAAGTTGACAAGGAGATATTTGGCCTCGATAGGAGTAAAAGAATCTGCGTTGCCAAGCCTTCTAGTCCTCGAGCTCTGTTGTGAGTCAAAGGTTTAGTAGCTTGATTCCTATCATTCCCTCTGAGTTAATTTGGATTTGGGATCAAATCTAATTGGTCTTCGATCAGCTCTTCATTGGGGTATATGGATGAAGGTCGGTAATGTTAAAGGTGTCAGAAACCCCATAGTCTTCGAGCAGCTTTAATCTATAGGCATTATCATCGATCTTTTGGAGGATTTTAAAAGGTCTTTCAACCCTTAGGGATAGTTTGTTCCTCTTTTTGCTTGAAAACCTCTCCTTGCTTAGGTATAGCTACATCAAGTCTCCTGACTAATAACGTTTGGCTGTCTTACCCCTAGCTTTCTATCGTATACGTCTGGCCGCTTAATTGAGGTACCGAGTGACTTTACCGTATATGTACTGAAGGTATTGTGCTCTAGCTCTTGTGTTTGGGCCCTCTTACGTGGGTACAAGTATAGGAGTGTGATTTAGGGGAAACTTGGGATTGAAACCATAGATAACCTCAAAAGAGGTTTGCTTGGTGGTGTCATGTATTGTTCAATTATAAGTGAATTCGACCATTGGTAAGCAAACATCCCAATCGGCCAAGTTCCTACCTACTGCAGCTCATAGCAATAATCCTAAAGTACGATTAACCACCTCTATTTGGCTGTTAGTTTAAGGGTGAAATGAAGTATTGAATAGTAGTTTGGTCCCCATCCGACGCCATAAGGTCTTTCAGAAATGGCTTAAGATCTTCGGGTTCCTATCGGAGACTACACTTCTTGGTACGTTATGCAATAGTCAAAGCATTGTTAGTTTTAGAATAAGATACAAAGAGTGCCATCTCGCTGAACCTATCTATGATGACCATTACAAAATCTTTGCCTCAGGTAATCTGTGGTAATCTGAGAATAAAGCCTATGATTAATTCAATCCAAGGTTTTGTTGGAATAGGCAATTGCTTTCCCTTACTTGGCTTGGCACTTAGCCCTTTTTCATACGGTACAACTTTCAACAACTCAGTATATATCTCGCCTCTTTCTTGGCTAAAAGAATAAATCATTCAGCAATTCATACGTTCTTTTCTCCCCAAAATGTTTAGATAGTTCTCCATTATGGGCTTCCATGATCAGCGACTTCCATGGGAACAAGTCGATATAATTTTCTACCTTGAAACAAGTATCCATCCTCCACATGATACTCGTCTATTGTTCTTCCATCGATGCATAACGTAATTATGGGTCCAAAGTGTAGATCCTTAGAATACTGTTATTTGATACTTACAAACTCAAATAGTCTGATCTTTAGTTCGTTTAGAAGTGCATGTCATCTCGAAAGAGTATCTGCAACTACATTACTCTTTCCTTCTTTATATTTTATTACGAAATTGAATCTTTCAAGGAATTCAACCCATCTCACTTGTCGCTTCAATAACTTGGTCTAACTTTAAAGGTATCTCAGTGACTCATGGTCAGTGTATATGACAAATTCTCTAGGTAGTAAATAGTGCTGTCATACTTACGGTGCTCAGATCAGCGCTAAGAGTTTCTTGTCATATATAGAGTAATTTAACTACGGTCTTCTGAGCTTTTCATTATGGAAGGTAGTTAGTTGGCCTTCTTGCATTAGGGCAACGCCTATTCTAATACCTGATGCGCCATATTCCAGCTCAAATATTTTTTCAAAGTTAGGTAGAACTAACATTAGAGTAGAGATCAATCTTTGTTTTATCTTGGTAAAGCTCTTCTCCTCCTTTTCTCCCTATTGGAAGTTGGTGTTTTTCTTCATTAACTCAGTAAGTAGTGCGGCGAAGGTGATGAAATTCTTGATGAATCGTCTATAGAATGAAGCCAGTCATGGAAACTTCTCACATTGACACAAGTAGTAGGAGTTGGCTATTGAATGATTGCTCGGATCTTCTTGTCATCTACTCGTAAGTCTCCTCACTTATTACGTAACCCAAGAATACTACTTCCTCCTAGCAAAAGCAACATTTTTTTAAGTTGCTGAATAGTCTCTTGGCACGAAGGATATTCAATATAGCTCAAAGGTATTCACAGTAACTCCATATGTTGGCACTGTAGATAAGCATGTTGTCAAAGTACACTACGGTACACTACGGCACACTACGGCGCACTTTTCTATTAGATGTCTCAGTACATGATTCATCAATCTTATGAAAGTTCTCGGGGCTTCGACAAGCTAAACGGCATGACCATCTACTCATAAAGTCTATGTTGAGTTTTAAATGTAGTTTTCCTCGCATCTCCCGGTCTCATGTGAATCTAATGGTAGCTAGATTTCCCTTGAAGAATTAATTCGTAGTCAGCATCCATAATAATGCTCCATACATCACAATTATTAAATCTTAATTTATCGACTGAATTTTTTTCAAACCTAGTACAAACGTTAATATTAGATACGGGAAAACGTATAAACACTAACATTGAATGAATCTTAACTTGAATAACCTTATATAAATTTATTGTGAGATATTTTTTAAACCTAATAGAAAAAAATTATTGCATCAAAAGAAAATTAGTCAATAACATACTTTATTTAGGTGGTTTCATACAGATTCTTTTCTTTTGTAACTTTAGTAGAGTTGGACATAGTAAATGAGGAAGATAGAGTATAAAGAAAATATAATAAAGAAAAGACTAAGGAGAAAAAAGATTGACATGAGGACATCGGATTTAGTCTAAAGTTTCTCAAGAGCCGTGTTTTGTTATTTTTTAAGTCCATACAAATAGAATGGTATTCTTTCTTACTTACTAATTTTATTTAATCATTATTATATGGTAGGTACAATGTACCTTGGAATTTCTACCCTATATATATCACAATACAGGTTTCAGGGTGGATATAAAATACTATGACCTCATACCATTACCTTATCCTATAGGTATAGGTTTTAGGACGAGTATAATGTACTTTAACCTCGTATCCTTACCCTAACCTATAAGTACAAGTTGTAGGAAATTATTACTTGAAACTTATCATGTAACCTTAAATACCTACCTGGTTAAGCAAGATCTAGGTGGATATCGAATATGACATGGTTACTTGCTTACCCATAATATGGATGGATGCAGAGTCGTAATATTAGGAGCTGGACTCATTGTATTTAATTTATAATTAGAATTACTTATATGTATCTTTTTACATAAAAATATTTTGCAAACAAGTGCACCACGACACTTTTCAATATTTAATAGAAAGGAAATTTCAAACTTTTTTAAAAAATAATTAAGTATATTCAGTGCACATTCTAATAAACTAAAAGAATAAACTTCTTCTATTTTCATTACGACAAATATTAAATGAAATTTAATAATTAGTTTATAAAAAAATAAATTAATACATTAAACTCATATAAGATTTTGTCATCAACCAAAATTTAATAAAAAAAAAACTTAAAGTATTAATCACAAATAGAGTGAAAAGAATAACACATTTTTTATTTGTTTATACCATGTCCCTTCTCATTCAAAAACAATATTAATATTTTATAATATATATTAAATACATAACTAAAAGGTTTAGTTTATTGGTATTTTGTTGATTGAATTACCTAAACAAAGGTCTTATCTCAAGGAGCTAAATAATGGGAATTACAAAGATTGATCTTAGATAGAGTACAAATAGAATCCAATCTCTCTTAATTCTTTGTTATTTATTTATATTATTTTATTTATTCATCTTTCTTACATGACCCCATAAAATGTGTACATGGTGTATGTGTAGTACAAAGTTTCACAATGTAAAATTCTTTTAATTCATCCTATTAGCATGGTTTCAACACAAGCATTCTTTTTTTTTTTTTTAATGATGACACCATAACATTGTATCATTAGTAAGTTTACAAAAATTATCTATTTCAATATAAATGACGGTGATTAATGATTCAATAATTCACATTTACCTTTATAATAATAATTGTAAGAAGAGTATATCAAATAATATATTGTTATTATTTACTTATACGTTATGCAATAAGCAAAAATATTTATAGCATTAGCATTGTAATTATTATTATAATATAAAAATATTAAATAAATAGAAATTCAAGAGAATTTAGTTATTTTTATAATGAATGAATTTTAAGTTATTGGTTATTCTAAAGAAAGAAAAGGAAAAACTAAAAATGAAAATATCATTTAAGCAATATAGTAAAAAATGCATATCGGAAATTACTAAAATGATTGCGAAGGGAATTGAACCCATTGCCTCTTACTTTTAAGAAAACCTCTTAGCTACTAAACTATATGCATCATCTTATTAAACTTTATTCTTAAATTATTTAGGTAGCATATATAATTTCTTATTTTTATTAAATTTTCGTAATTAAATTTTTTTCTAAGTCTCGAGGGCAAGGCCCCCTTCGCGTCCCCCTATCCCACCCCCCTAGAGGCCCATCCCTATTTAATGAGGTTTTAAGACATAAGTGGAGGAAATAATTGCTCTTGAACCTTGTGACTTTCTTATCCTCCTCACTATATTGAATGGTTAGGCCATACTTGTTAGTATAAGATGAGCTGCTAGTTGTCATATCCCATTAAATGCGATATGAATGATATATAGATAGGCGAGGACAGGCTCACTTGTGAGTTGTATCTCAGAGTTGCTTGTCTATTCAAGGCTTGTTGCCATGTTGTCCTTATGCTTAGGATCATTATGCATGACAAAGGGGTCGGCTAAGATGGTGAGTGGTTGTAGTGCTAGTTAGGATCTTGGTCATGTTGGTTGGGTTGTTAGTTGGCCGTTTGAGTGGTGGATTCTTGGTCATGTAGACAGGCTCTATATGTGATTTTCATCTATTAAAGAGATAGCCTTAAGCTATTTTGGTCTTAAGCCTTGGACTATTGGACATGCCTAATATCTAGTATCAATAGAATTAATTTAATACTCAATCGGAGGAAAAAAAATCATGTATGAACATACTTTAAAAGGTGTGATCAAAATATTTTAAATGCTTGGATTCTTTTTATGATATCAAGAGTTCATTTGTGACATCATTATAATTAACTCTTATATTATTTATATATGTTTAGTACATAGATAAGTTGAAATTTAAAGGGAATAATTCCTAAAATGTCGCATATGTTTTCTTTATTAATAGAGGAACTATGATGGTTGAATTGAAAATTTTATTGGTAAATTAATTTTTTATCATCATCTAAAATTCATTTGGTTACTTAAAACTTTTTATGGTCCAATACATTGCCTCTCACATCTATACATTTAAGCTCTTGAGACTATTTTGCATTTTTTTCCTTTGGCAATCGTTTTACTTATTAAAAGAATGATTATTATTAGGATATGGTCATTTTGACTGAAATATTTTCTTTTATTTTTTGTACAGGTATTTTTCATAATGAGTTGTACATGTATAAATGGAGTAGGTAAACTAAGGACTACTATTCTATAGTGAGAGGTTTAAGAAATTTAAAACCAACATACTTGTGACCCCTTAAACTATAATCTATACTTAGACTTGGGGTTGGGTCGGACCTAACCTATAACTAGCCTGAACCTACTAGGTTAAGGGCTTGGTTCCCCTTAAATTGGGATTGGCCTAACTTAGGTTGGTTTAGTAGCTCCTGGTCAATGCTATTTTTTAAAAAAGTTTGCTACAATTATTTAATTGTGATTTTCTTTTAATTAATTCCACAACCCGTTGTGTTAACTTTTTAATTAAAATAATTATATAAAAAATTTTCCAAATTCGTTTATTATTGTAAACACGTTTAGAAAATAAAAAGCACATTCACGGTTAAATAAGTGGGAGGTGCAAGTTTGCAATGTGTTGTGAAAAGCCATCTTCTACTTTTCCACATTGTATTAGAATAGTGCAGATGACCGAGGACTACCGGGTTGTGCAATTTGTTGTCGAGATTTGTCGATATCATATTTTGATGGATGTTTCCATTGCAGGTGCTTTATCAACGTGTGGTAACCATCCCCCTTCTTCTATGCATTGCTCAATGAGCAGTAGTTACATTACGCACGAGAATCCCCACTCTCATTTATAGTTTTAACAAAATGTTTAATAAAAGTTTGCCACTTCGTTGATCTAGAGGCATTACTTGGATCATCGCATTATAACTCTTCTACATCGTCTCTAGCTATATTTGTAGCTTCCTTGCCCTCTAGCAGCATCATCCCACTAATATGGTATTTATTGCTCAAAACTAGGAGGAACTATTAGAGAATCTAATAAACCCTAAATTCATTTATTGGTGAAGTTGTGCTGGATACTATAGTCATTGATGTCAAGAACCATTCCTTTTGGGATTTTTTGCTTTTTCCCCTCAAATCCTTCTGGTCAGAGGAAGATTTATGGAAAAAGCTATCCATTTGTATTTTTTTTTTACATGTGTAAACTGTAAATGCAAAAAAAGAAAAAAAGTAGTGCACAAACTATTCTACGTAAATAGGAAAAAAAAAAAGTAATTATTGCATGGGGTAGAATTTTTGGTTAATAGCAAAAATTATTTTAGTGGAGTTTAACATAAAAAAATTATTTTGATCTAAACGAAATTATAGCGCATGGAATGGAAGCGTTAGGGAAAAAGAAAAAAACTCAAAAGAAATAACAAGCATTTGGAGAGATTTCTTAGTTGGTGAAAATTTAAGGATCGACATATGCAATTTATATAGGTGATTTCATTCAAAATATGAGTGGAAACTTTGTAAACATGTGTTATAAAAAATTTTCAGAACAATGATAATATCAGAATGGTCGTTTGCATTGAACATGTATCACCATGCTTATTTCACCCTTCAATGTCAAATTTCAAAATTTTTGTCCAAATGTATTGGTGGCTTAACATTAAATTAACTATTCCTTATATTAACTTTCAATTTTCTAAGACTTATGTGTCTCTTTAGTAAAATTTATTTGTTGTGTTTGAAGTTATCTGATAGGGCTCGGTGAGGGATTGATGAAGTGTAAGGAAGAGTGGGCTCGGTGAGGGATTGATGAAGTGTAAGGAAGAGTAGGTGAGGGAATAGAAAAACACAAGGGGAGATTTGTTGGTTTATGTAATTGTGTGTTAAATGGGGAGGAGGCGGGGCACTATAGAGTTGTAACTTAAAAAAAATAAATGTCGAACCCTAGTTCAGATCGGACCGAGAGGTTGAATCGTCAGTCCATTACTCGAGCTTATGACCCATTGACTTGATGGGTTCTATGCATTGACCTAGGTTGAATAGCCCGAACTGGCGATTCACTCTACGGGTTAGGCTCATGGAGATCAGTTCAAGGCCGGTTCATGTGTCTGACTTGATCTTCCCTAAACCTACCTATACTTCATAATATATGCCATTTGTGTTAGAATTTGTGAGTTTTTTCTTTTAATTGAAAAATATTATCATTCATGTTCATATTTATGATAACCAAATTATAACTTATTATCAATCTTAATTGTGAGTTATATGATGAATTTCAATAGAGCCACAAAATAACAAAACGTGACAAATATATTCTATAACGCAACTCAATTTGGAGACTTAAAATACATTCGACTAAATATTGCCTAACATAAAAGGTTACAAGTTCGGGTAATATGTCTGAATGTCCATTATATTTATCAAATTAAATTACATGAACTAGCCCTGTTGTAATAGTCAGGTTCATAATACCCTTGAGAATATTGAGAAATTATTGATTCCCTAAAAATATTTTCTTGTTAATTTTGTAAGGATGGAATGGAATGAAATGGCTATGCCTTTTTATAAAGCTGATACTGCACTCGATTTGTGAAATGTGTTACAGAATTCAAAGGACTACTTCTTAGTCTTATTTCAATATGTTTCCAATATTTACCGATGAAATCCTAGCTTAAGTGGTACTTGAAATAGATTCTTAATCAATAATTAACATTATTTTAAGTGCAGTCTATCATATTTTTTAAGAATTATAATTTTATTCCAACTTTATTCCATTTTATGAACCAAACTACCATTAAATTTTATGTTTTTATAATACACAAAGTAACTTCTAAGCAAGTTTGAGGTAGATACATGTCCATACCTTGTACCTTATTCTTTTTAAGTTCTAAAAAAAAAAAAAAAATAATCTATTGGAACATTTCCTGTAAAGTCGAGAACCTATTATGAGAATTACACAACTATAAAGCGGCAGGATGTAAGATAGTACCATTTTAGTAAATAACTATAATAATGAACTAGATGAAAAGAAATCTTAAAGTATTATTAAATTAATTTTACATAAATTACAATCAAATTTGCAATTCTTTGTTTTCTTTGTTATGCTCTCTTTCAAAATGGGGATTTAGAAGCTTAAACTCCCAAAAACAAGCAAGCATTTTACCCTAATTTCTTTATATTTTTAAAAAGTATGAGGAAATTATAAATAACTTTCTTAACTTTGATCTAGATGTAGATATACATCTTAAATTTTTAAATGTTGCAAAACACCTTTCCTAAGCTTTGATAAATTTTAATAGTATAAAGGACACTTACTTTTGTAGGTAAGGAAAAAAAAATAAAAAACACAGAAGTATAAAGTTTATGGGAGTGTTAGAGTCCACTTGGATAAGTAGGAAGGGTATTTTTATATTATAGTCAAATTTTGATGGGTTATTTACAACTTTGGGGTGTTACTTATCAACTTATCAAAATTTAGAGGAGTGATTTGCAATATTTAAAAGTTTAAGATATATCTAAACTTGGATAAAGTTGAAAGGGTTATTTATATTTTTCCTACAAATAATGAAATAATATTAAAAATAAACATCTAAAAAGAAGTAATGAAAACATGAAAAAGAAATAAAGATTGTAAAAGTATAAAAGTCAATCAAATCATCAAGTTAACATCTCCCTCAAACCCCACCCACCTAATTGGGGGAGGCTGCTTATCCCTTTATTCACCCACCTATAACTATATATCAACACTTTTGGTTTCAATATTCACAAATCTCTACTTTTTTGTCAAAGAGAAATTCTTAGATCTACTTCTTTTTATTCCATTTTTGACATCACCAATCCATTGTAATCCACTCCCATAAGTGTACATCTGTAGATCTGGTGAATTGGAAAAGATCGTGGCAATGAGGATATTGAGTTGTCCGCAGTTTTCTAAATAAGTGGTTTTGTTTTACGTATTGGTTATTATTTATTTTCTTTTCATTGTCTTCCCTTATATGGAATTATGTCATCTCTATAGGATTTTTTGTATTGCCAATTAGTTAAGTTTTATTCACATATGAGAGAGGTAGGATAGATAACTTTTAATGGAAGTGTCGGTTGTTGATGGGCAATTTTGGATTGTGAGCTCCTAAGGTCTATTCCGATCATTGTAGATCATAAGCCTACTTACTTTTGCCCTAAGATGGTTTGTGTCAATTTAAGTCCTAGCCTTGGAGGATAGTCCATTATATGACCGAGTTTCAACTTGTACCTCACCTATTGAAGGTCTGGTCAGGACCTTGTCTCTATCTTGCGATCTTAGCCCGTAGCATCTCAATCATTGGCTATATCTCCAAGAAGTTCTAAGGCTGGCCATCGAGGAATATTGTCGAATCTTTACTTCGTGGGAATAACCGAGGTGCTATGTCACCTCCAAGAATCTCAACCATATTTATTTAAAAGATACACTTGCTTAATTAGGCAAGATGCAAAATCTAACTAGATTTCCTTTTTGAAACCTATAAATAAGGGTCAAACCCTATAACTGATACACTTTACATACACAAGCTTTCTCACTTTCTCATTTACGTGCATACATACAACCTCTCTTACTTTTTTATTCTTTTAATCTACGAAGTGAGTATGTAACGCCTTAAAATCGAGGACCTCGCAGACTGACATGTATCCCTAGTTTCTAATGACATGGCAGGCATAACATTCGACTAAAAACTTCAAATAATATTATAAAAGCTTCCAAATAATCTTATACAATTAAATTTTCAAATAATGCTAGAATAACTTCTAATTAAAAAGTATTAATATCTGATCAATTAGTGCTATCACATAAGATTAAATAACCCTATTAATTAATTTCTTAAGATATTCTTCAATACCATACGCCGTACTTACTCGTCCTATTCTTAAGGCACTAACAATTAGCTCTATAAATTATTGAAGTCAAGAAGTACAATTGTAAGCCCTGCATCTGAAAATATGATAAAGTGAGCCAAAACCTAATACACAACACGCAATACATAACCACATGCGCATGATCAATGATACATATTCACATGCAAAGGAATGCAACAACAAGTAAATCACACAATTCATTTAATTATCTTTGCATTTAAGTTGGTTACAACAGTACACAATAGTAGTCTTTCACAATCCAATCGTATTACAATTCATTTCATAACTTAACGTTTGGGTGTACCTCTTCGAGCCTCTTTACAACACCTAGATCTATCC
Source organism: Lumnitzera racemosa (assembly GCA_024138005.1). Classification (NCBI taxonomy): domain Eukaryota; kingdom Viridiplantae; phylum Streptophyta; class Magnoliopsida; order Myrtales; family Combretaceae; genus Lumnitzera; species Lumnitzera racemosa. The sequence goes on along the minus strand of JAMXBC010000004.1, from coordinate 76,169,619 downwards.
CAAATAATTTCCAAGTGAAACTCCACTAAGGACAACATGTTGCAAGGATCATCAGGGTTGCTTCCTTGGGATCTACCACTCCAAGCCCCTAGGACAAGCTAAACACAAGCAACAAAAAGATACAAAAGTTAAATATGCATTTAATTCATTTTAATATTTGCTATCTTAACAGTCACATACAATAAGCAAGTGTTACATACTTTGATATTTAAATTCCGTTACCATCGAATCAAACCTAGCTTTAAATCCTATAAATAATAAATACTTGTTAAACTTTTCTAAATAATGAATAAACGTTATCTCTTAGTTAAAACTCTCTTTTAGACCATTTAAATCTTCTTAAATTCATTTAATGATACATTTAAAGGGTTTACTTTAAAAGTAACAAAGTAATAAAACAAAACGAAGAGAAAAAACTTACCTTAAAAGAATAAAGCCTATGACACAGTCAAGGACATAATTGTGTCTTTTGACTATGTAACTTACTAAGTTACACTTCATTACTACAAGAGACACGATTAGGGATATTGTTGTGTCTTTCTATTAACCTACATCACCTACCACAAAGGACACAATTAGGGACACGATCATGTTATTTTTTGGTCAATCAGCCTACATTACTTATTGCAAAGGACACAACTAAGGATATGGTTATGTTACTTTTTGGTCGATATTTTTTTTTTTACTCCTAAAACCTTTCTAAACCCAATAACAACGCTCCAACACCTGAACACATGGATCAAAATACCTTTAAATTTTTAAAAGCTCAACTCTATAATATAATCTCATCAACACACCACTTATCTTTCACATCTGTAACTCTTATTTTAAATCAACACTATTGAATAAATTCTATCATCGCATTATTTAATTGACAAACATCTACTAAACTTGTTAAAAAAATAAAGACAATAGAGATTCTACGGATTATAAGATACATACCTTAATTTTGACAATCTTTTAGGGTTTTTTGTTTTTCCTTAACGGACTATGCAAAATCCAATGTTCTTTTTGGGTTGCATAAACTTAATGTTTCTCTTCTATACACGGCTACTCTTACTCTACTATAAAAAGAAATCTTACATTAATCTAAAATTTTCCTTATTTAATAAAAAGGAGAACAGTGTAATTTTCTCTATACCTTGAGGTTTCCGAAGTTTATTAGAGAATAGTCTAATCTTATAGTACACAATGAACCAATTTGTGCACAAACTGGATTAAGATCTTCTTACAATACTGTTAATACCTTTTATTAAATTATGACTTAAGATCTTAATACCTCCTGCTCAAAACTTAATTATCTTTTATTTTATGATCACATTTATTAATTAATTACTCCTTTTTTTTTTCTCTCTTGGGTATTACAAACTATGCTAGACAACCCTAAACACCTACTAACCAAGTTCTTTGGTTTTGAACATAGGCTCTCCTTAAGACCCAAGGTGAATAATCTCTGCAAGTAGAGTTTAGAAGACAACGTTAGTTTATCTAATTTAGTTTTCATACCTATAATGTTTCACTTATGAGACCCTTTGTATGCATTGTTCAATGTATTATTTTCTTATTAAATCAATTTTATTTTTATTGAAAAAAAGAAAGAAAAAAGAAAATAAAATTTCATCATTTTTCTTGCACCCCAACCCTAGCCTTCTAGTACTCGAGAAATATCTTGTTCAATTCTTGATCTGGCCCATATGAGAATTCTTTGTTTAGGAGAAATTACATAAAACTCTCTTAAATTTTAACTCAAGTACGGATTGTTTTCATAAATTTTTAAAGTGTGATTTTTGGTTCTTAAACTTTTATAACTTGACAAAAACCCCTTAAGTTGAGAATAACTTTTTAAACTTTAATTTTAGTGTGTAAATATTTTCTAAATTATGTGTTGTTTAAGAGGTATTTATATACCAAAATAAAAGTTTAACGGGTGTTTATATACTAAAATCAAAGTTTAAATGTTATTTACATACCAAAATTAAAGTTTAAAAGGATTATTTGACAATTTATAAAAGTTTAAGGAATAAAAACCATATTTTAAAAGTTTAATAGAAAAATCTATATCTAAGTTAAAGTTTAAGAAGATTTTATAAATTTTTCTCCTTTATTTATGTTGATTTATTTACTTTTTATTCTGCATTTTCTTTCGTTTTATATTTGGCTAAGTTTATCCTCTTCATCTCCAACAGCTAGGAAATGTACAGAATGTTTTTCAACTTGTCCAAAGCACTCGGTACTTCCATTGTGCATCATTTTCCCAAACACTTCCTTCACCTCAGTTTTTTCATCAGCATGAATATACATGACGTCCGTCCGCTAATTCAATATACTGCAATATATTTGCTCTCTATTTAAAGAAAGAAAAACTAATTTAAGTAATATTAATGCTAAACACTAATTAGATGAGTTGGATAATGTATATTCCTTTTATATATTTTCTATTTTAATAGGACCGGTCTAGCTTTTCATTATACTATTATTTTAATATTCATTATATCTAAATGGTTGAAAATATAATTGATATATATATATATTTTTTTATTAGTCTATAAATTTTTCTTTTCAGGGACCAAAGAAATTGTGGAATTTCCGATTTATCTTAATTTCGTTGCAAATAAACATAAGTTTACCTCTTTGTAAAATTAAAGCCAATACTATAGGAGTTTGATTTCTATGAATAGATGTTGTATGTGAGTTATGATCCTTAATTATTTTGCCGAAATCAGATATTCCATATGTCTATTATATAATTACGTGTTTTATGTCGCAGGGAAGAAGGGCCCATGTTGATTAAGATTCATTGGTTTCCAACCCGAGCCCTTAAATCAAATAAGTGGGGTTGCTTTGCTTTACTGACAATAAGAGTAAGCAACATGCATTGCACAACCGACAGAATGCCAGGCCGCTGAATGAATAATATATATACTACTTTAAAAGCACCGTTTTAATCTGGATATTAAAATATTAAAATAAAATAGATCGGATTTGATTGTCTCAGTTATTTTAAGTTGTAAAGTAATTGAATGTTTAAAATTTGAAAAAATAGAAATATTTATAATAATGATATGTGTGTATGTGTGTGAAATTCTTATTTATTATTCAGTTTCAGACTTTCTTTGTTTTCTCCTCTCTTTTTTCGCTTAGCATATGTCATCAATGATTAAGTTTCAAGGGCGTGAAGAACACTTAAATCCAGCGAAAGTGTGGCTTTTGAACCTTAAATTTAACATGTATTCTCTCTTCAATATTATTAAAAACGAGGTGTCTTGAATGATCAATTTTAGTGATTCTAGTGACTGTGGATAGTTTTTATTTTCGAATTTATATAATGGTTTTTAATTATTATTTATTTAAAACAAAAATATCATGTAATTGAAGATAATAAAGTAAATATGTTATTCGTACCAATGGCAACTTCTATTTTCGAATTTACATTCTCACTTTTATAAAAAAAAAAAAAAAAAACTAACCCAATAATCCCACTAATCCATTAGCTTTTTTTTTTTTTGCTCTTCCATCTATTTTACAAACCACCTTCATTATTTAAAACATAATATATATATTTTATACGGCACAAGTGTCGCAGATGCTTATTCCTGCTAGTATATATTCATATACAAACAGCCACAATCGCTGTACAATATGCATATTATTATGACCAAATGGACGAGGATTGTATGTTAATAAAGACAAAGATGTAGATGGGAGTTTCACCATGTGCATGGTTGTATTCAAAATACATATGGGAATAATATAATTTCTTACGATTAGTAAAGTTTCATGGTTGTTTTCAAAATATATATGGGAATAATTTAATTTCTTTTGAATAGTAAAGTTTCTCTATTCCAATTTGGGTTTCTATTTGTCTGCTCTTTTACTGTCTTCCAAATTCTAGTCACACGTATCGATACAAAGCAGCAAAAAAAAAAAAGGAAATGTATATGATTTTATCATATATATATATATATATATATATAATATGCTAGCTGATTAAAAAAGAAAACGTGTAAAATAATAGTAAAGGAGACCACGTAACTTCCATTTGCTATACCCTCAATATAGCAAAATAAACGAAATAGTTAAAAGACTAGCGTATGATTGATTGATTCTAATGCTTCGAAGAAGTATTATATAGGTTTCTATAGTTCTATATGCCTTGTAACCCTAAACATAATAATAAGGAAATAGAATAAAATAAAAATAAAAATTGAAAAATACCTTTTTCAAATGGGTAAAAAACTTTAACAGCCCAGGACATTTAGAAGACATGCAAATTCAGCCTTAGAAAATATGCCAAATGATAAAAGCATTTAAATCAAGCTGTACTAGACTCAAATTATTCCTTTATATATATATATATATATATATATATATATATATATATACTCACATGTGAAAAATTATGGTCCATCAAAATTAACTAATCCACAATATTAAAATCATGCCTATTAAATCTTTTAGATCAAAACCTACCATTAATTAGATACCCACCTCATTTGCATCAAGAACATAGTCTCCTATTACTTAATTCACATTTTATCCCTCTTTTGCGAAATTCCACGTGATGCGCCTCTCACTGGTTGAATACATTTATTTATTTTCTTTTCATCGTTCCTTTTGGCAACACTTAGTACGTACAATTTTTAGTTTCCCTTGATTTGACTAGTTATAATTTGTCTTTCTCGTGATTTCTTATAGCTGATAACTTACGATTATTTACATTTAAGACACAAAGTTTCAACTGCATAATGGAAATCAATAAAATTTAATCAGTAATTTAATATGTTTGAATATGATATTAGTAATGCCGATGCAAAATAATTTGATAATAACATGTAGTTTACTTTAAAATTAATTCATACCTTTACTTTCGATAAAAAAGAAAAGGATCCGGCATGGTTTACTTTAAATAGAAGTGTAATAAACCGCAAAATGAAGGCATGAATCCTAAGAAAACATCTATCACTATTTATATGGATAACTACTTGGATATATAATTTTTTCCCTTTTTATTGTTTTATACTAATGTATAATTATTCTAAAGAATCTTATTGTGTCATTTTCTCATTTGTTCTTCTTTGTTTCTTTTTCTCATTGTGAATTGTTATAGTTTAATTTAATAATTGTTTTATATTTTGAATTTTATTACACCGTTATTTTTATATATTTTTTTATAAGAAGTAATTGTTTTATATTTTAAATATTATTATGCCTTTATTTTTATATTTTTATGTACGTATCGTGAATACATATCTGTTAGTATTTTATTAGGTACAAACATTGGAGCGTAATCCCCTGGCATTCATATGGAAACAGCAACAGTCGTACTCGGACGGTGTCCAACATGCGTATTATTATGACCGACATGGACGAGGACGAATCAGTTAATTATTGCAAAACTGCATGGATTTAACCGATGGACATGCTATATTAAGAAAGATAAGACGTGGATTGGTTTTACCATGTGCACGGTTATATTCAAAATACATTATGGGGAAATAATTTAATTTCTAACGACTAGTAAAGTTTCATGCTTGTATTCAAAATACATACGGGAATAATTTAATTTCTTATGAATAGTAAAGTTTCTCTATTCCAATTTGGGTTTCTACTTGTCTGCTCTTTCACAGTTTTCCAATCACAATCTATATAGTATATACAAATCAAAAAATCAAAACTAGGAAATGTATATGATTCTATCATATATATATATATATGTGTGTGTAATATGCCAGCTGATTAGAAAAGGAAAACGTGTAAAATAGTAATAAAGGAGACGACTTAAGTTCCACTTGCTATACCCTCCATAAAGAGTTGGCACAGCATAAAGCAAAATAAACGAAATATTTAACGGAGTGGAATATGATTTATTGATTCTAAAGCTTGAAGAACCATTATATAGGTTTTTATATGCCATGTAACCCTAAACATTATAAGGAAAGAGAATAAAATAGAAATAAAAATTAAAAAAATATCTTTTCCAAACGGTGCCCAGTACACTAACACGATGTGCAAATTCAGTCTTGGAAAACATGCCAAATGATAAAATCCCTCTTTTTATGTTATGTGGAGTAGACTCAAATTAATCCCCCTTTTTATACTATGGTCTTGTATGTCTTCATACACGAAAAATTATGATCCAGGAAGGTAGACCTGTTCGCAATATTAATAAGCATGTCTATTAGATTTTTTACGATTAAAATGGACCATAAATTGAATATGAACTCATTTGCATCAAAAATACAATCTCCTATTACATAATTCACATTTTACATCTTTTTTTTTCTTTTTAATATACATGTGATGGTCCTATCATAAAGAAAGATCTCAATAATATTATCATGCTATATAAATTAATAAGTAATATATAAGTATAAATAAAAATTTAATACATGAAAATATAATGGATTTATTTTAAAAGGTACATTTCTTAATTATTATATATCAAACTTTTATTTATACTTTCATATTATTTATTATTTCACGTGATTAAGTTACATTCAATCTTTTTCTTTTTTTCTGTATCACAGGTTGAATAAATTTATTTATTTATTTTTTCTCTTTCCTTTTGGCAACACTAATACAGTTATTTTACTGTCCTATATCAAACTTCTCTAGTTTGTCGGCTACCAATTATACGAAGGGCATTTTTCGCATGGCATGAAATTTGAGGTCCCTATTATCATCCATGATTAAGATGTCCATATTCGCTTTACATTGGCGGTGGTGATATATCCATATTGATCTTGAAAGTTCATAAATCAGGTCGAACCAAAAAAATCTGTGGGTCATTGCATAGGAAATACGTGGTTGGTTCTCTTATAGGGACAGTCTCGGTGATTAAAAAGGTTACTCTAGGGATCCTCATATTTATTATGTTACATAAAAGAAGTGATTATTGCCGCACAATAACAAACTCTTTCAATTTGGGAAATCTCCTAATTTTAGGAATAACAATTTATCTTACGATAAATATCTGGACCGTGGATGTATATCATGCATTATTGATTCGTCTAAGGATTAGTATGCAATATATCTATTATATTAAAGAAAATAGTATTTTTATAATTGCCGTTTTTGGTGTCTTTAAAATTTTTATTATGAAAAATTATTTAATGGAAGGTTTTACTATTTTACAATTAGTTTATTACACGAAATTTAAGACTATCTATGTTCAGCCGTTACTCTTTTCGAACCTCTACTCCAATTTCGATAAATAAAAATTGAAATTGTTACAGTAGATTTTATTTTCTTTGTTTAAGTTATATTTATTGTATTTCCTTTTTTTTAATTGGTATTTTTTTTTTCATTTACTTGACTCCTACATCCAAAATTTTTTTATGATAATTATGTTTCCATTTGAACTATATCTATATATTATATTATTCATTACATTACATTATACTATAGTCAATGGGTTATTTTTATTTCTTAGGTTATTTTGTATTTTATATACATTATATAATAGATCCATCATATTTTTATTATTTTCATTAATAATTTTGCATGTAATTATTCTCCATTTGTAATGCAACTGCATGGCTCGCTACTGTATGTGTATATATATATATCTGTGTATTAATGTATGCATGTATAGTGTAATTGGGACATCTTTACCAGGTTAAAAATTGAAGGTTTTATTGACGTTTCAATACTAGTGTACCTTATAGTGTGAGGATCGTGTTCTCCTTTGGATAGGATACGTTCAGTTCCTTTCTACTCCATTCAAAAAATTGTTCGAGAGATATGCTTGATTTGTAAAAGGAAATACGTGGTATATCCCTAATCATTTATATTTAGCTATCCATATTTATTGAGGATAAGTTAAATTTAAATAATATATAACCAATATAATAGCGACTTTCACTTTTTTCTTTTTATATTTTATACCAAACATATGACTTGTATGTTAGCCTTCTCCAAATAACCTATATTATTTATTTTATTTTTTTTTGTTTCAGTTATAGAACTATTTTTGAGAAATTTTCGCTTTTATTATCCGTTTAAATCTTAATATGACAGTTTCGTAACATGTATGTTAATGCTTTTTTATGCTTGAATATGGTTTTGTTGGGATTTAGGAAATTTCTAGATCTAAGCATGCCTGCGGCTTAGCTAATGAACCGGTTTAATAATTCTTGCTTTGAGCCTAAATAGTCATATCTTCATATCTTTGAAATTATGTTCGGTCTTTTAGGCTCCGCCATTATTTAAGAAATCGATTTATAATAGTTAAGTTTAGTAATTCGTGTTATCGTATTATGTTTTATTTCTGTGTCTAAAGATAAGAGTAAGTGGGGTATAAGATGAGTAAGATATGATACCTTATGTGTACCCGTATCTTACCCTTTAGGTATAGATTTCAAAATTTTTGTACCTGAAACCTATTTGTGACACTTGAGAACCACCTTATAGATTCTACAGCATATAAGATGCCTTGTGGAACTTGTATTTTTTTTTTTTTTTACTTTATCTCTTCGAAATATTGAATAAGAATATAATTAATATTAAATTTGTAACTCTACTAATGGACAAAATAGTAATATTTGAAAAATTCTTATATTTATAACATATCCAATCTTAATAATATGAAACTTTATTAAGTATAATAGAGAATAATTCATATAATTGGAAACATGCAAACTTTGGTTAAATTATACTGTATTATTTTTTTTATCTTTTCCTTTCAAATCATCAAAATAATTTTTTCTTAAATAATAAAATTGTTATAAGCAAAATATAAAAACAAGGTTTTACCCAAAAAAAAAAAAAGAAAAATAATAAGAGAAAGGAACAAGTAGATATAAGATTTTTTAATCTTAAGGTTTTATTATTGATTAATATAGGATACCCTAAAATATGTATTGTGTACACTCTAAAGTATAGGTCCTAGGATAAGTAAAGGGTACCTTAATGTTATACTTGGAATATACTTTATAACTCTTTTTACCCACTCAAAGCATATCCAATGGAGTATGGTTCGGGTGGATACCTTATACAGTAGTATAACTCATTCACCCCTATTAAAGGGGTTTGTGTTAATAAAAACAAAAATTTGTAACATGACCTGTTGATTGATTGTATATAAGAACCTAAACCCATGACCTATCTTGTCTTTTATTTGGGTTAGACTCATTTATATTGAGGTTGATATTGTGTTATCATGTCGTGTCTTGTTTTTCTTAAGTTTGTTACTGTATATCGATTAAAAAGTTATAATTACGTCTGTAAAATGTTTATAAATATAACCCAAATAAAATTTTTTAGTAAACTAAAATCTTACCATAATTTAATGGATATTAATATGACTACTAGTGTTGATTTTCAAATTTATCATATTGTTTTTTAGATTTTCAAGTGAGATAATCAAAGAATCTACACATAAGTTTGTAATTTTTTACCTATTTAAACTATGATATAGTAAAAAGAGTATATAATATCACTAAATTTAAGTTACATAATATTATTAAATTAAGTAGAATCATCACTTAAATGAATATTAGTATTACTCCCAATGTTAATTTCGATTTATTACATTGTCTTTCAGATTTTCAAGGAGGACAGTCAAATAATTTACACATGAGTTCAAATTTTTTCTCATTTATGCTACAATACAATAATAAGAATATATAGTTAAAAATATCTCATACTTGTGATTGAGATTTTTAACTAAAATAGAAATGATTTATGTAACAACATGTATATATAAAAGAAAATATAACATGTGTTGTGTCCCGTATCAGGGTCTGGAAACTTGATTCGTACTTGGACATGAATTTTACCGTGTTTAAACGGGTCTGACTTGTTTGTATCTTATGCTAAATTTTTTCATTCACCTACTCGTTTAAATTATGTTTTGTTGTGTTTGAGTCCATTGTGTTTAGGTCCTAAATTGTCGACTCTAATAGTAGTGAATATTGGGGTAGAAGCTTGCATAATATACAGATAAAATTTAAATAACAAATACAATGATTTTTAAAACAAAAATTGTAACTATAATATAATGTTTTTATATATTACCTAATAATATAGGATTATGAACAAAAATGACTTGTTATTTATGATTTTGTTGAATATTCAATGGAAAAAAAATACAAACTCTCTCTCTCTCTCTCTCTCTCTCTCTATATATATATATATATATATATATATATAACATGTTTTAGTAACTAAATTTTATAAAACACATAATTTTTCTATAAAGAATATAACACCTCAGTACTTAGAATACTACAGTCTACTACGTATCTCTAATATCTATTAACACATCAAACATAAATCGTTAAGTGAAAATCTCCAAACAATTTCATTTATACCTTCAAATGATTTCATAAAATTTAATTCTCCTATCAATTTTTGAGCAACACTAAATAAATCTCTTGAAACTTGGAACAAGAAATGCCTATCGTATATATATATATATATATATATATATTTATAATATGTTTTAATGACTAGCTTTTATAGAATATATATAATTTTTCTATAAAGAATGTAACGTTCCACTACCTGGAACATTATAGCCTGCCATGTGTCATTGGTATTTATTGGCAAGTTAAGCATAAACCTTTAAGTAGAAATCTCCAAACAATTTTATTTATACCTCTAAATGATTTTATAAAATTTAATTCTTTAATCAATCTCTTAGCAATACTAAATGAATCTCTTGAACCTCTGAACAAGAAATACATATCATAATTAAATAACCAGCTAGCCTTTCTTAAAGGTCATCTTTATAACAATAAACTAATATTTGCTCGCTAACCTACAAATCTCGGTAATATTTCAATAATTTTTTTTATTCCACTCAAGTACTTGCACTGGAAAAATCATATGAGGTAAGCTGAAGCCTAATACGGAGTACATAAGTGCATGTACATGAACTTACGATTTCCAATCACATACATATATGAAATGCAAAGATACAACAACCATTTATGTAATTATCTTTATTTTAATCCAACAAGCAACATAGTGGTACTCACGATCTCGACATACATAATATATATATATATATATATATATATATATACTGTGTAGTATCGATGATGGGTTCTCTCCATCATCTTAGAAACTGGTAAATGGTGTAGGTCTTCCCTAACACCTTAGAATCCAATAATTGCCTTAAATCTACCTGGATTATTTCTAAACACAGCTCTATTAAGGATAATATTGCACAAGGATTATCGGGGTGCTACCTTAAGATCATTAGTCCTTTCAATCTCTTAGGCCTAACCAAGCACAAGTAGCACACATTGAATTAATGTCTAATAATTATTTAATCTAGTTATACAATTAGCCTAACAGTATAAACAACGAGCAAGTATCAAATGTAAAGCAATGCTCTTAGAAGGTATTTCCAAGTTTTTCTTTCCTAGCTAAAGCTTTTGTTTATATTTATAGATTACTGAGTGGAAAAATATAGGTTATCTTAAAAGTTTAGAACTAATTTGGACTCCTAAATACATTTAGAACCTATTAAATTATGGTTTAGTAAGGTTTAAAATAAGTTTTGGAGTGAAAAAGAAAAGACTTAAGTCCATACCCTAGGATCATAACTGTAGACTTGGATCATAGTCCTTATTGACTTTGCTTCCCCAAGAATAAGGCTTGGATTACGACTGTGTAACTTGATTGTGGTCTTCACTAATTATGCTTCCTTCAAATTTCCTTGTGCACGCCTCGCTTTAACACATCCTTGAGGATAAGCATGACTACGCTAGTGTTCCCTGGCCGTATTCTCCCTAGATTCACAATTTCATCTCCAAAACTCAATCTTTTTATACCAAAACCCTACCACTAACATAACTCCACATTCTTAAACAAGTTCTATCAAAATTTCTTTACATTATTCAATGTAAAATCCTTCCCCAACATCAAAACTACATTGTCCCTTATCGACTTTTCCAAAACTTCACTATTCTCCTTCCATCGACTACATCAACTTCAAGATCCTGATTCTCAACAATAAGAATAAAAGGAATTGGAAAAACATTCTTACCTAGGAATTTAGATTTCAATAATGCACTTTTAAAGCTCGAAAATTCTCTTACAATTGACACAACAAAACGTTGTCCTTTAAACCCTAGATAGAAAATAACGGCTTAAAACACATGTTCTTAAGGGTTTAAAGAAACTTAGATTCCATACTTTACCTTTAATCTTCCTTCATCAATGTTGTAGGATGAGTGGTTGTTTTTGGGAATCTTTGTGCGAGATGTCTAATTTTAAGAATAGAGCTTAAGAATGAGGAGGCTAAAATAGGGTTTCTTAGGAACTTTTGTGTGGACAAAAATACCCCTGGCCTTATAAATTTAAATATCCTTTTTTATTATTTATTTTATTGGCTGAGTTTTACAATCTTTCACCTTTATAAAACTTTTGTCCTTGAAAGTTTCTCAATTCTTGGACCTTCAATTCAGATTACTTTACTTGATCTTTCTTAGCAACTTGTGCTCTTATGTTTTGTTCCTATTTACCCTTAGAATTCCACAATCTTACTTCTTACTTAACTCCTGATCAAATCATCTTTACTACTTCGGTTGCCCTTTAAATTCCCTACTGATCCTTAAGATTAACACTTAATGTTCTAAACTTTTAGATCTTATCTTAACTCTTCAATTACTATCGTTCTTTGTCCTCAATTCGCTTCATACTTCTGTTTCTTGAGTTGTACAATTGTTGTTACTTTTCTCTTTACCCCAATATCAAGCTCTTCCTTTCCATCACCTACTTTGGATTATTCCAACTTATTAAATTTCTTAGGTTTTTCTTAGATCCACTTGACCACCTTTACTCCTTGGGGCTTGCCTTTTCACAGTTAAGTATCCTTCCTTTTATAAGATTATTCTTACATCTGCTATTAATCTCACAAAATAAATCACCCATATATTATCTACATGGTCTCTTATTTGTATTCATAATCTTTTAGTTACTTAAGGCTTACCACTTTCGCCTTATCTCTTGTTGTATTACTCCGAATATATTTTAACCATGAGGTTTTGATCATCTTACTTATATCTATTCTTCCTTATATCTGCCACATTGGTCTCTTGATTTATTTTTACCTAAGGAATTCAAACTTATTTGTGTTGCTTCCTAATATCTTTAGATGATAACTAATATCTCCTTAAAATAACATTTTAGATTTGTGTCTCTTTTAACTTCCATCCACTAAATTTTCTTCACTCTCTTCATTCCATAGCCTCTGCACATCCCTCCCTTGAAATTAGTCTCCAATCATTAGTCATATTTTAGATCCTTACTTAATGAATCTTAGATCTCTTGGTTTTCTTTTCCAATTTATCACCAAATCAAATGCCTAATGAAAATTCCTCCTATTTATTTAATGAGCTTTAATGTTATTACTCTTCACAATCTCCAAAATTTCAAATCCAACTTTTGATGCACCACCACAACCCATTCAACTTTTCTCCAAAGGATTTTCCTTCATTCTCTTTATATTTATCTTGTAATTTTGTTCAGTTGAAATTCAAGTTTCCAAAATCTTTTCACCTTCTAAATCTAATTCCTCTATGGATCTTAAATTTCTTAAAATTACCTTACCTCCAGTTTCTCCTAGCTCATAAACTTAGGACTAAATACCCTCTATCTATTCATGTATAAATTCTAACTTTATAACTTTGGTGGTCTCAAGATTTTATTCTTGCCTCCAATGCTATAAACATATTTCATATCCCTTTAAAATAGTCCTTTACTTTCCATTACACTTTTGACTTTTGTTATTTCTAAAGGAAGAAGATCTTATGGCTTTATTATGGTATTGCATTCATAATTATTTATGTCATTCCATTTATGCTTATGTTCTTTAATATTAAGATTTATTGTCTTTAATTTTCATTATTTGAAGATTTGATATACTATTTTATTTACTTCTTTGTATCCTATTTTAACCGTCTCTATTATTATTATAATTATTACCATATGTACATACACATTTTATCTTGTTGTTTACTTATTGAGTATATCTATAAAAATGTTAAGATTCTTTTCAGGCACTACTTTTAAATTTATTGGAGTTAGGACTTTTATTATACTTATCATATTACTTTCTTCTTGTTATTGTGTGCACATATAAGAAATGTTATCACTAATATACTTATTATTTTATTATCTTGCTACCATGATTTCTTATTCTTGTTTCCCTATTAATAGTCTTTCATTAGTGACCACTTCTTTATTTAGGAATTATAATATATATATATAATTATGAAAGGTTATTATAAGTTTCTTATATTCCCTCCCAACAACCCTTCCTCCCCTCTCTTTTTTGGTTCATTCATCCTTGTGATTATTTAGTATGGTCAAATGTATATATGTTCATTATCTTGTTACAGTGATAGGTTACCAATAACTTACTATTATTATTATCAAAATTTTCATCATTGATTAATTGATTCTTATATTAGATTCATTGTTATTATTGTATGTGTCTTACTAAGATCATTACCTATAATATTGATGATACAAATATTTTTATTAGACTTTATGATAGATTGTTCATAAACTCTGCATATATATTTATATGAATAATAGTGGCCAATTTGGACATGACTTAACACAGGATACGAACTTGACATGACATGATAGATGTAATACCCTACAATCCTTATTTGCTAATTTTCGAGTGGTTCATATCCTTTATAGAGAAATATGTACGTATAAGTTAGGTCAAAGGTATAAAATGACCTCTATTAACTTTACTAGTGACCACGAGAATATGAATCTTGGTAATAGAATAATGAATATAATAATATCGCTAGTAACATGAGATAATATATAAAAGTAATTTATACTCATTTACTATAAAAAAAATGCATACTTATAAATTAACAAAACCATGTATATATATATATATATATATATGATAAACCTATAATAGCTAGATAATTAGCAAATCATTATTAAATGATGCTTCAAAGTCAATGTATGGTACATAAATATAGTGTTGCAACCTCCAGCAGCAGTAAACGGTGATTTAAAAAAAAAAAAAGGGAGTAGTTTATATTCATTTAGCACTTAATAGGGTTATATTGGCATGCGGGATCATTTAGGAATAATACCTAGTTGACCAGATATCTCTTATTTATTGGATCGATTGGAAGTATTCATAAGTTTGAGAATGTTTAGAATTATACCTAGATTTGGGTATGTAATTATATAAATTAATAAAGAATTAATTGAAAATTTTGGTGCTCGAAACATATTTTAAAAATTATGATTTATAACAACATTTTTGGAATTAAGTTGAGACCTCATCATTATAGTAATAAAAATTAAACAAATAACTATATATCTTTAATATTTAGAATTAAGCTCATTTACATACAATTTTTCTAAAAGTATTAAGTTTATCGAGTTTAATCGCTATAACATAAAGTTTCGTAGTTTTAGATATAGCTTATGATAAATCCTTTAGAATTAATTATGTGATCTTAATAATTAATATTAATGAGTAAAATTATCATAAGATGTATATGAATAAGTTTTAAATAAGTAATGGAACCTATTTATATATATCATGTATTAAAGAAAAGTATAATTAGAGCCTTATCTTAGAACGTAAGATCAATGAAAAAATTAGTTTTGAATAAGACCGAATGTTAAAATGAGTCCCCAAAAGTTATAAGAAATAGTTTTGCAAAGTCAGATTTCAAAAACAAGTTGAAATAAAACTAATCTAAATTATAATAAAAAGTTTATCGAATTAAATTTTAATTAGTCTATAAATAGAAATTTTAGATTAGGTGTATAAGATAATGTTTTACTATTTTTGAAAGTATATTATGAAACTTTAGAAATAATAAATCACGATAAAATTTTATTTAAAAGATCATCTAAAATTAGACCAACAAAATATATATATATATATATATTATATATATGACCACCTTAATCCAGCAGTGAACTATTTTGTATATATTGGCTTTTAAAGTCACAAAGGGGAGGGTGGAAATTAGACAGATAAGAAAGAAGAGAGGGAGAGAAAGGATGAGAGAGTTAGGAGAGAAGAAAGGAAGAGAAGAAAGAAAGAAAGAAAGAAAGGAAAGAAAAAGAAAAAAAAAAGGAGAAGAAGGAAAGAAAAAGGAAAAGAAGAAGAAGAAAAGAGGATTAGGGGATTTAATTTTTTCGGTATACGATATTTTCAAGTAACCTCGTTTCTATAATTATAAATGTTATCTTTTAATTGATATTTAATAGTTATAGAAAAGATATATCCATGATATTATTATTTTTCTAAATCGAGTATTTTATTTGTACCATTTTATTCTTTTCAAATCTTAAACTTAGAATATTGATAACCGAAGGAGTTGTATATTATTAGCAATAATTCTCAAAATGAGTAGATCTCTAGTAATAATTCTTTATAAAAACTATTAAAATTAAACTTTATATTTTTACAAATTTAACATTATTAATTTTGTAAAATTTGAATATATATAATTTTTAATAAAAGATACAAGTTTCTAAAGTAAAAGTTCTTTGAAAAGGTAGAAATTTCTTAAATAATACAAGAAACCAATGTTATATAAATTTCGAATGTAAAGTTAAATTATAATGATGTTACATAATAAATATCTACAACTCTATTGGGCTAAATCAGAAGGGGTAAGTCTAATATAATAGGTAAGGCTCATCCAAGTACTATATTTTAACTTCTACTCTATTTTGTATTAAATAGGCTAAATCCATAACCTTATTGAAGAATTTTGGGAATAATTGGCTAGAAAGCCAGGTAAGTGGAATCAATGTTTTACAGTATTTTTGGGTATTATTTTAGAATATCTAGAGATTTTACTATGTATTTATCTGTGATTATAGTTAGCTAGTTATGCGTATGTAGTGCTTGTGTTTGAGATTTGATTTGTTTTTATGGGAGTTGAGTTCCATGTTATGATTGTTCTGTGAATATTATTATGCTTGAATTGTTTGAGCTTGATTGATCACCCTAAATATAAACTAACTCAAACTTAGCTTAATAACTAACTTGACTGCATTGCAATCCACTAGGGGTAACGATTAGGATTCTCGGGCCAAACATGGACTCCCTTCGATAAGGATAGTTGAAATGGCCATTTCCCCACTTTAGTCGAACTAAGTGATATGAGAGGAGGTCGCGACAAGATTAGTAGTCGTGGTTCAAAGGTTAATAAAATTTTTTTTTTCAATAAGTTGACTATTTTAATCTCTCCAAAATGACCAGATAATCTACCTCTATGAGCTTTCCTAACCAATAGCTCATATATGGAATAGCTAGGTATGTACAACCTTCTTTCTTTGAATAACTAATCATCTTTGAGGTAATATCCTCTAACAGCAACTCCTTCTCTATGTTACTCAATAATAGGATCGAAATGGAGGTCATAAGCGTATTGCTTGGTAATAAATGCAAAACCTAATAATATTGTTTGTAGGGTGATCGACAAGGTTTGCCGATGTGACAAAGCATTGACAATTGCATTAGTGCTTCTTTTCTTATATCAGATCACATATGAAAAACCTTTCATAAATTCTAGTCACTTGGCTTGCCTCTTCAAAAGTTTATTTTGACTCATAAGTTGCTTCAATGACTTATGATTAGTGTAAATTACAAACTTTTATGGTAACAAATAATGTTGCTAGAGTACAACTCTTTCTCGTACACAGAATAATTCAATGAGGCATTATTGAGCTTCTCACTATGGTATGCAATCGGTCGTCGTTCTTGCATCAGGACAACACAAATCCTAATGCCTAACGTATCGCATTCTAGTTCAAATGGCTTGTCAAAATTTGGAAGAGACAAAAAAGGGGTAGTAGTGAGCTTCTCTTTGATCTCTTTAAAGCTCTGTTTAGCTTGGTCATTTTGTCGGGATCCTTTACTCTTCTTTATTAGCTCTGTCAAGGGAGTTGTAATGGTACTAAAGTTTTTAATAAATCTTTTATAGAAAGAAGTAAGGCCATGAATTTCAATGATGTTCTTCGGCATTAGCTACTCTAAGACAGCTTGGATCTTTTCTTCATTTGCTTGGTTTTCGTTTCTGGATACTACATACCCAAGAAAAACTAGTTCACTTTAACAGAACGTATACTTTTTGAGGTTCCCATACAACTTTTCAGCTTGTAGGATGTAAGAAACAACTTAGAGATGATGGATACAATTGTTTAGGTTGGCACTATATAGTAATATGTCATCGAAGTACACGACTACACATCTTCTAATCAAAGGTACATCCCAAGTTCATAAGCCTCAAATGTGCTCAACGCATTAGTAAGTTCGAATGGCATAACAAACTATTCATAGAGACTGTGTCTCGTTTTGAAGGACTGTTCCATTAATCACCTAGTTTCATATGAATTTGGTGGTAGCCACTTTGCAAATTAATCTTTAAAAATGTCTTAGCGCCATGAAGCTCATCTAACATGTCATTAAGTCTCGATATCGGGTATTTGTACTTGATAGGAATACGATTGATTGCTTAACTGTCAATGCACATGTGCTATGAACCATCATTCTATAGGACTAGTAGAGTTGGTACAGCATAAGGACTCATGCTCTCCCTCATATAACCTCTCTTTATAAGTTGATCCACTTACCTTTTTAGCTCAGTAGCTTGCTTAAGGTTTTACGTAGATCAATTTGGTAGGGTTACGCCTGGTTGCAGATCAATATAATGTTCTATGCCTTAGACTGGGGACAATCCTTGAAGCAACTTTTCAGGAAATAGGTTTGAAAACTCATTAATCAACCTTCAGTTCTCATTAGGAACATCATATAGATTCCTCATCTCCAATAATCTTTTGATTGGTAGAAACATAGGCTCATTGGCCTTCTCAGCAACTCGAAGCTCTCTTAGGTTTATCACTAAGGCTTTTTTCTTACCACTTAGGTGGGTGTCATGGGGATGATATCACACACTACTTCATCCCTATATACATTCTTAACACTAAATGACATAGATACTTGTTCAATTACATACGGAATACCCTCATCATGGAGCCAATGCAGCTTATAAGGTCGAAGGTGCTTAGAGGTTAGTAGTCCTAACCGCTGTACAAAAGATTGTGCAACAACATTGGTAAAACTTCCTTCGTCCACTATGATAGTGCACAATTGTCCCTTGATGGTACACCTTGTATGGAATAAATTCTCTCTCTAGTCTTCCTCAAAGTTAGCAAGGAGCTTAGCACTCACTTTAGTACTAAAGTCATCACTTCTCCCTTGTCAGCATAGACATAAGTCTTCTCTTCCTCCTTGGTTTCAGCTCTCCCAGTATTCTTCTCCTCCTCTGGCTCACTCTTTTCAATGCTATCTATTACATCTCCTTGAAGTACCATGGCATGTCAGTTTGGATACTCAGCAGCCATGTGTCTAAAGCTCAAGCACTTAAAGCACTTCACCTCGCTGGTCTTCTATCTAAAGGTCTCTCCTTTTTCATATGTCCTCAGGGTCAAACTATCCTCAATTTGCCTTGGCTGGCTTACTCGGCTATCATTAGGTCAGACATATCCTTCCTCAGCTCAAGAAGGTCTCCTCGGTTCGGAATGAATAGGTTGGTGTGAAATGGGGGCTTGGGTAAATGTCAGCCCCAAGTCGGCTTAGAGCATTTCTTCTCTGCTTTTCAACCCTCTGCACTACCTTAATGGTCTCTTCCAACGTATAGAACCTCTATACTTCCACAATGTTACAACCTCATATTTAAGTCTAGAAATAAACCTTGACACTATGAGAGCCTCAGGTTCATCCATGTTTGCTCGAATCATTAGTACCTGAAATTCTCTCACATAGTCATCAATGGATCAGCTTCCTCAGTAAAGTTCTTGTAACTTGGCAAATGTGCCTTGCAAATCAGTCTCAAGGATGAGTCTCCCTCTCAGCAATCTCTTCATCTCATCCTAAGATCTTACACCTGGTCATCTATCTCTTACTCTAGCCGCATTCAGATTCTTCCATTACATAGTAGCATATCCAAAAAATTCATGTGCAGCAAGTCATACTTTAATAGTATCAGTATACCCATAACAATTGAATACCTTTTCTACCTTCTCTTCCCACTCTAAATGTCCATCTGCATCTCTACTTCTATTCGAAGGGTGAGATTTAAACCTTAACATTGTCAAATCCTCAAGGAGCTCAACATTGTTACTCTTGCGCTTAATAGTACCCAGCCTCTTCTTCTTCACCGTTACTCTCCACATCTTCCTCATCAACATCTCTTCTATCTCCTCTAACTCTAGTCATCATCGAGCAACTCAGTCTGCAACTCCTCTAGCTCGATGGGATGGAACTAAGCAATTGGCTCGACCATCTTAGCCATAGCATTTATCTAGAACATTCTTAAGTGGGTTATGATGTAGTACACCCTAGGGTTGTTGTTTATTAACTTACACCGCAATGACTAAGCTCTCAATAAGATTAGTGAGCCTGTCGAGCTTATCATCAACTAATGCAGGAGTGTTACTACCATTGTGACCATGACTAGCTTGAGCACCACTACTTAAGTCACCAATGACACCTTGAATACTCGAGTCCAACATGGTATGATGTGTTTCCAACAGATCGACAAAACAATACATGATAAACACTTCTATTTACTACCTAAAAATCTACTAACATACTCTTAACAGCTTTAACACCTAAAACTCACTCAAACAAAACAAAAATGCATTTGCTCTATTTTTATAATGAAAAATAGAGTAACAACATGAACTACACTTACCAACACACAAACCTCCACTTCTCAACTCATAACTCCAAACTACTTCACACTAATACATTGAAGCAGCTACGAAAGGGACACAATAACCACTAACAGCAACTACGAATCAAAACTTTACTGCAACTTTACACATACAATCTCAATTGTGCTTTGATACCAAAGAAGCTGATACGTCTCCGAGATTGTATACACGAAGAAACACCACAAGGAAAAGAGTAAAAAATAAAATAAAAATAAAGAAGACTAGCAAAATCTGGGCAACTATTAACTAGAAATAACACACCAATCGATCTTACTCGGCTTACAATTCACTAAATATGACTCACCAGTCCAAACTATAGAGTTACTAATCATTTTTCTTTTCTAAAGGGAATGGATAAGAGTTTAAAAAATAAGAACACTAGGGTTACTCATAAAGGAAACTTATGTTAATCTAATAATGTAATTGATGATGTCTGTGTACAAACAAATGGGGTTTACATATTAGCCTCACTAGGGTTACAAGCATATATGGAAAAGAAAAAAAGGGTAATTTTTAATTTGGAATACATGAAATGTACTAAAAAGGGTAAAAAAGATCAAGAATATTCTATAGGGACAAAGTAAGGAATTCTTCAAGAATGTTCTACCAAAAGATATGTATTGCATGTTGGTTGGTGATCTAAAATAAAATACAATTTGGACATAATGAAGAAAAGAGTCTACAGTCAAAGTCAACCTAAAACAATCAAGGATGTCTAATGTCCACATTTCCTTCAGGTTAGGTATCTCGTAGTTTAATTTGGACTAGGGTTAGATGCTAATTGGCTTGGACAAATGTATGAGGTTGGTTTACTCAGATGTTGTCTAGGTTATGGTATGGCTACTCGACAGGTTGGACTGTATGCTTGGCAGGTTGGTATGTCTGCTTAGCTACTAAGAAACTATGTTGTCACTTATGTGAGCTTAGTGCTTAGGTTGGTAGTAGAGTGAAAGATAGAGGTCGAAATAGGAATTTTCATCTTGAATGGGGCTTTAAGCTAATATCCTCTACGCGAGTCCTTAGAATCCTTTAGCTCAGTTGTGCTTGATTGTTCTAAAGAGTTGATTCCTATCACTTAATTGAAATACTAGGCTTAAACTCAAAAAAAAGGGGTGAATTGAATTTTAATGCAATTCTTAACTAATTTTTCAATTTTGATTAATGTAAGCAACTAAATAAATAAATATGACAGATAAAGAAGCAATTGTAATAAGTGTTGAAATTAAAAGAGATATGGATAGAGAAGATTAAGTTAGGATATAACATGGAGCTTAGACAACTTCTACTCTTTACAGCATACAATGCTTCTAACCGAGGACTTCATACACCACTTTATTTATCATCAAATCAAAGCTCTAAAAGTTACACAAGTTCACAATACACTATAATACAGTTTAAGTCTCACTAATATAGTGCTTTTTTCAAAATAACTTTGCAAGTTACAAACCCTCAAGCACTGTACTACAAATCTCTCTTAAATTTAAGTAAATGTGACTACAAGAGACAAATGAGAGTAATAAAGCCAAAGACTTAAGAAAATGTAAGATTGTTGTAGTGGAATGTCAATTTTGTTCATCTCTTTGATGGGTAGTTGAGTACATCTAGTGCCTCTAAAAAATCTTCCCATTTAAGCGCATTAAATGTAGTTAATGGCCAGTTTTTGACCTATCGATCAATTGCTAGGCAAACTACCAATTGCTTGATACCAATAAGTTGCTCACTGTCTAACCTTTAGTGATTGATTGATGCTCCTAATGTCATCCTTCAAGTTGTTCATAGAAAACTCTAGTTTGAGAAACCAGTTACATAGCGATCACCATCCGTCCCATCAATTGATCAATAGCTCAGGGTTTCACCTTTTCATAAGATGGCTTACCAATTGATCACCTGTGTAAGGGCTAATGGTTCCGTTCTCTTGTCAAAAGCACTTGAATACATAACACAACACATGTATATTACAAGCAACCCTTTCTAACAAATTTTCAAGGTTTAAAACAACTTTCAAATCAAACCAAACATGTGTGTTTCTTAATGAATGGATTATTAAAGATTTAACCAAAATAAGCTCAATTTCATTTACCAAAGTTTTTATCTCATCAAAATTACACAATAACTGTTTAATCAACAAATACAAGGTATTTATAATGTTGACTTGGGAAACTCATTCGTGACGGTTATTTTAATTATTCCAATTTTCTATTCTAGTCCATCACAGGAATTGATATAAATAATTTGACCCATTCAACTATTCAGCTTATAATATTTGGACGCATTCCAACATTTTGAGTATTTTCATAAAATAAAGTAAAGTTCTATAATATTTAATTTATACTGTGCATATTATTAAGAAAACTTAAAAAGTTATATCACATGCTCCCAAAATGTGTGGATGAAATATTTCTGGTATGCTTCTTACTATTTTGAATCTTTTCCCTGGAAAAGTTAGGTCAATGATATATGCTTTTGTTACGTGTGATCGCTTTAGCTAACACCGTTGAAAAAAACCTAAAAGGATATCTCTGCTATCAAAGATCACCATTCACGGGTCACATAAACTGTAAACGCCAAAAACCAGACAAAACAACACATGCAATGCACCGCTACGGTTCCGCCTTTCTCACTGAACTTTAATATTAGCATTGAATGCCCATCTCATTGCTAACTTTTATACATGTGATATCAACTATTAATCCGATTAATCTAATTCGAATAGATAAAATGATAGTGGATATATAATCGATATTTATATACTAAGTATACTTACACTTGATATATATTATTTATTTTTTTCCTTTTTATTATATATGACTTATAGATATGCTAATAGATAATATACCTGCATTACAAGTATAAAATAATTAAAATATTTTTTTCAAATTTTTAAATAGAAGGAGTTATGTATATTGCTAAATTAATCCATTTACTTATATTGCTTTTTAAGAAAAAAAAAATGAAAAATAACACATCGACTGTGTGTATTCATCTAAAAATAAATTATTCTAAAATAAAGAAAAATTGTTGAGGCAATCATGGAGATCATTCGGATAAACATGGTGATGTATGGAGACATTATAGGAAAGAGAGGAAGAAGGATTAGGAGGAAAGAGAAAAAGAAAAAGTGACATATTTATTAATTATTTATAATTTTAATAGATAATTTTAATATTCGTTTTTTTATCAAATAATATAAGATAAAGAGTAAATAAGTAATGTTAAGGAAGAGATATAACTAACAATTACTTAATCATCTATCCATCTTAATAATATAGATAGATAATATGTATATAATAAATCTATTAATTATGCATTCAAATTTTGTTCATACGAGCTGGCAATTTAGACATATACGGGATGGATATAATTAAATCTTGGATTGTTTTGATAGGCCAATGTGGGATCACCGTCATTTGCAGCTGTAACCTAATTTCAATCCACCGACGGAGAAGACTTATCATTGTTCCCCTATAGCCGCATATAGGACAAAGGAAACTCCCTTATTGAAGTTTAAAGTTTACATCACATCGAAGCTTCCATCTGTACACATAAAGAGAAAAGTACGACACCATATATTTTTAACGAAGTACAAAGTCTTATTTGGAATACTTTGCATCTTTTCCAGTTATATATATTGATATATGATGGGTGAGATTATAACTGGAATACCAAATAGAATTTTTATCTTTTGTTTTTCACATATCGTTGAATTAAATGAATTGATATTAGGAAGTCATAATAAAAGGAAGAATGAATAGTTTAGTCAATTTGATGTTTCTGAGATGCAATGTGGGAAGGAAAATTTAAATTTTATTTGACATTGGTGAGTATACTGAGTAGCAATAATATTCGAAAGAATGAATCTCATACACATAATTAATCTAATATATATCTATATATATATATATATATATATGATATAAGATGTGGTATTTGGCAAGATTACAGTTTTTTTTTTTTCTAACCAATTATACTATAATTTAAAAAGAAAGAGATTTGAATCTAAGTCATTTCATTGAAAAATCAGTACTTCTGCTATTAGCTTATAGCATCTTGGCGCAAGATTACATTATTTATGAGACCTCAAATTTTGTTCGCTTTATACCTTCAAACTATATTTACCTAAGATAGATTTGGTTCCCTAGGAGGGAAAAGAGCATAGATCTCATCATCTGGCTTAAAGGGTTTAAGATTACCCGGCTGTGCGGAGTACGATGTGAGTAATAAAATAGAGAAAAAAAAAAAAATCTTTCACATGCCATTTACAATAGCTAAGGTTGGAAAA
Source organism: Lumnitzera racemosa (assembly GCA_024138005.1). Taxonomy (NCBI): domain Eukaryota; kingdom Viridiplantae; phylum Streptophyta; class Magnoliopsida; order Myrtales; family Combretaceae; genus Lumnitzera; species Lumnitzera racemosa. Next base: position 76,144,601 of record JAMXBC010000004.1, on the reverse strand, counting down.
ATATGCACTTTTGAAACTTCTATGATTTTTTTAATTAGATATCAAATGCTCTATTTTATATAATAATTAAGTTATAGAACTTTTGAAATGCGCATTCAGCACTTATTCAGCAATGTGGTGGCTAAATTGAATATTTCATCATTTTTTCTTGCATATAAATTTAAAAAAACAATAAATTATTGATAAAACAAAGAAAAAATATTGAATATCTCTTCAGTCACATAAATGGTGATAACAATGGGCACGATTCTGTAAAACTCAAAACAAGAAAAAAAAATGAATAGATTAATAATATTGCTTATTAAGGACATGAGTAGTACTATCAATTTGAAGTGAGGCAGTTTAGTTATAGGAAAGTTCCTAGAATCCTAAGTATATAGTTTAGTCATAGGAAAGTTCCTATGATCCTAAGTATAAAAACTTGTTAAAGCAAAAACCCTTTTTTACTTTTCCTCTACATGTGCAATACCTTTGGCATAAGACTTCCATGCAAAACCTAGGTCAAATGAAGAATTTTCGCTTGTTTTCACAAGATAAAAATAGAAGAGTTACAAGTAAAGATCTAGAGACTTCTTTAATTTTAAGGTATTGATCAATTTCCAATTGAAAATTCATTTTTCTTTAGAGGGCAGTGAGTAAAACAAATTTAAGCAATGTTTCGTGGTTTCCGCAATGGGCTTTTTGTAGCAGGGATGCAAGTTTCAAATTCCTAACATTAAAATGCACAAAACCCAATGTTTTATTGTTTTCTATTGAGGTAAACCTAAAGAAATTCGTTTTTGGTTAAGATTCGCTACAACACGAGTTTAGATTATGTTTTGGTGATTTAGAGCTCGAAGAATCCAAGCATGGTATGAGGGTTACACATCCCGAAGGTAAGATTTTTATTGAATTCTTAATGGTTGTGCTATTCCATAAGATTTGAGAGTTTTGTCATATTGGTTGACTAAGAGTTGAAGGATTTTCATTTTGATATTAAAGGGTGTTAAAAAGGGGTTGGGCATGGGGTTGTTGATGCATGAAAAATACAACAAGTAGTGGATGTCGAAGTGGTTTGAAAGGGGATTTGATGTAAAGGGGTGAAAATGAAACTGTAGTTTGTAGAAATCTATAAACTGCCATCAGGTGTCTAGATGCTAGGGAGAAAATTCTCCTAAAACCTTAGCGTCTAGACGCTACATAAAGTAACATTTAGAAACCAAGTGTTTCAACAAAGTTAGTATTGCTTTGGTATAAGGGTAGGCTATGAATTGAGACTTGGTGTTTATGTTATGATAGGTTCTAAAGAGGTTGTTGAATCAGTCTTTCCTAAGCCAATGGAACTAAGTACAAGATACTTGCTTGTTTATTGTGATCGCTAAGCTAAATGATAAAATTTAGATTAAATAATTATTCAACCTTAATTGTGTTGTGTTGCTTATGCTTAGATGGGTCCAATTGAGAAGACTAAACCTTAAGGTAGCACCTCAATGATCCATACGCAATGTTGTCTTGAAAGGAGTCTTGCTTGGAAATGATCCAGGTAGATTTTAAGTAGTTTCTCGGTTCTTCGGGTATTAAGGAGGACTCAACACCGATACTATATGGTATAAATATATTATATGTACTAAGGTTGTGGTATCCCTATGTTACTTGTTGGATTAAAATAAATATAATTGAATTGTTGATTGTTGCATTCTGCATTTTGTATCCATGTGTAGTTGGGAATTATATGTTCATGTGCATATGCTTGTTGTATTGCGCACTGGGCTTTAATTTACCCCATAAATTTTTCAAGTACAGGTACTTAGCTAGAATTTATAAAGTTGTCAATTGGATAAGATAACCTAGAATTCTAAGATGGGGAGTAGTAAATAAAAACTCTATTGTAAGCTTTGAAATTGAATTAGGAAAGTTAAAGTTCATTATATGATCTGCATATAATTATTTAGAAAATTGTAAAGTTTATTTAGTAGTTATATTGGTTTTATTTAAAGTTTTAGATTTCATTGGAATAATTATTTTGAGGTTATAATGTAATTATTTGGAGTTTTTAATTAAAGGTTTATTTTGATGTGTCAGTAGAGGTTAGGGACATGAGATAAGCTGTAACGTTCCAAGTTTTAGGATGTAACAGTTTCAATTTGATTTTAGCTTCCCTCTAAATCAAACCAAGTCACAAAAATGTGGTTTAATTTTTCATAACTTTGAACCAAATTATAAGGTTTAGATTAAGAATTTTTCTAAATCATAAAACACCAATTTGTTTTGGTTTGATTTATAGATTGAACCATATTTTGCACCATAGAAAAGTATATTTACATGAAGTATAATCTCATGTAAAAATGTACAAAATTCTTTAATAATAATTACTAATATAACATAAAAGGTTGATGATGCTAATATTTATTCTAATAAAAAATTTATAAGTCTATAAACAACTAAGTTTATTCATAAAACTAATATATTGTATATATGTGCGTCAACCTATATATAATTTATAAATTATGGTAATAAAAGTTAAACACATAACATTTTGGTAAGGTAAACTCAACAATATTTAAACTACTATGTTGCTAATAAAAGAATTTTCTAGTCACACATAAAATATTACTATATATTTTTTAAATAATTTGGTTTTAAGTCTTATGGTTAGGTTCAGTTTATCTTTCTAAACTAACTATGAAATTTTGGTTTGGTTCGATTTGGAAATTTTTTTAAACTAAATTGGTAACACATACATATTATATATATATATATATATTTGGTTTGGTTTTTAGCTAACTTTAGTTGGCAAAAGGTAATGAATAGTCTTTTTCAATTGTATCACAAGACATTATACATTAGTAGTTAGAGGAAAAAAAAAAAGAAAATAAGAAGAAAAATAATGTGTTATAGTCTTGCCATTGTGTTGTGAATCACACATGACCTATCTTAGGTGCAAGTTGCCATTCACCACCAATGAAACTAAAAGAAAATGAGTCTCTTTAAAGAATTGTTCTTCTTTTTTAAGTAAGTTGGGGGCAATACCTTAATAATGGTGATTGAAGGTAATAGAGGTAAGCAAGTAATCCCATCATACCCGATACTCTATAATATCCTAACCAATTGAGTATGATCTAAATAGGTATTAAGGGTCACAGGATAGAATTTAGATATAAATTTTTAGAGCCTACTTTCATATGGTCGAGTATTGGTATAATTTCGTAATACCTTATATTTTCCATAGAACTTGTATACTAATGTATACAAGGTATTACTTCTAAGTTATCCTATATTACCCTATGAAATAATAATAATGAATCTAAACAAAATTATAATCTACCTCTCACTTATACCAAAAAAGGAAGAAAATAGAAATAAATATCAAACCTATTATACATTAAAAATTGCAAAGAATTACCTTCCTCATTTCTTCCATCTTACTCTTGTGTCATCCTACGATTTTATTTTCTATCTCTCTTATCTTGTTTCTTCTTCATTACTAACCTTAACTTTATTTTTATATTTTTCATTCAATGTTGTACTTGTAAACATATTATAATGGATTTAATGTAATATATTCTAAGTAAATTGACCAAACTTTTTGATAAATCGTAAGGTTTGCATAGGTAAGGGGAGTACCTTCTTCATAGGGTATTATTTTGTTGCTTTTGACTTACAATATTACTTTTGTCCAAGATTTCATATGGGTAAATATAACTTTTTTAAATACTTAAAGAGTGTGCCTTCATATGTTTTGAATAATACAAAGGGCTAAATTTGCTCTATTGAAATATTGGGCTAAGCTTATTATTGATTTAGGTTTCATTTCTTAAGCTAAGTAAGGGGCTCAAGGATTCTAGTTCCTTTATTGAAATGACTCAATAAGAATTGGCATTAAGGCTTGGAATAAGGATTATTGCACCATTTGTTTACCTCCCACCTTACTTAAGCAGCTCATGCACTTTTAGGAAAAATACTATCATTGGGCTTATAGCAAATTCATTAGAATGACCTTAAGATGGGTAAGCTCCAGCTCCTCCATCAATTCTTAAGATGATCAGATGGATGTTATTGATCATGATTGGATCAATTAGCAATGAATAGGCTTGGCTCAAGCTTGAGGGTACTAGACTTTAGCTTTGCTCCTTACTCCTTGATTCCTGCAAAAAAAGCCCCATAGGGTATAACCATGGGGCCTTCTGACACTTAAGTTAGTAAGAAAGACCAAAGGATAAGGAAGGCAAGCACTATAACCCCTTAGGGGTAGTGCTCATTCGAGTAGTAGGCAAAAGTAAAGGATGATGGCAAAAAGAGTAGAAAGAAATGGTCTAACCTCCTTCTACCTCACGACGTATGGCGTCTTTTATGGGGATCACCTAGAAGTGTGGTACCTTAGGGTTTGTTCGTACTATCCGCTAGCAAACAGCAGGCATCGTGATAAAGGCTGGGTGGCTCGTAAAATAATTAGCTATGGTCAGCCTAGTAACTAAATCTACAGCTTAGAGATCTAACATCAATAAAGGTTGTTGGATGTGCTAGCTAGATTACGAATGTTAGATGCTCATTAATGGATTGTAGTAAGGAGCAAGCCCCAAAGACAAAGGTTGAGTGAATGCATTGAAGAAGGGGTTGGCTGGTGCTTGGCTGAGGGCATTCTGAAACTAGATGCTAAATGGTTGAAGTGTATAGGCCTAATAGCCGAGCCGGTTTACTCGGGTGGGACATCGTATGGCTCGTTGGACAGGTTGAGCTACAGAGAGTGAGTTTGTTGTTCGTTCATGCATCCTTCAATAGGTTTGCATGGTTCCGTTGAGGAGGTCATAGTACAGACGGTGAGTTCACTGCTTACTTGCATGTACTTTAATAGGCTTCCTTGAATGGTAGGCATTGCATGTTGGGCCTTGGTTTGGGTGAGAAATTGGGCACTAACTCTAATCCTCTTCCACCTACCCACTCTTCTCAATGCTCATGATGTGAAGAGAGTAATCTGTGTAAAGCTATCGAGCCGAGGCTAGACTACCCTTCCTCTAGGCAAAGGGACTTGTCTTGTCATTTGGTAGCGTAACGGACGATGTCTTTAGTTAGGTCCATTGGCCCATATACTAGCCTCTTACGTAATTGATGTAATCGTTGGGTAGCTCGAGGTGTTATGATGCCCATTCTTAAGAAGTATAGCACACATTGATGATCTTTAAAGAGTTACTATGTGCATCAGGTGATTTGTTGTCAAGCCATGTCAGTGATCCAAGTGTGCAGATTGTTTAGCCTTACTTTGATCTTCCTTAACTTAATCCATATTAAGTCTAGCCTGTTTAATGTAGATTACTCGACATAAAATTAAGGAAATACTTTTCTTTAAAAAATATTTTGAAAAGTTAGAGTTGCTAACCAGTTAAATTGTTAAAAAATGAAATTAGGGTTTTCGGGTGAGAAAACCTTAATTTAGCCATTGATCTGTTAGTTCGGTTTTTTTTTAAGCTTAATTTGCCGACCTTCAGTGGAAATTGCCGACCTAAAGAGTTCCTTGACTGGGTTCTTTGAGTAGAGAAGTTATTTAAGTATTATGAATACGATGATAGGATAAAAGTTAAGTTAGCCTCATTGTCCCTTGTTGAATATGCAAGTTTTTAGTAAGACAAGTTAATTGCTAAGTGAGATGCTGAAAGAGAAGAATCGATTAGAACTTAGGGGATTATAAAACATTTTATGAATTAGCGATTTATGCTAACTTACTTCAAGTAAGAGATTCTCCTTGCTTCTAACACTTGAGGTAAGGTTGAAATACTATTGAGGAATACTTGCAAGAGTTTAAGACCTTTATGACTAGATGTGAGATTGCCAAGCCCTAAGACCACACTAATGCTCGGTTCTTGAGTGGACTCCAAGATGACATTGTCGACGTAGTCAAGTTACAGCTGTTTAACTCATTAGGTGAGCTAATCAATTTAGCATCGAGAGTAAAACATTAGAGGAGAAGAAGGCACCAAAGGGCGACCAACTGACCTTAACAAGGTAGCCTTGAGCTTGAGAGGTATGACAAGAAAAAAAGGTCAATGAAAAAGATGGAGAAAGGAGACTCTAGTTGATTTGACTAGGCTGAGATGAAGAATGTAGAGAAGGATAAAGTGCCCAGCACCAAGGCTTGAGGAGTTAAGTGCTTTAAGTGTTTGGTATTGGACATATTGCCTCCTAATGACTGAATAAGAGGGTCATGATTTTGAAAGGCGAAGGACTGGACACTTAAGTAGGGAGCTAATGTGATAAGAGCTTAGAGAGTGAAGGAATAATAAACATCTATCCCGAGATGGAAGAATTCTTAGCTATGATAAGCCAATAAGCTAACTTAAAGGAAGACCCAGGTCAAAATGGGAACCTATTCCCAATCCAATGTTTGGTGAATGGGAAGACCTATTCCTTAGTAGTTGATGGAGGAAGTTGCACCAACATTGTTTTTACTAAGCTAATCACAAGGATGAAACTGTCGATCTACCCACATTCTCGGACTAAAGTGGTTTAATGATAAGGGTATGGTCTATATGCACAAGAGAGCTCGAATAACATTTAAGGCAGAGTAATATTAGGATGAGTTAGATTTTGATGTAATGCCTATGAATACTGCTAATTTAATTCTTAGCCAACCTTAGGAGTACGACTAGAGAGTGATCCATGATTGTTTCTTCAACACTTACATAGTTTGAAAGGATGGGAAGAGCTATGCTTGACCCTTATGAGTGTTAGGGAAATTTAAAGCAATCTGGCACCTATGGCAAAAAGAAAAGCAAAGAGAAGCCTGTTTGGCATTTAAGACTACACCTATTTCTTAAAGCCAAGGATGACTTCTTTTCAAACTTGCAGTAGTGATAAGAATTGGCCTACGACCATGTTTAAGCTACGGTTGACCTGTTCCAAGCTGAGGTCGACCTACCCTACTCAAGGCCAAGCTGATACCAAAAGGCTAAGAAAGGAAAGAAAGACAGCTTAACAATGACTTTATCGATTGTTGAGAAAACCAGGAACCACATAACTAAGGTCTTAAGTCTAAAGACTAGCTTGGCATAGTATGAGGAATCTAGAGCCGACTAATACTAGAGCTCAACAACTATAGGCTGACCTCATAGGAAGCTCAGCTAAGCTCTGTAGGACTTCAACGGCTCTTACCTGAACTAGGACATCCAACTACTGACCTCAACCCATTTGGATCCAACTTATTCTAAGACAACTCAAATGACCCGCATGCTAATCTCCTTGTTAAATGCATAGTTTTATACATTTGTAAATGTTTTCTATGTTTTAATTGTAGGCCTAGTCTTTAGGGTTTAAGGCCTTGTATACCATTTGCATTTTTGCCGCTAGAGTTTTAGAATGTACTATAAATAGTAACTTTTGTAAGTAGTAGACAACTTATTATTATCATCAATTAAGAGTATTCTCATAGCATTTCTCTTATGAAGCTTGCTTTAAGCTTGACTCCTTTTTCAGTGATTATCAAGTATGTTGTTACTCTTTAATCTATCGAAGTTCTTATCAATCTTCTTCTCGAGATTATTGTGAACCATTTATTTGAGTGAGTTAATGAGTCACATCTAACCTTTATTTGAAACCCCAAGTATTGGTTTAGAGTTCGTAGGTCATATCGAACTTTATTTCAAGCTCACCTCTTATCGTGTTTGTGTCTTGGTGCATGATATCTATATGCATTCACATTCAAAACCCCCTTCACTTACTACTTCTTCATTTCCCTTACCCATTTTTTTAGGTTCATGTCTTGCTGCATACTCCAAACCATATCATGACGAGCATTAGAAACCCATAAGGGTAATGCTTATTAGGGTAGTAGGCAAAAGTAAAGGATGAAGGAAAAAAGAGTGACAAGAATTCTGTGAGTAGAAAGAAAGGGTCCAACCTCCTTCTACCTTACGATGCATGGCATCTTTTATGAGGATCACTTGGACACGTAGGACCTTAGGGTTCCTTCATGTAAGCTTTATAGTCAAGTGGTCAGAGTTTAGTATGAAAAATTTAAGGTGATTGGATAAGTTGTTTAATTGAGCTCAAATTTTACGTCGAAGTTAGGAATATTAGTAAAAGCGATTTATGAGTTTGAATTTGGGAAAATAATAATTAAATAATTAAATATTATAATATTGATTTATATGTATATTACTCGTTATTTATCGAAAACACATAAAAAGAGTTTCGATAATTAATGAATAGATAAAAATAAATTATATGTATACTAAAAATCACAAACTAACGTAAATAATATTTATGAGTATTTATTTGTACCATATATGTATTTATGTGTAGGTAAAAATACTTAAAATTACTTAAATTACTGAAATATGCTAAAATAACACTAATTAATTAAGGAAAATTTATAAAAAAAAATCAAGAAAATTTTTAGAAAAGTAAAGAAATGTCACGATCTTAGTCATGGCATGTTGGGAATGAGAAAAATAACATTAACCAATCAAATTGGAATAATTAGAAAGCAAAAAGAGAAGAGATAAAGGACATTAGAATCAAATAATTCACTAACCCTACGTAAACAACATTATAAATTCAAAGATAGCCATCTGAAATTCATTTTGACATGTTAGGACTTCTAGAAAATTAGATAGAGACTACAAAGAGAGAAGTAATTATACAAAAATTAGCAAAAATAGTGTGTAAATAAGGTATGTAAAGAGATCTTACACCCGATGACTACCTGAAACCAAACGGCCACCACCATCTAACCCTGAAATCACTGCTAGGGGCTGCTGACACCTTTGGAGCCAACACTAGTGGTTGGAAGCCAATTGAACAGGTGAGTTTATTTTCTTGCCGATTTTGTTTAAATTATTAAAAATATCAAATAAATATGAAAAATTATGAAATTTAGTATTCTTAGGTGTTTTTGTATGTAAATTTAGGAAAAAAATGTCAATTTGATAAAATTAAGGCCCATAATATATAATACTTAAGAAATTCCTAAACCCAAGCTAGTTTTTTAGTTTAATTTAAATGACCTTAATAATATAGTTTCACTTCAAATTTTTTATGTAGATTATTTAATGTATTCATGATAATGCTATGAAGAGTTTTTTTGAAGTTTTATTTTTTTAAAATTTAACTTAATTTTTAGGCCCTAAAATCATGTACAAAGGGCAATTTATGAGATTAATTTGGTGATTTAATATTAATTTGTAGGAAATTCTTATTTAGTTTGTAATTAGGAATCTTGGGATGTCAGTTGCTGATGTAGGATAGTATTTGAAGTGTATTAGATGTATGTGTAATGTGTAATTTATAGTAATTATATGTAAATGAATAATATGTAAAGTTGAAAATTAAAAGAGTATAAAATATTAAGTCAAAATTGATAATATAATAATAATAATAATATATATTTGATTTAGAATATGAATTTCAAAAATTATGTGAAAAATACAAGTTATTTTTCCATCGAAAGCAAATTCAATAGTTAAGTTAAGAGTAGAGAGTACCATACTGATCAAAATATTAGTTAGGGGCTAGATTGGAGATTTAGAATACCAAGTGTAGTGTGATGAATTTCACATATTGACTCGAAATAAATTCTTAAGGTTTACAAGTAAAAACTATAACTAGAAGTTGGATTAAAACCTAATTTATAAGGAACATAAAATTTGGATGATTGAGTAAAATTATAATTTTAAACCCATCTATCATAAGGGTATAAATACTAAAAAAGTATTTATATTATAGAGACAAGAAAACAAAAGTGAATTTTGAAGTACTACATCAAAGCACTCAGAAGCTAAGAATTGTGTTGTTTGTGCCTGCAGATAGATGTTTGTGTGCATGCCTATGTGTCTCTACCCATTTGACTGTATATTGATGCTTTGTTATGGTGGTCATTGTGAATGGTATGGAGTGAAATTATTTGATCACCCTAAATTGAGTTTAACCATATATGACCTAATATCTTAATTAGATATGCATTGTAATCTTCAATGATGTTTAAGATTCTCCAACTAAATATTGACACCTTCAAAAGGGATAGCGATGTAGCATAATAGTCTCTTCTTCGTTCTTAGTTAAACTAAGTGACAGGACAGGAGGTTATAATAAGGATAAGGGCATTGGTTTGAAGGATAGTCATAGGGGAAACGATGCTTCCATTGTACAAACTTGGGTTTGATTGTGAGCTATTGTATAAGCATAGAAACTTCTTAATTTGGATTAAAGTGGGTAAAATTTCTCTAATTTCATAATAGATCGGACTACGTTATGTAATGGCATTTACATGATGAGTTACATTTAATTTAAATTGTTTGAAAACTACATTTGTGTTTATTATGTAATCTTATGTCTTCATCTTAACTTACTGACCCATTGGTTGCTCATACCCTTATAGGATGTTCTTACAGGTGACAATTAATATGCTGTGTTATAATTATAAAAGGTTAGTACTCTTTTGAAGAACTTTGGGGGAGTGAAGATAAACCGGAAGATCAATAATGCCTTAAAATTTTTGCTAGTGACTTATAGATAAGAAAGAGAGTAATCATGTAATATTTAGCATGTTTTAGACTGTTTTGTTACGCAAATATTTCCCAGAACCACAAGACAATATGCATATATATACGTATGTATATATCTATGTAAATATGATCTAAAGTTTATAATTATGTATGTAATTTTATCAATAATCTTGTATGAATTATTTACTTCAAAGCAAAAAGTTATAGACACCTTATGTAAATCATATCTATGATAATGACTATGAGGTTAGTTACTATCATAGGTTGGTTTATACAGTGGGATTATTACGACTCTGCCACTTTAGAGTATAACAGTTCATATTGGCTGCCAACAAATAGCATGTGCTACGGTAAAGGTTGGGAAACTTTAGGACTGGTTGGCTGTGATTGGCCTAGCAATTAAATTTACAACTTAGAGATCTGACATCTATAGAGGCTATTGGGTATGCTAGTTGTACTATGGATGTCAAGTGTTCATTAATAGGTTGCAGTGAGGAGTTGGCGCTAAAGATAAAGGTTGAGTTAGGGCATCAAAGAAGGGGTTAGCTACTATTCGGTCGAAGGTAAGCTAAGACTCAAGTTGATGCTAAATGGCCGGAGTGTATAGGCTCAATAGCCAAGCCTATCTACTCGAGTAGGACATTATGAGGCTCATTGAGCAAGTTGAGGTGTAGAGAGTAAGCTCACTATTCGCTCGTGCATCCCTTGATAGGTTTGCATAGTTCTATTGAGGAGATCGTACTGTAGAGGGCGTGCTTGCTGTTCACTTGTGTGCACTTTAATGGGCTTTCTTGTATGGTAAGCTTCGCACGTTGGGCTTTGGTCCAAACAAGAACTAAGTACTAATAGATATCATTAGAGATTAGAATTTATGTGTACTCACTCATTCCTTCTCATTTGTAACCTTTGTAAAGATCAAAGAAATGGTATATCATTGTAAGACCTGTACTCTTTAAGATCGAACAACTATTTTAGGCAAATAAGCAAGCTCAATTGCTCAAGTTGTAAAGTCAATATCATAAACTCCTTAATTTATAACTTGTGCATTTGAAAGTCTAAAGTGCTTGCTCCTCTTCTTAGTTGTTCTTTTCTAGTCATCCCACTAAGTGTCATCTTTTATCTTTACTTTGAGACCATGTATAGTGTGAAAGTCGCATGACTTGCATGTGACCACTTCAATTAGATTTCCACATCTACAAATGTGAACGTAGGGTTTTCTCTCTTTGTTTGTCTGTCTATCTCAATTTTATAATGTCCTTTTTATTTAATTGATTTCTATGATGGATATTTTAGTTTATATCAATCATTTCATTCACTAGTTTATCATTCATGATTACAAATATTGAAGCATTCCACTTGGTTAAATTGTGCAGACCATCTCTAAAAACTTTGAAAATTTCATTGATTATTAACTTTTTCAAAAGTTGGCACTTACTACTTCTAAAACAAGTATAGACTCTAATTTCCCCCCCTAGCGAAGTTGCTATATACAAAATAAATTTATGTAGAGCTTACATGATAATTTTCTGGTTAATTTTATTAAATTTATCCATATAATTAAATTACCATAAGCTTTTTCATTTTTTCAGCTTTATTTAATTAACTACATTCATAAATTACCATATAGATGTCTAAATAAGCTTATTTTACACTTGACAGCTTATTTAGTGAATTAGAAGTTTTAGTAAATGATAGTTTCAAGACATTAGTTGCATTTTTTCCTTAATGATTTATCCATCATGTATTGAAAAATATGAAAAAGTTGATACTCAGCAACCTTAAATGTCAAATAAAGAAATTTTACACATTTTCCATTTTAATCCAATACTTTTCTTCTATAATTGATGTCAGAAATTGCGAGGCTTTTTTTCGTATTTTTATCTAGTGCTCACTCTGTACCTATTAAGGGGTCTATTTATTATTGCATTTATGTATTAGGTAATATGAACTTTCATATCGAAGTATTTAAATGGAATGAAGAAAATACAATTTAGTTACTTTTTTTTATGATGAATAAAAACCACAGTTATTAAATAATTTTGAAGACTCTCATGTAAAAAGAAAATAACCTTATGATGTTCTTATGGTGTGTCCTTATTATTAACAACAAAAAATTTTCATTAAACATGTTATTTATTGTATTAATTACAGATAAGTTTATTTATATATGATATAATCATATATAGGAATTTAGGTAATTTGTTTGATCAAAGACCCTTTAATTGACTAAAGCAATATAGATACCTCATACATAGGACGGGACTAATTTGGTTGAATGTTTGACAAAGAAATCAACATTATCAATTTTTCTTCAAATTTGTATCTATATTTACATCTATATCTCTATACTTAAAAGGTGAAAATGAGAGATTTTATGTTATATTTGAGTTTACCAAAAATTAATAAGTTTTGCTCAAAAAAAAAACAAAAGACCGAGCTATTAACTGGAGTAGACATATAATAACTTTCTCATAATCTAAATTTTAATAGAAATATGTGAATAAACATTTAATCTTCAATCAAATAATTATTTTATAATTTTTCCATATCCATTTTGTATCCCATTTCATGGTATATTATGTAGAGAATAGTAGTCACAATTCATTGAATATTTGCTTATGTTTCTACGCTTGTGTTTACTTTTCCTTTTTACTAGTTTTCACTTATATAATTTTATATTGGACGACTCAATCAATTTATCAAAGTAGCCATAGATAAATTAGCATTGTAAGAGATAATTGTTTATAACCCTCATTTCATAGACTCTCTAATTTTATTATACAAAGTATAAACTCTTTTCGTTGCCTCTCTCTCTCTCCTATATATATTTATATTTAATTTATAAGTGATTTAGAGATGAGATTAAAATATCATTGAAGATGATAATCTTCTCATATCTTCATATGCTTATATCTACTAATCTAATGCTTTTTCCTTAACTAACCTTTTATTACAGATAAGTCTAAGTAACTTGAAACTTCGAAAATTTGAATATCTAATAATTACTTAGATGCATACATATATTTATATAGTCTTCTCTTCACTTTTTAACTAATATTTGCAAACAATATTTAGATTCATAGAATCTAAACAAGAATCTTAATCTTAAGCTTATTACATTGGGAGGGAAAAGACGAGGGGGTTTGGGGCAAATGTCAACAAAACTTAACATCCAAATAAACCCATGTATGCAATTACCTTATGCTTATACTAAATTTCTTTTATTCTTAAATAATGCCCTATCTACATCCATTTCAATTTCATATTATCATATATGAGTGAAAAAGCAAAAAGTGAAGTTTACTTTGATGCGATTCATACATTAGAGTAAGTGATTGTAATGAATACAAACTTAGACATTAATTGGACAATTTGTTCTAGAAAATATTATGCTATTCTTGTATTTGTGTAAATTATTTTTGTTCATACAAATTTTGCTAGAAAATATAGTGGGTTAGTGGGTGGGTTTGTTCTCAATTTTTTTTTTAGATATTTTAATTTTATTTGTTCGTATGTATGCTTGTAAAATTAAAGAGAATATTTATTAGGTGATTGTAGAATAAAATCTTCATGAACTTTTACTTTTCATATTTAACTAGAGATGAGCATGAACATGATAAGTACAGTATAAGGTTCTATCTGTTTCAATTCCCATATTTTGAAACTGGATGCTGTTAATTAGTAGTACTCTAGAAAATCTTGGAAACCCTATGGAACATATATATTTTTCTTATCTTCCCATATATTTCAAATTTATATGTCATTAAAAATTGTAATTTATATTTTATATTACAAGTATTCTATATGTAAAACCTATGGTACATGTAGCAAAAATTATGAAACATATAACAAACTTGTGATATCAAGAAGTAACTTTTTTATCTTTATTATTTTAAGCTTATGTAATATTAAATAAAACTTATGGAATATGTAGCAAATTAGAATGGAAATTATCATTTACAGAAGTTAAAATATTACAGATAAATTGGATATAAATTTGTCTATAGTTGTAATATCACTTTAAAGGCACTTTTATTTTCAAATATAAAAAAAGATTTTTAAAAAAAGTTTTTGTAAAGCTTATAAGATAAAGCACATATAACCAAAAAATATATATATATTAGATGTAGTAGTGACACATCTAAATCCATTGGGCAATTTTAACCAATAAGCATTGTTATTAATCTTCTTAAGGATGTTGAATAGACTATCAGCCCTAGGTAACAACTTCTAATGTCTCTAATTAGGAAATCTTTCTTTACTTAGACGTAAGTCTCTTTATTGAAATTATTTTCACTTTTGACCTCTATCATTATATTCTTTCTGCTTTGCCACTATGCTATTCAATTGTTCAGCAACCTTTTAATGTAACTTTTGAATCTTCTCAACTCTCTCTACTTCACTCAAACTTTTGTCCCTAAAAGTTGCTATAAATACCTGATCGAATGGACTGGTAGGATTGTTTCCATATATTACTTTAAATGGTGATTTTGCTATAGAACTATGATTAGATTTATTATAAGTAAACTCTACAATAAGAAACTATTCATCCCAAACTGTGAAATTCTTCTCATTTTTTGGGTAAGCAAATTCCCTCACTATTGCCTTAAGTAAGGCTTTAATTGTATAATTGACAACATCTATGTATCCATTTGTCTAAGGATGATAGACAGTACAAAACATCAATTTGGTTCCTAACCTTTTTGGTAAATTCTTTTAAAAATAACTCAAAAACTTAACATCACGATTTAAAAAATTACTTTAAGGAACTCCATACAATTTGATAACCACCTATAAAAAAAATTTAGAAGTATATTATGCATTATTAGCTTTATGACATGGTATGAAGATAATTTGTTAAATCTATCAACAACCACTAAGAGAAAATCATTTCCCTTATGGCTTAGATGGGATAAGCAGTAGCATATATTCTGTAAAAGCTTCTTGCTTACTCTTAGTTTTACGAAAAACTGCACATCATGTAACCATAGTGTAGACATCCCTCATCATATGAGGCCAATGATAATGCTTATTTAACAATTCATGTGTTCTATTCTCTCTAAATTAGCTTCTAAAATCTATTGATTTTACTTATAACTCCCTTCTAAAACCTAACAGTATACATAATTTCCCGTTTTTGAACAACTAATCAACTACTATATAATAATCATCAATAGCTCTTTTAATAGGAATTAACCCACTAGTTCGATCACTAGAGCTCAAGCTTAAGGCCTCCTCAACCTTACATGGAGGATTCTTTCTAATCAACCCACTAAGGTGTAAGCTAACCTCTTATTAACCTTCAAGTTATATCGATTGCCGAGTTGCCGTGTCCCTTTAACAGTTTCACAAGTTGATGAAAGGCTAATTGGTGTAACTTGGAAGGATATTACAAAGAAGCTAGCCAACTCCAATAACTTAAGGCCCATCACTAATAACTTGTGTGAGCTAACCCGAGACACCACTAAGCTACCACATATGCTCTGAAAAAAAAAAAAGATACATGGATAACCAACCAAGTCTAAGCAACCCTAAATCTGTACTATTTTGTCCTATATGTTAGAAAGGTGCCCAATACTACTACACCACATGTCTACTGATTGTGACATTATAGGTGCACGTTAGAAGATATTTCTTTTTTGTTATTTGTCTCTTTTACCTTTTTCTATATGCTTATAGAATGTAGATTTTTGCATCCTTTGAGTTGTATCCCTTTTTGTCATTTCCTCTTTTGTTTTTCCTAGTAAACTTATTATAAACAGTCTTCTTCCTTGTAATGGCTAGATAGTTGAATATTATTATATTACAGATTACTCTCTTTTGTTTTCTACAAATATTTCACTTAAGTCATAATACGCTTATCATTCCCTTTAGTAAGGATTGTAATGAATGGCCCTAATTTCCATTTGTACACCATATTAAGTGGAAGTTAAGTTGTGTAGTACTTATTTAGCATGTGTATCTATTCAAGTAAATCACGAGTTACCTAAACCTTACTAAAACCCCTTTTTCTAGTTCTTCAATAGTTAGAAGAATTTACTTGATTAGTATCTTAGATTGGTATTGTCACACCTCGAAGCAGCAGAATTGTAGCAGCCTCGCCGTGTAAACCATCCTAAGATAGAAGTTGGCCTTACAACCGCTATCTTAGACCTGATCTACATAAGAAGTCTACAACTAACCCACTTTGAAGTAAACAGTTTGTAATTTAAATAAATCATTTACCTAAGAAGGTGAGGAAATTTATATATATTCACTATAATTCAGTTATTACATTATTCAGAAATGAAAAGTAATAACATATGTGTTGATTCTTCAATGTTTTTCCTCACTCTCCAGGATCCAACAGTTGTTAGCTTCAGGGTAGTTATATGCCGCTTCTTAGCCAGCACCTGCACAATGTCTATAGGGATGTGAGCAACCACAGCTCAGTAAGTTAGGATGGAGGACTTACAACTATACCACAAACACAATAGGGTTTTTAATCAACTTATTAGGTGTAATGCATGTGCAAGCAAATGCTATCGCATGACGTTGTCCGGCCTGTCATGAGATTAGAGAAATTGCGCCCACTCTAATCCGGGTTGAGGAGTTTCTATTAATGCAACAGCTCACGACTTCACCCTCGCCGCGACCTCCTCTCCTGTCACTTAGTTCGGCTAAGGATGAAGAAGGGACCAATTGCAATCCTGCGCTATCCCTTTCGAAAGGGGTCGGTATTTGGCCGGAGAGTCCTAAGTTCCCTTAACGGGTTGCCATGCTTGTCCGATTATGATTACTGGTCGTATATTTGATTAAGTTCAGTTTAGGGTGATCAATCATTTCATACAAATCATACAATCCATGCTAAAGCAACAAACAGAATCATAGCATCACCAATCAAGTACATGCACACATCCAACAATCTAACAAGCACAACCAAGCATAATCTCAAGCCTCCCAAAATACAGCATTGTATTAATCCCAACTTACCTTGACTCCTCGCTTACTCATTCAAGGTCCGATTTACTTAGGCCATCGCCGATCATCTCTATAACACAAACGTGGTTTCAGTTTTTCATATAACTATTATAGGTTCATTTTATCCTATAATGCTTATTGTTATGTTTTGTTTAAGTTATCTAGGCCTTAAGTCTTTTACAATTATTTTAGGTTTAGGGTTATGTTCGGGTTCGGTTTTCGCATCGATTTCTAAATTAGGTAGTGTTTCATACTCCAACCTTAGAAATTTGTTTCAACCAATAATGTGAAATTAATCACATTACTCCCCAATATCCTAAATACCATCATTACCCCTAGGTAGTATTTATTTTACTCGGTACACTTAAATCCGTATTAGTGTATCAAATTCACTCTTAATGTGAGAAATTTTTACATTTTTCATATAATTACATAAATTCAAGTTTCGTATTAGATTTATCGTACATTTTTATTATTATCAAAATATCAATTTTTATTATAATATTTTCTATTTATTATATTATAATAATTACATATTATGTATTATTACTTTTTATGTATATAATACACTTCTAATATTTCTATCACTCTAATTATCGCCTCTAAACACCAATTATCATTTCAAAATTTCTAAAATTCATCCTAAATCAGATTTTACTCCTAATTACCCAAATTTCCAAAATTAACTTAAAATTTACTATTTTTTCCTATTACTCATTTACTACATAATTAACCTAATAATTACATCTAACACCCTAAATGCTACAAGTATCATACTCCATCAGATTTCAACATCCTAAAACATGTACTTATTCACTAAATCAGTAATTAACCATCTAATTACTTTATTAACCCTAAATTACCCATTTTATGCCTTATTTTAAGGCCTAAAAATTATCTAAAAATTTCAAAAATTAATTTTTGAAAACGGGCTTCATAGCACTGTTCTATATCAGCTAAGTGGTCTACACAAAAATTTTGGGCTCGAAAATACACTCCTAAGGTCATTTATTTCTAAACCGAAATATGTTCGGTTTTGCATAATTTCTTAAGGACCCTATATCACGAGACGTATTTTCATAAAAATACTATTTTTCATAAAAACTACATACAAAAATATTCTAGAATAACAAAATTCATAATTTTATAATAATATTTACATTTTTACAAAATTACACAAAATCAGGTTGGAAATCGAACTCACTGATTTGGGTGGCTCCGGCCACCATCGGTGGCCATGGGTATGTTGGCCCACCTGAGTGTTTCCACCAACATGTAGTGGTGGTGGCCGTCCACTCCCAGCTTCCTGTTGAATCTGGGTTCTCCTTTATGGCCCTAACTGCACAATTTTCCTTTTCTTTTTTTTTTCTTTGGTTTTTCTCTCAATTTTTGACTCTCCCTAATTTTCTCTAATTTCTAACTGTCCAAATGAGCTTCTGAATTTTTCTTGCTATTTATAGAGCTTTAGTGTAATTATTGTGCATTAAATTGGACAAGACAATTGTCTTACCCTTAATTTTTGGCTTTTGTGTTGTCTTAATTTAATTGGATGATTTTTTTTTCTTATTTTTCCTAGCTGCGACGACCTATATTTGGATCATTCCTTATTTTTCTTGATTTTTCCTTAATTAATTATGAATTTTCTTTAATTATTTAGTATGATTTTAGTACATTACATGTATTTTAAATAATTACGTGTATTTCTATATACATGTAAATTCATATATAGTATAATTAAATATTTCTAAATATTTTTTAGGTTATTTTATGATTTTTAGTATACATATAATTTATCTCTAGTGATTCATTAAGTACTGGAATGCATTTTACGCATTTTCGATAAATAACGAGTTATATACTTAAAATTTGAAAATTTTGTAGTCTCCTATTTTATTACTTATTTTCTTAAATTCAAACTTACGGGATTGGTTTACTAATTTTTCTAGCTTTACTTTATAATTTAGACTCGATCAGGTCTTTCAACTGATCGAAACCTCGAATTGCTAGTTTGGAGGCTTACAGGTATCTTAATGGTTACTTCCTTAGGCATATCACCTCCCATCTTTGCATCTTACCACAATTGGCACAGAGAACAAATCTCTCATATATCTCTTTTTCAATAGACTAAAACCAAGTAACTTATATTGTAAAGTTATGATCAAAGTATACCTTCTAGACAAGGCATTGGCAATAACATTAACACTATCCTTCTTATATTTGATTACATAAGCAAAACTATTGCGAACCGTGATCAAGAATAGACAAGGTTGGTCATTGGATGGGTCTAAGCTTACCGAAAGCTTGAAAATGGTTAATGGGGAAAGGTATGAAAAAAATGACAAGACGAACGAAACAGTAAGCAAAAACCTAAGAATAGCTCTAGAGGATATGATGCACTTATGAAACTTCCGAAAACTGAGGTTACTCGCCATTTAATCTTGCTTAAGGGAAAGGATAAGAGTGATGCCGAGAGTAAATAACAGTGTTTACGTAAAGAAAAGTACTCAAGTGTATTGAAAGTAATTTGTTCTATTACAGCTATAAGTACAAGGGTATTTATACCCATAAGTTAGGGTAACGTACCTAAAAAGGGAAAAAATAATAAGGACATTTCTTAAAAAAGTAATGTACATGTTATAAAAGGGTAAAAATGAATATACAGGGAAAATAATCATTGGTGCCACAGATTTTACATACGATACTATACACATGATGATGCTACTTTAGCGAGGTTGTTAAGAGATGTGAACAAAAAGTATGAACAAATGGGCTTATCTAAGCAGGAATGGCTTAGTCAATCTAGATTCTCTATCTCTCGGCTTCTTGGTAAGGATGATGCTGAGTAATTAGTATGGTCGGCATTAGAGAGTAATCATCAACTCAGCATACCACAGAATAATGGGTGGTCATACGGTACGATATTAGAGGCAACTCAACATAGAAGTATTCAACCTCGGTAAGGGTTATTTGGGACATAAGAATTCGTCATACCAGCCCCTTTAGTCTTTGGGCTCGGCTACGGGTTAGAGGTCCTGTATTTTGATTCCTATCATTCCTTTCGAGTTGTTTTGGATTTGGGATCATATTCGAATGGTGTTTCTTAGTTCTCCATCAAGGTGATATGGACTGAGATCGGCAACGTTGAAGGTATCAGAAACACTATAGTCCTTAGGCAACTCCAACCTATAGGCATTGTCACTGATCTTCTAGAGGATTTTTAAAGGTCCTTCTGCTCTTGCAGATAATTTACTCTTCCTCTTGTTTAGGAACTGTTCCTTGCTAAAGTGTAGCCATACCAAGTCTCTTAGTTGAAATTGTTTAGCTGACCTACCTTTGGTCTTTTCTTACATTCTTTTGACAGCTTGGTCGATGTGCCAAGTGACCTTGTCATAGATGTATTGAAGAGATTGTGCTTTGGCCGAAGCATCAGGGTCCTCTTGTGTGGGTGCTGGTATAGGGGCGTAGTCAAAGGGAACTCAGGATTAAATCCATAAGCCATCTCGAAGGGAGCTTGCTTAGTGGTATCATATACAGTTTGGTTATAGGCGAACTCGACCATTGGCAGGAAGATATCCCAATCAACTAAGTTCTTGCCTATTGTAGCTCGGAGTAGTGACCTTAAAGTACGATTAACCACATCTGTTTGGCCTTCAGTTTGGGAATGACATGAGGTACTAAAAAGTAATTTGGTTCCCAACCGACGCCATAAGTTCTCCAAAAATAGCTTAAGAACTTCGAGTCTTTGTTAAAGACTACACTTCTCGGTACGCCGTATATTTGTATAATCTCCTGTAAGAAAAGAAAAGCAATAGTCGAAGCTTGTTAGTTTTGGTATAAGGCACAAAGTATGCCATCTTACTGAACCAATCTACAATGACCATTATAGAATCTTTACCTCAGGCAATTCGCGGCAGTCCGAGAACAAAGTCTATACTCAGTTCATTTTATGGCCTCGTCGGAACAGATAAGGGCATTGCTTTCCCTTATTCAGCTCAACACTTGGCCTTTTTGCACATAGCACAACTTTCGACAACTCGATGCACATCTCTTCGCATTCTCGGCCAAAAGAATCGGCCATTCAATAGTTCACAGGTCCTCTTCTCTTTAAAGTTCCTGAAGAGTCCTCTGCTATGGGCTTCCTTAATTAATAATTCCCGTAGGAAGCAAGTTGGCACGCACATTCTCCCTCCTCGGAACAGATGGCCATCCCTTACATAATACTCGTCTACTTTCCTCCCATCTACGCATCGCGAAATTATTGGTCTAAAGTGTAGATCCCTAGAGTATTGTTTTTTGATACTCACAAAACTAAACAGCCTATTCTGCAGTTTTGATAAGAGTGCATGCCTCCTCAAAAGAGCATCTGCAAATATGTTGCTCTTTCCTTGCTTAACTTTATCACAAAATTGAATCCTTCAAGGAATTCAACCCATCTCGCCTACCACTTCTATAATTTGGTCTGACTTTGGAGGTACCTCAATAATTTATGGTTAGTATATATGACAAATTCTCTCGACAATAAGTAATGTTGTCATACTTACATTGCTCGAATTAGTGCCTAAAGTTCCTTGTCATATACGAAGTAGTTCAGCTGGGGTCCTCGAAGTTTCTTATTGTGGAAGGCAATTGTTCAGCCTTCCTACATCTAAACAGCGCCTATTCCAACTCCTGATGCATCGCATTCCAACTTAAAAATTTTGTTGAAGTTAGGTAGTATTAATACCGGCACAGAGGTTAATCTTTCTTTCACATCAAAAAAACTCCTCTCCTCCTTTTCTCCCCATCAGAATTCGGTGTTCTTCTTTGTAAGCTTAGTAAGTGGTCCGGTGATTATGCTAAAATTCTTGATAAACCTTCTGTAAAACGAAACCAGTCTGTGGAAACTTCTCACATTAGCATAAGTAATTGGAGTCGACTACTCGAAAATTGCCTTGATCTTCTCATCATTGACTTGTAAGCCTCCTCCACTGATTACATACCCCAAGAATACTACTTCCTCCTGGCAGAAGCAACATTTCTTTAAGTTGCCAAATAGTCTCTCAGCACAAAGGATATTTAAGACCGCTCTAAGATGTTTATAGTGACTCAGCATGTTAGCATTGTAGACTAAGATGTCGTCTAAGTACACTACGATACACTTCCCGATGAGATGTCTTAGCACATGGTTCATAAGTCTCATGAAAGTACTTAGAGCATTTGACAAGTTGAAAGGCATGACCATCCACTCGTAAAGTCCATGTCGAGTCGTGAACGTAGTTTTCCACTCGTCTCCTGACCTCATGCAGATTTAATGGTAGCCAGACTTGAGATCAATCTTGTTGAAAATCTTGACTCCACCTAGTTCATCCAACATGTTTTCTAGCTTGAGGATTGGATACCTATATTTGATCGTGATTTTGTTTACAGTTCGGTTGTTGACACACATCCACCAGGTTCCATCCTTCTTTAGCACTAAAAGTGCAAGCACAGCACAAGGGTTAAGACTCTCTTTCACATAACTTCTCTCCAACAACTCATTGACTTGACATTAGAGTTCAAAACCTTACTCGAGATTCATCCAATAAGCTTGCCTATTCAATAGTGTAGCGCTGAGTATTAAATCAATGCAGTGTTTTATGCCTCAAGTTAAGGGTAACCCTTCAAGTAACTATTTAGGGAACATGTTGGCATAGAAATTTAGCAACCCCTTAATTTCCTAAGGAAGCTTACCCTGCTCCTTTACTTTCAATAGTCGTCAGACCAACAATAAGGTTAGCTCATTAACATTGATAGCCTCTTAGAGCTCAGGTCTACTCATCACCAGAGCTTTTTACGATCCGCGAGCGAGTTTCGCCTGTAGCTTGTGAACTTCTCTCGATGACATTAGATTCAATATGATCTTCAGATCATCCTTTTTAAACATATACGTGTTCTTGTAACTGTCATGTATAACTCTCGTATCAAACAATTACAGCCTACCCAACAATACGTAGGAAGCACACATTGGTAGTACATCACAAAGGATCTAGTAAGAGTAATTCCCTATAATGATCAGTATCAATATATGCCGAGTGATATGTAATGCTCCTTTCTTACTTAACCGATACAACTTGTACCGCCTAGGATATATAACAGTTGGTGGCTTCAGTTATGAAACAAGATTGGCTAATGCTACATTGGTGCAACTTCCATTATCTACAATGAGAGCACACATCTAATCATTCACCTTGCAAAGAATATGAAACAAATTATCTCTCTACTCTTCTTCTGGTAAGGGTTCCATGCTCATAGTGCGCCGAGTAACCATAAGTAACTGGTTTAAGTCCTCAGGAAACATATCCTCCTCAATCAGTTCTTTCTTGGCGTTTTCTTTCTCAATAGGAACCTCCTCCTCCTCGGGTTCCTCATCTGTACTCTCTATTTCTAACTTCAGGATGTTTCCTTTGATGACCATCGTCCTTCGATTTAGGCATTGAGCAACCATCTGTCTAAACCCTTGACATTTGAAGCACTTGATTTGGTTGGTCTTCTTGCTAGACCCTTACTCCTTTTCATATGTTCGGCATCTTCAGGTCGGCCTTTTTACTCAGCTCTGACATCAACTCTTCTGCTTAGCTCGATATTAGACTAAGCTCGATGACTTGCCTATCCAAGTCGGCTAGTCAGCATTTTAGTCGTTACTTGACTCCTTCTTTGCCTCTCCACTCACTAGGTAATCCTAAAAGCTTCATCTATTGTACCAAATCGTTGGAGCTCTACCATGTCTTGGGTGTCTCCTCTTAACCTAATAATAAATCTTGAGATTGTTTTGGCTGGTGGTTCTTTCACTTCGCATCTTATTATAAGCATTTGGAATTCTTAAACATACTCATTAACAGTTCGGCCTCCTTATCTCAGCTCATGAAGCCGAATGAAAGTATCTTGGAGATATGTTTCCAGTAAAAATTTGTTTTTTAGCACTCTCTTCATCTCGAGCCGGGTGTTGATCTCTCGGTACCCTTCTCTTCTTCTCATGGCCTAAAAATTCTTCCACTACATGACAGCATATTCAGAGAATTCAACGGTAACAATCCTCACTTTCTCATAATCCTCATTACGCTCTACCTTCTCTTCCCAATCTAGATACTCGTCAACATTCTCAGATCCATTAAAACTCAGAATCCAAAGCTTCACATGGTCGAATGCTTTAGGAACTCGCATACGCTCCTTTTCAAAATACTTTTCTTCCTCCTCATCAAGCTCTCTTAGGTCTATCTTTCCCTTACTCATTTGCTAACTCCTCTAGCTCGAACTGGTTAAGCTAGGTTTTGACCTCTAATAGGTTAAGCAACTCGTGGAGTGTTCTAGGTAGCCTTAGTAGGTCAACAAGACAGTACATAAACAACTCAAATCAAATCTACTAAGAGTTTAGCTACCCCATCAAGTCTTTCGTCGTGCTTCTAGGAGTTCCTTAAGATTGTTGTCAATGATGGATAACTCCACTGTCATCACCAGCACTAACATTCATACTTGGACTTGTCATTTTTTTTTTTTCCTTAGATTCAAAATTCAAACAAACACTTTAGAAAGTAAACATCTAATAACATAACGGTCAAATGAACACAATAATTGACTCTATTTCATACATGCAAAACAGAGCACAACAGAATTAAAAAAAAAAAAAGAACTAACTATAGCTCATGCAAAACCTCCACTCTAATACTAAAATGTTGCGAACTATGACCAAGAACTAAAATGTTGCGAACTATGACCAAGAATAGATAAGGTTGATCGTTGGATGGGTCCAAGCTTGCAAAAAGCTCAAAAAAGGTATAGAAAGAACGACAAGACAAATGAAACAGTAAGCAAAAACCCACGAACAGCTCTAGAGAATATGACACACTAATGGAACTTTCAAGGACTCGCGGTACAATTCAATATGACGCATGAATTGGCCCAATAAAGTTACTTGTCACCTAACCTTGCTTAAGGGAAAGGATAAGAGTGATGCTGAAAGTAAACAACAGTGTTTACGTAAGGAAGAAAAGTACTCAAGTGTATTAAAAGTAATCTGTTTTGTTACAGCTACAATACAAAGGTATTTATACCCGTAAGTTAGGGCAACTTGTTCAAAAAGGGAAAAGATAATGACATCTCCTAAAGAAGAAATATACATGATACAAAAGGGTAAAAATGAATATACAAGGAAAACAATCATTGGTTCTATATATTCTACATACGATACTTTATACGTGGCGATGTTACGTTAGCGAGGTTGTTAATAGATGCAAACAAAAAGTATAGACAGATGGGCTTATCCGAGTAAGGATGACTTAGTCAGTCCGGATTCTCTATCTCTCGGCTTCTCGATAAGGATGATGTTGAGTGATTAGTTGGCTTGATATTGAAGAGTAATCATTAACTTGGCATATACAGAATAATAGGTGGTTATACGGTATGACACTAGAGGCAACTTGGTAAGGAAGTGCTCGGCCTTGGTAAGGATTTGTCGGGACATAAGGATTTGTCTTACCAACCCCTTTAGTTCTTGAGCTCGGTTGTGGGTCAAAGGTCCCGTAGTTTGATTCTTATCATTAACTCTGAAGAAGTTCTACCTATTTTGTTTACCTTTAAGATAAATTTTATTGACCCTTCAAATTCTCTAAAGAATAATGATTGGTGTACATAACAAACATTTTAGGAAGTAAATAATGTTACTAATTTGTTAATGCACTAATCAAAGAACAAAGTTCCTTATCATGTATAAAATGATTAAGTGCCACTTTACTCAATTTCTCACTAAAATAAACAATAGTTGCTTCTCTTACATAAAAAATACCCTAATTTCAAGAGTTACATTCAAGTTTAAGGTCTTTTCAAAATCTTATAGGTTCAATGTTGGAGCAAAATTAAACTTCTACTTAAGCTCCTCAAAACTTTTTTGTGCTTTCTCATTCTACTTAAACTCTACATTCTTTTTAATGAGCTCTATTAACAAAGCTACAATGGTACTTAAATTTATGAAAAGCTTTCTCTAAAAAGAAGCAAATCTATGAAAGCTTCTATACTTAGCTACCAACTTAAGAGTAAGCCAATCTAAAATAGCTTTCTCCTTTTGTGGATCTACGCTAACTCTTCCTTCAAACACAAAAAATCCTAGAAATGCAACTTCTAATTGACAAAATATACACTTCTTCACATTGCCATGCTTATCAATTCTTAAAGTTAAGAATATAAATGTACTAGATGCATTCTCTAAGCTAAATGGTATAGTCATCTATGCATACAAACCATGTTTTATCTTAAATGTAGTATTCTGCTCATTTCCAAGCCTTACCAAATAAGATGATAGTCACTCTTCAAATCTATATTTGAAAACACCTTAGCACCATGTATCTCATTTAACATGTCATAAAGGCATGAATACGTGAGAGTAATCTTGTTAATAGCTCGATTATCCATACATATTCTTCATGAACCATCTTTCGTTAAAACCAATAATGCAGATACAGCACATGGATTCGTGCTCTCTTTAACATACCCTTTAGTAATCGACTCATCCACTTGCCTTTGTAGTTCTTTAGCTTCTTCTAGATTTATTCTATAAGCTAGTTTATTTAACAATATTACTCCAAGCATGAGATCAATATTATGTTTGATATCTATTATAGAAGGTAACCCTTTAGGCGACTCTTTAGAAAGACATCCTAGAACTCCTTCCAACTTTTGAATAGCTTTCGAAATCTCACACTGAGCTTTTGAATTCAATACCTACCTAATGTATAAAATGTACATAAGCTTACCAGACTTCACAACATTCGGAACTTCTCCTCAAGTCATTAACAATGACTCCTTTCTTCCTTTGACTACCATCTTCTAAGTATTCCTCACTTCTAGAGAACTCATAAGCAATAACAAATACCATCATCATTGAAGTTATAAGTATTTTTGTAACCATCATGCACCACTTTCCTATCAAATAACTAAAGCCCTTCTAATAAAATATGAGAAATGCTCGTAGGAATAACATCACACTCTACTTCATCTTTAGAGTAGTTAAGGTATATAGATAGGAATTCAACCCTTCTAGTACCATACATAGCTTCCTTATTATTAAGCCAATAAAGTTTGTAAGGTTTTAGGCATTTTACTGCTAGTAGATGGTAGTGTAAACATAAAAGGTGTTTATATGGTTCTGCTGGGTTTTAGGAATAATTGCTTATCCATGTGAAGTTTTGGTTTTTAATGAAAGTATTAACATTCAGTGGTACCAATTCCTAATTCATGAGATAATTTATATTTATTTATGAAGTGCTATGCTTGATATGCCTAATATTGATCCTAAAATAGATCTCCTTCTTTTATGTGGAAGTATATATAGTACTTCAAAGTTAGTTTGATTTGAATAGTTTTTTCATATGATTTTAAATGCAATATGCATCCGTTCTTTTTTGTTTTTTTGTTTTATGTGTATGGAATGGTGGGTGTTTATGCTAATTATATTATACATTGCAATCTCTATTATATATGCTTCATGGGCGAGAATTGTTATCTAGCTGCAATTTCAAATTCTTGGTAACATAACTATATTTTTAAATTCTACAAATATTAATATGTGTTTTCCTTTTGTTTTGGGTATACATATCATTCATTATCTTTTATATTATTAAAGAAGATGAACCATTTTTGTTCTTATACCCTTTTCTTGAAAAATTGTGTATATATATGATTAAGTATATATCTTCTATAATATCAAATATAATTAAAATAACCTTACAATACAATTTTTTCTCTCTTTATCCATTAAACCAACTTCACTTCAGAAAGATCAATTATCTATTAGTATTATTAAGAAAGTAAGGAATCATTCAACTCCATATTTTAAATATATTTTTCTCTTTCCATATATCCCTATTTTCTATCTCATCCACATTAATTCTTACTTCATTTACCCACTTCCACGTATAAACAAAATAAGTGTATTACAAATAAATAAATAAGTAAATACATAATGTAATTTGATGGCCAAAAATAAATAAATAAATAATATAATTTGCAAACAGTTAATGGACGTTAAGAAAAAACTATAATGTTGCCGCTTCTAAGAATAAACATTCCCAAGTAATCTCTGGTTTGGAGTTTTCCTCTGCTATCTTCGCTTAAATGCCACCAACAAACTTCTTCAATCGTGTAAAAACAAAAAGTAAAAATAAAAATAAAAAACGTAATTTAGAAACGGGTGCCACAATTTCGCACTTCCTACGTACAAAAAATAATCCAACTTTAAAGCTGCAATATATTCGAGCAACGAAAAAAAATTATATTGTTGTTGTTTTTAAGAACAAACATTCCTAAGTATTCTTTGGTTTGGAGTTTTCCCATTTACCGTCTCCGCCCTGAATGCCACATAGTAACTCCTTCGACGACCAAAAGCTCGAAGGAGTTATCCTCTCCGAAGCATCTCACCAGTGGGACGTTCATGATCTTAAGAAGTAAAGAGATAAAGAGGAGAAGATTTTGAGATTTACTCAGTCATGTCATTTTGCTTGCTAACGATATCCTTCGTTCCAACAACAGTCTGGATAGGGAGGAAGGCTTACATTACGAGGACAAAGTTGGTTGTGGACTTGATTGCATCATGGTTGATCAACATCCTCAATTTACATGGTCAAGGTGTCTGTTCTCGTTAGAACCGATGATGGAGTATGGATAGACCTTTTTCATGTTCCCACATGAGTTAACGTTCCACACCTTTCATGTTAATACATCGTGGTAAAATAAATGTCCCTCCTAACAAACAATCATGCTTTTCTTCTTTTTCATCGTATTGTTCTCTCTTTCATTTTGTGGGAAATTTTATGATATGATTAGTTAATAAATCATATTTGATTTTAATAAATCATATCATAATCGATAAAATAAAAACTATAAATAATTGATATTATTTTATTGGTTTAAGGGTTTTGGTTTTCTCTTTTTTATATTGTGAGTTTCATTTTTTTTTAATATTTATATATATGTACTTATATTTTATATTGTTGAAAGGATTTGGATATTGCAATCATAAGGGACATTAATAATATTGAGTGCGCAGCTAAAGGAGGTCATATGTGAAGTAAGTTTTTAATTTTTTTTTTCTTTACCAATTTACACTTTCTAACAAGAGATTTGTGTTATCAAATGTGCAACTTAAGAAAGTAAAGCACATTGATTTTGTTCATATACTATATATATTACGGAATAAGAAGTTTGTAGTTTTTCATTTTTTTTTTTTTTAAAGATACATATTCTATCTATTATTTTAAGCGAATATCTTTTCATTTAGCTTCATCCCCTTTGGAAAAAAAAAAAAAAAAACTAACAAGTACTAATTTATTTTTTAACTATCGGTTACTTTAGGAAGTAAGTTTAAGTTTCATGTGATGGAATTAGGACATATGGTGGATGCCTTGCATGAAAGAGTGGGATTTGGCAAAAGAGACATGGAAGTTGGTCAACTTGATGAAAAGAAGAGAAAGGGATGGTTGCCATTACCCCAATCGAATTCTTCTTAAAATCCATTGAGCAGAGAAATGTCATTGGTGGGTTGCGTGCTAATTTAATTGGGTATTTAAAGATTATTGTTTTATAGTAATGCATAATGGTGTAACCTTACTCTTTCAGTTAACAAGTAAATAGTTTGTTCTATGATCATCGGTGAGGCAAAAATATGCCTTTCAAAGAAGGATAGAGAAGGAGAAGAGGAAAAAGAATGTATGAAAACATAGAACTGAATCCTTTGTTGTGGGAGGAGGAAAGAGGAAAAATAAATAAGATGGAGAGAAGACAGGAAAAAGGAGGATCGATATTTAAACCATATGATCAAACATTCATATTTTATTTAAATTTTTTAAAATATTAATCTTCTATTTAAGTTACTCTAAATATTGATTCTATTGTAATTTTTATAAAACCAAATATAAGCAATTTAGTGGTTTTGTTTCTTTTTTTAATATATAATTGATGTGATATGCAATATATAAAAGCTTTTGCATAACAATACAACATACTAATAGTGACCTTTGGGAATTAGTTCTGAAAAGGTGAGATTGTTTTGTAATTTATATATATATATATATATAGATGTATTTTATTCGTCTATGTTAAAGTAAATATTAGCAAATTTATGTTAAATCAGAGGTACATACTGAATTTCTTTTTTGTTGTTGGATGTACGTTAATAATATAATTTAACTGGAAATCAATTTAATTTAAAGGGATTGTTCATATTGCTTTAATTTGGTATTTTTAACATTTACATCATTAAATATCCTGCACCTTTGACCATTTCTTAACTCTTTCTTTCTTTTTTTTTTAAAGGAATATTTGCTTTCATTTAACGACGGAGCACAGTACAAAATATATACACTAGTTCAGCAACATATGTTTCTGTTCATCGGTACCATAAACACACATAGAGTTATTTACATCACTTTCTGATTTTTCGTGTTGTTTGGATAAACAATTCAGCTAAAAGAAGGAAAGTACTTATAAATGGTGTGCATGGATAGCCATTGAATCATTTGATGGTTATTATATACAACATGTTATATATATTTGAAACTTTTTATCTTTTCTTTTATATTTTGCCATAAAATTATTTCAATTATATATATCTTATATTATATTTGAGGAAAAGTTTTTTTAATTACTTATAACTAATTATTTGATTTCTTATAATTTTTATTACTAAATATATTTACACGGCACTTACAAAAAAATAAATAAATAAATGAAACACATCCTCTAAAATTATCAACCGTCCAATCCGATATTACTTACTGTTTTCTATCAAGTTTAAGGTTACTATTATTTTATTTGGCTATTATTTTAATTGTTTAACATTACAATTATTTAAAATTTTCATTATACTTTTTATTTATCCAACATTTGTAAGGACATTTTATTTAGAAGATCTATTACAGTTTTAATTTTATTAACATATTTCATCAATATTTTTCTATATTTTTTAGTTCAAACTTTTGTATTTTTTCACATATCGTGAGTGGGTCTTTCGGTAGTATATATATATATATATATATATATAGACAAAGATAATGTGAGTTTGCTTTTAAACGATGGAGGAAGATATATGTCTTAATAACTTACTTAAGTAAATGATAACATATTTAATGAATCCAAAGCAATATGTTTGGGTTAAAAAACACGGTTAATGAATACAAAGGAATATGTATGGGAAAAGACCACCCCCACCCCACCCACCCCCCCTTTGTTTTTTTTTTTTTGGGCAATTAACTGCCCTAATTGCTTCCCTTCTATTTGCTTCAAGACGCGAAGCATTTATACAATGAAGGCTTTTGGAATTCCACGTTTTTGTTGACGCATGACAACATCTTCAGCAAAACAAATTAAATGCTATTTACATATTCTTAGCATATTTTGATCGGTACATTAGTTGTTTTTTCCCTTTTCAGGTAAAATTTAATACTGTTTTCTCTTTCTTGGATTGTTATTCATATTTTGATTAAATAAATTCATCATGCTTTAATTGTTGCATACGTATTGTATATGCATGTCTAGTATATCGAAAGAGAGAAATGTCCATTTCTTTCGGTTTTTTTTTTTTTTTAACATTTCCGTATCTTTTTAGGGTTTATTTAAACCTTGTTTTTTTGCTAAGAATAGATGTCAAAAGATAAAACTATAAATACATATATATATGTATATACTTCTCTTATAAAATTAAATACAAATCTTTATGACCTTTATTTGTTTTTGTCAAATTATCTATTAAAATATCCTTTTTAATAAATAAAATATATATTTAATATTTTTACTTAAAAGTTGTTCCAATTACCAATTTCAACATCACAATTATGAAATAAATAAGAATGGATATGATATTAAGAAAATAATTTTTTAAATATTAAATTCTAAACGGATAGATGCAATGTAAAATAAATATAGATATGATAAAATTAAAAAGAAAAAAAGGGCACAAATCTTTTCGTTTGGGCTGCAAATGAATTTAATTAGCCGTACTTGTCTCGATTATAGATATTTAATAACACTAGTCGAGTATTTATTATATGTAGGTTGGGTTTTGTAATCTGCATAGTCGAAATTAAAGCGCGACATGCATCAGATTCGGTTGAAAATATTCCACGTGTCGGCAAACCACGTTCATAGAGCTCCTCAGAAGCATCAAAACATAGGAAAGGAAAAAAAAAAAAAAAGATCAGTGGCAATTATGATGTTTTCTTAAAATTCAGGGTCTAAAAACAAAAACTCTCATCAATGTTAACTACCATTATTATCTCTAAAAAAAGAAAGTCTTTTTGCTCTCCGTCCACATATACGACACACAATAGAGCACAGGAGTCTTCATTCATTCAACTCTCTCTCTCTCTCTGTTAGTGTGTCTTCCACTAGTTGAGAGAGTGTTATTGACATTGGACTCTCTACACAACTTAACATATTCAGATTTCCTTCTGTTATTACCTCTTATTAGGTTTCTCTCTCTCTCTTTTTTTTTTTTTTTGGTGCTTTTGCTTCCTCCACAGGAAAAAAGGGAAAAAAAGAAAACTGAGGAAACGGAGAAGGAAAAAGAGAGCTTGAATCTTCATGGCTGAATCAAGCAAGAATTTATCGGTTCATGGGGGTAGATTTTTGGTACTAGAACTCAAATCTTTCTTCCACATTCTCAAAACGAAAAGACGTGTCACTTTTGTTTATGGTTCCATGTTTGCTTTTATCGTTTTAACCTTAGTTTTAGCCTTCAAGCCTTCTTTCAATTCTGATGCTCCTTCATACCCTAATATTTTTAGTAATTCTTATAGATCTCAATTCTCTTCTCTTTTCTCTCACTTCTTTTACCCCAACACTACTGCTTCTACCTCTTCTCCCCAAGTTCATGACTTTTCAGGTTTTAGTGATAGATCCAATGAAAGCAGCGTAGTTCCTGATAAAGTTTCAAGCTTCAACCAAAACCAGTCCGTACCATCTTCCAGTATCTATGAAGAGCCAACTTTAAGGCGAAACCAGAGTAAAACCGAGTCCCCAGAATCAAATTTTAATACAAGCACACCGGTTTCTGATAAAGATCCAATTTTGAATCAAACCCAGTTCACAAATTCCACAAACATTGTAAAGGAAGTACCTTTGAACCATGCAAATAATGCTAGTAACACTACATCAAGTGGGGGTGAAACCCCAGTCTTACACCAAAATCAGACCACAGCCAATGTTCCAAAATCTCCAGTGTCATCTAACCAAACTGAGGATTCTCCACCAAAACCATCTGTTCCTGCCAAGAATACTACCGGCGGTGTACTAGAAGGCGCAGAAGCAAAGGCCACGGTGTCGGCTTCTCTTTCGAGGAAACAGAGCGACAATGGGACTGATTCAGGGAAAGTGAATAAGAAGGGGAAAGAGAACATGGTGGGGTCTTTGATGAAGTGTGATTTGTATGATGGGAATTGGGTTATGGATAATTCATATCCACTTTACAAAGAAGGGTCCTGTTCATTCATTGATGAGCAATTTAACTGTGTTTTGAACGGGAGGCCAGATCATAGCTACCAGAAACTGAAGTGGAAACCAAAAGGATGTGATCTCCCTAGGTACGTGTTTACACTCTTTTTGGTTGTTTAATGTGAGAGTCACTTAGGAACTTGTCTATTTTATTATTTATTAATTTTTTGTTGTTTCACTTGACATGCAGTTGCTATGTTCTAGGTTTTTGTTAGATGTGGAAAACTGTGTATAATTGGGCTTTCTCTGTTCCTATGAGAAACAGTACTAGCCTGCCATCACATGGTTTCATAGTAGGATAACTGATTTACATTTTTCCTGAGTTTGTTTTATTTTTCCAAGAATAATTTGTCGTTGATTTCACGCCATGGTTTTAGTCGGAAAAGGAAAATTTCGGGATCTTGGGGATTCGGTATGTTTAGTAGGATTTTGGGGATTTCTAATTCTAATTATAAATCAGCTCATCGAGTATATATACTAAAAATAGTTGTTTATTCAGTATCCAACACACTCAGTGGTAGACTATGACTTGAAAATTGAAATACCTGACGTTTTAGGTAAAGGAAAGTTCTGGCGACGCGAAGTTTTCCATTGAATGGTAGAATTGTTAGGGTTTTTACATTCGCGGGTCGTTATAATTTTCCAAAATTTTTTCAAAACCGTAGATTTAATATTGTATTTGGACCCCTTTCAAATAGACTTCAGATGCTTATGTAAACATGTTGACGTGGATGAGTTGGCGTGTAGCATTGATTGAAGGTTTGTTTTTTAATCTGATAATTGCTATGCTGTTACATGCAATGGCCTTCAACAAGTCTCTCCCTCTTCCTTAATTTCCTTTATGGGAGGAACTAGGAAGGCCCTTTTTCTCTATATCCAGAACAAAATTACAAGGAAGGGCAGCCCCTCAATCCTTCTCCTATCCACTAAGCACAAGGATATGGGGACTCTATATTTCATCTTCGGTGCCATTGCTGGAGTGATGAGCACATGTTCCTAAGCATTGATTCATATAGAATTGCTTCCTAACCTCTTTTTTTTTTTCCTGAGACTAACGATAAATTGTTGTAATAGGCTGAATGGAAGCCGTATGTTGGAAATTTTAAAAGGCA
The DNA here is from genome assembly GCA_024138005.1 of Lumnitzera racemosa. Classification (NCBI taxonomy): domain Eukaryota; kingdom Viridiplantae; phylum Streptophyta; class Magnoliopsida; order Myrtales; family Combretaceae; genus Lumnitzera; species Lumnitzera racemosa. Next base: position 76,109,566 of record JAMXBC010000004.1, on the reverse strand, counting down.
AAAGACTTGTTTTCGTTGGCGACTCCTTGAATAGGAATATGTGGGAGTCCCTCGTTTGCATACTCAAAGAAGCAGCAAAGAATAAAAAGAATGTCTATGAAGCCCATGGCAGAAGCTTTTTTCGGGGAGAGGTGTCCTATTCATTCATCTTCAAGGTATGCTCTTAATATGGTTGTGCTAATTAAATTAATGAACATTTGCGGTTTCTGTGGATTTGTTCTTATTAATTTCTCTGCTGAATTATTTCACAGGATTACAATTCCACGGTCGAATTCTTTGTAACTCCTTTCTTGGTTCGTGAATGGGAAATGCCGGATAAAAATGGTACTAAGAAGGAGACACTTAGACTAGATTTGGTAGGAAAATCTTCCAACCAGTATAAGGATGCAGACTTCATTATCTTCAACACAGGACATTGGTGGACACACGAAAAAACATCCTTAGGGTACCATTGCACGCTCTGTTTTTGAATCGCATTGAAATAATACCACTTTATTGTGGCTGCCATTTTTACTGAAATGGTTGGAAATGCAGGAAGGACTATTATCAAGAAGGGAGCCATGTGTATAGTGAGCTAAATGTTCTCGAGGCATTTCGAAGAGCGATCACGACATGGAGCAGATGGATTGATGCCAAAGTAAACCCTGCGAAGTCGTTGGTTTTCTTCAGAGGATATTCTGCCTCACATTTTAGGTAATATGATTATTTCATAGGCAGCACCTATATTTCATGATTCCGTCGCCGTTCCTTCTTTCCCATTTCATAACAGGCGAGGTTATTAATCTTTGCATATTCATGGCTACTGCAGTGGCGGACAATGGAACTCAGGTGGACAGTGTGACAACGAGATAGAACCAATAAAGAACGACAAGTATCTCACAGAATACCCAGATAAGATGACCGTGTTGGAGAAGGTACTAAAGGGGATGAAAACCCCTGTCACATACATGAATGTTACCAAAATGACAGATTATCGCAAGGATGGTCATCCATCAATCTACCGGAAGCAGCACTTAACAGAGGAGGAAAGGAAGTCGCCGTTTAGGATCCAGGATTGCAGCCACTGGTGCCTTCCAGGTGTTCCTGATGCCTGGAATGAGCTTTTATACGCCGAGCTTCTAGTGAAATTGAACAAGAAGCACACATAGACGTAGTAGGCGAATCAAAGGTGATTCTCAAAAATCACGTATTTTTCTTCCAAGTTAAATTCATGTACATGCACCACAGGTTTTTCTTCTCTCATATTTAGTATCGCATATCAGATCATCAAAAAGAAATGTAGAAATTATACATGAGGTAGGGTGAGTCGTGGCCGCGAGCAACTCACGCAAGCGGAAAATTTTTTCTTCACCACTTAAAAAATTATATATATATATATATATATATCTATTCTTTTTAGCATAGAGGAATGCTATGATGGTGATATCGTCCGTTATGATGGTAATTATAGTCCATATTTCAATTCTTTTGGATATGCAGTCTGGTACTGGTTTTGGTATCGTTTTAAAACCGGGTGTGATCAAGTCAGAATAATGTACCATACCATATTTTACCTTTGAAACTAAACCATCATCGGACATAGAATTGCGATCCAAAACAGGCCCATTCATTTCATCTTTCCCCTGGAGAACCGTATCGATTACTATGGAAAATATGTGTGCAGTTGAAGATTATTTATGGAATGATTGGTTCTGCGTTTAGTAATGCAGGTGATGATATTTTTGGCATGATTTTCTAGTTCTAGAACTTTTGGGGGTGTGGTTAGTTGGTTGGTTGGTTTATTTATTTGATGTGGATGACGAGAGGATTGTGATTGACGAGGAATTCATGACTGTGAACTTTGTAATTCTTTGTCGGTGTGGTTGGTGAATTATCAAATTCTAAAGGTCTAGTTGGATGACATTATATACTGTGCATGAAAAACGATTCATCGAATACTAACATCTCATGTGTTACGTAGTAAATAAATATTAATAATATTCAAATTATATATATTAAAATTTTATAAATATTTACCTATTAATCGCTAAAATGAATGTAGTGTATTGCAGTGATGTTATTGAAGCTTTTATGATTATATTTTAGCAGTAACTTTGTTTAAATTTAAAATAAAAAAAAGGTCTTTATGTTTTATGGTTTTTCACCGCATAAAAAAGCGGTGACGCGACACTTCAATTTCGATCTGGCGCTTGATACGCGGAAGAAGAAAATCTATTATATTCTTTTGGATCTGTAATTCTTCGACAAATATTAAAAGTTTTGAAGACCGTTTTATAAGCTTGAAATTAGTCGTTTTCTATATCCACAGTCTGGCTCGGAGCTATAAAATATAGGGGAATCTGATGTAATCATTGACTCCTGCCGGACCTATATTCACATGACAATCACAAAGCATTTAGGTCCATATGTCGGTCAAATAAATATTAAGAAATAAGCGAAGGACGAGCGTTAACAGATCAGGTTCTATAAATAAGTAAAAATTTTTATAATTTAGAAGCTTAAATATTGATAAGTTAATAGAATGGATTAGGTCTTAATACCTTTTTCTATATTATAATAAAAAAAATTAAAAAGAAAAAGAAAATACACATTTAATTTTTAATGTTTATCAAGTCTTTTATTTAAGATCATCTAATTTTTATAAAGTTAAATATTTGCAAGAAATCCATGGACTATTTAAGATTGGTTTGGTTTGCTTTTTAAGTAAGTATAATTATTTACGAACTACTTGTACTTAACTTATCTTTTAAGTTTGGTTCTGTTTGAGCTCGTTTTATAAATGAGTTAAGAATTTATACTCTTGTTTAGTCTTGAGTCGAGCTGGAATTCAAAATAACTCTTATTTAAACTTTTGTTTAGCCTTGTGAATTAACTTGAGAACAGTTTCACATATATTGTTAACAAGCCATAGTCTTATATTGTTAATAAGCTGGTTTACAGATAAACTCATTAATAGGTTTGTGAATCAATTGGAGAACAGTTTCACTTATATTGTTAACAAGTCGTAGCCTTATATATTGTTAATAAGCTGGTTTACAGATAAACTCATTAATAAGTTTGTGAATCAACTGGAGAACAATTTCACTTATATTGTTAACAAGTCGTAGCCTTATATTGTTAATAAGCTGGTTTATAGATAAACTCATTAATAGGTTTGTAGGATATTGCATTAAAATCATATTGTATTGAAAAATATAATATAAGAAACTAGTATAATTAAAAAATTATGAAAAACTTAAGAGTAAAAATATAAGAATGGAAGAACAAACATTAGGCTAAAGTAAACATCATTAATATAACAAAAAAATCATAAATCTTGAATTAATTTCCTTTGGAAAAGGGTAAAATTGTAGATTTTGAAAATTTAAATTAGTGTTGAGCTTGTTTAGGCTTGTTTATATAGACGAACTAAGCTTTAGATTAGTTTATAATAGGTTTTCCATCACTTTTTGATATATGTCAACTTTAGATTAGTTTATAATAATTAATTTAATAACATGGTATTGGTAAATACATTTAATCGAGTGATATAATAAAAATAGTATTAGATATATTATTTTATTATGCAATATAATAAAAGTACAAAAAAGTAAGAAAAATGGGCTATGTAAAGTCTAAACCAACCCCAAGGTCAATTAGAAATTGACATATATCAAGAGATGACAAGAAGCATGTGAAGAATAAACGCAAATTTGATAGATTTTTTGAAGGTTTTATCTCTTTAAAGTCGAAAATTGATGAGGATTCAAATAAGAGAAAAGATTGAGTTTTTAAATATAAAAAGACTAAATGTTTTTCTTATTATTTTCCTTTTTATCGCCTAAGCCCCTTAGATTCGAGAAATAAATCATCCGCACAATTTCTGTTTTCCTCTCTTCTTCTTTTTTTTCCTGTTAGGCTGCAAAGAGTTTCTGTCTTTTTGTTTCATTATGCAGATTTTTTCAATCATATAGAGTTTATATATAGTTTGTTATTTTTTCAATTTATATTGATTTTGTCCATATGTAAAGTTAGTGCAGTTTTTAGTTTTCATTTCATGCAGATTATGTTCAATTATGTAGAGTTTATATGCATTTCTTATAATTTATGCAAATTTTGATCAATTATGTAGAGATGAAGGGGTTATATGAAAAAAAAAAAAAAACAACACAAAATTATCACATATATACGTATATATTAAAAATGTAATTTTACTAAGATTTGATTATGTGTATATGTACGTCATTTACAAAATTAGCTCTCTTTTTTTCACAAAAGAAAATAAATTTCTTAAGTTGTATGTAAGGACATGTTAGTATTTTATCAGCTATTTAAACCGCTTTATTCTAAATCATTCTAGCAATCAAATATGAGAATAGAAATTTTATTCTGCTAACCAAACAAAAAAGGAGCTATGCGAGACTAATTCCAACCCTTTTTCATGATTATGAAATTTTAGTTTTATTCCATCGTTTTGCCATACCACCAAGTAAACATACTATAGGAGAATACCCTTCGTTTTGCATTTGCAATGGATTTTCAAAAGGTTCTTCCATAAGCCGTTTCTTAAGCAATGACTTATGGCTTGTTTTTTTTCTTTTTAATTTCCTTTTTATATTTTTTAGTAAATAAAAAATAAAGTATTATCAATAAAATATATTGTAATAAAAAATTATATTTTAAATATCGGTTTGAAAAGTAATATTAACACAAAACCTGTAAAAGATTTCAAATTTTAATTAATAAAATTAGTTAAGTATTCTTTTATAAAATGGAAAGATACTTAAGAAAGAAAGGTGTTTAAGATGTTGTTGTAACATACTAAGCACCTCTTTAAGTAACCAACTTACTTTTAACACATGAGAGGGCTATCACAATACATGTATCACATACTCATGTGCACAAAAATTGAATGAAAAAATACAAAAATATTTTCCTCCCAATTCTTGTATTTGATATTATCCTACATTCAGGAACAAATTTCTATTGCTATCAAATTTTTTATTCCATATTTTTACATTTTCACAAAATTATTTTGTAAAGATATAAAAGTTGTAGATATCTAGTTGAAATAAATATAGAATCTATTCTATCATTGAAGCTAGTTCCTCAATATTTTTTATTGTTTTTTTATTAAATAGGTTTTGAGTTCCATATTTGGGATCCATTATCTCCCCATTGCTATGTGGTGATGGTGATTATCATGGGTATTACTTTTGGTTGAACTCCTTATGGTCTATCAACTGTGTGTAGTGGTCAACATGCAAAAAGCTTCATGTGATGTAGCTAGTGAGAGCCCTTTTAACACTCAAATTAGCGAGAGTATTTGAATTCCAATAGATAAATAGGTTAAGAGAGTTCCCAAGAAGTTTCAAAAGAAATATATCTCCTTACTTGGTAGTTTTACTCCTATTTATTGGTTGAGGTGAATAATCTACTCGAACACATGGTAAGAAGGGATTGGTTGGTATAAAATTCGAGGAGATGGCACTATCAGTATGAGAAGAGACTACCATCCTTCTTCCGATTGGTAAAGACCTAAGGGAGGAGCTTGTCCCATCAGTAGAGGATGATCGCCCTTGTGTAGTGGTTAGCTAACAGGCTATGTGTCAAGCTATCATTCGATATTTAATGATGAAAGAGAAAGAAATGGGGAGAGGAGGGCAAGCTTGATTGTGCTAATTAGCGAGCTCCTCGAAGGCAATCTTGGAAATGGAAACGAACTATTTCCTTGTGATTAGAGTGCGAAAACCAAGGGTTGCAAAGAGAAAGGGAGGGAGAGAGCTCTAGAGTACTAAGGGTCTAACTCGAGTAACGCCGGTGCAGGGGCTGCTCTTCATTTAAGCCGGGAGAGATCCAACAGAGCGTTGATCGAGCCCTTAGATGAGCTTAGGCCTCCAAAGCCCTAAGGCCGAAAGCCAACCATCAACACTATAATTACAATTACTTTTTCTCTTAAAATTTTTTGTCAAAGACGAGAAGAAAGATTCAATGGACGAGTTACATATTCAAAAGAGAGGAAAGTACAAAGCAAACCCCCACAACTCAGGAGACGAGCTACACAATTAGCTCTTAACAACCTGCAACTCAACGGACGAGTTACACGATTAGCTTTTAACAACCTTACCGAAGGAGGTGCGAGATTTGAAACCAAAAAACAAAGACAAAAATCCTTTTTTGCCTAAAGATGCTGCTCAAGCTACACAATTATATATATATATATATATATATATTTTCCCTCTTTATTTGAACAAACAAACAAACAATCATGAACAGACTACTTAAGAGTAAGAATATCAACCGTAATTGGACTAAGACACCTACTCTGCTTATGACTCAACAAACTCTTAAAAAATAACTTCAGAATCTATTATGCATGATTATGATTATGATTATTATTATTATTATTTCCCTCTTTATTTGAACAAACAACATCAAAAGGCTCCTTAAGAGTAAGAGTATCAACCGTAATCCGACTAAGACACCAACTTTGCTTATGACTCAACAAAGTCTTAAAAAATAATTTCAGACTGTATTTCTAAGACGATCTTTCTCTATCCTTTATTTAGAGATAAATGTAGCCCCTCCAAGACTGCCAAAGCTTCTGCTTCTTCAATGCATGTTGCAGAAACTTTCTCCAATTGGGAGAAATTTATCTCTACACACTGAAACATTTTAGTTTAGGATTATTTATACTGTTTAACATGTGCATCGCAATTCGTAGCCATAGAATCGATATATATACAGCACCTTGTACATTTTGCCATTCCCTTCTACAATAATCAGGAAAAAAGAAAATATTTCCTAGTACAAGAGTACTTCATAAATCCTAAATTATAAGTTTAACAATTATAGACACATTCGCCATCCACTAAAATCACGAACACAACTTTAACAACAAATTTCAATAGTGAAGCAATCTTGATATCAATATCTTCAAAAAGAAAATAAAACTTACCAACAAGAGAAGATAAAGAAACTTTTTTTTTTTTTTTTGGGAATAATATTATGATAGAAAAGGTCTTTAAATTAAAAATATTCATTCGAATTTGGTACGATACATCCTGCGGTCTTTAAATTAAAAACCTCTCTCTCAATTTATTTATTTATTTATTTATTTTATTTTATTTTTTTTGTCCTTCAGTTTCGCTCAGTATCTTTAAGAAACAACGATCGAAAATCATTGTCAAGTTAATCAACACGACCACAATAGGTCTACAAATCGAGCCCATCTAAGGATGGAAATAAAGGGGCCGGAAATACATTGCTAAATAGACCCATAATTGAAAGTAACCTACTTTGTTTTAAGATTTCTACTTTTGTGGCTCATCGGTTTGAACCCACAGAAAGTCCTGGAATGCTAATGGTACCTATGGGCCTAATTAAATCTAATCATCTATAAACAAATTATTATAACCTTTTTCTTTGGCCCAGATCTCTTCTGTCTACTTTATACGGTTTGGTTGGATGGATATTAAACGTTGCAAAGTATCTTAGAAATTTTAGAATTTTTATGACAAAGGTTCTAGGTCGGTATCATCGGGTCAAATGATAGGTCTATATTCTAAATTTTTATGAGGTAAATTTCTTATCCTATCCATTTTATACCCAATTTGATTCAGCACAAATGATTAAGACAACTACCATACAAATTCGATTAGAATTATTTGAGTATTTATTTTTCTTTGAAGAAATTATAAATAATCTATTTAAATTTTGATTTAAATTGATTTCTTAAACTTTCAAAATATAATTTAAAACTTTCTAAATTTTAATAAATCAACATAAAGAACGCTTTATTTTATAGTTAGAAAAAGTCACACTTGTAAAATACACTTTGATAAGTTTAAGGGGTATTTGTGTACTAAAATCAAAATTTAAAAAAATTATTTTCAACATATAGGGATTATTTATCAATTTATCAAAATTTAGAAGGTTTTAAAGTATACTTTAAAAGTTTAAAGAATCAATATACATCTAAGTCAAAAGTTAAGAAAGAATTATTTGTATTTTTCTCCCCTTTTATATTTTCGAACAGAAAATATTGACGAGTTTGAAAATTGAAATTTCGAGGTAAGTCAAATACTAGACAAAATACCCTTGCTTTGGTCCTTCCTTCTTTTTCTTCAATTTTTTTCTATTTATTTAGTATATAAAATTGAAAGCATTTTCTTGAAAATAGTAATAATTTAGATCAATAAGTGTAGATCTTTAAATTAAGTCTATTTATAAAGAAAAACCCTTTCATTTTTAGTTTTAGAACAATTTTTTTTTAATAGCAATCATACGAGCTTTCAACAAATTCAGAATTTCCTTTTTAGCTTTCTTGTAGGAAATTTAGTTTTATTTTTTAGAAATAACTGTCTTAGGTTAATATTTCTCATAAAATAAGATTTTGTCCCAAGGATAAAATAAAAAATTAAGTTCTATTGTCTTGAAGCGATACATTTTCCTGTAAAAGGTATTTTTCCGAAAGAATACAAAGACGAAAAAATTAAATGTTAAAAACCAAAATCTTGAAAAAAAAGGTAAAAGATAAAGCAATGACAATCGCAACAATGAGTATTAAAAAGCGAACTACGAAGAGCTTGATCCCTCCCGGATAAGTGGTTATCCTTATGAAGCAGTCATAATAAAAGCAAGTTTTTTTTTTTTTTTTTCTCCCTTTCCTGCAATTGGACAAGATTTCCATTAACACATTTCGTTGGAAAATAAAACCCCTTAAAAAATTTCTTTCGTAGTATTTTCGCTTTAAACTTCAATATCCCCAACTCCATGAATTTTTAGTTTACTAAAAGACTAGTATCTTATTTGTTCAGGTTAACCCACTCTGCTTCAACATTTTTATTTTCCGACTCGTGGTTAGAAGTTAGATGCAGTTCCATTTTGAAAAATGTCTAAAAGGAAAAATCCCTTTTCCTTTTAGTTTTGGCCGATTCATTTATATTTGAAGGTGTAATACCCTATATCAAAAGTTATATTTAATCAAGCCAATAAATATTAATAAACCATTCGAACATCAGGTTCAAAAGTTTTTAACTATTTGATGGGTTTTCACAATTTAGCTTTATATACCATTATTTAACACTTTTCAATGTCCGTGAGGCATCACTTAACAAGCGATATCATAATCCATGTGCCAACCTTTAAGTAATAGGCAAATAGATTTGAAAACTGTTTTAACTCAATTTAGAGAATAAGTTTAAAAAGGGCAGAAAGTATCATTAGAGTGTGATTCTAATTATACTTTTAAGATGACTTATAGATTGAAGATGATAAGAATGAATCAAATCGTATATCAAAAAAAGTGAAAATATTGGGTTTATTTGTAAGATTTTGCAATAAAGATGTCCTATATTTTGAGAGACGAGGGTAGACTGAAATTCCATGTAAATTGGAATCTGATATAAATTATGGAAAATATTGAATAATAGTATCTAAGGTCAATTAGTAAATAATATTTCAACACTAGCTAAAAATATTTTAATTATATAATTAAGACTCGTTAGTATTTATTATCTTAGTTATTAACTCCTCTTTGTCCTAAGTTTTACAGGTGATTTAAGCCTAATATAATTTAAAACTAAAAGAAGAAATAGATAAAAAAAAATTCGAGGTCCAAAATCATCAAAACGAATTTCTTAGATGCTTAGATACGTCTTTGTAGTCTACTTCTAGCCATGGAACAACGATGTTAGTTTCATGGCAGTAAATTGGCATTACCTTCTTACTCCTTTGCACATATGATCCCGCAACATTCTTTTAGCTCCAACTTTAAACGCCACTCTGCTTGGGTTATGCGCATAAATTGCATCAAAAGACAAATGGAGATCCCTTTTTTCAAATTTAACACAAGAGACACATCAATTGAAACATCTTACTAACAATCAATTTCCACTCTTAAGACAACAGGTCCTATAGTAACTAGCATAGGGGGTAAAATAAAATAAAAAAAAAAAGTAGAAAAACCCAATGTTTCAGTCATACAACTACAAAGAGCAAACTAATAGTAGACGACCGAATGAGGTCTACATTAACATAAAATTTGACAACCACATGGTTGATGCAAAGATGGATTCACCAAATGACTTCCTATATTATTCCCTAAGATACATTTGACTTTCTTCAAAAGCATTTTGCTTGTGCACCTGGAAACACCAATATGTTGAGAAGTCCTTGCACAACTTCTCATAATGTCTTTCTTCTAATAAACTGCATAAAAAAAAAAAAATCCTATATATAAAACTTTATCCCAATATCAATGCACGACTTCTTAAGAGATTTCCAAAGTTTATTATCAACAATAGAATCCCACTGTTTGAGTTTCTTCAACATGTTACTCTTATTTTCCTAAAAACAAAACCTAAAGCTTCCTAAATGAATCATCAACAAATGTGAGAAGATGTCTATTGCAGCCTTCACAAGTAATGAGAGGAGGCGCCGTGTGGGAGCGATATCGCTAATGATCGATTACATATAATTCGCATGATGCCTTGCTTCAATGAACTTGGAGAAGCCTTAATTTAATTAAACATTGAGGGATGTGATAAGAAGGAGGCCTTCAGGAGAAATAGGCAATTTAGCAACTTACTGGCGTGCATGATAGATGAACGTTCCCAAGCATTCCTAAGCATTCTTCGCCGGATCGATAGTTTGAACTTTGAGAGAAATATTAAAGTAACACAGTGGTATTTGGCACACCCTGAATCTAAAGAGAATTAAATGCCCACTACATTTCCCACTTGAGTAGGTTACATTAAGGCGTTCCTATATTTAGAGTGAGTTTTATCTAATTTTAGTTTGAGGAAATCCTTCGTTAATTTTCCTAAAAACAATTGATCGGGGCTAGGGTTGCAATTTGAAAAATGAATGGATATTTTGATAATTGGAATAAATGTGTTGAGAGTAATTACTGGAACGAATATACAAGGCCATAGGCCTACAAGACAACTGATATAAATCCATAGGTTAGTACGAGCCCAAATATCAAAGAGGGTGCAGTAAACTAAAAGTAAAATGCCCCCATTAGTCTTGAACCCATCATTAAATTCGTAGCCAAGATAATTATATACGTAATCGGTGTAGAAATCTCATTTTAGCCTTCTACAATTTTAGATATATTTTTTTTCCAGAATAAGAAAAAAGGGTCCTAATTTAGAAAAATAGAAAAAAAATAGAAAATTTAGAAAAATAAAAAATTTAGATAAGTACAAAATATAAAATAAAATAATCAATTTAAAATAGAATAAGATAGTTTGAAACGGCTTTAGTATTTTGAATGACATTTAAGTAGAGTTTTAAATAAAAGTTTCATAAAGGAGATGTTAGGTATAGGCTGAAAATTAATCTAACAAAAGCTACCTTATCTATTGTATATATATAGATAAGAAATATGCCAACGGCCTGATAAAAAGAGCACGTGAGCACATTGGAGAACATAAGGGTTTGAAACTCACCAGGCGCAATCGCGCTTTTTGCTCTTTTTACTGAAACATGTTTAAGAGATACGATTTTTCTTTTTCTTTTTTTTTTTTTCTCCTTCAACCTCAATCCCTAATAATCCAACACTTGCCTAAGGTCGTTGGATCAAATTCGCAGTCTAACTTATTATTTAGTATTGCCATTGTATAAGGCTTTGAGTTTCATCCTAAGTTTATTAGAACTTCCACAATACATTTTTAGATAGGTATGATTGTATTACATTAAGAGCTCTATCATTAAGATCAGTTTAATGATTATCGACAATTTGTATTCAGCTTCCTCAATTTGCATGAAAGCACCAAGTTCACCCTATTATGAACCAATTGTGTAACTATTTACATTTGCCTAAAATTGAAATTCATGTGTTCATCATACTTCTCAATGTCAATATTCCTTAACATCCCTAATACAATTTATTTAAAAAAAAATAAAACCAATATCTCTAATATCAATTCATTAAGGTTAAGGCAATTGCAAAACCCACAAAACCAAGTTTCAACACCAATTTATTATCTAGAATGCAATAAAGTAACTAAATTAAATGGAGATAATAAAGAAAATAATGCATACAACAACTTATAAAACCTACCTAAGGGATAAAAGACTAAAGGAAAAAGAGGCCAACAATTCACTATAACAAAAGAACTGATCGATATTATAGACTTTCTAATTACTCGCAAATCCTCATACAAAATCTCATGAGACTAAAGAACGTGAGATACGTCAAGAAAAACCCCCCAAACCTCCTCTTTATAAGCCTAAGATGCAAAATAAAACAAGAAACTATTGCAATTAACACAAGATTGGTTGGTTAATTGCTTATCAAGATCACCAAATGATGAGTAAGTTTAGTTAACTGGGTGGTTCAATTACTAACCCGATCAATCAAGTGTTGTTCTTGATTTAGCAACCAATTTAAGCCACTTTTGGCACTCCCCCTTTAATCGAATAATGCTCATGCTCCATGTACCCTTAGTCAATTATACTATAGAAAAAGTGAATTCCAATTCATGTTTAGGGTTTTTTTTTTTTTTTTTTCAGCATCAACAAGTCTCATAAAAGCACAAAAAACATGTTATGCTTAATAAATGGTACATTATTATCCTATATTGCCATGTTCATCACTTATGTAGAAACATTTAATACTTACCACTCTACACTTAGGTGCAATCTTGTTAATTGGAGCTCTAAGGAATAGTTAATTGTCTCTAGTAACTTTATCAAAGCCAAACATTAGGAATTCACTTATGTTTTTGCTACATTCACTTGCCTCTATCATCTAGCCAGGGATCTTAGTGTCATCCTTTAGTGCTCTATAATTCTATATTTCGAGAATTTTAGTGTTATTAACCTCTTCATTAATCTTGTTCAACATAATTACAATAAACATTTGGCTTTCACTATCAAATTGAAAACTCACAATTGGCTACATTCCACTTGATAATGCTAGTTGAAACATCCCAACCAAGGACCTCCCTACACTCAATTTATTAACCAATATACACTAAAATTTTGGAAATTGGTAACATTTTCACTTTTTTCAAACATTACTATTGCCTTTTAGATTTTGTTACATTTACATAGACGTTAGCAATGCTAAAAGTTACTAACGTTTAATAAGTAAAGTATAGGTGAAATAAAAAATAATTGAAAAACTATTCCATGTATGAAAAAAGGAAAATCACTGTTCGCCAAAACAAAGTTGAAAACATCTTGAGATCTACCAAACAAAAACAAAACCCTAGTTTCCTATCTCTCTACCTCTGTCACTTTTTTTCCATCTCTCTCTGTGTGCACAAACCCTCTCTCTCTCTTGAACACAAAAACCCATTGTTTGCCGTCTTTATTCCATTGCATCCCACATTCTCTAGTTCGCTTCATGAAGTACTCTGTGTGTGTGTGTATGTGTATATATATATATATATATATATATATATATATATACATACTGATGGCTTAAGTGCTATTGATTAAGGTGCTAAGAAGGTTGTTCTTTTTCTTGACTTCCCTCTCATCCTTCAACTCCAATTGAATGCTATAATGAAGGTCAATTGAATATGTAGCATTTATTCATAAAATATTGTGATCTCAGTACTGGCCAAGGTCACATGTTTTAGATGTGTAAGGTAATTGTTAGAGTTTTAATTTTGTGTCTTTCAGTTTGCTACTATTATGTTATTTTGCATTTTGTTTTGCATACAATAAATTTTAAGGAAAAAAACGCAATGAAATTTGAAACTCAAAAACATATTTTTAACATAAGATTCATTTTTTGATTTCACATCTAAAAAGGTGCATATAAATTCATATCCATTAAGCTATAAGTATCTATTTATGTGAAAATAACATGTTTATTGTCAAAATAAAAAAAATTACATAATTAGAAATTGTACCAAAAATATTACCAAAATACCAATGATATGTCATATCTTCAAAATACAATATTAGTGTTTGTATATATGTTCCATCTTACATCTTGAAGATGCGACATTAGTATTTGTATATATATGTCATATCTTTAAAATGCGATATTATTTTTTGTGTACTAATATCATATTGCACCTTAAAGATGCAACATATATACAAATGCTAATGTCACATTCTTAAGATGCAACATAATATTGATATTTTAGTAATATTTTTTGTACAATTTATAATTATGTAATTTTTTTAAATGTTGGTAGATATGTATAATGCCCTAAGCTAAAAGTAGTAGACAGCTAAGTCAACAAATACTAAGAAACGCATTTCAACCACTTAGCCCAAAAGTTTCAAGATTGTATTGACAAAATATTCACAACTATAGTTTTTTAAACTAGTATCATAACCTCCCACAATTTATGTAGGGCATTTAACCATAGGGTTTCATAATCTCCCTCACCCCTCCCCCCTTCTTAAACATGACGTTCTTATCGCAAGACCTTATAATTTGGGTATAAATCTTCCCCCTTTTTTGGTGTATGATTCAAGCCACTCACTATCTATAAATTATCTTGGAAGCATGTAAGGAGTTATACTTTAGAGATGCTCTCCACCTTCCTCGGACCTCTTCTCTAAGCTAGAGTTAGACCCGAATCATCCATCTACTAGTAAGGTTAAGAGTTGTGTAACTGAAGATGTGGAAGCATTTATTGATAATCAAAATAAAGATTTAGCCTATAAAGGTGTCATTAAAGTTATACAAGATTTTCCGAGAGAGTTAAGAGTTGACTCACAACAAAAGCTTGACCCTAATTGTAAGTTTTTCAAGTTTGAATTTATAGGGAAAAGCTCCTTTTACTTGAAAGTATATAATAAGTGAAGTAATGAGTCTTTTAAAATGTTTCCCCAATTTTTACGGGATGTAATGCTTAATGGTCAATCTCTTCTCATGTCCTATTACTTTGTAAATAGGTACTTAAGGGGATTAAGCATGGGTTGTCATTACATCTGTGCATGTAAATATGATTGTTGTTTATTTTAGGGTGATAAAGAATATTTAAAGGAGTATCCTATTTGTAGTACATCGAGGTATCAAGTATGTAGTGGAGTTAGGAAAACTATTCCTCTTAAAGTTCATTACTGTCCCATAAAGCCAAGGTTGCAACGTCCTTTCATAAATTCTAAAATTGCCTAAAAGACGTAGTGACATAAGGAAAAACATAAGAGGGAATAAAATTATATAGGTCATCCGGTAAATAGGCTAGCTTAGAGGAATTTCTACATTAAGTTTGCTAGGGATTTTCACAATTTTAGGCTAGGACTAGCTAGTGATGGTTTTAATCTATTTAGGACTATGAGTCAATCACATAATATGTAGCTAATGGTGCTTTTGGTATACAACTTGCCTCTTTAGATGTGTATGGAGAAAGAGTACTTCATAATGTTATTATTAATTTTGGGACCTAAAGTACCTGGAAAGAAGATTGACGTTTACTTATAACCATTAATTGATGAATTAATAGATCTTTGGAATAAAGAATTATACACTTATGATGCATTCTCAAAGACTACACTTAACATGCGAGCAACTCTCATGTGGACTATAAATGACTTTCTAGCTTATGGAAACTTGTTGGGCTGGAGCACAAAGAGGTATAATGCTTATCCAGTATGTTGAGATCAAACACAACAATAAGGCTTAACAATAAGATTAGATTCAATGTTCACCAAATGTGGCTTGAAAAGGACCACAAATGGAGATTTAGCTTGAAATTTGATAGAGGACATGATACTCGTGAAACTCCATAGAGTATTCTAGTGAGGAAATAGTACACCAATTGCAATCTGTAAATAACATGTGCATAGGCAAGCTTCTGGGAAAAGTTGGAAGAGTTCATCATCCTAAAGAACTTAATTGGACAAAAAGGTCAATATTCTTTCAAATTCCACATTGGTCAAAGCTAATATTAAGACATAATCTAGATGTCATGTGCATTGAGAAGAATATTTGTGATAATCTTGTTGGTACTATACTCAAGATTAAAGGGAAAAAATAGACACTTATAAAGCTAGACTTAATCTAGAGGATCTCAATATTAAGCAGGAATTACAACTAATGAAGTAAGCTAATGGCAAGTATTTGATGCCATTTGCTAGTTATACATTAAGTCATATAGAGAGATGGAGATTCTACCAATTCCTAAGAGGTATTAGGCTACTTAATGGTTATAATCACATATTGGTAGGTGTAAGCCCCACAACTAACTATTTGAGGTTTCGATCAGTTGAAAGACTCGATCAAACCTAAATTATAAAGTAAAGCTAGAAATATTAATAAAAATGACCTCGTAAACTTGAATTTAAGAAAATAAGCAATAAAATAAAAGATTATAAAAATTCCAAATTTTAAGTATATAACTTGTCATTTATCGAAAATGCGTAAAATACATTTCGATAATTAACGAATCGCTAAAGATAAATTATATGTATACTAAAAATCATAAAATGACCTAAATAATATTTATTAATACTTATTTGTACTATATATGAATTTACATATATGTAGAAATACGCGTAATATGCTAAAATTATAATAAATAATTAAAGAAAATTCATAATTAATTAAGGAAAAATAAATAAAAATAAGGAATGATGCAGATATAGGTCGTGGCAGCTGGGAAAAATAAGAAAAAAAAAATCGGCCAATTAAATTAAGACAACACAAAAGCCAAAAATTAAGGGATAAGGCAATTGTCTTGTCCAATTTAATGCACAATAATTACACTAAAGCTCTATAAATAGCAAGAAAAATTTTGAAGCTCATTTTGATAGTTAGAAATGAGAGAAAATTAGGGAGAGTCGAAAATTGAGAGAAAAACCAAAGAAAAAAAAAGAAAAGGAAAACTGTACAGTTAGGGCCACAAAAGAGAACCCAGATCCGACAGGCAACTGGGAGTGGATGGCCACCACCACCATACGGTAGTGGCAACGCCCAGGTGGGCCGACACACCCATGGCCACCGGCGGTGGCCGGAGCCACCCAAATTGTGAGTTCGATTTCCAGCCCGATTTTGCGTAATTTTGTAAAAATAGTAAATATAATTATAAAATTATGAATTTTGTTATTCTGAAATATTTTTGTATGTAGTCATTAGAAAAAATATTATTTTGATGCAAATATGTCTCGAGATATAGGATCCTTAAGAAATCGTGCAAAACCGAGCATGTTTCGGTTTAGAAATAAATGACCTTAGAAGTGTAGTTTTGAACCCAAAATTTTTGTGTAGATTACTTAGATGATATGGAACAGTGCTACGAAGCTCGTTTTCAAAAATTAATTTTTGAAATTTTAGATAATTTTTAGGCCCTAAAATGAGGCATAAAATGGCTAATTTAGGGTTAATTAATTAATTAAATGGTTAATTACTGATTTAGTGAATAAGTATGTGTTTTAGGATGTTGAAATCTGATGGAGTATGATACTTGTAGCATTTAGGGTGTTAGATGTAATTATTAGGTTAATTATGTAGTAAATAAGTAATATGGAAAAATAGTACATTTTAAGTTAATTTTGTAAATTATAGTAATTATGTGTAAAATCTGATTTAAGATGAATTTAGACATTTTGAAATGATAATTGATGTTGGGAGATAGTAATTAGAGTAATAAAAATATTAGATGTGTATTATGTACATAATAGGTGATAATACATAATATATAATTATTAGAAATATAATAAATAGAAAATATTAGAATAAAAATTGATATTATGATAAGAATAAAAATATACAATAAATCTGATAGGAAACTTGAATTTATGTAATTATATGAAAAATGTAAAAAATTTCTCACATCAGGAGTGAATTCAGTACACTAATACAGATTTAAGTGTACCGGGTGAAATGAAATACTAACTAGGGATAATGATGGTATTTAAGAGATCAGGAAGTAATGTGATTAATTTTACATTATGGGTTGAAACAAATTTCTAAGATTGGAGTATAAAACATTACTTAGAAATCGAACTAAAACCTAATTTAGAAATCGATACGAAAACCGAACCCGAACCTAACCCCAAACCTTGAATAATTGTAAAAGACTTAAGACCTAGATAATTAGGCATATTAAACCCTAAACAAAACATAACAATAAGCGTTATAGAATAAAATGAACCTATAATAGTTATATGAAAAACTGAAACCACGTTTATGTTATAGGGATGATCGGCGATGGCCTGAGCAAGTCGGACCTCGAGTGAGTGAGCGAGGAGTCGAGGTAAGTTGGGATTAATACGATGCTGTCTATTGGAGGCTTAAGATTATGCTTGTTTGTGCTTGCTAGATAGTTGAATGCGTGCATGTGCTTAATTATGGGTGATGCTATGATTCTGTTTGTTGCTCTGGCATATATTATATGATTTGTATGAAATGATTGATCACCCTAAACTGGACTTAATCAAATATATGACTAATAATCATAATCGGACATGCATGGCAACCCATTAGGGGAACTTAGACTCTCCGGCCAAATACTGACCTCTTCGAAAGGGATAGCGCAGGATTGCATAATGGTCCCTTCTTCATCCTCAGTCGAACTAAGTGACAGGAGAGGAGGTCGTGGTGAGGGTGAAGTCAGTGGTTCGAAAGTAGTCACGAGAGGAGCGAGGTCTCCATTGCAAAAGCCTGAGTTTGGTCGTAAGCTATTGCATTAATGGTAACTCCTCAACCCGGATTAGAGCGGGCGCAATTTTTCTAATCTCACAACGGGCCGGACAACGTCATGCGATAGCATTTGCTTACACATGCATTACACCTAATAAGTTGATTGAGAATCTTGTTATGTTTATGGTATAGTTTTAAGTCCTCTATCCTAACTTACTGAGCTGTGGTTGCTCACATCCCTATAGACGTCGTATAGGTGCTAGCTAAGAAGCGGCAACAACTATTCTGAAGATAGCAACTACTAGATCCTGGGGAGTGAGGAAAAACATTTGAAGAATAAACACATATTTTTAAGGTCTAAGTTTTTATTTTAGAATTATTTTTTTCATTTTCGAATAATGTAATAACTGAATTAAAGTACATATATATATAATTTTTCTCACTTCTTTAGGTAAATGACTTATTTAAATTACAAACTATTTACTTCAAAGCGGGTTAATCATGGATGCCTTGTGTAAATCAGGTCTAAGATAGCGGTTATAAGGCCAACTTTTATCTTAGGATGGTTTACACGGTGGGACTGTTACGATTTTGCCACTTCGGGGCGTGACAGTAGGTGTGTAAATCACTTAAACATAAAGCTTTTTGGTTTGAAGATCTACGATTGCCATGTAATGCTTTAGAAGTTATTACCATTAGGTATTTGCGACATGTTGCCTGGGGTTGTTACCTTGGTTATAGCTAAACTTGGGTCTTTTTTTTGAGAAGTTATACAAGTGCTTTCTCAGTAGAAGGGAAGTTCAACAAATGCAAAGTGACATATTTTGCAAGCTTAAAATGACCTTTCCTCTTTGTACATTTACCTCGAGAAGCATTACATGCTAGACCCATTGCATATCATTAAATGTATCTTGTAGAAAGGCATAAATGTATATGCAAAAAGTAAATTTTTTTTTATTATTATTCAAACTCGTATTGTTCATTTATTTTGATAAATAAGGCACTTAGGCTTTCTTAAGGAGTTTGTTAGAAATGGGGCTTAGTTAAAGGGTTTTATTGTAGAAGCTTATACTATGCATAAATGCTTGACATGTTGCTCTCTCCATATGCAGGACATTGAGATGACATTCAATCATCTTAATAGGAATTGCAATACCATGGAAGAAGGCGGTATAGATGTTTTTAGTAAGAAGGTTGGTTTTATTTCTTCTCCTACATATGTGGTCTTGTTAGATGAAGAGGTAAAAATAGCCAAGTGGTATATTATTAACAATTATTCTAAGGCTTAACCTTACTTAGAGTAAGCATTGATCAGTGCATGTTAGATTTTAGAAAATAATGTAAAATATGTATGTATTTGGGTTTGCCAGTATGTTAAGGGGAACATATAAGTATCTTATGTGCACGATATGATGATGATATTAATCAATGCCACAAACAAGAATTTAGACAATAGTTCATAAAGAAGGTAATTTTTACTTCGTTACCTTTAAACGAGGATACACTTTCTCTAAGTGGAATTCGATGCAAGATTTTGCTTGACATTACTATAGATAAGTACATTATAAGAAATTTTTCATCCAGTTATAAGTGCTTTCTATGCATTATCAATTGGACCTAACTCTTGCTTTAAGAGATACAATAAATTGATATATAATTGCATCCGGTTTCAGACATCTAACTTTGATAGTTGAAAAGAGACCTAAAATAATGGAGTACTTATAGAAGGAAACTGAGGAGACATACATTCATTGATGACATTTTAGCTAATATATATATATAATTTTTCCTATTTCGAGATAAATGAGTCTTCTTATTTAAGTGTAAGTAGTGGTGTACCTAATATAGATTGTTAGGAAAAGGAAAACACACGGCTATTGATATCACACAAACCCAGGGTGAGTCTGAATTGCAAGATAGCCTGAAGGATAAATGAAAGTTAAGATTTAAGTAGGAGTCCTCATGCACCAACAGTGGATATGATTCACCAACACCTTAGACAAGCTCAAGTTGCACTTGATATTACGCATAAGTATGGCCAGAAGGCACTCACTATTAATCCACGCCCACAATGGACTAAATAAGAGTAATCGGGAGCAAAAAAAGGACACTTAGCTCATGAAGGAAAATATGTCTAAAAGCTCAATATCATTCATTATTGCGACTATTATATGTTACGAGTATTTATATGGCCTAATTAGGGCAAGTCCTAAATATACATAAATTAAAAAAAGGATTCCTACTAAAAAAGGAAAAGGGAATAAATTATAAGGGTAAAGTTATAAATAGACAAAAGAATATTCGATTACAAAAAGGAAAGTACGAATGTCAGAAAATGATATGCATGTCAACTATCCAATTTATGGTCCTAATGATACTACTTGCTGAGTAGAGTATGTTAAATTGGATCCTTGATAGCTCTGCTATGCAAGGCTTAGGCAGGGTTAGTCTAGTGGGCAACCATTCATCAAGTTGACCATGGCCTGTCAGATCAGAAGTAGGCAGCTCAGCTTCGGATGCATATCAGCTCGGCCATATGCAGATTTAATGCTTGTCCTTAGCTTAGCAATAGGTGGTTGACTTAGTGATCTGGTTAGGTACCTAGGAAATCTTCTCAATAGGACAAAGAGAGGTTAGAGTAAAATACCTCAGTGGTTCATAATGGAAAATACAATGTTCTTTAGAGCTTAGCTCTCCTTGGACAGCTTAGCAAACCATATAAGAGAGTCCTCGAGCTCAGGAGCGAATGATCGTCTACAATCTCTATCATCCCCTCCATGCTGTTTGAGATTTAGGATCAAATTTGGCTCGACTGCTTGTTAGTCATCTTCGAGGACATATGGATGGAGGTCAACAATGTTAAAGGAGTCTAAGACCCCATAGTTTTCGAGTACTAGGATTAATCCTTTTAAGCACTTTAAACAGTCTATTGGATTTAGGAGATAACCTGTTCTTCCTCAAACTTGAAAATTGATCTTTACTGAGGTGGATTCAAACTAAATCACCAAGCTAAAATTATTTGTTATTTTATCCTTTACCTCGCCTCTTGAGCTTAATAGTAGCTTAGCTCAGTTGTTCTACGATATTTCAATTCATGGCTTTAATGGCCTCGGATCTCTCTACAGCTGTTTGATCTTCATTCTAGCTTGAAAGGGGCATCTGGTCTAGTGGAAGCTTAGGGTTGAATCCATAAGCAACCTTAAACGTCACATGCTCATAGTGTTATGGCCAATCTTATTGTAGGTGAACTCAATTATGGGTAGGCATTGATCCCAATCAGTCATGTTTTGATTGACAGCAACTCAGAGTAGAGTTCCTACTGTCTTATTAACAACCTCGGTCTGTCCGTCTACTTGTGGATGGTAAGACGTGCTAAATAATATTTAGGTTCTCATTCACTTCTATAATGTTCTCGAGAAGTGTCTCATGAATTTCGAATCTCGGTGTGAAATAATGGTCTTAGGCACTCTATGGAACTTTACGATCTCCTATAAGAATAGAAAAGAAATAGCAAAAACATCATTAGTTTTGGAACTTGGCACAAAGTGCGCCATCTTATTCAATCAATCTACGACCACCATGATGGAGTCCTTCCATCAGGATATCATTGGCAGTCTTAACATAAAGTCCATGCTTAGCTCAGACCATATTTTAGATGGGATTAGCAATGGTAAATATTGTCCTTACTCAGCTTGGCTTGTAGCCCTTCTACAGGCTTGGACATCTCTCATCATCCTTAGCTAAAAGAATCTAGAGGCTAATACTTCATGAGTTTGGTGCTTGCTAAAATGTCCAAACAATTTACCACCATGCGCTTCGGGTGCTAATAATTCTCACATAGAACGGGTCGAGATAAGCAACCTTCTCTTTTTGAATAAGTATCTGTCCTCCTTGTGATAATCACCAAGTGTTCGGTCTTCTTTACACCTGGCATAGATAAGGCTAAAGTGTGGATCCTCAGCATACAAGTCCTTGATCATAAAAAATCCGAGTAATTTGGTCTACATTCAGTTAAGAGGAAATGTCGTTGTAATAGGGCATTAGCCACAACATTGTTCTTGCCATTCTTGTACTTGACAACATAAGAAAATCCTTCCATAAACTTAACCCACTTGTCTTGTCTTCGAGTCAACCTTGGCTGGCTCTTCAAATATCTCAAAGATTCATGTTTACTATAAATCACAAATTCTTTGGGTAATAGGTAATGTTGCTAAATAGTCGGACCTTGAATCAAGGAGTAAAACTCCTTATCATATACAAAGTAATTGAGTGCAGCCCCTCTAAGATTTTCACTAAAATAAGCAATAAGTCGAACTTCCTACATCAACACGGCTCCTATGCCTAGTCCGAATGCATTCTACTCCACTCCAAATACTTTGTTAAAGCTCGATAGAGCTAAGACTAGGGCGGTAGTCAGCTTTTCCTTCACCCCTTCAAAACTCCTCTATTCCTTCTCTCCCCATCTAAACTCTACATTTTTCTTCGACAGCTCGATGAACGGGGCCACAATAGTACTAAAATTTCTTATAAATCAATAATAAAATGATGCCAAGCTATGGAAGCTTCATACATCGACTAAACTGGTTGGTACAGGCTATTCAGTAATAGCCTTCACTTTCTCCTCATCCACTTATATATCTCCTTTACTCACAACGAACCCTAAGAAGACTACTTTAGGTCAACAAAAGTCACATTTTGTTAGATTGGCATAAAGCTTCTTAGCTTGAAGTTTCGAGAAAAACTACTTGAAGATGCTCATAGTGAGTCTCCAATTCAAGGCTACAGATAAGAATATCATCAAAATATACAACAACAAACTTTCCAATGAATTCTCAAAGCACATGATTCATCAATATTATGAATGTGTTTGGGGCATTTGATAAGACAAATGGCATCATAAGCCATTTATATAATCCATGGAATGTCTTAAATGCGGTATTGCACTCATCTCCCTCTCATATTCAGATCTGATGGTATCGAGATTTGAGATCAATCTTGGAGAGTATGTTTGCTTGATTTAATTTGTCAAGCATGTCATTAAGTCTAAGTATAAGATACCTATACTTGATGGTGATTCGATGGATAGCTTGGCTATCTACACACATCCTTTATGACCCATCTTTCTTTGGCACTAATAGAGTTGGTATGACATATGGGCTTAAGGACTCTAGTACATACCCTTGCTTCAACAATTCATCTACTTATCTTTATAGCTCGACAACTTGTTCAAGGTTCAGCTTGTAAGCAAGCCAATTCAGTAATGTGGCTCCTAGTTGTAAGTTTATTACGTGCTCAATGCTTCAGATTGGGGCCAGAACTTCTGGTAGTTCACTAGGGAATAGGCTGGCAAACTCATTTAGTAAGGTTCTCACATCGGCAAGTAGCAATTCCTCACCCGATACTCTCATCTCAAGTAACCTTCTGACCAGCAGATAGGTCAGCTCTTCAAGTTTCATCTCTCTCTTCAACTTGCCTCGGATCATCACCAAAGCCTCTTTCTTGATAAATCAACTTAATTGAGTATACATATTTTTAACTTGTTTAGCAATCATAAGGCTTAACTTTACCTTCCTGCCTTTGTATTTTAAGAAACATGTGTTCTTCCTTCCATTATATATTACATTCCAATCAAACATCCATGGTCATCCTAAAAGAATATGAGACGCACTCATGGGTAACACATCATAGAGCACTTCATCTCAGTAGTTTCTAATACTAATCTGTACAATCACTTGCTTATTCACTTGCAAGGCTCCCTTGTTATTAAGCCAATGCAGTTTATAAGGCTTGAGGTAGGGCTTGGTTAGTAACTTTGGTTGCTAGACCATGAATGCAAATGCTACATTAGTGCAGCTACCATTGTCAACAATTAATGCACACAATGACCTATTCACTTTATAGCCAATGTAGAACAAATTTTCTCACTACTTGTCCTTTAGTATAGGACTCACACTCATCACTCTCCTTAATACCATAGTTATAGGCATAAAATTACCCTCTTCACTATAAATGACTCCTCTTCCTCGGATTGTTATGGGTATCCAGATTCTTTGGACTTCTCATATGTACTATCAACTTTAATGGTTGGCATTTCTCCTTTGATCACTATCACTCATCTGTCCAAACATTATGCGGCCATATGTCCAAACCCTTGACACTTAAAGCACTTAATCTCACTCGTTCTCACTCGTTTTTCTTCATGAGCTCTAGCCTTTCTCAAACTTCCTCGGGATCTCTTTCTCATCTGCTCGGGTAGTTTAAGCAAGTCAAACCTCAACAACTTTACTTGGTTTTTATCGCATAGATTTGTATAGGAAAGGTTAGCTAAGGGTAGGCCAACTAATAAGAGCTCAAAACCTTCTAGCTCAGCTCTTCTCAATCTTTTCATCAACTTGAATAGCTTCATCAAGTATACCAATGTCCATAGTCTCCAAAACATCTCTAATCTTATACTCCAACCCACTAACGAATTAAGATATAGTTCGGTCTTCAAGCTTAACAACTTCACAGTAGATCGTTAACATTTGAAATTCCTTCACATACGCATCAACCCTTAATCCTCTTTACCTTAACTCCTATAATATCTTAAATGTGTCTTGTAAGTAATAGTTCGAGACAAATCTTCTTCTCGTGACTCATTTCATTTCATTCCAGTTTCTAACTTCAGGTTCTCCTTCTCTTCTTTAGGTAGCTTGCAAATTTTTCCACCATAGAGCAGCATAACCAGTAAACTCCAACATAGCAAGTCTAACCTTAACATTATCAGGAACTTGGTAGCACTCAAACTACTTCTCAATCTTATCTACTCAATCCAAGTAGTCCTTAGCACCACCACTCCTAAAAAAACTAAGAATATGCATCTTCGATTCCTCCACTTTAGGAGCTCAGATATTCCTCGCCTCAGGTTCGCAATACTTTTCCTCCTCATCACCTACTTCTTCATCCTCTTCTTTGATCTTATCTAACGCTAGTCTACGTCGAGCAACTTTGTCCATTCCTCTTAAGTTAGGATGGGGCATTAGCTCTACCATTTTGGCCATTGGCCTCTCTCTGGCAGCTCATTAACTTCGCCTTTATGGGGGTCATTTTGAGCTTACTGCCTATCTTCATTTATGGAAATCACCTGATCAATAAGACTATCCAATCGTTCATCTACAGATTAGGGTATAAAACTTCCTTGATGACTTTAGCCATTATGAGCACCACTCTCTTTGTTACCCAAAGTCCTTGGACACTAAGTTGAACATTGTTGTCTATTATAATAGATTAACAGTTGAAAAACAACTCAAAATTCTTTCCATGAACAACAACAACAAAACAACACCTAAGACTCCCATAGTTATTACAACCAACGCGTAATAAACTAAATTGACACTCACACTCTGTTTTGCATACAAGAAATAGGGGAAAGCAAGCACTAGACTTCTTTAACACTAAATACTCTTCAGTCACTTACAAAAACTACAGACAGTTTCTAAAACATACTTACAGCAATAGTAAGTCACTTAAAGCACCAAGTAATAGAAACTTGCTCAAACTTAGCCAAGCTCTGATAGCAAAATAATATGGATCACTGAGAAAGGGAAAATATATGGCTATCGATATTACATGAACCAAGGGTTGGTTCAAACTGCAAGATAGTCTTAAAGATAAATAGAATTCGAGGTTTAATCAGGGGTCCTCGTGCATTAATGATAAATATGACTCACCAATGCCCCAGACAAATGTAGGTCACACTTGATATTATGTACAAGTGTAGCTGGAGAGTACTCGTCGTTAATTCATGCTTACAATGAACTAGATAAGACTAATCGAGAGCAAGCAAAGGATACTTAGCTCATAAAGGAAAGTATGTCTAAAAGCTTAATATCATTCGTTGTTGCGGCTATTACATGTTACAAGGATTTATATAGCCCAATTAAGGCAAGTCTTAGATAGACGTAAATTACAAAAAAGATTCCTATTAAAAAAGGAAAGGGGAATAGATTACAAGGGTAAAGTTGTAAATAGACAAAAAAATAATCAAATACAAAAAGGACAATATGAATGTCAAAAAATGATACGTGTATCAACTGTCTAGCTTGTGGTTCTGATGATACTGCTTATAGAGTAGAGCTAATTCTAAGTAAAGTGCATCAGGTTAGATGCTTAGTAGCTCATCTATTAAGGGCTTAGAGAGGGTTAGTCCAGTGGGCGACCATTCATCAACTCGACTTAGTTGGTCAGATCAAAAGTGAGAAGCTCGACCTCGAATATGTATCAGCTCGGCCATATGCAAATTCAATGCTTGTCTTTGGCGTGGCAATAAGTAGTCGACTTAGTAATTGGTCAAGCACCTCAAAAATCTTCTCAATGAGACAAAGAGAGGTCAAAGCAAAGTACCTAAATGGTTCATGATGGAAAATACAATGTTCTTTAGAGCTCGACTCTCCTTAAATAGCTTGGCAAACTACATGGTTGAGTCTTTAAGCTCAAGAGCAAGTGATTAGTTTGTGATTCTTATCAATACCAATGAGCATCACTGTAACATAAGAGTTGATGATGGGTTTATAAGTATCAAAGTCATACATACTTAGATTGTATGTATTATCATCATTATATGTCATTTAAAAGATATGAAATTAGGTAACGATTAGCCTATGGTGCAACGTTTTGAGCATTGTCATACATATAACATTAACTCTCTTATAAATGATATGACTTCGTTTACTAATGTAGAGGCTCAATTAGTTAATGAGAGTTTAGAGAACCTACTTGTGTAAGATGAGGAGATAAGAAATGTAGCATCTCCTATAGTTGATTATGATATCAACATGTTGATGACAATACATATACACCCTGAGACTATTATCAAAGACGTAGAGAGAGTACCAAGGATCTAATAAAGCATAACATCGTACCAATGTCCATTACGATGAAGATGATGAAGTGGATGATACATTTATAAACTATAATAATAGTGACGAGGATTGTAAGATTTTCTTTTAATTATGTCAGTATGCTTTACCTATCAATTAATGATATCCACAAAACAAGTATGAATTCAAGAAGGGAAAAAAGGAAAAAAGAGATAAGAGACTATGTAGTTGGATATGATTAAGAAAATATATTTGATTTATTACGAATATCATCATTATGCTACAATACTTTAGCTAACCTAAATCAAGTTAAATAGTGTTATTTTATATTTCTATCTCTTAATATTTTCTTATTTGGAGGTACATATAAACTGCTCATATATCTTTTTATTTTACTTATGTTTACAATACTTTTTGTTTATAATCTTAATGTTCAACTGTAGGATTGTAATGGTTGGAGGGCTAAAAGATGTACCAAGAAGGGAAGCAAGGATTTATTGGAACGCACAACCCATCATTAGTACTCAATCAAATTCTCAGCATATTGAGGAAGAGCAGCATTCATCTCCTAGCACATGATTTAATTATTGTAGATGCACTCTCTATGCATATGAATAACCTTGTAAATATGAATCTATCGAGTAGTCTTCCACCTAATTATATTCCATCCTTAGGTGATTTATCTAAATTCAATTTTGTCATGTAATCTTGTTAAATAAAAGTAGTAAATATTGTTGAATAGTTTATCCTCATATTATAGCTAATGTTGGCACATCATGTTCTGGCAATAAGAGAGGGTAATATCAATAACCAGCACTAGAGAAGGAAAATAATAAATAGAAGAGTAAGATGGTAATAGAGTTGGTACTTCTCCAGCCCATCTAGTTGCATCAAAGCAATAATCAAATCTTGCATCTAAGATAAGGAATTATTATAGGAACTTCTTGCCACTACAAGTAGAGAGTAATTGGAGAACAATTCTTGAATCAAAGAAACAGTAGGCGTGGGCAAGAATCCAGGTTAGTATCATCAAATGTTTGAATTTGATTGATACCATATATCATTTTTAATGTTTCTTGCAAGTTATGTTGTACCTACAAAGTTATGTTTCTTGCTTTGTATCTTTTGTCTAGGAATTTGAATGTGTTAGTAATTTTACCATAACATAATTCATTATCTCATACTTTCTTGCTCAATATTATCATATTACAATACTCAAGATTATCATATTACAGTGCTCAACATTATTAAGAAAAATTCTAAATATTAACTTTTTATTTATGACTTCAATATCTTCTTCTCTTGTATTCTATAAGAGCATTTAAATCTTTTAACTATTATATGGACTGTAATATTTCATTTTATGTTATCATTATCTTTTTTTCTTCTTCTTCTTCTTCTTCTAGAATTGGCTTAATGTTAATGATATCATAAATGATCCAAGAAAATACCAAAAAGCTAATAAATGGATGGGACCTCTTCCTAGAAAATTTCGATGCAATGTTCATGAAAAATAGAAGATAGATACTCGTAAATCTTGACTTAAAGGCCGTAATGATGAAGATTAAAAAAATATCACTAACTCTTGGAAGTATGAGTGCATGGAAAAAATAAAAATTCTAGAATTAGAAGAACTAATAAAAAAGTTAAGTTATCATTAAGCGATACTTTGGTATTTAACATAACAATTTTAGAAAATTATATGTAATTTTGAATGGGGCAATGTCAATATTTGTATCCAAACTTTGCAAAATTTTACAATTATATACCTAAAGTTTGAAGTTGTATTAAAATACATCCAATTGAAAGTTTTCTTATTCCCATCTACTCTTCTGTTATCTAACCTTAACCCCATTAATAGAGTCAACATGATAATCCAATAATTTGAAGACACATGTTCCATCTAATTTTTAATTTCCAAGTCCTAATTTCCATTTCCCAATCACCTATCTATGTAAGAAAAGGAATATAAAAGCCACATCAGGAATTCGAAAAAGTGAATAACACAACCAAATAAAAACAACGTAGGCCACAATTGAGATTGTAGATCAATCCTAAAACAAAGAAAATAA
Organism: Lumnitzera racemosa; assembly: GCA_024138005.1. NCBI lineage: Eukaryota > Viridiplantae > Streptophyta > Magnoliopsida > Myrtales > Combretaceae > Lumnitzera > Lumnitzera racemosa. Next base: position 76,080,095 of record JAMXBC010000004.1, on the reverse strand, counting down.
CCTAACCCTAAAACCTCAAAAATTGAAACCCTAGAAATTAGAAATCTTGAAATTAACACTCTATGGAACCTTAGAAAATTTGTCTTGTAGGAGTGATTGTTTGGTAATGAAGATGGCAGGAGAACAAATGGATGATTCAAGGTACAGATTTCGACTCTTTTATTGCCTATCTTATTCTGACTTTATGCATCATGGGTAGGAAGAAGATGATGTCTGTGCCTCTTAGGGACTTAAGAGAGGACTTTGACAAACTTATGGAATTTGCACAAGACATCTTTCACAATTCACTCTTCTAAAAGACAATCTACTCAATAAGATTTTTACTTTCCTAAACTCAAGATGAGCTCCTCATAAGGTTAGGTTTTTTATTTATGTGAAATATAGGAGGAAAGGGCAACGAATTTTGTTTTTTCTGTGGATTCAAAAGTTAGGTTTTGCAATTGACAGATTGTAGGTTAGGGTTTCGAATGGTGGATGAGGATTTAGGGTTCCATTGTGAAGGGAAATGTACTGCGATTGAAATTGTTTGTTTTTCATATGACTTGTTGTAGTACTTTATTTCCAACATGGATGGCTAACTAGGAAAAAAAAAAGTGATGTAGAGAGATGAAATTTAATAGTCCACATGTCTTTCAATTATTGGCTTTTATTGCCTATTGTACTAACAGTGTTAAAGGAGGTTAACAGAGAGGTATATTAAGATATGTAAAAGTTCAATTCAGTGTATTTCAATACAACCTAAAAGTTCAAATGTAAAATTGCAAAGTTTTGCAACGTTTGAGTACAAATGGTGACATTGTCCCAATTTTGAATTATAGAAAATGAAGTCTATGAATGGGCGGGATGCAAACAAGTTGTGTAAAACACAGAGAAGTGAGAGTAAGTCCTTTAAAAGTAGAAAAATTGAATATATAAGTTTAGATAATGTTATGTATTTGATACTAAAATTACTTAGGGATTTCACATTTTATTTCGTGGCCAATTAAATCGAGCAACATAATGAACCAGCTTAATGTTATTGAGCTCTTCAAGCAAATACTTGGTTAGGTCTGAATGAGCTACAAATGATATGTTAATATTGACAATACTTTATTTTTTCACAATTTTAACGAAAATTTTAGGGTGAAATCTTTCTAATTTTTGTTATTATGGTTAAATATAGGCTAAAATTGTCCAAATGTTTAAAGAATCACAATTTTTAAATATACTAAAGTTTTTTATGGAAATTGTTTATTAGTATATGAAAGGACCAATTACCATTCAGGTAGGGTTATGGCCCATCACCTATTGGAAAATCCATGAAACAAACTTCTATACATAAAGAAAACAGAATATTACAAGAGGAACTTAAAGAAAAAAAAACAATTACATAAAAAGTGAGATATTGGGTTTGAAGAATTATGTAATTTTTAGCATGCTAAGAAGATAAGTTATGTCTTCTGATTTGTTCTAATTTGAAGCTGTTTCCTCTCCAATTTTGATTTATTTGTATGTTCTTAAATTAGTGTTTCACTTATTAAAGTAGTTGTTTAGATGAATTTTTCTTCAAAAAGATTGAATCAAGATCCAATTTGTATGAAATAATTATATTAATAGTTGGTAAAGCTTTTATAGTTCATATAATGCATTATATATCTTTTGCTTTTCATAAAATTAATTCTATGACTATATTATAACATTTTTGTAGTTGAATAATCTTGTTCAAGTATTATCAAGGCTTTACCCAGACTCAGCACCCAATTCAAGTGATTTATTAAACAACACTGTCTCATTTATTGTATGATTATATAAATGTATTGTTTTAAACATCTATGCATATTTGTAGCAAGATCACCAATTAATGGCAAGTTTATTCCTTCTTCAATACCACATGGTTGTGATGACGATAATGCAAATGGAGAATAGAGATGCTTATGAAGGATGGTTCATTTTGTTATAAATATAGTAAAGTTTGGTTGTTTTGGAAGTAATTGTTGTGAAGGTAGGTTATTTTGTTAGTAGCTATGCAAAGTTTGGTTATTTTGGTAATAGCCGTAGTGAAGTTTGGTAATAGCTATGGTGATATTTGTGTTTTTTTTTTTTTTTTGTTAATAGCTGCGATGAAACTTAGACAACCATAAACAAGATATGTTTATGACTCTTTTGGATATCTTTATGATACTCTTCAACTTTAGAGAATTATTCAGGTGAATAATGCAAATATGTCTTATAATTAGATAGTTGTCTTTATATGGGTCAAATAACAAAATCACTTGTAAATATTATCTCTTTGTCCTACAATTTTAGTGATGCTTAATTGTCAAAATTAATATTTTTAGTGACATTTAAATGTTACGAAATGTAATTGAATAGGATTTCAGTTAAACTTTAGTCATATTTAAATGTTTCCAAACATTGTTCTTTTTATTATGTTTAAACATTACCAAATGTAATTGTTTTTGTTAACATTTAAAAGTTACCAATTATCATATATACAGATATATATTTTGAAACATTTAAACGTCACCTATGACTACTCATAGGTGACATTTAAACGTTACCAAATATCATTCTTTTTTAACAATTAAACATTATTAAATATTATTAATTTGTGAGATTTCGTCCCTTTTTCAAGTACATAGTTATCGTTTTGTAATGTTTAAATGTCACAAACAGTTGTTTATTGGTGATTTTTAAATGTTAATAATATTATATGATTTGGTGGCGTCTATATTTTTTGTAACGTTTAATTTTTAAACATTAAAAGTTATTTTCTGTATACATTTTGCAACATCTATTAGTAACATTTAATAAACATCAAAGTTTTCATAATGTTTACTTAAATTTTAATAACGTTTATTAAATGTCACTAAATGTCAAAATTCTTATGCTTCTGTCTTACTTTGATAATTGTTATATTAGACTGTAAGGGACTTTAAAATACCATATGTACTTTAGAAAGAAATTATAGGGTTGGTAGAGGATGCAGAGTCATCAAGTTGAGTTGTCATGATAAGTAGTGATGCATACCGTGATCAAGAATAAATAAGGTTGGTCGCTGGATAAGTCCAAGCTTGACGAAAGCTTGAAAATGATGATGAGGAATACGTAAAAGAACAAAAAAGTGAATGAAAAGTAAGCAACACCTATAAACAGCTCCAAAGGATATGATGAACCGGTGGAACTTTTGAGAACTTACTGTACACCTTAATATGATGCACGAGATGGTTCAGTAAGGTTACATCACTTAGCCTTATTTAAGGGTTAGCATTAGAGTAAAATGAGACTAAACAAAAAATGTTTACGAAAGGAAGAATATTCAGTTGTATTGATGATAATATCCCCCTTTTTGCTACAGTATAAGGGTGTTTACATCAGATAAGTTAAGGCAACTTGCCTAAAAGGAGAAAAAATAAAAAGGGTATTTCCCAAAGAACTAATGTACAAGAATACAAAGGGTAAAAATAAATATTTAAGAAAAATAATAATTAGTGTAACAAATTCTACACGTGGTCCTGTACACATGACGGAGGTGCATTGGTAAGGTCATTGGAAAATGCAGACAAAGGAATACTATCAAATTACTTATCCGAGTATGGGTGACTGAAGATTAGTTTGGGATCTCTCTCTCAGCTTCTTAACAAGGATGATATCGAGCAACTGGTCGACTCGGACGTAAGTAAGCATACATGGTTTGGCCGTTGTCTTGACATTCTATAATTTGGCATCAAACCTTCGAGAAGTGGGCAGTCATATGACCTAGCATGCCGAGTTGATAGGCAAGGAGATACTCAGCTTCAACAGGAGTCGGCTAGAGTAAGAGGATTTGCCTTGTCATTCCCTCTAACCCTCAAGCTCACCTATGGGTTAAAGGCATAATAGCTTGATTCCTATCATTCCCTTAAAGTTGATTTGGATTTGGGATCAAATCTGAATGTTCTTCGATCAGGTCTCCATCAGGATAATATGGATTGAGGTCAGCAATGTTGCAGGTGTTAGAAACCTCATAATCTTCAAGTAACTCTAACCTATAAGCATTGTCATTGATCTTCTAGAGGATTTTGAAAGGTCCTTTAGCTCTTGTAGATAACTTGTTCTTCCTCTTGCTTGAAAACCTTTTCTTACTCAAGTACAGCCACACCAAGTCTCCTGGTTGGAATTGTTTAACCATTTTACCCTTAGTCTTTTCTCGCATTCTTTTGGCAGCTTTGTCTATTTGCTGAGTAACTTTGTTGTAGATGTGTTAAAGGGACTGTATTCGAGCTCTCGTGTCAAGGTCTTCTTCCTTAGATGCAGGTACAAGGGTATGATCAAAGGGTAACTCGAGATTGAAACCATAGATAACCTCAAAGAGGGTCTGTTTGGTGGTGTCATGTACTGTTCGGTTGTAAGCAAATTTGACCACCAGTAAGCAAGCGTCCTAATTAGCCAAGTTCTTACCCACTGTACTTTGGAGCAGTGACCCCAAAGTACAATTGACTACCTTTATTCAGCCATCCGTTTAGGGTTAATAGGAAGTACTACATAGCAATTTGGTCCTCATCCATTGCCACAAAGTTCTCCAGAAATGGCTGAAAAACTTTGGATCTCTATCTAATACTATGCTTCTCAACACATCGAGTAACCTAACAATTTCTTATAAGAAAATAGAAGCAATAGTCAAAGCATCGTTAGTCTTGGAGCAAGGCATAAAATGTGCCATCTTGCTGAACCTATCCACAACAACCATTATAGAATCTTTCGTTCGAATAGTTCGTGATAATCTGAGAATAAAGTCCATGCTCAACTCAGTCCATGGTTTCGTCAATATAGGTAGGGGCATTACCTTCCCTTGCTTTGCTCGGCATTTAGCCCTCTTGTACATAGCATAGTCTTCTACAACTTAATGCACATTACACCTCATTTTTTGCCAAAAGAAACAACCATTCAACAGCTCATAAGTCTTTCTCTCCCCAAAATGCCCGGAGAGTCCTCCACTGTGGGCTTCCCTAATTAGTAATTCCCTTAGTGAACAGGTAGGTACGCATAATTTCTCTCCTCAAAACAAGTATCTATCCTCCATATGATACTCATCCACGATCCTTCCATCAATACAATACGCAAGTATAGGTCCAAAGTATGGATCCCTAAAGTATTATTTCTTAATGCTCGCAAACCCAAACAATCTTGTCTGTAGTTCATTCAAGGGTGCATGTCTTCTTGAATGAGCATTGATAACTCTTATTTTAAATACATTTCACATGGTGATTTTATAATATTTTCTTTATATATTTGGTTTTCTTTAAAGAAATTAATACTTAATTAAGTAAAATTTTGATTTCAAGGTTTAAGCGCGTTCTTGGATTGAAAATAAAGAAAAGGAATCAAGTTTCACTCAATTTAGAGTTCAAATGAATGAGTTATGAAGTTTCGAAGTTACATAAATAATAGGAATTTTGGTCAGAAAGTTACACAATTTAGGACATAGTTGTGTCCCCAGGCTATGTCCATTCAGGAAGATTTTAAGTCCCAAGATCAGAAAGTTACACAACCTGGGGACACAACTGTGTCTCAGGCTGTGTCTGGTGACGAAAAAAGGAACCTTACAATACATTATAAAATGACATACTAGGGTTTTACACATAACTTGGGACATTCAAAAGAGAAGAGACTTGAAGAAAAGGAGGAGCAAAAGGCAAAAGCAACACTCAACTTCAAGATTGAAGAGATTTATCATCAACAAAAGGGATTTTTCATGTTTTATTTCTTGATTTTGTTGCAATTTGTTTTTAGTTATATTATGATAGCTTAAGATTCTTGTATTTAAGATTATAGAACCTAGAGTTTCATATGACTATTAGATTTATTGATAATTTTCAATAAAGTTTCTATCTTTTCTTAATTCAATTATTTTATTTAATTGTTAATTGATATTTCTAGGGTATCAATCTATGATATTGTGCATGATGATTGAGAAATCACGTGTACTAAGATCTTGACATAATTGGAGAGAATTACATGTATACTTAGAGATAAGATACATGTTTCTTTCGAAAAGTTATTCTTTTGTGTAGGAATTCACTATACATTAATGTAATTCTGAATTATATTACTAAGTGAAGAGATTCCAGTAAATAATTTAGAATTAAAGTTAATATGCTTGAGAAAGGTGTTAACTTTAATTGTGAATCCCTTTGGTCAAGAATAATAGAGATTGAATTGGATACATTTTAAGTGGTTACATGTTAAACACTAGGGGAAATAATTCCTAAATACATTATTTGCCTTCTTGAAGTTGTTCTTAATTTTATCGCTTTCTAAATTGCTTAATCAAGTCTCATAATTAGGTTAGTTTATTAATTTTAGTATTTTTAATCCATTCAACTCATCACAATTTTCTGGTTAGATAATAAAGCTAAGCTTAATATTAGTACTCGAGGTCTCTGAAGGATCGACTCGAACTCATATCTACTATATTAAAACCGATAGGTACACTTGCCTTATATCAAGCATCTACAACCATGTTGCTCTTTTTTTATTTATATTTTATTATGAAGTTAAACCCCTCAAGAAATTTGACCCACCTTACCTACCGCTTCGACAACTTCGTCTAGGTTTGGAGATATCTTAGAGACTTATGGTCGATATAGATGATAAATTCTCTCGGTAACAAATAATGCTGCCATACTTACAGTACTTGAATAAGTGTTAAAAGTTCCTTGTCATACACATAGTAGTTTAGCTAAAGTCCCCTGAGCTTGTTACTATAGTAGGTAATTGGTTAGCTTTTCTACATTAAGACGGCCCTTATTCCAATGCCTGACGTGTCATATTTCAACTCAAATTTTTTCTCAAAGTCAGGTATAACTAATACAGGGGTAGAGGTCAACCTTTCCTTTATCTCAACAAAACTTCTCTCTTCCTTTTCTCTCCATCGAAAGTTGATGTTCTTCTTCATCAACTCAATAAGGGGTATGGTGGGGGTATTGAAATTTCTGATGAATCTTCTATAAAAGGAAGCCAATCCATGAAAACTTCTTACTTTGGCACAAGTAGTAGGAGTCAACCATTCGTCGATTTCTCTTCTCGTCATCCACTCGCAAGCCTTCTCCACTTACTACATAACCCAAGAATACCACTTCCTCCTAACAAAAGTAACATTTCTTAAGGTTGTCAAATAATCTCTTGGCACAGAGAACATTTAGGGTGGCTTAGTGATAACTCTTATTTTAAATACATTTCACATGGTGATTTTATAGTATTTTCCTTACATCTTTGGTTTTCTTTAAAGAAATTGATACTTAATTGAGTAAAATTTTGATTTCAAGGTTTGAATGCGTTCTTGGATTGAAAACGAAGAAAAGGAATCAAGTTTCACTCAATTCGAAGTTCAAATGAATGAGTTATGAAGTTTTGAAGTTACACAGTCTAGGACATAACTGTGTCCCCAGGCTGTGTCCATCCAGGAAAATATGCTGAAGTCAGAAAGTTACACGACCTGGGGACACGACTGTGTCCCAGGCCGTGTCTAGTGACGAAAACGGAAACCTTTTAATACATTATAAAAGGACATACCTGGGTTTCATATAGAAGATGAGACATTCAAAAGAGAAGAGGCTTGAGGAGAAAGAGAGAAAAAAGGCGAAAGCAACATTCAACTTCAAGATTGAAGAGATTTATTATCAATAAAAAGGGGTTTTCATGTTTGATTTATTAATTTTGCTGCAATTCATTTTTAGTTTCATTATGATAGCTATGATAGCTTAAGACTTTTGTATTTAGGATTATGGAACCTAGGGTTTCATGTGACTATTGGGTTGATTTATAATTTTCAATAAAGTTTTTATCTTTTCTTGATTTAATTATGTTATTTAATTGTTAATTGATATTTCTAGAGTATCAACATATGATATTATGCATGATGATTGAGAAATCACATGTGTAATAAGATCTGACATAATTGGAGAGAATTAGATATATATTTAGAGATAAGATATATCTTTCTTTCGGAAAGTCATTCTTTTGTATGGGAATTCATTATACATTAATGCGATTCTAAATTATATTACTAAGTGAAGAGATTCCTGTAAATAATTTAAGATTAGGGTTAATAGGCTTGAGAAAGGTATTAACTTTAATTGTGAATCCCTCCGGTCAAGAATAATAAAAATTGAATTGAATATATTTTAAGCGTTCACATGTTAAATACTAGGGGAAATAATTCCTAAATACGTTATTACCTTCTTGAAGTTGTTCTTAGTTTTATCGCTTTCTAAATTGCTTAATCAAGTCTCATAATTAGTTTAGTTTGTCAATTTTAATATTTTTAATTCACTAAACCCATCATAGTTTTCCGGTTAGATAATAAAGCTAAGGTTAATATTAGTATTCGAAGTCTTTGATTGATCGACTCGGACTCACATCCGCTATATTAAAACTAATAGGTGCACTTGCCTGATATCACTTGGAGATGTTCATAGTGACTCGATATGTCATCAAAATAGACCATGACGTCGTTAAAATACACCATAACATAATTCCCCATTAGATGTCTTAGCACATGGTTCATCAATCTCATGAAAGTACTTGGGGCATTCGACAAGCAAAATGGCATGACCATCTACTCATAGAGCCTATGCCCAATTTTGAAAGCAATTTTCCACTCATCTCCTAGCCTTATGCGAATTTGATGATAGCTAGACTTTAGATCAATCTTATCAAAGATCTTGGCTCCACTTAATTCATCCAACATATCTTCCAACCTAGGGATTGGAAACCTATATTTAATTGTTATCTTGTTTACTGCTCGGCTATCAATACACATTCACCAGGTTCCATCCTTTTTCAGCACTAGAGGTGCCGGTACAACATAAGAGCAAAGACTTTCCCTAACATACCCTCTCTTTAATAATTCATTGACTTGTCGCTGGAGTTTAGAAGCCTGTTTAAGACTCATCTAATAAGTTGGCTTATTTGACAGGGCGGTATCGAGTATTAAGTCAATACAATGTTCTATGCCTCGAATAGGGGGTAATCCTTCGCGTAATAGTTCTAAGAACAGATCAGCATACTCATCCAGCAACTCTTTTACTTCAATAGGTAGTTCACCCCGCTCCTTCAACTCTAATAGACGCCTTACCAACAGGAAGGTCAACATGTCAGCTTAAACAGCCTCTTGGTGCTTGGCTCCACTCATCATCAGAGTTTTCTTCAATCCACGAGCAAGTTTTCCCTATAGTTTGTTAACTTCACTCAGTAGCATCGGGTTTATCTTGATCTTCCTACTATCCTTCTCAAACATATATGTGTTCTGGTATCTATCACGGATAACTCTTCTATTATACAACCACGGTCTACCTAGTAACATGTGAAAAGTGCACATAAGTAATATGTTGCAGAGAATCTAGTCAGAGTAATTTTCAATAGTGATTAGTAGTAGTACCTGTCGAGTGACATGCAATGTTCGCTTTTGACTCAACTAGTGCAACTTGTATGGCCTTGGATGTACAACAGTCGACAACTTCAATTTTGTGATCAAATCGACTAATGCCACATTAGTGGAACTACCACTATCCATAATGAGGGCACACACTTAATTATTCACCTCATAAGTGATATGAAACAAATTCTCTCTCTACTCTTACTCGCGTGAGGGTTTCATGTTCGTTACACATCGAACAACCAAGATCAACTAATCCAAGTCCTTGGCAAACATGTCCTTCTCAATCAGTTCATTATCATGAGAAACTTCTTTCTTGGAAGGGCTTTCCTCCTCCTCAGGTTCTTCATCAGTACTTTCTACTTCCAGCTTCAGGACGTCTCTTGATTCCGGCATTGAGCAACAATATGTCTAAACTCTTGGCACTTGAAGCACTCAATTTGGCTCGTTTTCGTACTAAATCCTTGCCCTTTCTCATAAGTTCGAGTCGGCACGTCATTGTTAGGTCGACTCTTCTGTTTGACTCGAACATCTACCTTCCGGATCGGCTCAGTAGTTAAATGAGCTCGATGACTTCCCTATCCCGATCGACTAGTCGATAGTCTAGTCAATACTTAGCTTCTTTTCTGCCTCTCCACTCGTTAAGCTATGTGAATGGCTTCATCCATTATGGTGAATCGTTAGAGTTTCACAATGTCTCGAATGTCATCTCTTAATCTAGTAAGGAACCTAGAGATTGTTTGTGCTGATGGTTTCTCCACTTCACAGTGGATCATAAGCACTTGAAATTCTTGGACATACTTATCAATAATTTGTCCTCCTTGTCTCGGCTCCTGAAGCTAAGTAAAAGCATCTTGTAGATAAGTATTCAGCACAAATCTGTTTTTGAGTATTCTCTTCATTTAAAGCCAAGTATTAATCGCTTTGTATCATTCTCGTCTCCTCATAGCTTGGAAATTCTTCCACCATATGGAGGCATATCTAGAGAACTCAACAGCAATAATTCTCATTTTCTCGTAATCCTCATATTGGTAATAGTCAAACATATGTTCCACTTTCTCATAATCCTCAAATTAGTAATAGTTAAACATATGCTCCACTTTCTCTTCCAATTCTAAGTATTCATTTGCAGTCTTAAGCCCATTAAAGCTTAGAATCTAGAGCTTCACATGATCAGATGCTCTAGGTGCTTGAACTCACCCTTCTTCTTCATAGTACTCTTCTTATTTCTTTTCTCCCATGTCTCTCAAGTCAATCCTTCTCCTTAATTGTCCACTTATTCCTCCACCTCGAACTTGTTAAGCTAGGTTATGACCTCTCACAGGTCAAGCAACTTATGAGGTGTTATGCATAAGCCAACGTATGAACAACTCGAGTTAAATCCACTAAGAAATTAGCCACCTCATCAAGTCTTTAATCAATGCCCCTAGATGTTCCTTGAGACTGTTGACCATGGTAGACAACACCACCGTTGCCATCCGCGGCACCAACATTAATATTCGCGTCTAACATTTTCTCTGAAAGACTCAAATCTCAAATTCTCTAATCAAGTGTTTCAGTAAACACTTCCACAAACCAGAAATTTAACAGCCAACAGCATAGAAGGTAAACGAACACAGTAATGTGCTCTGTTTCACACCCGCCAAATAGAGTATAAAAAAAACTTCGAAACAAACTACAACTTAAGTGAAACCTATACTATGATACTAAGATGATATGTACCATGACCAAGAACAAACAAGACCGATTGCTGGATAGGTCCAAGCTTGCCAAAAGCTTGAAAAGGGTGATGAGGAATGCGTAAAAGAACAGAAAAGTGAATGAAAAGTAACACCTACAAACAGCTTCAAAGGATATAATGCACCAGTGGAACTTCCGAGGACTCACGATACAGCTTGATATGGCGCACGTGATGGTCCGATGAGGTTACTCACCACTTAACCTTACTTAAGGGTTAGGATAAGAGTGAAATAAGACTAAACAAACAATGTTTACGAAAGGAAGAATATTCAGTTGTATTGACGATAATGCTCCAGCTACAGCATAAGGGCATTTATACCCGATAAGTTAGGGCAACTTACCTGAAAGGAGAAAAGACAAAAAGGATATTTTCCAAAAAAGTAATGTACAAGAATACAAAGGGTAAAAATAAATATTCACGAAAAACAATAATTATTATAACAAATTCTACACGTGGTCCTGTACACGTAGCAAAGGTGCATTGGTAAGGCCATTGGAGGATGTAGACAATGGAATATGATCAAATTGATTGTCCAAGTAAGGGTGACTGAAGATTAGTCCGAGGTCTCTCTCTCAACTTCTCGGTAAGGATGATGCCAAGCAACTAGTTGGCTCGAACGTAAGTAAGTGTACATGGTTTGGCTATTGTCTCGACATTTTGCAAATCGGCATAAAACCTTTGAGAAGTAGGCAGTCATACTGCTAGGCATGCTGAATCGATAGGCAAGGAGATACTCGACTTTGGTAGGAATCAGTTAGAGCAGGAAGATTCGCCTTGCCATTCCCTCTAGCCTTTGGGCTCAGCTACGAGTTAAAGGCCTAGTAGCCTAATTCCTATCAGGTAAAGTCATTAAGCTGAATTATCATGTTATTTATTTAGCACGTGTTAATACCTAGTTTGTTGTTAAATAGTTGAGAAGCTTGTATATATATATAATAGTTTCTTCTTTTTCTTATCCTCCCTGTAGCAACATGCTTTTACAATAGTTCTTAAAATTCAAGATGGAATCAAAGATAGGTTTTTCTTGATCATTGATTCTTCTCCCAATCAAATTACATTTAGTCCCTTGCTATTGCTTATCTGTTATGATTGAAATTCCAACCAAATTCATCTAATATGAGTAACAAATTGGATAATCTTAGAATTTTACAAGGAGATATAATATCATCTGTTCCTTTGTATGTTTCTTCCTTAGATAATCCGAGAATAGTAATTGATAACATAGTTTTTAATGGTACAAATTGCTTGGAATATACTCAAGCAATTAGGTTGGGATTAGAAGCAAAATTAAAACTAGGTTTTGTTGATGGAACAATAGCTAAACCTAGAGATGATTCACCAAATATGGTCCATTAGACTGGAAATGACTATATGATTCATCGTTGGCTTCTACATTACATGTCAGCTAAGATATCATAGAATTTCTTATATGCTAAGTCGGCGTTTGAATTGTGGAATGAAATTAAAGAGCAATATGGACAATGAAATAAGCCTTTAACATTTTAATTACAACATAAAATATCAAACTTAAAGTAAGGGAGTCAAAGTGTTGGTGCATACTGTAACAAACTAAAGAGGATATGGGATGAACTACAAGCTTTGAATAGTTATCCATCGTATGAATGTGCAAGAATGTGCTTTGATTTAATGTATAATAAAGTGATGAAATTTTTAATGGGCTTAAATGGGGATTTTGAATCCATGCAAAATCAAATATTCTCGATGGAACCCATACCTATTATGAATAAGGTTTTCTATCTTATTCAACAAGTTGAAAAGCAAAAGCATATCAATGGTCACAATTTAGTTGATGTTGAAGGTTCAACTTTGTTTTTAACAAAGAAAACAAAAATTCTATCAATGTTGATAAAAACAAAGGGAAAAGTGTGAAGGTTGTTTGCAAACACTATAGGAATGAAGGTCATATGAGAGAGCTTCTTTCAAATCATTGGATATCTAAACTAATGCAAGGAAAAATAAATTTCTAAAGCAAAACCAAGAGGAACAACTGTTGCAATTGAAACTTGTAGATCAAAATTGGCTTATTCTAATACACCATTTGACACTTTTTCTAAATCAAATTGTGTTATAAGACATAGTTTAGCAGGTGCTATTTCTTTTGATCTAATTCTTATCTAGAATATGTGCCAAGAGATGTACAAGTTGATGAATAATCTGCAAGCACAAATATTACATGAAGCAAGAAGCTATTCAATAGTTAATACAGTACACTTAGTAGGTATATCTAATAAGTTATAGCTCTTATCATAACAATTTATGTGCTTGTGCCGTCAATACTAGGGCCATTGATCATATGACCCCACATAAATCTTTGTTACTCAACCTATACACTTTAGATATCCCATTTTCATCTTTCTATCTGATGGTAGTAACAAATAAGTCACTATTGCTAAGTCAGTTGCTATTACACCCAATCTTATACTGCATAAAGTGTTGTATCTACTAGATTTTACCTATAATTTGCTCTCTGTGTCCCAAGTTCTTAGCAATAAACAAGTCCCGATCACTATTAATTCCTTTCTTTTACACTTTCAGGCCTTAAACATTAAAAGGATTCTTGTTATAGCACATTTTGTCAATAGGTTATATGTTCTTATTCAAAGTCAAGTAAGATGTTCTAGAATACAGGAACCTTAAGTACAGAATAAAAGCTTGTTGCATTTCTTGTAATGATTGAAACTCTTTACACTTGTTACATGCTAAACTTGGCAATTCCTCAATTTTGAAATCGAAACATTTAGTTGCTTATAATTCTCTTAAAACACCATTTGTCTTTGATACTTATCATAAATCTAAGTTTCACAGGTTTCCATTTGAAAGAAGTGATCATCATCCATCTACATTGTTTCATTTGTTGCATGTAGATATACAGGGACCATACCAAACTCAATCAATATTAGGTGCATCCTCCTTTCTTACTCTTGTAGATGATTGTTCCCAAAGTACTTGGACTTATTTGGTGTACATTAAGTCCCAAACTCACCATATACTTAAATACTTCTTTCATTATGTTTCAAACCATATTTCCCTTATGCCAAAGTTTGTGTGATCGGATAATGAGGTTAAGTTCTTATCATACCATTATCAACCGTTGTTTGTTAAATTTAAGGTCTCATATCAAAAGACTACTATATACACTCTACAACAAAATGGGAGGGTAGAACGTAAGTGTAAGCATATGTTAGATACCACTCAAGCATTAAGAATTCATGCCATTCTCCCTAAATGTTTTTAGGGAAAGCATATTTTAATTGCAAATTACCTTATTAATCTCATGCCTGTGCCTATTCTTCAATGGAAAACTCCTTATTAAGTTTTACTTGGAACGCCACCTTCATATGATCACTTACATATTATAGGATGCTTGTGTTATGTTGTGAAGTGTCCAAGACCCTTGATGAAGTTTGATTCAAGAGCTTCTAAGTGTATTTTCTTGGGTTATGCTACTGGTCACAAGGCTTATAAGGTGTATGGTCTTGAGGCCAAGAAAATTATGCTTATAGAGAAGTTTTTTATGAATCATCTTTCCTTTTAAAGATTACACTACTGATTGCATTGATAGTAGAGATGTTGATACTCCAAGTAATGTTTTACCTTATGTTCCTTTAACTGTAGAGCTTGATGTTTTGCCCTCTATTCCTTCACAATCTAATCGCCTAACTATGGAAAATGTTACTGATGCAGGTCTTTAAGCTGATCAATTACAATTGCATATTATTTTTGCTTCCTCCTTAAGGTTATACTAAGGTACAACCGAGTCAAGTTTGCAAGCTTAAGAAATCCTTATATGGCCTAAAGCAAGCATCCTAATAATGGAATATTAAGATCTCATAATTTCTTGTTAAACATGGTTTTACTCAATCAAAAGGTGACTATTCTTTATTTGTAAGATGTGTAGGGGCTATATTCATTTTTGTTCTCTATGTTGATGATTTGCTAGTAACAGGTACTGACATTGCTGCTATTTCTTCTATTAAGTCCGCTTTACATGATGCATTCACTATCAAGGACTTAAAGGAAGATTTTTCGTAGGTCTTTAGTAGTGTAGGAATTCTCAAGGTATTCTCATCAACCAATACAAATTTATTTTGGATATCTTGAAAGATTCAAGCATAACAAGGTGTCTTCTTGCTATAATTCGTCTACCTACTAGTCTTAATCTATTTAATGATGAATTAGACGTCCTCTCTAATCCATTACAATATAGGAGACTTCTTATGTGTTTATTGTACCTCACAATCACTCACCTTGACATCTCTTATACCATTCTATCACTTGAGTTAGTTTCTTTCTATACCTCATGTTGGTCACTTCAATGCAGTAGTTCATGTTTTGCATTACTTAAAAGGGACATCATCTTTGGGTATCTTTTATCCTATTGGCGCTAGTCTTGATCTTATTGCCTATATTGATGTGGATTAGGGTTATTCCTTAGTGGATAGCAAGTCTCTAACCGGTTTTTGTATTTTTCTTGGGGGATTTCTTGTTTGTTGGAAGATCAAGAAACAACAAACTGTAAGTACTTCCTCTATTGAGGCTAAGTATCAGAGCATGAGTGCCACTGTTAAAAAACTTTTATGGATTTCTTATGCTTTAGCTTATTTATGTATTCCTCTTTCTCTTCCTAGTATCCTCCATTGTGATAACAAGTCGATTATTCAATTTGCTGCCAATCCTTATTTTCACAATAGGACTAAACATTTCCGTGGATATTCGTTTCATTTGTGATCACCTTTCATATCATTTTATTCGCACCAGTCATCTTTCGTTTTAGTTGCTGCTCGTAGACCTATTCACTAAGTCCATCCCTGGTGATCGATTAGTTTCCTTCTGTGCCACGCTGGACGCAGAGTCATCAAGCTAAGTTATCATGTTATTTATTTAGCACGGTGTTAATATCTAGTTTTTTGTTAGTTAGTTGAGAAGCTTGCATATATATACTTGTATCGATATTTAAAGGCTGATTTTTCTTCTTCACATTACAAATATAACAATTTCTTCTTCTTCGTATCCTCTCTCTCTCTCTCTGTAGCAACATGCTTTTACAACAGTTCCCCAAATTCAAGAATATTGTTAACCATATCTAGGACTCTCTCTCTCTCTCTCTCTATATATATATGGGTTGATACATGCACATAATTATCCAAATAAATTTGGTTCCTCTCTATGAACTTTGTCAAATAAGGTCATGTGCTGCTTAAACAGCATCCAATAAAATAGAAATTCTAGTATAAACCTGGTCATTCGGTCACAAGTGGCACAATACATGGTATATGAATGAAGTGTGTAAAATATATTGATAATCGTTAATCCGATGCTTGAGCTTACGAATAAATTTAACGTTTGTCTAGAGCTAATCCAGTTCATAATTAACTCAATACTCTGTCCAAATTACATATTTTCTGACAAATTTATGCACAGTGCTTCTAGTTTGTGGTAGGTGAATCCAATGAGATTTTATTTCAGTCTGACCGGTGACAAACTCATCGTCGACTGGGGAAAAAATATAAATAAATAAGGAAGATAAAACAAGGGTTTCAAAATTCAAAAATTTGCGTCCATTCTCTGCCTCTGATCTTCAAATAATGCATCCGGATAATCAAAAACTAAGCAAAGAATTGACCTGACTTGGCTCAAGTGGTAACAAGAAGACAACTGATATGGATATTCAGCTTTCGGACAATTTATTATATAAATTAAACAAGAATGTCACACGTCCATTTTAGTAACATAAAAGCAAAAAATTTGTCAATATAGGTAGGAGTCATAATCAATCGTCCACAAATCACGTCTCCCCGACATGTAGCATATATGGGCCGTTAGGTGTTTTTTATACAAAATCTTTTATTATAAAGTAGTTTATACTGTCGATAACGTATTATGTTATATAAAAATATATCAATTTTTAAGATTAAACATTTAATTATTTATAATTGAAATATAAAAAAATCGGATCCATTATAAATATCTTCTATCATGATTGTGTGACTATCATGATTGAGTGACTGAGTCGCAGTTTTATCAAGGTTAAAATACAATGAGTGGAAACATGAAATGTGAAAATTTTATCTACAAGTTATTATCAAGGTCAAAATACAATGAATGAGAACATGAAATGAGAAAATTTTATATGCAAGAGTCTAATGTGACGACAAAAAGGGTTCAAAATCTTTTCTTATTACAAAAGGCTAACTTTAACACACAATCAACCACCAAATAAAACAGGTCAGAATATCTCCTTTGACACTTTATCTCTAATAAAGTCGACTCCTTAATCCTCTCAACAAATATATGTATTATTATGTACGTAACATCAACGTCAAATTTTTAATGAAACTTTTCTGGAAGATTGTAATGGATATTCGTGCCTGATTAGTGTTTTAACCCTAATAATAATTTGTGGACACAACTTCTCGTATCGTTTGAACATGCAAGTGTTTTGTCTGGACATATATAGGTTTAGCTGGTGGCGAGAATGATTGCACATATTGTATTGTGACATATACTAAAGGGATGGATGGGGGTTGATTAATCTCTCTTTTTGGTTGGTTACCATAGGGTTTTAATTACTCTGTTTGCACGATCCATGACATTAAAATATGAATTTTGTGGATTTAGATTTTCTAAAGTCTTTATTTTTTAAAGTTTTCTAAAATTATAAAAATATCGGTTATCGTTGTCTAGATTTTTTAAAAAAATATGATATGACAATGATATCAAGAGGTATTTTCAAAATTAATAAAATACCAACCATTATTTTTGTAACTTTAACTTTAGAAAATAAGAATTTTAGAGAATCGTTTCCAAATTTTGTGATGATGAGATGATTTGTCATTTGTTCGTCATTAATTAGAATTAAACCAGTTATACGATAGTTTTATTTTAGTTAAGACTCAACAACCAAAGTATGACATTGATTATTTGGGATGTATTTGACTAAGTACAAACCAATTTTGATTCGTTTAAATATTTAGCCGCGTATTCAAAAGTACGGACTCCACCCATTTTCCAACATGGTTTGTGTAATATATATATATATATATGTGTGTGTATGTATAGATATGTATGTTAGTCTATTGGTATTTGTCCATCAATTTGGAACTCACGTACGAAGGTCTATTTTCCTTTTCTTCCTCCCTAGGCTAGGCAAGGAATTAACTTAATATTACTATAGAAAATAAGAAGCTATATTTTTATCAACATGTGAAATTCGTCATTAGGGTATGTAGAACGAGGTTTTTAATACACTTGTTAAGTTTATTGAATAAAAAAAAAAATCTGATTTTTCGATGTATAATTGACTAGATATATATTTGTCAAGAAAGAATTGTGGGTTTCTATGTGTTAAATATTCTTAATCTCAAAACGACTACCTATTAAATATCTATATGCACGTTTAGTTTCCATGAATTGAATGGGAGATTACAGGCGCGCGCGTAATAGGGATTCATTCCCAGGAGTAAAGAATTTAGATTCCTCAACAACCCAATGTTACCCTCACTGACATTCAACTAAATGACGATGTGGGTTGTCTGCAAATTTGGGGTTTTCTTTTGTTTCAATCTGATTTTACATTTCATTATTATTATTTACTCGGGGCATTTTAGGTATTTCTCCTTTAATTCGTGTTTTATTCCTTATTTTAAAATACCGTAATACATATTCCTTGCTTATTACATATTTATTCTATTCTCAAATAATTATAATTCAATTTCCTTCTTATTCCATTCAACTAACTAAACAAGACAGAAGTATATATTTTATAAAAAACGTTGTAAAACTTTTTATAATATTTGTTATAGTTGAAATATCACGACTTTTAAATATTATATGATCTTTAACGGTTATAAAAGGTTTTTAATAATAAATGATAATCAAGGGTTACCATGAAAGATAAAGTAATTGGAAAGGAGGAAAATAATTTTTAAATTGTAAACATGAAAATCGTCTCATTTTCAACTAATATTTTCCTCGAACATAAAATCATCATTTATCATTAAAAATAACTAACAAGCGCCGGAGGCTACTATGATAGTCCTAAGAATCCTAGGACAGTAATTATAAAAAGTGTAAATAAAATGCAGAAACCATTTTTCACAAAACAGACGCATCTGGTCCTACGTTGTAATCTATGAGTACAAAGGTTCAAACTATATGACGATGCATTAGGCATCATCAAGCTACATGGATAACCAAAAGCTATCTGTACACCTACGTAGTTTATCTATTTTTATTGATTATACATAAACAATCAAAGAGGAGATGAATTAATAACTGCCTCTTAGCTTATGTCGAGATATTGATTCTTCTACACAACAATTTGCGTCTCGTGTCGACGAATTAGAAGAGATGTCAACCAGTAACCGTATCCGGAAACAACGATTAGTGGATATTGGTACTATCACTACACAGCAAGCAAAGGATTAGGGATTCAGTAGTGTAAGTGACATGAAGATATTGATACCAATATGGGGGAAGTTCCTATCAAGCAACAAGGGTTCTGCCTAACCCTATTTAAGCATTTATATTATGTCAGTAAAGACTTAGTGTGAAGCCGTGGAGCTTACGTTAGAAGAGCAAAAGGCATAGGGCTAGGGTGAGCTGAGGAGGGGGGGACAGCGTAAGTGAGCGAATGTAAGCCCAATCAAATATGACTATTCCAGGAAGGGTGGGCTATTGGTCTTGTGTGAAAATTCTAGAAAGGATACAATAATATTAATATATTAGATAAATTAATAAAATTTTTATATATAAATATATAATTTTTATTTTTTGAAAAGGTATATTTCTTCATTATCAAATTTTTAAATATTATTAATTATATATGTTATTCATCGATATACATAATATATTTATATTATTGAATCATTTTTTATATGGAGTATAGCACCATGTATATAGTTAGCTTAGTTTAATGGAAATTTCAAATCATAAAAAGAAAAGGACGGAAAAAAGTGACAGATTTTCAAAATGTGCATCTTGCATGGCAAATAAGACCATAATATATATTGTGTGAAGCAATCAAGGATTTTGGATTTGACTACCGAAAAATAAAGCAATTTGAGGATTAGATACGCAAACAAATCACCAAATGCAAATCCGGATATATGGCAAATTTGGTTCACACACAACACAAAATACAAAATACAAAATAGATAATACACATTGCCTTTTTACTATTATTACCACTTCAAAAACCTACGTGCAAAATAAGATTTCATTGGTCCTTTAGAATATGATCAAGGATTTGTTTGAAAGATTTTGCACAAGAGGAAATTGTTAGTTTATTACCGCACCCCCTAAAAATTTATATCTTCATATTTGGCGCATGGATATACAATAAAACATATGGATATAATAACATTTGACAACCAATTAAAACACGATTTTATATTAAAACCAAGCCTTTTTCCTCTAAGACATCTATAAAATATCATAATTGATTTCAATGTTTTTTCTACTACAATCAACTATTCACTAGTCTTAAAAAATTTGCATAGATTATTCCATTCTACTGGCTAGGAAAACTATTCACTAGTCATAGAGAATATTACATAGATTATATCATTCTACATTCATACATACGCGCGTGCGCATATGAGACCATTCGTATATATATAGTGCGCATATGTGTATCTAACAAGAGGGAAAGGGTTTACTCTAACATTTAAATGAATATACATCATGCTGAAATTTATGTTTCAAACGATTTTTAATTAATCAATTCTAATTCTTATCGTGTTATACTATCATATACGAACCTATGAGATAACTGTCATACATAAACCAATCAAGAGAACCCATCTTTTCTAAAGAACTTTTTAAGAGTTTATATTACCGGATTTCCAAGAATTCAATCCATTGCGAATCTATCAAGATAATCCATCTCTTTTAAAGAACTTTGAAGAGTTTATACTAACAGACTTTCAAGAATTCAATCCATTCCCAGCAGAAATGAATGCAGTAAATGGCTGAGAGTAATTATAGAGTTAATCAAAGCGACCAATGTTTGCTATCGATGGGGATTTGAGTCCTCCAAAGGGATCTTTAACCCGACCGATAGTGCCGTATCTTTATCTATTAGCTGATATACGAAATTTCAACATAAATTAGATTATTGTAAGTACCACAATTTACATATAACTGGGAAATAATATAATGACTTGCATAATAATTTGGGCACATACTTTATCCGTAATATGGTTTAGCTTTTGTATGACTCGTCAGAAATCCTGCTGGTTTTAAGGGAAGTGGGGGGTGTCACTGGAGCAGAACACCAGAAACCAATAATTCATAATTTTTTCATCATGAAGCCACCGAGTAATCACAAGAACAGAACACGTAATAAAAACAAAAGAGCAACATCAAGAATGATAATAAGATGGCGTGAAACCAGTTAACTTCATAAATATTTTCTACAAAATCGATGGATCTCGATAACATAAGTGCCGGTCGCCACGACCAATAACATAACAAACATCCTAAAATCTTCATCCTAAAGTAACACTAGCCCATGATTTTTTTTTTTTTCTATTTGTGATTTCTATTAAATAAAGTCGTCATCATATGATAACACAATTTTCTCATCCTTTTTTCCCCCTCTGAAAAACCAAAAAAAAAAAAAAAAAAAGGCATAAAAAGCCAGTAGGGACACACCCACAAAAATAGAACCACCCAATAAATTAGAGGACCAAGCCAACCATATATTTGATATGTACATACAGACACACACCATCATGATTAATCATTGACTGGTCACTTTTCATGAGGTTGCTTGATGGGCTTGGGTCTGACTTTGGACCTGTGGCGTGTGAACTTGGGCCTGAGAAAATGGGTATGCTCTAGTAGGCTTGGCAAGGGACAAAGGCAATGCCGATGAGTTGGTGGTGGTGGTGGCTGGGTTGGCAGCAGAGATAGGATTAGTGGCTGCAGAAGCTGAGGCCGGGGCAGCGGTTGAAGTCGTGGCAACACGCTCGCAGGACGGGCACATGGTGAGTGTGGTGGCAGGAAGTTGCATGAAAAAGGGTTGAGATGTTTTAAGAGCTCTTAACTCTTGAAGCTCCTTTTGTAATCTTCTGTTCTCTTCTGTCAATGTCTCGCAACATCTCTTGAGATACTCGCAGTCTATTTCAGTCTGCTTCAACTTGGTCCTAAATGGAAATTTTATAAAACCATATTTTACTATAAATACATACATATATATATATATATATAATCGTAAAGAAACATGCAAAGAAAATGGAAATTTTAATGCACAACAGGCGCTGACAGAATATTAATAATAATAAAAATAAAAGTGGCTACCTTGCTCTTCTATTCTGAAACCACACTTCCACCTGGCGAGGACGCAGATTCAACTGTTTTGCCAGTGCTAGCTTTTGCTTCTGCATTTTCCCAAGGAAAATATTGCTTTAGAGAAAATTTATTGCTATAGAGAAAAATGTTGAAATAGAAATAAAAACCTATAGTAATACAAAATGTATTCAATATGGTCCATAAATGAGTGTACCGGACACCTGGATTAAAACATTCTTCAAAATTTCATGCCATGGAAATGTCAAAATAAAGCATATCATACCGCAAAATGTGATATAACCATGTAAATAAACCTCGTCTATAATGAATAATCATGATAATGTTAGTTACACATTTTATAAAAATACAAGCATTTTATTTTTCTTTGATTTCAATAATATTTTTAAATGAACAATATATATCGAAAGATTTATATTATTACATAAGACAAGTCAGTTTGAATGCGTACTGGATTGAGGGTGCTGTGTTCCTTGAAACTCTCTTCAAGAAAAGCTGACTGTTCCTTTGAAAGCCTGAGCTTTTTCCGAGTCAAACCATTCTCGTCATCATCGCTCCCTCTGGAACAGTCTCTTTCATTGTCGCATTCCACATCTCTCTTGGCTTTTCCTCCAACGCTCCTGATTCCGAAATCCACCTGGAAAGCGGACATGGCGCTGTTCGGGGACGACTGCGCCGCCCCTTCATCCGCCTCTTCCTCCTGAGCTCTCCCTCCTACCGACGGAAGCCGGTTCACATCTAACCCCCGAACCGGGACTTCAACGGCCCCTTCCGGCTCAGACCCACCTGTAAATATTCATAGCAAATAATCCATATAAATATATATCATCAACCCAAAAAATAAAATAAAAAAAAAAGAGAAAAAAAAAAAGCCTACAGAATCATATCTACCAAAAGATAAAATAAAAATGTGGACAAAGAAAAGTAAACAGAAGAAGTCAAATAAACATGAGTTTTGAGACATCATTTGATCAACTTAGGTTTATACTTTATAGTATGTACTCCAGCAAACACATGAAATCTCACTGTAGAAAGTACCATAAAAGATCCAGTAACGCAAGACTTGATGTATTAAGCAAACTGTCGCATGTTTAAGCAAATCCTAAATAGTAAAACAAAGTGCTATTTTTGTTCCACGAGAAAGGGTGCCTAAAAGAAACTTAAAAACCCAAAATCAAAACTTTCCTTGTATTTTCTCTTAAAGACATCCTAAGAAACACCAATATCTTCTCTCTTTTTGTTTTTCCCCGACAGATAGCTGCCGGAGCGAGTCAATAGTAGTGGGTTGAAACTTCCGTGAGAGAGAAGATTTCCCTTATCCCACTTTCATAGAATCTAATAACCGGGTTGCTTAAGCTACCCAGGTCGATCCCTACATATGACAGACATCATGGGTATAACAACCATATCTAGTTACATCAACAAAGACTAAAAAAAAAAAATAAAAAAATAGGGAGGCAAAATCTATCCATCCTTACATATTTAAAACCTACAACAAGACATGTACGGAGGGTAGTGGTTCGTACAATTCCCGGCGAGCCAAGGGAGGCGAAACCGCGGCTGAGAGGGAGGCTGCGAGGTGCGAGGAACAGCAGGAGCGAGAGGCAACAGATCAAGCTGAAGAGGAGGGTCCGTAGACCCTCTCCTCTCATCACAACCGGTGGTGGTGGTATCCTTAAACCTACTACAGTTACCATCGTCAGAGGCTTCTTCTCCTTTATTATCACTCGATCTTCCACTTCCACCGCTCAAACCACTGCTCCTCAACGCCATGCAAAACTCAAGATCCTTACTAGTCACCATCTTAGGCGATTTGTCCAAAAACTTAAAGGGTTTTGAAGCATCCCCAAGACTCAAAGCCAGCTCCATATAGGGAGAAAAGGAAGAAAAGAGAAGAAAGAAGTAACTGGTTAGTAGTATGAACAAGGTGTAGGAAGGGGAGGAAGGACAGAGAATGGGGTTATAGTAGTGTTCAGTCTTTATATATGATGGTAACAAGACAATAGGGTTAAAGGTGGGGGAAGGGGGAGGGAGTCTACAGTACATTACATAACATACAAATGCATGTGTAGGAATAGTTTAGTTTTATTAGGGTACAAATAGAATGGGAAATGTTTTTATTAATTTCATTTGTTTTGTGTTGGGGGTAGTAAAGATTGACCGACATATCCTGGTTGACAAACGCACGTGAATTCTTATTAATATACCATGGTTCATACACGAGGCGGGAACAGTGAGACAGAAAGAGAGGAGAGAAGGGGAAGCAAATGTTATGAAAAGAGAGCTTTTTCTTTTTCGAAGTAGAAAAAAAATTGATGCCTACTAATATCGTTGGTGCCGAGATCAGATGGATAATAATAATAGTATTTAGATATATAATAATAATGAATTTATATTTTTATATATTAAAATTTTATTGATTAATATTAATATCATAAAATCTTTTTTTATTGGATGAAATGGTTTCATTGGTAATTAATAATTAATTAATTGTTTGATGGGAAAAGAAAATTATTTTGACTTTGGAAAGAAAGTGGAGGGAATTTTACGAGGTATTCTTCTTTTTTTTTCCTTTTTTAATTATGGTTGCCCCTACCCACTAATCTAGCTAGCTAGACAGCGCTTGGTTTCGGAAATTATTAGTTGGACTAAGAATCAGTTTTTTAATTCATGCAATCGAGTAGCTGTCGGACTTGGACCAAATGATTCTCCTAGATTAATCATCTATAGGAAAATTATAGCTTGTGCCTCACCCTACTACTTAATCACAAAATTAAAATAACAAGCTTTTGTATCCTAATCCTATTATGATTTTTTTTATATATATAAAAGAAAGATATGTTTTTTTTTAAAGAGTGAAAATAAAGTAAAGCCATTATCTTTATTGCATTTATCGAGTGTCTTAGCAGCATTGCTCAGTATTAAAACACAAATATTCCGTTAACAAGCGCTGCAGAGGACATTGATGAAGAGATTAAAAAATTAAAAGAAAAAAAGAAACGAAAAAAGAAAGAAAAACTTAGTTATACATTTCGTGTGAAAGTTAGTAAAGAGAGTTGAAAAGCTTCTCCCAAAAGTGTTGTTGTATAATTCAACCAATGCACCAGTAATTGTTCTTTTTTTTTTTTTCAAAATATATATATAACGAAGGGGGTCAGTTAACTGTATTCACATATATGTGCTATGTTTTCCTTATAAGATGATATACCCAAACTCTCGCAATAAGAACCAAAAGAGCACATAGATCTATAAATTGGGTGACTTTTCCCCTAGAACCCGAATTCAAAAAGTTAGGAATAAGAAGTTTCAATCCCATCAAAAAGAAAGGGCAATGGGATAATTTTCAATCGAATACTTATGACAAACTCAAAAAAACATGGGTTTTAATTGGAGAAGCTGACTTCCCTATGGCAATGGTCAATAAAGAAGAGATTTTTGTGGGTCTAATGAAAGAAAGAATCAAATCTATAGTTAACCGTAAATTGTAGGCGTTTGTGTAGTCTAACGTATGATTGTGTTTGCGTGAATAATTATGTAATGTGCTTCACCACTCATTCAATTAAATTTTGAATTTCAGGTGATGAATATAATGTGTGATAGGGATAAAAAATGGATCACATGCTTCCTAACTCGAGAGCTAGTCTAGATAATTCATCAAGTTGTTCGAGATAAGTTAAACGTCGAGGAGTAGTATTTACCCTAATTTAACCTATCAAGCTACTTCACTTTTTATATCATCCAAAAAGTTATCAAGGTAACTAACTAATATACCAAGCCAATCTCTCTGTCACGCAACATTTCTAGTATCGAATTAGAATATTGTCAACCTAATCACTACCAAAGTCGAGCTAACAGCTGTCAGGAGCTAACCATCCGAAGCTAATCCGAATGTAAGTCGCCCTTAAGCCAGCCCTTATCCAACTCCAATAATCAAAGTTATCGAACTACCGATGTCGAGTAGACCTAATTAAGACCCACCCTTACTCAACCCATAGTGTTATTAAGGTCGCAGAATGAGCAAAATTATGAGCGTATTGTCCTTTTTTGACATCCGTATTGTCATTACTGCCAACAAATATTCTTTTTGCACGATTATATTGACACCCCTGTAAATCATTCTTTTTTTCCTTTAATAATAGGAATATTTTTTTTTTTTTTGTAATTTACGTTCACTTAGGATTTACCCTAATTAAGTCATATAAATACTTATATATTGTAATAGTTGTAACTATCATAAGATTAAGCTTTTCAGACATACTCTCTTGATCTAAGTATTCTGTTGCTTATTCTCAAGCTACTCTTATTTAGCCTTTTGAGTGTGGACTAGGGGTGTCAGTGCACAGGAACCTTTGCTCAATATTCAACTATTATTTACTTTTCAAGCCATTTCGCGACCCGAACTCATCTCTTGGTTATGCGTGATATTGAGTTCATATGTTCATCCATGAATCCACGTTGATAGATATTTTTGAATAATTGTTATGTAGACTTATATTACTTGGTTCAATATCTAATCTCGGTCTAATGACTCGGTCCAAGGACAATCCCTATAGACTTCCTATAAATACCAGCCAAGAACCCAAGTAAGGGAACGCTATTCTATTTTCTTATTTTTCATAACTACTCAACAATTCTCTTTATATGACAAGAGGGCTGACTTAGACATCGAAGTGGTCATGTTGGAGCATTTCCCATAGCCGTTTTCATATTTTGCAGGTATTTGCACACCAAGACGAAAATCAATCATCAACAATTGGTGCCATCTGTAGGAATCGAGATGATTATTATCATATTTCTTAAGTAAAATTTCTCGTCCTTTGGTTTTCTTTCAAAATCCACATCTATCTTTCGTATAGAAGAGTCCTTTGTTTAAGACCAGTATGGGATTTCAGATGTTGTCCATTTTTAAAAGGAACATGACTTTCGGAAGTTGCAGTTATGGGATAACAAAATAAAGATGATCTATCACTACCGAAACCATATATGTTGGCTACATTTTAACGACTATTTTTGTGGTTTGTTTATGACCTTTTCATCCTGATATAGGTAAGAAATTTGTAGCCTTATGATTCCTACTTCCAAAAGTATGTAAAGACTACATGGAAACGACATTATTGTTTTTCAATCTACGAAGGACAGATTGTTTCCCCCTTTCAACATTTTCTGAGATTTAATTACATCATGAAAGGAAAAAAACCACCATAGATAACTGCCATGGAAGTACACTTTGTAAACACTTGCAAATTAAGATAAAAAAAAAAAAAAATTTGCCTTGACCAACTGCCATTTTTGGTTTTCAGCATGCCCAACGGTTTATATATACTTTAATGACCATGAATTGGATTTTTTTAAAACTTCAATCAATATTCAAACTGTGGGATTTCAATCAAGATTCATAACGGCTGCTTTCATGGCCGAATGCTAAGAATAGTTTATGCTAAGCACATTTGGCCGAGTGGTTCATCCAAAGTATGAATGTCAAATTGTGCCAAGTATCAGAGCAAATATTGTCGAACAACACAACCAAGTGGTCAAAGATCCATGGCTATGCAGATTAGTCGAGAAAATGGCTATAACCTTATTTATTAGAAAGCAATGCCAAGTAAAGTTTTTTAGTGACCTCGGCATCCTTTTCCAAACTTTCGAGGAGGAGTACAACATTCTAATGTGAGTACCTGATGCCAAGATCCAGCTTTAAGTAACGATAAATAAAGCTCAGCAACCCTTTGAGATAGAGCTGAATGCTGTGGTGCATGAAGTTAAGTCGTCCAACGCCCATTCCAAGCTCCTGAGCTCTTATATTTTTAACTAGTGTTCCAAACTATTTTGACCATCTTCATAACAGTACCCTCAGCTTAGTCGTCCAACGCCTACTCCAAGCTTCTGAGCTCTTATATTTTTAACTAGTGTTCCAAACTATTTTGACCATCTTCATAACAGTACCCTCAGCTTATTGGGATGAACAATCGTAACGTCCAATACTAATCGGCAATAGCCTTACAAGTCAAGTTGCAACTCCTAGTTGAGCATAGTTTCCAAGTTACAATGCATATGACAATCTGTAGGCGCTTAATTCAAGCCAAGCAAAGTTTTCGAACCATAATATACAGCAATTTGTGATTAAATTCGTTGAGCTAGCATATTTTGAGCACTCCTATGCTAACTATAAGAAGAGTTGAGCTCTAGTAATTGAACATGTTAAGTGTTGAGAGTTATATCCAAGTCTATGTCGACTATCAAGTGGTCAAAAAGCTGAATAGTAGAACTCCCATGAATAATTGCCGAGTGACAAAGATTCATTTATTTAGAATCTATCAAGTGGCCATAAGCTATTGCCGAATGGTATTATGGCCGATAAACTTCGTTGTCGAGTGAGTTGTAAAGTGGCTTAGAAGTCGAGTAGTAGACTATTAAAAGTGCTAAGCTTCTTATTGCGAGCCATTTATTCAAGTTCGCTGCTTTGCTATGGTAAAGCAATACTCAACCAGCCACATTCTTAATGCAATTCCAACTAGAAATGCTCTAATATAGTTTATACTTTTAAGTTGCCCCACACTCATTGAACATAAAGCTCTTTATGGCCGAGTTTTAGTAAACTTTCTAAGTACAACTTGAGTTTCTGAGAATTTTCTCAATGCATCAAGCTCCTCAAAGGCCGACTTGATAAGTAAGTGTTGAGTTCACTTCTATCCAAATCATGTAGCCCTAAATCGAGCTTCAACAATCTCTTTTGAGGACAAATCAGCCCCAAGAATTCATTTTTTAAATTTCGAATCGAACCACCGTAATTAAGTACAACATGGTTCAGTTTTCGAACTTTAATAGCAAGAGACAAATGCCAACTCGATCTAAGTTCATTCTATGATTTAATCAAGTTAGTACATGATGCATGAGTTGTGGCACATGTGAATCTGTACTCTGAGAGTAATTTACGTACTGAACAACTCCTAGCACGCGTGCCGACTGTGGCTGAGAAGTCGTGTTTTTCAAGTCACTCTAAGTTATCAAACTATAAGTCGTAAAGTAGTTCATTGCCTCCACAAATTGGAACATTGTAACAAATGAGGTTACCAACTGAGATTGTCTCCAAGCCAACTCTACATAGAAGTACCCTACTTCACTTGGCCAGTGTAGGACATATCCATTCACATATTGGTTTTCACCGATGAAAGATGAGTAAAAATTCTCTATCATTACCTTTGACTCATTCAATTATTTATTTTGAGCTATGTGCTTTACATTGTTGTTCATAGCGATCAATTGTTACTATTTATACTTGACTCCTGAACAATGTATATCTATCCAAATGATACTCCAACATGAATACAAAAGAAAATTGAGGCCAATTAAATGCTCTCTATTTTAAGCTCAAGCAGATGTAATTTGCTAACGAGAAACTCCTTAATAGCTCTAAGTTCCACACTCGACAAACAATGACTTAATATAAATTTAATTTCCCTGTCTAATAAATTCGCCTCTTCAAGTGTATTTGCCTCTTCAAGCACTCTCGCCTCTTCAAGCACCCTCACCTCTTTAGACACTTTCGCCTCTTTAGATACTTTTTCCTCTTCAGGCGCTCTTGTCTCTTCAAGTATTTTCGCCTCTTTAGGACCTTGCCTCTTTAAGCGTATTAGCCTCTTCAGGCTCTCTTTACCTCTTTCGGCGCTCTTTACCTCTTCAGGCGCCCTAACCCTTTCAAGCACATTAGCTTCTTTAGGATTTTGCCTCTTCAAGAGTTCCTTGCCTCTTCAGGCGTTCCTTGCCTCTTCAGGCATACTCGCCTCTTCAAGCACTCTTTACATCTTCAAGCGCCTTCGCCTCTTTAGGCCTTCACCTTTCTAGACATACCAATATTTATAAGTGCTTTGGCCACTCCTACTTTTTACCTCTTTAGGCCTTTGTCTCTTCAAGCACTCTAGTCTCATCGGACCAGGATTGCAAACTTATCTAGAAACTCCATAAAATCAACCTCCTTGAATACTCTCTTTTCCGATTTAATCACTAAAGAGAGTAGGGGGGCAAGTGTTGATAGGAATTTTTGGATAATTGTTATGTTGGCTTATATTACTTAGTCCAATATCTAAGCCTAATCCAATGACTTAATCTAAGGATAATTCCTCATAGACTTACTATAAGTACCAGCCAAGACCCCAGGTAAGGAGACGCTCTTCCATTATCTTATTTTTCATAACTACTAAACATTTCTCTCTACATGACAAAAGAGTTGACTTAGACATCGGAGTGGCCACGTTAGAGCACCCTCTAGCGCCTTCTGTAGTTATTTTCATGTTTTGCAGGTGTTCATACACCGAAACTAATATCAATCGTTAACACGTATCACTAGTCTTCCCTGATGTTACATCTCTATATCATAGCTTTAAGCCTATATGAAGCATAGGATACATGTTGCATACGTGTGATTGTATCAACTAAATCCCCTCATCTACACATATCCCCATAGGTAGGCACTATTAAAGGTTGGCATAAAACTAAGCAAAAATAAACCAACCTATGAATGAGACAAATTTGGATTGAAATTCACTTGTTTTAGATAGGAAAATGTTATAAGTTTACAATCACTCTTTAATTGACATAGTTGATTGATAGGACTCTAACCTCATCTATTTATGGCCATTTCAAGATTTAGTCCCATTATAAGGGCACGAATTTAAGGCCTCTAAAATTTAGTCTGGTGCATTCTCCATTATCAACCTATCGAGGATGAGGTGACCTATATACACAATACCTTCCTACACCAACAACCAACTTATTGTAGCGACTAGATACTTATTTAAGTCGACGCATCCTTTAAGGATCTAACGTTAAGCTGCCCAAAGACTAATACTAAGCTGAATGGAGATTAGTACTAACCTATTGAGCTAACCTCAAGCTATACCATAGGGGATCACCTCTTACTTGCCCTGAGCTATAGAGCCTTACCTGAAAGCTACTATCGGCCTCTTGAGTAACTCGACAATTGTTCCCAATAGCTCAACTGTACTTTAGAAGTTGCTTCCTTTTACTCCAAGACCACCCAATAATGATCGATTAATTCTTGACCTACTTTAAACCAGAGTGGAACCATACTTCCTCTCTCATACAAATCCTTTGTAAAGTGTGGAGTGAATGGATTTTTGACAAGCATTTTCTCCTTTTCTGCATTTCGTAGTACTTATATTATTATTTATTTTGATTTCTGTCATTTTCACTTTATCTTGGGATAGTTTTAGGATTTGTAAAATGTCCTTTTACCTTTCCTTTAAGAAACTTACTATGAATAGTCTTTTCTTCTTATAAGCCACATCATCTTTTTCATCTTGAATATACAAAATATACTTTTTTAAATAACTTTACACTTATTATTCTCTAGTAGCGAAGGTAGCATGAGTGAACCTTGGTTCTTAACTTATGAGTCATATTAAGTTAGGTGGATCATCAATTGGTTACTTAGGTTAGCTACACACTGAGTGTTACAATAATGTGACTTCTTTTTGTTTAGGTGCCTACAACATAGGTAAGATGGTTGTTGATTAACCTATTAGTAACTAATATCTTGTTAGTAAATATATAGAGAAGCAATTAATGGGACTTAGACATCATATGGAGAAGTCTAAGTATAAGATTAATGAACTGAACAACTAATAGCTAAATGTAAATGGATAAAATTTGTATCAAATGATTATTTCTTATTACCATGCACTTAAGCAATTCACAATAGACAAGTGAAGGATCAATTACCAAAATAAGTTGTAGGTCAAGAAATGAGGAAACATTGCCTAATACTGTTGACTTGCCAAACTAATTTCTAACTTAAATGGGATGTGTTGATTATATTGGTTGTTTTACCAAATGTACATAAGATGCATACACTATATACGTTGCTTGTGTTTTGGTAGTAATTTTTTCTTATCGACATCATAGGTTTCATATTATGGACTTCTTGTTAACAATGCTTTAGGTTAAGGGTTTTAGGATTTAAAGTGGGAAGAGATAAGTTTGAGCCTTGTTTGTTTTTGCCGATGAATAAAGATGCATGGTTGGTTGCTATTTTCTTTTAGTTTGAAGATGTGATAAGTAAACAAATAGAGTTGCTAACCTAAAGTGAAAACCTTGTCAAAAATTTTTCGAAAGCTTGATTTTTCTTATTATTAGTCAATCTTTTTATTCTAGAGAATGCATTAGCTAGTTATCCAATGTATTCTTCTCATGCTTTAATTATTTGATTACAGTTACATGGTCTATGATACCATCTATGTATGGCTCATAAACATATATGCATAAATCTACTATTAGATTTTGTGATTTCTTCAAGATTTTTTCTTTTATCATAAACGTAAAGAAAAGCTCACTATTGGTATAAACATTTCGTCAATGTCATCATTTTGTGGAGAAACACAAGGCTGTAAAGTTCATCTTTAGTGTTGATGGTTATGATAACTTGCTATATTTGACGATAAGAGTTGTAACAAAAGACCTATCAAAGGAAGGCCAAACCTACTTGAAGAGCTATCTATCACATTTCAACTCATTGATGTATTTGAGCTTTATAAGAACTATCTAAACTCGGATAGGACAAAAGTTAGGGCATCAAAGGCACTTCATTTGAATGACTTTATTATAGCATTTCGACAAAGTGTAGCAAAGGAGTTGAATTAACTTACTAAGTCACTTCCTTCAAATATATTTTCAAGGCATTCAAACAAGATGACCCTTCCAAGAAAAAGTTGGCTATGGAGCCACTTCATTCAAATGTACCCTCTTTATATAGTTCGATTTTCAATAACTTTTATGAATAAATGTAACTTTATCATTTGATCTTGATGTATTTATACGTTGCTATAACTCTAATTAATTTTAAATTTGATTTTGATATGACCTCTTCAATCATTTTTAAATAGCTAATTAAGAGAATATTGTGAATAAGATCACCTTTTTTCTTTTCTTTTTGTTGGGTCACTCCATATTTTACAAGGATAAGAAAGGATTGGACCTATTCAATTTTCATGGGAAAATTATGCTCATTTTAAGAGATTAACGATTGAAATTTTTTCATAAATAATTTTTTAACCTCACATTTCTCTCATGTTGATCCTTAATAGTTCTACTTAATATTATACTATTATATGATATGCGTGTGAATGTTAACAAATATTAAAAGGAAAATATAATTAATAACAAATAATACTCTCTAAATGGCTAAAAGTAGATTATATATATTTACATATAATTATTTTTTTATTTTGAAATATATGTCAACATTAAAAATGTAAAAAGCAAATTAATTTATTACCAAAATTTATAAATTTAATGCATGAAAGGATACATATACATACATATATATATAATTTAAATTTTTTATCAAGTAGTTATATTTTTCTAGTAAGAAACCGATGGTTCAGATACTTCCACGAGGCTTTTTTTTTTTTTTTTACTTTTTTTCGAAATCCTAAAAAAAAAGGTAAAAAAAAAACGTGAATCGAGAATGTGGATGATTAAACTGTTGCATTCTGCCTGGAAGCAATTATTGCAGGACACCAAACCAGAGGAGTGTCATGATTATGACAATATGAGTAAGATGATGATGATGAGTATGATGGGGTCATCTAATTCATCCATTCCATGTTGGTTTTTGTAATTTTGACTCTTATCGACAAACGCAATTATACTGTTGCTTTTGTTTGTTTTCATATCATAACACACTGTAAGGCTTTAGGTTTTCCCAGTTCCATGCTCCTTATTCAATTTTTTTTTATATTTTATATTCTGATTAGAAATATTGATAAGTATTCAAGATATTCGTTATAAATTAGAATAAAATTAAAATTATTAATCTTTTATTTACTGAATTTCTTTTTTCATAAAACTTGAAATGATAAAAAGATATCCCTTTTTATAAACTTATTAATCAGCATTTCGAGAGTACTCATAATATTGGCGAGACCGATAAAATTATGTGATTAATGGGTCACTGACGAGATAGGAGATGAAATGACTCTGTTGATTCAATTGCTTTTAGACTGCTGACTCGCCAACCAGATTTTCGTAGCTTTACCGGATCTCTTTCACACGTGTCGAGGTTCCATTGGTTGCTTCTGGATGAATTTCCCTACCTGGTTGCACCATTTGATGCTCGGCTTTGTCACTTTTCTGATTGCCATTTCCAAATAATTACATGCCTATTCACAGTATAGATAATGGTGCCTCATAAATATATATATGTATTCAAGCAAAATTTACTGGATATTTTATGTAAATTTAATACCTTTTATTTTTTATTTTTTATTTTAGTTTCAATGTTTATCTATACAAATACGAGTAAAGTAATTTTAACTAATCAATTGAAAGATATCAAAGATGGCTAATCGGGACTCCGGTTGATATATATATAAGATGATATGATATTTTACCAAAAAAAAAATAAAAAGATGTCTAATGAGGGGAAAAAAAATTTTAGTTAGATGATTATAATAGTATAAAATATAGTACTGCATTGAGTAACAATAAAAAAAATGTTAAAAAGGGGAATGAAATATAACGGGTATGAGCTATCTTTTTTCAATTTAAAACCAGTTTTGAATCACTTCTTTTATCGCTAAATTATAATATGTAATATAATAAAAAAAAAAAATCCAAAACCTCACTCAATTTTTGTAAGAAATACTCTAATGTAGGAGATATAAGATTCGATGGGATCAAGTGTCCCAGTTAGATTTAAATTGTATGTTAAATTTTTATGTCAAAAGTTTTTAAATTATTCTACGTATTCCATTGGCCACATAAATGTACAAATTCACAAAGTTGTGACTACCCATACATAATTGATATAATATTTTTTCTAGCTATTTGGTGATCCACAAAATTATACATATCCGCAATTTCAGAGAGTGGTGTATTACATATTTAAACATTATCATATTTTTTAGCTTCTTTTGAGTCTCTATATTTTTATGGAGCGAGAGGCTATGCTAAACAGTTTTAAGACTTCAAGGAAAACAATAGTCAGTTTTATAGAAATTTTACTAAGAGAATAGATGTTGGACAACTTATGACATATTATTTTTTATCGAGCTTGGATTTCTCTAATACCTTTTATCTCTCTCTTTCTCTCTCTTTTTTTTTAATTTTTTTTTCCAATCTTTAACACTTCATATATAATAAAATAACCTATAGGATTTTCTTATTTAATCCTAACCTTGTCTTCTTTCCCTTTTAGAAAGCAACTTGTCATGAAATTTCCACTTTTGATGGATGAGCACTTAGTTCCCATCTTACCTACATCCCTTATTTGATGGTCACTATTCAATCTAATAAAAGATTTGCAATCTATTATTTATTCAATTTAGGCAAAATCAGCTATACAAGAACTTTGTTTTAAAAAGGAGGAATTATGTATATACATATATGGAGAGAGTATATTTCTTCACTTTTCTAATACATGGATTATATATGTTCGGATTTCATTGCTATTGTCATGTGTATTCTAGGTGACTGTTACGCTATAAGTGGTTTGTGTGGCATGATGTGAAGGTGATGCTACATGAATAGATTAGAGAGGGGTAACGTGTAATTTCAAAGGGTTCAAACACCCTCATGATAGGTAAAAGAGTTTTGAAGCATGAACATGACAAACATTGTTGTTGTTGATTAAAGTTTGACTCCTTTCTCCCTTAGGCCTCATTTGATTGTTGAGAGTTGACATTTTATAAATTTGTACTATTTTCCAAATCTTTAGAATTTCTTGAAGTGTTAAATAAGGATGTACAATTGAGTATTTACGAATTCTTAAGTTTGATGACATTAGTTAGATAATATTGATGATCAACAATTAAGATTCAAACTTACTCATTTCAAGGTTATTCTTATGGGTTTCTTATATCCGGAAAGCTAATGGCCTTTCCTATTGAGTGTACCCACATAAGAGAGGCTAAGAGCTAGTAAAACTATCCAAATTCTTTATTTTAAACTCACAAAAGTAAATTTACCTAAATCATCTCATGTAGGAACCAAACTCTTTGAGTCTTATCACTTAGCTTAGCTTAAGGTGTTAGGCTCAAATTAAGAATGAGCTTAGCCAAATATTTTAATAGAATAAATGTGGTCCTCTACAATTTGTTTCATAATCAAAATTTGTGGAAGGAGTCTAAATATTTTAGACATTAATTACATGCTTCCAACAGCTAAGTTGTCTTTTGCTACATGTATGCTGTAAAATAGTAGCATTATTGTCAAGCATTGTCATATAGTTGAAGGCTTTGTTTCGTTGATAGATAACGATATATGAGTAGTGTATCAATGCTATAAATTTATTTATTGTATATATTTAGTTTAGTTTG
The DNA here is from genome assembly GCA_024138005.1 of Lumnitzera racemosa. Lineage (NCBI taxonomy): Eukaryota > Viridiplantae > Streptophyta > Magnoliopsida > Myrtales > Combretaceae > Lumnitzera > Lumnitzera racemosa. Next base: position 76,043,290 of record JAMXBC010000004.1, on the reverse strand, counting down.
CAAGCTCACCGCACTATTTTGATTGTGTGCGTTACTCTTAACCTTATTAGAGTGCTATTGTCTATATATATAAACAAGTCGACTTGAGTAGGTATATGGGTCATTAAAGAAAATATATTTCCTTAAGGCAATATCACTCTAACAAGCCTAAAAGTGAAGTATGCAATTAGATGTTCTAATTGAATACTCATTGAGAAGAAATCCTTATACATTATATAACATGATAAATTGAATCTTCTAAGAGTCAAAGGTCATTACTTTGATGCTCCTATTTATTTTGTTCCTCCACTAATGTTATTTGCTTCATAATTTTCTTGAGGTCATTCGCATCATGAATATTTTGTTGGCTTGATCAATCAAGTAGCAGACCATGTTCCATAAGAACCTTAGGTCAAACCCCCATATCATTCTTGATGCCCCATTTTTATCTCCATTAAATCTTGTCCAAAGATGCATTTGAACACATGCCATTTTTCCTTTCTTTCGCTAATGTTACATACATAACCTACTATTTTCCTTTACCTCTCCTTCTATGCACAACACCAATAGGAGCAATGAAGAATTGTGATAAATTTAGAACTCTTTCAAACCTCAACTTGGCATTGTAAAAGGGAATAGGAAAAAGAAGAACTTCAACAACATAATTAAGAATCAAACCTTTTGTTCATCCTTACCTTAAACCTAACTCTTATTGCTATATATGTGTCTATATGCTCCTCCTTTCTCTTTCCAATTATGACTATGAAAATAAGAAGAGTAGCAAACACATAATAAGTGTACGGATTGAGTACTCAAAACTCTTAACATTTCTGAGATAACCTTTATATGATAGCAAGCCAATCTAGTAAGTTTCTTGAAGATCAATCGGCTTCAACTCTTACAAATTGCAACGACAATGCCAGTAAATCATGATAACTATGATCAATAGTAACAACTCATTATAGGAGAATCTTTTGTAATTTTTTCTTGTTAGGAAATTGATTATTGTGAGAAAGAAATGAAAGAAAACACATTGGTGGCTAATTCCTTAGGTAGCAACATTTTTTCCTTACTTCTCTCTTTCTTCTTTATATCTTTATTCGTCTCCTTTTTCTTTTATTGAATCTCTCTTTCTTATAGGCATTAATGACAACATGTAAATTGTTCCCACTAGCTTCACTCCAACAAAAATCAAGTTCTTCAATATTCTCAAACTTCCATGCCTTATTCCTTCTTTTACAAACATGTATTTAAGTAAGGAAATCAAATTGGTGAACTTGAAAAGAGTTTGACTTGTCAATTCCCTTTTTTTCATCAAAGAATCGTAATATTATAGAGGTCTCATATATGTTATATATCATTAAGTTTTTCTGAGGACTTAGATCCTTAGAAACGATCAATGGAGATGTGATCATTCAAATAGATTGTTGGAGGATTTAGTGGTCGTGATTTTGGTTTAAATCCCCAATTGAGTCACCAATATGTAGATGCTAAGATCTTATTGCTATTGTCATGTGCATAGCACGTAAGTCTCCTGCTACATATGTCGATAAAGTGGTAGTGTGGAGGTAACATTGTATGGATGACTTAGAGAGGAGTAGTTGGGAGGAGGAACAAGGAGTCTCAGTGGCTTAAAAACACTAATGATAGGTGAAAGAACTTTAGAGCATTAACTCCACCATTCTTGACTAAAGTTAAACTCATTTTGCATTTGAATCTTGTTTGATCTTCAAGAGTAAAGATCTCATAGCCTTGCACTATTTATTTGATCTCTAAGATTTCCAGGTTACAGTGACTAAAATATTCATGAGCTCTTAGGCTGGATGACATCCGTTAGATCATGTTTACAATTTGAATGTGATTAAACTTGTTCATTCTAGGGTTATCTTATCTTGATGAACTTAATTACGGGTTTAAGAGTAATAGCTTTCTTTATTGAATTGTGAGCCCGTATAGACGTTAAGAGTAGGCATACCGGTTCAAACGATCTATGTTTCAAGTTTTTCAAGCTAAATATCTGTAAGTCTTATTACTTAGCATAAGGGGGCAAGTCTAATTTAATATTGGGCTTAACTTGATATCATAATATAACAAATTTAGTCATCTACATATAAGATAATAAAAAAGAAATAATTCGACAAAGAAATCGAATGAATACTTACAAAATAAGAAAATTGAATGAATACTTACAAAATAAGAAAACCAATTCCTTTTCTTGATAGTATAGATATTTGCACTTAAAGCTTAAAATGACCAATAAATTATAGAAACCTTTTTATTCAATGTATGCATTGTTATTATGTATTTCTAATACAATTTAGTAGGCTTTAGATGGGGTTTTATCAAGACAGTCATAATTAGATAATATTTACACTTCACTCTTATTAGGATGAAATAGGATAACTGGCTCTCTAGATTAAATGTAACTGATTTAGCATGCCAAGAAACAAGCAACTTTTTTTTTTTCTCGTAATTTAAGACTATACAATATAGAGGATATGATAGATAGTTTATTAATTATATTTAAAGCTTAATTCCGAACTTGTAATGTATATTTATATCTCTGGGGGTGGCAGTATGAGTGTATTTTCAATGATGTGTAAAAATTAAATTTTGGAATGCAATATTATTTACATAACCAAAAGCGATACATGCACTCCTCTACTATAAGTAGTTCATTGTTCTGTTTACTATTATTGGATGGAATAGATATCGTAAATGCGTTTATAAATATCCTATCCGCAGATTTAAAAAGAATAAGAATAAATGTGGTGTATATGTACATTCCAAGGATGCATGTGGAAATTATTTATTATATGGTTTTAGTATATGATGAACTTTTTAAGATATATACATATTGAGAAGTGGATATTTCCAAGTACTGTAATATAATGGAAAGGTGACCGGTGAATCTGTGACATTAAGTAAGCGAAGATTTTCTTTTTTCTGAAACATCCCAGCGTGATGTGGGAACAGCAAAAAACATCGGGAACTAGGGAGGGTCAGATTAGCACGAGATTTTGACCAAAACACACGCGGTTGCCCTTTTATGTTTTTCCTTGGGTAGACAAAGAGACAATCTTTATTATTCCAACGAAAGTTTCGTGCATAATCAAATATACATACCAGTTGATTAAATATATATATATATATATATATATATACACACACAAAAAAGTTCCTTCTTTTGTGCCTTTTAAGCAGCCTTCTTGAAAGTGTCTCCAAAACTAAAAATGGGGTATCCAATGAGTCTACCCATGGGTGTTTTTATTGGTGTCACGCTTTTGTTTGGATGAGGAATCCTTGAGGGGTGAATCATGGAGGAGGAAAAAAAAAAAAATGAAAAAGAAAGAAGTGGAGTTAAAACACACATTTTCATGTTTAATGACGGAGTGATAGAAATTGCATTATTATGGGTAATAGGCTTGTAAAACTATATGCGTTTATTTAGGTATATCATTTAAAATTATAATATATAGGTGTTAATTAGAATCAAGCATTACAATTTATTCGATCGTGAAACTTGTCATGCCTTATATGGCTGAGTTGGATAGATTTCGAAATAGTTATTATGTGTTATAAGTAATTCATAACTTTAGATTTCCAAAATTTAGATTCACGGGTTAAGATATAAGGTATAAGTATAACCTAATATCAACTATGAAACTTGTTATATGTAATATCCAGTAAATTTTTTATATTACAATTTATCGTTTCTTACATCAGTGAAATCTACTAATAGATGTAATTAAGTTCCACAAATATGAATAAGTCCAATTTAGTCTTATAACCTAATACATTAGATCAATATTGAATTAAACAACTTGACCTCTATCATATGTCTAATTAAAGTTAGTAGTTAAAGCATATATATATGTTCATGTATTTTTTTAATATTTTATCTTTTTTTTTTCTTCTAAAACTCATTACATCTCCATTATTCATATGAGGTACATTTAGAAGTGATATTGATTTTTAATTCAAATGCTATGATGTTGGGTACGAACGGGTAAACTCTTTTGAATGGAGCAAGTAATGAGAAAAATTGACAAGTTTCATAAAATGCTCTAAAACTTATAATTATATAGGATATAGGTGCTGAATATGGTTTTTAGATATCATAGTGTACGTTTTGGTTTCTAAATTCCAAAACCATTATTTATAGGGTAAAATATAAGATAAGGCTTTAGGGAAGGGTATTAAGTGTCATGGGTAGCTTTTGTTTTAGATTTTCAAAACCTATGCTCATTAGTAGGGTTAGGTAAAAAAACTATGAACCAAATCACGAATTAAATAGAATTAAATAAAAAAATACATTTTTTTTTTGTATCTCAATTATATGTTTTGAACTTTAATAGAGTTATACCTATGCGTTCTTCATATTAGATTCAATAAGATTTATAGTCAAAATTTTACAAGTTATACTTTTTAATTGTTAAACTTATAATATTTTATCAAAAAAGGTTGAATTGCAAATCGAATAATACCTATCACATGTTTTTTTGGGTTTAAAAGATTTAGGAACCAAATCATTTAGTTAGGTTTGATTTAAAAAAAAAATTAAATTATTAATTTTAGGTTTTATTTGATAAGTGGGGTGAATCGTCATTGTCTCCTAAGATTTTAAAAATGTTGTCTCTCTTGGAAGTCTGATGGAATGGTCATTGTCTCCAAATAAAAATGAACCAACATTTTGAAGAAGTATAGATGTTGCTTCTGAAACGTATTTTGATATTTGAAAAGGGAAAATGAATGGTCGCTTTGTTTGATTTTGTACTTTTACAATCATATTTCCCCATCTTTCCGCATTGATTCCATTCACTCTTTTTGATACTTCTCATAAGCTTTGTTTTCATTCCCATCCCTGTATTGTAATCCTCCTCTTCCACATAGATAAGCGTTTATATTTCGTTTTCTTCTGGAAATGAAAATTGCATTAACTATACGAAGGGATTCGTCAGTAAATAATGATACGAAGAAAAGATCTCGTGCATTTTTCTAAAGTAAATCGTATATTTAAAAAAAAAAAATACAAAAGTCGATTTCATGCTTTTCAATTTCTTTAAAAATATATACCAAGGCTATATTTTTTTTAAACCGATTATATTGTGTATTATAACTTAATGTAGGGGAGATTCGAATCAAATAAGCTCCATTAGAAAACGAATATAAAGCTTTATTTACGGATGAAAATATGTTATAGTGGTGATGGTGTGTATGAAAAATTAAATTAAAATAAAGGGATGAATGAAAATTGTTTGAGAAAAATGAAATAAGGGGGTGGGGCCTCACGCGTGGGGTGGCTTTTCCACAAGTCGTAATTAAAATCAACATCCAGAGGGATGTGACCAGGTCAGATATGTCATGCTTTTGGGATCATTGCAATAATTGAAGTCATGCAGGCTTTAATGATAGGATAGGTTTTCTCTTTCTTATATATAGAGAGAGAAAGTGAGAGAGATGCGTGAATTATTGGGTGGGCCCCAATAACCTTGGGATAATGAAACAAGGCACACCCCCCATACCCTACCCAATTACCAGAGAATGAATATCCTTCCTCCCATGATCAGGATTTTGACAACCACCAGCATCATCAGACTTCTCCATGGAGTAATGGGCAGAAAAGTGATTTAGGCCAATATTCATCTATTTTCCAAAGAAGAGGAAATTTGAGACTCCAACAAATCAGTATTTTAAGCCTTTTTTTTTTGTTTTCCCTCCCTCTTTATAGTATCATTTTAATATCATTTTTAAATTATGTGTTTATCAAAATAAAGTACTAAAAAGGTGAAAATGTTAACATATATATATATATCATAAAATTAAATAATAAATAAATCACTGTCAAGTTAGACTTATTTATATTTTTCTTTATTTACTTTTTGAAAATAAACCAAATAAAGTTGTCATTTTCTGATTGATTATATTATCCTTAAAATTTTTTATATAAAAGTATATAGATTTTCATTTTCCAACACTTAGATCCTCGTTCACCATTTTCCCCATAATTATATATAAATCAAGTAATTTTTTAAACATTAAATTTAAAATGGACACATAATAGATCTCATATAAATACAAATAAGATACGTAGAAAACAAAAACAGTCCAATACTTTCTCGCTTCCAAGTCCTGTCTAGAAATTATAGCTTATTATTATTATTACTTCCAAAGATTGAAAATAGGAAGACAACTACCATTGCATAAGTAAAGGTATATCCACGTCAATCTTGTAAATATTTTAGGGCAGACTTAACATTTTATGGCAGGAGCTACTTTCTTTGAGAAAATTAAATGAGGTGAAAGTACTAAGGAGAAAAAATAAATTCTTCAAATTATACGGAGCCACCACGTGGTCTTTCATTTCCATTGGTTTGTTTATTTAAGGTAATATAGATAAAATAAAATAACCATTCTTGAAATACTTAGCTATACCTTTAGTTGAAATTTGGTTTGAGAATTTTTATTTTTTTGTACTTTTCTACTAACTCTTTAGAGGGAACAGCTATTACTTTTTGAAAGATGAAACTTTTTATTCTTCTTTATAGGTAATAAAAAGTTCAAACGATGGAGAATTATGCCTTTAATTAATAAGAAAGTTTAATTAAATTTTAGTTATTTTCCAAAAAACCAAATATCAGTATATTGGTAACTTTTTGTTGTATTTTTGATTTAATATTATAATTAATAAGGTTTAATTATTCCTAATGATAAAAAATTATATTATATTCTTATTCCTAATAACAATGATTCCTAAGACGTATTAAATTCTATTTCCCATCTTTTCAATTCTAGAAAGTAAATGCATCAGGTTATGTTTAAATATTAGAAAGGTGTTTAAGGGTTTAAAGCAAGTGACTTAACACTTATAAAGTGAATGTACATTAGGTAATAGAGAGTGTTAGAAGGTATTATGTCGCCGACACTTCAATATCTAAGTTAGTAAAGTGTTAAAGAGAGAGTAAAGGAGCATAATGTAGACTAAAAGGTGAGAAAGAGTGAAAGAGAGGATTATTGAAAAGCCCTATCTTGTATTTATAGAGAATGAAGCTACTATTCTCGGCAAGTGTATCACATCCTTATCACAATCCGATACATGGTTTAAGTTTTGTAGAAGTGGGCTACAAACTGTTATTAAGTTGTTATTCTTGTTGAACAGTTCCTAAGCAGCGTAGGTTAGACTCCATGAGTTGGGCTTACTTGATTTAGGCTTCGAGGTTCGGGTTCTTAAGGACTTAGGAGTCTTTTCTTGGTTAGGTCAAAACTAGTAGTGATGACTCAAAAGAGATTTTTTTTTTTTTTTGGCCAAAGATTACTCAAAAGAGATTACTGGAGCTCTTTCTTAACTTTTCAATGGCTTTATGGAAGACATCCAAATTACTAAGGGCTTGATTTAGGGTAGGAGGTCAAATGGGCCTCTTAAGCTCAACTCATGCCTTAAATAGGTTGATCAATTTAGGCTAAGGGTTTATTCTTAAAATGATCTATCAATAAGCCGTAAGTATTATTTATTTTCCTTTTTACCATAATTATTATTTATTTAACTTCACAAAAGATGCATATCCGTATTATATAACATGGAATTTTTTATTTTTATAACATGTCAAGTCATTTTTTTCTTTTTTGTTTTCCATTGAAAAAAAATATAAAGTAACATGTGCTTTCGGAACATTTTTGAGTAAAAAAAAAAAAGAAAAACCATTTATTATTTTTTCAAGAATTAATTTTTAAGGAAAAACTTTAGTAGATATCAATGATATTTACTAAAGATTTAAAAACATTTTAAAAAGACAAGTACATTAAAATGTATATCTTAATGAGTGCCCTATAAATTCATGATGCGTTTTAAATAACAATTTCTTTAAAATTTAGGAATGGAACAAATTAGGTCAATTTCTGGTCATAATTGCTTAATCGAGCACACGCATTTGATAGTGTATGGTAGATTTTTAACAAATTGTTTCATCAGTATTTGTCTCCCATGCCATATTGCAATCCATAATTATCCCAATTATTGCTATTTTTGGTGATGCGTAGTGCCGTATGTATAGCAACAAAACAACCAGAACAATTCGATCATATAATAGTCCATGATTATATCTTGACTGGTAACCAACCACTAGACCGGAAATAAACAGCAGTCAAAACAACGTTTGGGATTTGCCCCCCCCAAAAAAAAAAAAAAAAAAAAAACAACGTTTGGGAAGCAGAAATTCAGATGAAAAAGGGATATTTTTATCCAGCAATGATTATGAATAGAAACTAAAATGCTGAATGAATAAAGTTTAATTGATTAGGAACGTAGATTTGAAGCAACAAGGTTCTGACCAATGCACTGGAAAAAGACAAACCATATCTACTGCAGAGGTTGGAGATTTGCTTGTACTTTGTTATGGAATGGACTAATGGTTTTTTGCGTGGTCCCCTACCCTAATTAAATTATATATAAAAAAAATCCAACCTCGCGTTTACTGAGGTTATGCTGTAGTTTACAGAATACAATAAGAAAGTTGCAATAGATATCCTGTAGACAATTAAATATCTTAGAGTTCGTCATTTATGGTAATATGCGGTATTTCGTTTGGTACTTAAATAGGTTTTTAATCGAAAACCTTAGTTTATAATACAATATATTTATCGATTATGTATAAAAACTAAAATTTGTAACTCAATCCGTTTGTTAAGCGATCTTATATTTGAGTTGAACTCATTTGTGAATTAAAAAATTATAAATAAATATATTAGTTACTTAGAAAGAGAGTGGTGATATTATTTAAATTCTTCAAAGAGAAATGACATGAGATTTTATTACTTAATGTAAAATTATAATTAAAAAAAAGTCTTGGTGAAATAAAATCTTACTAAATATAAGAAATTCAAAAATTTATGCCACAAAACATCACTAAATTAAGTAAAAATAGATAATTAAATGGATATTATTATTAGCATTGATTTTTAAATTCATCACATAGTTTATTAAATTTTTAATGGAGATAGTTAAGAAAATCTATATGTAGATTCATAGCTTTTTACCTTGTTTAAATTATGATACAGAAGAATTTATAAATAAGAATGGTAAATCTTATACTTTTAATTGATATTTTTAACTTAGAAAGATGACATATATACAACAAAATGCAAATATAAAAAAAATATAACTTGTCTCGTGTTTAAATTTTTAAGCTTAATATAAACATAGACACAAATTTATAAGTGTTTAGACGGGTGAAATGTTTGTATCTCGTGTAGATTTTTTTTATACTTAAACCTATTTAAATCAAATCTTGTAATATCTAGGTCTCACAGGTTGAATTCCAAATTGCCAGCCCTACGTGAAGCACCATCCTCAAGAAGATTTTACGTATTGGTAGCAAGTGTAGTATGTCATTCTCCTTACGCAACTCTTGTATCATCCACGGTGCTTATACTTTGTAGAATATAATAAGATAGTAATAAAATTGTAATTTTAAAGAATTATAATAGTAATAGATAAGTAATAATTATTTTTTATAATTTGATTGGATCATGAAAATACGTAAACAAAAGCTAAAGAATTGTTCCTACAAAACGAAAAACAAAGCTAAAGAACAATTATTCCTTTGATCTTATTAATTGCGATTCCTCATTTTATAATAATAGCAATTTCACGTAATAACTATTCTACTAACCAAATGCTAGAGTAAGTCTACAAGAAAGAATAGTTATTTTAGTGTTAATGTTACAAATGGTATATAAACTTTACAACTACCTATACTTTGAAAAGATTAATTTACTACCCTTTAGGTTTTATTATTTTTTTTACTATCTGAATTAACTTTATTAAATCCACTTGTTGACACGAACATAAGTACGAATCGGGATTCTAAATGCTCCAACTTCCCCATAGCTAGAAGGTCACTAGCAACAACTTATAAGAAATTATATATTTCTTACTAGGTGGCTACTAACCAACCCTTCACACTAGGATGGCTGGAATGATTGTTTAAGGTGAAGTAGGTTGCCGATCCACTTCAAAAAAGTTAGTTATTTAACTCATTGGTAGTCATGAGTCAAAACCTAATTCATCCTTATATTTGTATCAATAGATGAACTTAATAGAGTTTAAGTAATGAAAATGATCATGAAAACATTAATTAGATAACAAATTAATCTTTTTAAAGTAAAAAAAAGTAAATTGCATATTTTGGTAAAGTTTAAGCACCATTTGTAACATTACCCTATTATTTTATTCCACCATTATAAAGTCAATAATTATTAACACTAGAAAAAAGTCTTATATATTTTCATACTTTTTCTTTCAAAGCAAATAATATTTCTTAGAAAGATTAATTTTCTCTTTTAATTTCTTTCTACACTAGTAAAAATTATTAACATTTACCCATCATTGAAATTGGAAGGGAAAAGTAACCGAAAGAAATATATTCACCTAGGTTAACATTACTCGGTGTTGTTTAGAAGGAAAATGTTTGTTGAAATTCTAATATTAACTTGGCTTTTCTAACTTTTTATTTTTTGTTAAAGGGCAATATAGTAATTGAAAACTAAAAGTTACTTCTAAATAATATATATATATATATATATATATATATATAAAGGAAAAAATAAATGGGCGCCTACTAAAGAAATTATAAAAGAAAAAGCTTTACCTATATATATATATATATATATATATATAATACTAAAGCGTATAATTAATTTTGCAAAATGTGATATGCTATATTTACTTTTCTCCATGAGCACATTACCTTGCTATTTGGAAATGTGCGATTGCTTTAATTAGTTAATTTTACCATGATGCCTTCAAAAATATTATGGAAAATAATGAAATAAAAAGATAAAAAGATTGAACTTCAAGGAAATAGAGGGTGGTTGGTGGTAATTTAGGAGAGATGGTCGTAATCTGCTTAAAGAGAATAGGTTTTTAGTCTCTACCACTTGGTTTGAGAGAAAAAAACTCATAACACTTTAAGTTGATATACTAATTTAGCCTAAATCGTCTCTCGTCTCTCTCTCTCTTTTTGTAGTGGCCAATGACTCACGGTATTAAGTAGATCATGATCATCGATTATGCAAGGCAAGTTTTATTGCTCACCATCTATATTGGATCACATCATCTACTTTTAAAATGGTTGCTCAAAACTTGAATAGGGTACTTCATGTGAACCACTTGCTGCACGGTCTTAGATCAACTAGGCTTTATTTTTTTATTTTTTTATTTTTACCACAAGTAGAAACTTTCATTAATGTAAACCATATTACAAATTCGGTGGCCTAGAATAAAAAAGACAAACGAGATAGTGGCCCAAGGGTACACAAACAGCAGCTAATCCCATTTCTAATTTGAGTTGTAACCTAACGAGCACACATATTTACTTCATGGTAAACAAAAGAAACAATAAAAGACTAGAATGAAGACTTTAAGTGAATTATGTCATTGACAACAGCCGATGGTTTCCATGATGATGAAAAAGGCCTATTGATAGCTGAAACTACTAAAGTAGAATCTTATTCAACCACGACATTATCCCACCCTAACGCTCGTGCAGTGCGCATAGCTTCACGGATCGCACATGCTTCGCCGACTTCTACATCCGATGATTTCAAAGAAACTGCTTTAGCATGTAAAAGTCGTCCTATGTGATCCTTGCAAAGATACCCAATGCTACACGTACCTGTCTCAATATTTAGCGAAGCGTCACGGTTTATTTTGAAACACGCCACATAGCAGCATGTTTATTGCAAGAATGTTCGGCAACTGGACAAAAAGGAAGATTTGAGGCGCTGGAGTGGAAGTCGACATGGTATGATTTGCACCAGCAAGACTCGTAAGCTCCAATTCTTTATTAATAGCGATGATAACTTTTTGAGAGTTGGGAGCTTCTCTATTCAACATACAAAAGTTACGGTGCAACTGGATGTGCCAAAGATCAACAATCCCTACCTTAGTTAGAAATTGTTACTGTTGAAACATAAAACATATTTTGTTGCTGTAGAAATCATTCAAGCCGAATATCAACTCTGAAAATGTTAAATTCTTCAATCTTCAAATGTAGGATAGCAAACCAAACACCACTGACCCAGGCGCATCGGAAGGATAAGTGTTCTGGAGTTTCGTCTTCTACACAAAAAGAACAAGCTGGACTTGTAATGATTTTCCTGCAAGACAAATTATGGTTAGTAGATAAAAGCATTGAAACATAAACATCATAGGTGCTGTTTATGCTTTGGTTAGCACTTCAATTGCCAAATGACTCTCCACACACCCCTTCTTCTTGTTTCAAGTGAAGATGAGGCCACGTTTAATCCAGGATCTTTGAAAGATATAATTCCATGGTATCCACTCTTAACAGTGTAAGTTCCTGACCTTTCTCCTACCCACACCAATTTATCACTATCGGGCCAAACAAGTATATAGGGATTTGTAGGATTGCATCCACTTCAATTGCAGACAAAGCAAACAACCAATGTATAATGGAGGAGAGATTCCAACAAGATTGCTCTCTATCTATTAAATCACAAACCTTCTACTTCTAGTCCGCCGGTTGATTAATGAGTTCCCTCAACCACTTTGGTGCAAAAGTATTAACTTAGTACATACTACCTAATCTTATACATATCATTATCACTAATTTCCCACAAATGAATGTGGGTCAACCACCTAGGAATCGGGATTATCACACATATAATGCTTCTAAGTGTTGCTCATAAAACGTATAATCGAAAAATATTTCAGGCAAAAACCACAGAACAAATCGAACGGATAAAAGAAATATATTAAAACTACTTGGCTAATACATGCCCTTTGAATCAAATATTGAAAAGTGTAAAACATAGAATAACTCATCCTATCTTTTACTGCCTTTTGATGTAAGCCTTCCAACTTTTTGAATTTTTATTCATGTCTTTGCAATTTTATTACCAGCAGATTAAAATCTTCTGTTCGATATTCCATTAATAGCCGTTAACTTATGCAAATTGAAAAATTTGGATACAGAAAAAACAAAAACAATAAAAAATCAAAGACTGATTTTACACCTTTTCCTAGTACACATGTCATGTTGCGTTTATTAAAAAGATTTTTTAATAAGACTATCATGTTATGTGAATTAATATGATTATACAAATATTAATAAAATTTTAATATGTAAAAATATAATAAGCATTATTTTAAAATATATGTTTTTAATTATACATATAAAAATTTTATTCATCTTCACACAATTTTTCGTGTTTGTTCGAAAACGTGTTAAGAGAAAAAGTTCAAAGCGACATCCATAAAATTGTGGCTATCAACAGGAAACACGTTTGGAGGAATTGATTGCGCTCGTTCTAAAGTGTAACTTTGATAGAAATTTAAAAGATTGACGGTAATAAAAAAGCTTGGGAGTACCAATAATGTTTTGCGGGTTTCCCAAGAACGTCTGCATTAGGTAAAGTTGATAAATAGGAAAAATATTATTGTGTTGCGTTAACTTAAAAAATGGTTACATGGCAGAAACTATTGAATTCAAATTCTAAGTCTCAGTCTTATTACACACCGTAGTTTATGGTGGCAAACCCACTGATTATCACTCTTTCAATGCCATAAAATGAGGCACGATATAGGATGCTTACAGCCCTGTGGGCACTTTGATTTGTTTTCGGTTAAAGTGCCGTTGTGCTCCCTCGTGGTCGTCAACGTAAGCATTGTTGGGAGTTTGGTATAAAGGTATACACCAGACCTATTATTCCTAAGTTATTCGAGTTTAGATTGATCTTTTCTTGAAATCTACTTGATAACAGTTAAATTAAGTTTGAGTTTGAACTATTTGAATAATCAATTGAGTCGAGTTGGAGTTTTATAGTATTTAGTTTAACTAGTGTACAAGTCAAATCAAGCTTGAGTCAAATATAAATATTATTCAAGTTCAAGTCAAGTTTTAATATTAATATTATTATAATTAAATATATATATTTTTAGATAAATTGATTTTAAATAAGTTTAATTGAGTTGAGTCTAAGATCGAGTTTGTTGAATATCACTTCATGTCTAGTTTGAGCTCAAAATTTTTAACTCAAGTTTTGAGATTTCAAGTCAAACTCAAGCTATGCGTAAGTTAGAGTTCATTAGTATATCATCTCGATTAAGCTTGATTACAATCCGAATTTGGTAGTCCATCATCGAATCATGCATATTAATTGGTTTGATGATTCAAAGTCTAATTGCCTGAAAATAAAAGTACTGATTTAAAACATATATAATAAAAGGCGAACCAGTACTAATGTTCATATAGGTTTTGCTTTCTTCTGACTCAAGCACAAGAGACAACTTCTTTAATTTAGCACTTAGTATTGCCACTTAGGAAAATGTTTGAGATGATTGGTACTATTGATTTGGATTTTTCAACGGTTATCACTGTTGGTGTTTGTGTTTTGAAGCTAATCAAAAGTTGGTTATACTGCATAAATACGTTGTATTGAATAAATTTGCATTGGGTCTAGTGTGTCAAGCTTCAACTGGAATTTGAATTACTCGATGTCCATTCAATGTGCATGTGTGTGTGTATGTTTTTTTTTGGGTTATGAATTCTGTTGCAATTAAGCCCCATGAAAATAATATAAGATGTTTGCACTCAAGTGTAGTTCATCTTTCATAAGGGTTCATAGATATTACATTAGTCTTGGAAATGTGAGTGATCAAGTAAGCACCTAAAGGGGACATGGATAAGAAATCAGTACATATATAAATCTCATGTCATATCAACTTATCGAGTAATTAGGTATAGGAAATTTACACATGGGTAAGCCTTTTATCAGCAATTGGACATGCTTAGCAATTCAAGGAATATTGCATTAGAGAGTTATCAATTCATTTTCTAATGAAGAGATATGAGTAATCTTTAAACTTGAGATTATTGTCAACTTGGTATATGGACCGCCTTTGATATCTTAAATGCATCTTGTTTATAAGTAGGTATCAACTTCGACATTTGGCATAATTCAAAGAAATCGCAAGAAGTAGTAACAAGTCAAGATGAGATGCATTCATTTCCTTTGGGGAAGTTATATATCTTAGGCCACTTAGTTAGACATAAGGCAATTGGAAATCTATTGTCATGGGAATAATTGAGTTTAGGTTGTTTTGATAAATCAAGTGAAGGGTTGTATTTGTGATGACACCTCCATGCACAAGTTAATATGGGATGTCGAATGGAGAGATGTAATTACTTTGATAGGTTTACAGTTGGTCTAAATTTGTTTCGATCATTTTTTTTTCTTTTTTTGCCTAAGCATGACATAATTGCTGCAAAGGAGACTAGAGGAATATGTGTGATATAATATCCATTGGGATTGGATGCAAATGTAAGATGTAGGAAATTTGGGTTGAACTATTTAGGATCAATAAAATCGATTTAAATTAGAATTAATGAAAGGAGTGAGGTGCTCTAGATAATTACTTGATTAGCTCTTTTGGAGTTTTAATTAATTAAGAGAGCAATGTGCTCCTAAAGCTGGGAAGTTGATTAAGTGAGATGAGAGTTAGATGAAAGGAGATTAGATAAAGCCTCATTGGATTTATAAATCCTTATTAGCACAAAGCCATATAAGTTTAAGCCTATGATCAAGCATTTCCATGTTTACACATGACTTGTTAGCTTGACTGGTGTAGAGTAAATAAATGTGCTTGTCTTAGATAACAACTTAGAGCCATCCATAGTTTAATCTAATAACTAAAAATTTACCTCTCAAAACATGAAATAAAAAAAAAAGACAATTCAGTGCATCAATTGTTTGATATATGTCAAAGATAAGGTTTTATATTTGATGGCTCAACAAATCCTTACCCTAAACGCTATATGTGGTGCCACATTAATGTACTCCCATGTGCATTTATGCTTTAATTTACTTTTTGTCCAATTTCAATTCCTCTCTTAATTAATATCAATATATTGTTGAAATTTAGATGTAGTTCATTCATGCAAGGTAATCACCTATTCAAATCCTAGAGATACTTAGTGTACAGGAATCAAGGGAATCCTAATTTAAATTCTTTAATCAAAATCTAGATTGAACCTAATCCAATGAATAGATCTTAGCTCAAAAGTTGAGTGAGTGAGGTTTGTGAGCTTAAGGTGGTGTGTCATGCTTCCTAATCTTAGTAGTAGCATGAAAGGTGGGTGGTATTAGTGATTGTATAATTGCCTTGAAGTATTAGGTGGTGTTACAACCTTATTGCAATTTTGAAGTGGCAATTGTTAATTCCATAACCTACATAATCAATGTGAGCTCTAAAACAGTATTAGTTCCTTTATTTATAAGCTTATGTAGTTTAAAGCATGTGGTTGATCTTGATTATATATAAATGAAGCATGCTATAATAATGTACTTAATATATTCATGTTATTACATGGATCTTATAATGAGTTCTCAAGTAGAGAATTTTATGAATATTGAAAACTATTGAAAAATCCACATTTCCTTCAATTTAAAATTTAAGAAGAGTTTATTGAGAGAGATAAGTTACCTCCATAATTCTTTATCAATTCCAGTTAGTAGGTTTAGTTAGATCTCTATGATTGAGATAGATGCATTCCATTGTCTTTTGCATATCACTTCTTTGTATTCTCTTTTGGTTAGGGCAAATTGCTAATCCTCCTTTGCTTGTAAGATATTAATCACATGCGAGTTTTTTATGTTAAAATGCTTTTCTTCGTTTCTTCTCTCCTATTTCTTTTATTTATTCATTGTTTCATGTGATTTCCTATATGGTTTCTTCTATTGCATATTTGCATCAACGCTATGGCTTAGATTTCTAGATGTTTTAATGGAAAGCCTCCATGGAAGGATTAGTGTTAGAGTTATCAATATATCGAACCATTTGCTTTGGTGCTATAATGAATTTATTATCAAGAAGATATGAAGCATGTTTGGGGTGCAACAGGAATGGTTGTTAGTGTACATGGTAGAGTATTGTGGAGAAGTTAAAATTTTGGTTTTTAAGTAAGTAGCAAGGGCTTATGGACATGGGGGTTGTTTTAAGTGTACTAGTATAATTTAAGTAAAGGTGGAGATTCTTGAGTGCATATAACATTCTTAGATGTTTATGAAGCTTGTTATAGAATATTTTTTACCTAATTCTATTTCGAGAGAAGAGGAAGATGATAAGCTATTCCTATGTACGGGTGACAATATCTACTAAGCATAGGGGTGGTCTATTGATACTTACATAGCTAGTCATTGGTCAATTCACACTACATATTGGTTGATTGGGAGAGGTCAATTATATTGTTCTATTTCCTTTTTGGACTTGTTTTCTATTAGAAATTACATATTTTTTCAACTTATTCCTACTCTAATTCAAGGTTAATATATAGGTGCTAATGGTATATTTTACAATTGGCTAAGTTCCATAACTTTTGTCTAAAGAGTTTGGTGAATCTATATATAGGAGTCATGAATTAACTCTTGGTGTTTGTGGAGAAAAAAATTTAGTAAGAGGCTTTGGTTTGATTTCTACAAATAAGCTCATTATACTCTAGAGGTTGTTTTGTATAGTACTCTTAACTCTCTTGTCACTAAAGCAAATTACTACGCCTTTCTACATAGTTTTTTATGTAGCTATTATTTTTCCCATAAAAGAAGCTATTTGTACCTCTTTTGTAATGCCTTAAGCCAAAGTAGCACATAAATTGAATCAACAAACACAAACACAAACACAAACACAAATGAGCCCATTAACCACTTGGCCTAAAAGTTGTAATCATGTGTGAACAAGGTAGTTAATACCATAGCCTTATAAATTAGTGTCGCAATTTTCCACAGTCTATGTAGGATACTTAACCATGGGGTATCATAATCTCCTCCTCTTAAATATGTAATGCCCTAGTTGCAAGACTTTACAATTAGGTCCAGATCTTTTTTCGTTTTCGGTATACAATTTAGGCCACTTACTACCTATAGGTTATCCTAGAAGCATGCAACGAGTCATACCATACTGGCACTCTTCACTCTCCTTGGATCTCTTATCTAAACAGGAGTCAGACTTGAATCGTCTACCTATTGGTAGAGGGCCTACTATAATACCATTTGTTATGCTCCGGGTCAAAAGTAATAAATAAACCAAACCAACAAATACAAATGAACTCATTAACCACTTAGCCTAATTCATGTAAGATACTTAAACATGGGATATCACATCTTTACTTCCAAATCGTTTGTTTATTCATTAGTTCGGGTGACTACTTAAGATAATGATTAACATTGAAGTTTTTTGAGGTAAAGATTAGACGACATTGCCATAACATGCACCAATTGTAAGAAAAGCAATGGTCATCAGATTGAAACTATTTTTCAACTAATAATACATACATTACAATTGATTCAATGGAGTTAGATAAGGTTGTAAAGGAATAGCAATTCCCTTATGGCATATTTGGTTAACTTTATGAGAGTGAAATACAATAACCGTTCTTTCCTCATAGACCTATTATTGCGTTTGTTTGGTGGAATAGTTATTTCGTGGAATTGCTATAGTTGCGAAATAAGGAATTACAATTTTTTTACAAATCAAGGGAATATCTATTCTTTAATTTTTTTAAGCATATTTAAATATCTATCTATGAGACTTTAAAGGAACTATAAAGAATAACTATTATTTCTCCATTTTATTCTTTAAGAATTATAATTCTAATTCTACCTTTTTTCCATCCCATAGTGCCATTAGTGTTATTTTGTTGTATGAGTGGGAATATTTTTGGAATAAAAGTTAATATCTATAAGGAACAACAATTCCTTTGATGAAAGGAAAAAAAATATAAATTATTTATCGATTCCACATTATATGAAGTAGACATTGCTTATAACCAAACTTTTATAAACCAAATAAGAGAATAATCTTTCTCAGTTATAACGATAGAAAATCAATTCTACTCCAATTAGCTGAATGCAACATTAATGACTACCAACACTTTCTTTACTTAAAGTATGGAAAAAAAACCCATTGACGTCATTATGAGCATGAAAAATCTTCTAATATCTCTCTTAAAAGCCAAGTTCTTGGTGGTTATGCCTAATGTAGCTTGGTTTATCAAAGGGTAGAAAACATATATGCACAATGCATTAGTGGATTTGTATAACTTGGTTTACATAATTAATAAAGTGTAAATGAGTTATTTTGTTCATAGATGTTGATCACACTAACATGTTTAGCTTGAAATCGCTACGTTCACATAATTTATATTAACCCAACCTCATGCAATTAAAGCTTTTCTCTTGATGAGATGCTTGTTCGATAACATTAAATATAAAACACATAAAAGAGGGTCTATTTTAATATGTCAAAATTTTAGGGTAAAGTTCTTGTGTGATGTGCGTAATATTGTTTATATATATCTTTCACATTTTATCATGTGATGCTCATCATATACTTTTAGTAAAAAGAGTATACCCCATATATGATGTGATAAAACTACATACTCGATATATTCTACATACACGTTAAGTAGTTGTTACCCCAATAATTTTAACTTTCAAAATATGCTCATAATACATGAAATTATTGCAAAATTCAAATAAAACTTGTTTGTTATAAGTTATATTTGCAGTAAATAGAAATTAATTGCATGCAATGAGCAGCACAGTAATGGTGCATGTAACGAAAATCGTTGTACGAGGTCCTAAACCAAATCAAATGAACTTTTGGTACACCAACAACATTATAATAATATCGCAAAAATTGACAAAACATAAGTTGGAACTTTTATTTCGGAACTGGTTTTGGTTTCTCGGTGAACAATGATATAAAAGCTAAGTGTATAATTCATCAAAGAAGACCTTTATGGATTGAGTATGATATAGTCTCGTATATGGGTGCTCAGTGGGAAGTGTGTGTTTTCGCTTTTTTAATTTACCCATAGGCTATAGAGAAAATCCTATCATTGTCTTGCTTGCATAAAGTTATATAGAAAGACCAATATTCCGTGGGGCAATCCATAATTCTTTTTTCTCTGGGGCTACTATATAATTAAAAACATGGGTCATTGTCAATGACCAAAGCATTTGAGGAATTAACTGAACAGTGAACATGTCTCGGACCAGATAAAAACTATTTGATGTTGAAACCTTAACCTGAATTGTATATGTACATCACTCCACGTGACTTGCTTCCCCACAGTAAATATGAATGACTACTTGATAGGGAAATAACTAATGAGCCTACAAAAGACAAAGGAAACATTATTTAACTGTGATATATGGACACAATTTAGAAGGACCATTCCATTTTATTTTAGATGCTAAGATTTGTTTATTAGAGCTAGCATAATTTAAGAGTAATTCATTTTGTTTGGATGTGTTACTTAGCTTGTCATTTTTTTAACCATTTCAATGGAAATCCCATCAATTATAAGCATTACATAGGAGGAGCCAATATTCATCACAGTGTCGGGTTGCCAACTATAATTAATAGAAATACTAATAGCGTATTTAGCTAACTTTCTACTACTGTAGAGTGAATAAAGTCATTCTTTCATGGTCAAAATATAATTATGTTTAGTTTGTATAAATAATTATTTTATTGAACCTTCTTATTCCTTAAAAATTATAATTCATTTCTACTTTAATCCATTTTACCAGTCATGCATTTTTTTTCTTTTTTGCTAAAATGATGTATGGAATATGGAAAATGATAAAGCTAAGAGCAACTAATATCAATATGGTGAATATTATAGCTCATGTATTATTGGTTCGGAAGGTAGTTGATTATTTATTCCACGTAACTAATTTAAAAAATCAATTAAAGAAAAAAAAAATTTATGGGGTAATATTTAAAATAAATAAATAACTGAAAAAGGGAGTAGTTGGCAGAAGGTTGAAATGTGACTTTTCAGAAGGAGGTAGGGAAGGTAATGCTTTTGTCAACTAGGATCCCTGCCAAAGGCAGGTAATGATTGCTTCTCTGGGGCTAAAATTAAAATGTCAGCTCTTCTAACAGTATGGGGGTATATCTCCAAATCTCCCTACTTTTTATGCATGTCGTCCTACACCCACCACCCTTCCCCGCCACCACCAAACCAAACCAAACCCCCCCCCCCCCCCCCCCCCCCCTCTTCTCTTCTACATTATCTCCTAAGTTCCATCCCTATTATATTATTTTAATTTGAAATGTTTACCTCTTACTTCCAACTTAAGTATACCTTATAGCCATACAACTTTACCTTAACTAATCATTGGAATTAATATTATTAGACTCAATTTGAAAAATTAATTTAAATATAAAAAAGACTTAAAAATTAAATGAATAGATTTAAGTTTAATCGAGGTTCAATAAAAATTGGACTGAATTGATTGTATAGTCGGATTAAATCGAATCGAATTGAATATAAGAGTTAATTTAGATTTGACATACTAATTGGGACGATTTTATTAACTATTTTAATAATTTAAGTTTGATTTTTATGCATAGTGGTGTAAGAAGGTTTTTTTTTTTTTTTTATTCTACAGCAAACATAGAAAAAATATATTATATTTAACTTGCTTGAATTTCTATTTATCCAAGAAAAAAATTACAAAAATAAGATAGTTAAAGTGCCAAAAGTGAAAATTATTTATTTATATTTTATTTATTTCATAGATAAATTATTATATTATTACATAGGATGGATTTAGAAAATTGATAAATTATGTTGAACATATGTCAAAACTTTTGAAGATGCTTTCAAAACCCCATTTTTGTATGGATCTCCTTACTAAGTGTTTTTAAATACTTATTAATGTTCTAAGAACTTTTTTTTATAATGTTTTTCCATATTAATCATATAATCTATAAAAAGTAAAGGGTAAATTGTAAAAACACCTTGTTATGTTTTTTTCATGTGTACTTCACTCTCGTATATTTAAAATTGTGCACTTAGAAAAAGTGCATCAAGATCTCAAGATTGTCAAAATACACATTTTAAAAAAGATTGGGGTCTAAGTGGACTATTTCAAACATAAGGAGGGTTAAGTGTACACGAAGTAACATAAGGGGGTATATTTACAATTCAACTTTATTTTTTAATTTTAGGAATAAAGATGACAATTAAAATAAAAAAGGTCAATGAATAAAAAATAAATAAATCATTTAATATCATTAATAAAATAAAAAAGAAACAAGATCCAAAATTTATTATAAAATAATTAATGTTTTATGCAATTTAAGGTTATGAATTACTATTTCACGATTAATATCTTTCAACAAAGTGACAAAAACTCAAGAAAGGGAGAAAATGATCTAAATGATAGGAGTGAGCAGATACATAATAGATAAGATATGAGGCCTTATTTATACCTTACCCTATGGGTATATGTTCCTAAACTATGCTATCTGTACTCTAACTTGTAGCATCGTAAAACCACTTTTTTTTTAATAAATTTCAATATGTTTATATTTTCAAAACGTAAAATAAACCTAATATTGTTTTTTTTCAAAAGTAATTACTTAATTTAGTTATTTTTCAAATAGCACCAATAAATGGAGTCAATTGAGGTTTATTTCGAACTATTTTTTTTCCTTAAATAGTTTTTTAATCTTTATTATTATTGATGAATTTTTGCGAAAGCATTATACAAAACATTGTTTATGTAAATAAAATATTCATTTTGTAATAATCACATTGAAGAGATATTTAAGAGAATGAGCATATCGTTTTGAAAAATGAAAGTGAGAAACATCGTATTTAATATGAAATTCATAAAGTTTATTAAAATTTAAATAAAAGATTTACAAAATTATATAATTCATAATTATAAATGTGATGATGATATAGTATCAAACAATTAACCATGGGTAAAAGAAGACAAAACATGAAAAACAAAGAAAAAATTCAGACTAAAATATACATTTTTTCTTTATGGTACATGCATCGGTAGAATAATCTCCTATAGTCTAAGAAAACCATATTTAGTTTTAGTAATAATACTAAATCTTTTGTCAACCATTAAAAGAAATAAAAAAGAAAATAAATTTGCTATAGAAAATAAGTAATGAACGTGCATTGTGGCTTATAGGGTTGCTAGAAGTAGAGACTAAGAACTAAAATTCCCTTTTTTGAACTTTACTAAGTGATGGATTTAGCAAAGGAAGAAGGAGTAGAAAGAGGGAAGGGAAGGGATTGACAAGAGTTTAGTTTAGTGTTTTTGATAGGCTCAGTTTTGCTTTATTTTAATGAGATAATATCATTTATTTATTAATTTTATTTAATTATTCTTATAAGATAGAGATCTTGGAACTTGTACCTTGTATGCTTCAAAGTACAAGTTTTAAAGTAGGTATAGAGGACCCTAACTTCTTACCTATACCATATTCCGCGAGAACAAGTTTTGGGAAATCACTACCTAGTGCTTGGAACCTACTTTGTGGCTTTAATTACTTACTAAGAGCCTATCCAGTCAAGCAAGGTTTAGGTAGATACCTTATACAATAGGGTTATCTGCTCACCCTTACTAAATAAATAGATCTTATAAAAAATTTGGAACAATTTTTTTTCATTTATATATCATCGAATCTTATATTTTTGCTATTTTAATTTTTCTCATATTTCGATTTTAATATTTTTTCCAACAACACCTTTCATAAACTTTAGAATTTGCATTTTTAATTGATTAATTAACTAATAATTTATTTATCCACTAAAGTTTTTTATTTCCATCATCATCTTTACTTCATAAAATTAGAAAAAAAGTGCAAATCTACATTCTTATGTAACTTCACGTGCACCTAACCCCTTTAACTTTGAAATTGTGTGATTAGATCCTTAAAATTTTTAGAAAATGTTCATGTAGACCTCCAAAAGTAGTTAAAATGCACTTTTTTCAAAGATTTGGGAGTGTAAGTGTACAATTTCGGAGATAAAGAGGCTAAGTACAAATGGAGTAAAGAAAAGAAGGTGTATTTATGATTTTTTTATTCGATATATATATTTTTAAAACAAATGGCTAGTGCCTTGGACACCTATATACTAAACTTCCATTTACAAATGGGGATTAGACATGATTTACATATGTTTCCAAATAAATAGCCTTATTATCTTATTTAGTCAAAAGAGAGGTGACATTAGGGGTAAATTATGATACTCTACTCGCACTATAATTTGTCAATACATATTTTCAAATTTTGGAGTTAGATTTTATCTTGTATAACATGCAAAAATCACTTTGAAACCTATACCTTATAGAAATTACTATGTAAGGAATACCCTATAGAACCCATAAAAATTTTATTACAATTTTATAATATATAATTTTTGAAATAAATTGTCTATCTACTTATTTTTCCATATATTTGTAACTAGTACATTTATGAATATGATAATTTTCAATAATTTAATCACTACTTTTCTTATCATATAATTCTTAAGAAGATAATAGCAAACCTGATAATATAACCAAAACAATTCATCATAGAATGTTATAAAAAAAAGTTTATTAAATTCATTAAGTATTTTACTAATACAATGACATTGTTGACAATATAACATAGCAAAATAAACCATGCTTTAAACAATTTCAATTCAAATAAAATCATTCTTCTTTAATGAGTAAATTTTCAGCTTAGAGTATGTGTTAAGTTAAATATATTATATTTTGTTATGTTTTATATTATTAGTTAAGAATTTTCTTAAGGTAGGTACAAACCTTGGATTACAAGGTTTACAGTAGATATAAAAATGGAGATGTTTGATGATAACTCAAAATGTTTACACTAGTGCGGCTTGCAAGAGTCTTGCTACATAACATGAAACCATGATTAAAACTCTTAAAGGAAGTCTATCTAAGCACTCCTACAGTAATTAACAGTATCAACGAATATTACATAAGGTTAATACCGGCTAACAACAATCACTAGAGCCCATCTTTATCATAAATTCATTATGTTGAATCATACTACCCACATCTATTGAGTCTCATCCCATTACTCTTCATGAAATGCAATGTCTACATTATCTCTTAAATCATACACTAGATTATAACCTAGGTCATCTTAGTGGTCAATATTGTCAAAAGTACCTACAATTGAAAAATGGGTCCCCAAAGGGTGAGATATTGCCTAGTACATGGTATATCATAAACACATGCATGTCAACATATATTAAAGCAATTTCACATGCATGAACATTTCATTTAGTACATAAATAATCATTTATTATCTTTTGTTTTAAGTCCAACAACTAGTACAGTTTTGATGTCCTAAAACTTGAGGTAACTCATGATTTCGTATCACACTCATTTTTTAGTTACGTTACATATTTGGTGTTGGATACTTCCTAATACTTCAGAGTGTAAAATTAATCTAGAATTTATCCAAATCCTTTTGATATGCAACTCCACTCGAAATAATGCCATATACCAACCATCATGATGCTACTTAAAGATTATCGATATTTTTTGTCCCTTAGACCTAGTCACATACAGTTAACACAATCATTAGAGTAGGATATGAATTAGATTAATTTAACACTAGCTTAAAAACATACAAATAATAAGCATGGTATCTATAAACCTAGACTAATCAATTAGGAAAAAATTGGTATCCATTAGATGCTAAACAAGAGTGTGTAGTTTATTGAGTATTATTAATTGTTGTTAAGTTGAACTTACAAACAATAGCTAACTAGGTTTAATCTTGTTACATCCAACTTTGTACTCCTTGTAAAATCGTGTAAGTGTTTAAACTTATGTTTTGATATAGTTTTTGAGTAAAAAGAGTTTAATTTATGAAAACTTAGGAATTTATAGTTATTTTGGTAACAAAACAACATTCTATACAAGTTTAGGAAAAAACATTATTTAGCTGGTACATGAAATCATTGTTAAGCCGGTAATCGTTGAAGGAAAAGGAAACATTCTGTTCCTAGTTCATGCTAAACCAGTTGGCTAGTATTGACATAGATTGACAAGTTGGTTCCCATCTCTCCACCTTCGACTTGACGGTTTGTGGTGTACCAGCTAGTTGACTCTTTTTCTCGCAAGTTCCTAAATTTCTTCCCTTTCACTATACACATAATGAACTCCTATTGTGAATACAACTTCAAACTTCTTTAATGACTTCAAATCATTTCAACCCTACATTAAATATTCATTTAAAGCATCTAAATACACATCTAATATCACAATCAAAAGACATTGAATACAGATTAAAAGAACTTACTTAGATCCTTAAGTTCTTGGGTCTTCTTGTAACAACATATACTCCAATCACTTTTGCGCTTTCTTTCCTTTAAGAGCGTATCAAAGTACAACTTTTAAACTCTTACATTGCATTTATGAACAATTACAAACTGAACTTCTTTCTAAAAATTACTTCTTCTCCTTTCTTCTTCTATTAAGAGAATGAACTTGTTAACCACTCGAAACTCAAATCTGGATCAATCTAAGCTAGATAAATTGCAAAGAAACCCATGATTTAAACTTGGTTACCTTCATTTTTTACCATTAAAAGTGAAGAAGGGTCAAGAACTATTTTAGGGAGAAAGAGAATGTTTAGGAAAAGATAAAGAGGGAAAAGGAAGAGAAATAAAAGAAACTTTCTTTTTAATAGGCATGAAAAGGTATGATTTGGTTTGAATGGGGGAATTTACCATCCTGCCTCAGTTCTTAAGGCAATTACCAATATTAGCAACACTAAACAATGTTAATTATTATTATTTTTATCATAAACAATTCGGTTATAAAAGTTATATAAATATAAGTTACATTTGACATATGAAAAATAAACGAAATAATAAAATTAACATATGATAAAAACTTTTAGGTCCAAGTTGCTGTGAATTTTTGCTTGCATATCAAGCAACAGAAGTGAAGTAAATAACATAGATATTTTTCGGTAAGTTTTAGATAAGAACTCAAGATTTTCTTTAAAGAAACAATAGTAAAGCCCTTAAGAACAAACATCTCAATTCATTAAGTTTCTGATGTGACACTAACTGAAATAGCTTAGTGATTTGATATTGTTCACATGACAATTTATATTGACAAGGAGTAAAATGCTAATCACCATATTAAAATTTGGTCATAAGAAGAGCATTCATAAAAAACTATTCTTAAGAAAATCAATCTCTCACTTTCTCTCTCATATACACACATACAAGTTTTTTTTTTTTCTAGAAAAATGTTAATAAATATTTGACTCTTGTTTTTTCTTTAAAAAGTACACCTAAAGTACTTTCATCACCTAGTGAAAATACATGTCTCTTGATGACATTTTAATCACCAATATTTAACCAATGTAACTCTTAAGAACTAGTGGCTTTTGACACAAATGGAGATGCTATCAAGTGGGTTATTATAAGGTACTCGATCCACTTAACCCAATAATTACTTCATAAGATAATTCTCAATCCATAGGGTTTTGGAACGGGTTTACAGTCTTATTTTAAAATCTTATAGAATTTCGAGTCAAGTTTTAACACTAAAACTAAATTATATATATATATATATATAATTGCTATTGCATATTTTGCATATACTAAATGAAAATGACTTAAAAATAACAATCACTCATCTATTATAGGAAAAACCTAGTCCCACTTTATGGTTGCTTTCTTTCATTCATCATTCCCTTATCACTCACTTCTCATTTCCCAAACTTAGTAACTTAAATGGATAAACCAAATATTTACTCATCTTAGCTATGTTTATAGTTTATTTATTATATATAATTTCCTAAGGAAGTCACAATAACATATAATACAAATGCAGGTTTATAATATGAATGTCATAGGCTTTCTAAAAGATCATTTATTATTACAAGCAAGATGGGTTGGGTTAGGTTACAGGTACATCAAAACCCTATAGGGACAAGTTTTGGATATAGAATTAAAACCCTGTAAGGTTTTAGAGTAGGTTACAGGGAGCCTTCAAGGTGGTAGGTTTACTCCATATTTTACAAAACATGTCTTAACTCACCCTCTATAGTATTCTTAAACACAAGTAGATATTTTGGTGAACATAATTAGTCTTCTAATTCTTACAATAAACTATAAATTGGAATAATTAAATTTGAAATTCAAGGAATGTTATGACTCTTTGTGGAACTTTATTTAAATGGGATTTTGATTCTTTCAAATGAAGTTTCATATATGTGTTACTTTGATTCAAAGGTATTTTGACTTGACTTGAATAAATTTGGTGTCTACTACTTTTTGTAGGCCTTCTGTCTCACTTTATTTAAATGATACTAACATCATTGAAATGAAGTGAGTCTTCGGCTACCATTTTGTTTAAGCTCACTACTTAAACTTTCTTGAAATAATAACACAACTACATTTGGGTTAGGTTTTTGGTTATTACTTTCTTGACTCTTCCTTATACTATTAACAAACTCTCAAAAAATTCTCTCTTTGCTAACTTGATTAGGCCTTTCGCAACTTCATCAAGACTCAATGGACTTAACATATACTTATTCTTAACTAAGGTGTATTAGTTGGTAAATTCGTCATGGGGGCTCTATTATCACATATTCAAGACAAACCCAGCAGTACATGTATCAAGGTCATCAAACTGGCTATTGTACTTAGAATCACTGGAGAGTCTGTAGAATTATTATGTAAAAAGGAAACATCAAAATATAAGTTTTTACAACCCATGTAAAATAGTTTAAAAAAAAAAAACTTTAGATTTGCTCATATACTTATGAAAAACTTGAAATATATGATGTAAATAAAGAAATAAATAAAAAATTTAGTTCTTTTTTTTTATATAAAAACACTCTTAATCTATAATCTTACATTTACAAAATATGGATAAGCAAGGTTAAAACTTTTTTTTCTATTATTTTGTTTGAAAAAAAGTAATGAATTGAAGAAAATCAATTGTTTTGACTTATTTTTAATTGTCAATAGTATAAACTTAAATATATGGCTTTTTTAAAAAACTTTTCTACTGGAGTTGGAATCTAGATGAAGGCTATGAATACGCAGAGGGGACTAGGAGAGAGAGAAATAGGAAAAAAAAAATTGAAATAGGATAGGAAATATAATATAATGCTTTAATAGTTAATGGGATAATAAAAGTCTAAGCTCTTTTTATTTTTGGCTCATTTAACTAATATATATAGGACCGGTAAATTCGGTTAAAAATGTAAGTTTTTATAGAATTTAGTATATAAAATAGGTTAAAAACATAAATTTCTATAAGAAAACAATTTTATATACGAGTTAACTAAAAAAAGCCTCCTAAAATAGTAAACGCAAGGTAGAATCACATGGTGGAATTGTGATTTTGATAATTATGCATATATAGCATTCATATTGACTATATCACATGATACCTTTTCTTGGTGACTTCTTATTAAGAGGGCACTCATACACTCTTGCTTATTTGCAATTATTCTTTATTATCCAACCATCTAAGCTTATAGGTCATAGATGATTAAATGTTGATAGGTTCAATTTCTCAACTAAAGCAATTGATACTAAGTCAGTGCAATTACCTCCATTCGTGATGACTATACACCTTCTTTTCAATTGAAGCATTATATGAGAAGTGTTCTTACACCACTTATAACCTTTTGTCAAGCTACCAAAATGATCTCTCTAACTATTAGCAAATCTCCCTCTTCATACAAATTTTAAACCTCATCCCTACTTTGATTTATCCATTGGCCTCCAAATCAAACTCATCTTCACATTTTACTTCTCTACAAGAATTGGAAATAAATATAACCTTCCAATTTGGGCTATATTCTTGACTCTTAAAGCACTTAATCTTTTAGGTTTTATGGGGTTGCTTCATGGGCTATGGTATTAGGTTTAGGTTCTTTGTCATACTAGACTCTCCATTCTTAGAAGTTCAAAGTGCAATAGGTTTTCAGCTTAAAGTAATAAGTGTATATTCTAAGAGGCATTTGTAATAGGATAAGTTTCTCCTCATCTCAACTGGCATTCAACCTGAAGAGTTAGTTTGATCACATCCATTGAGGTGGAAAATAGTCATATCACATTTATTGTCTCTTTAGACAAACCATCTAATGATCTACTAATCATTGCTCCTTAGATTCTCCTATCTCATTCCTAGTCATCAAAATCTTAAAATCCTTGACATAATTAGAAATAAAAAGGGCTCCTTATCCAGCAAATTATAAATAGTTGAAAAGTCTTACTTATAATAATTTAGTACAAATTGTTTAAACTCTAATTCTTTTCATCATACTTGTAGTTCTAACCTCCTTCTTTACAATGCTGATGCTTAACATTTTGCTACCATAAATTTGCATAATTCTAGTGTAGCTAACCATATTTTTGAAGGTTTGTTGCATTGTAAGAATGCGAGGACTTTTAGACACTTTATACCTAATCTAAGTATTCCTTTGACAAGCTACTATCACAAAATAATGAAATCTTAACTTTTGATAGAGTAAATGATGTTACTTAATTCCTCTTAGTTTTAGCAATCAATGGGATCATCTACTCTAATCAATGGCTCCTCTACAAATTAGAGTACATGCCTTTGCCCATTGTATGCCATAATCGTTAGTTAATAGGCATCAATTAGTGGTAAATCTGATTTTATTGTTGGATTGGGTTACTACGAGGTACTTGTAGATCAAGGTGAATTATTGGGATCAATCTTTCAACAACTACACAAATCGATCAATTCTCTCAAAGTTATGGAGTACATTTTGTTTTGTGTTTGTCAAGTATTAACAACATTTAATTGGCTTCTCCCATTCACATATTCCTCTGACATGGTAAGAAGAATTTTATAAAATTTAATGAAAAGTGAAGGGTAATGAAGATTTATGAAAGGGAGGCACGATTTAAAACTTAATGCTCTAGTTTCAAATGACATGGAACTTTACATATGTATTGAGTAACATAAGTAAACTAAACCTTTGTAAGGAAGTTTTGAATATGAGCTTTTGAAAGTCCTCTATAAAAACCATATGTGAAGTCCCTAGGAACAAGAAGCTTTAGTATAGTAATCCTATGGCATTACTAGCTCAAAGAGCTTGATGGTTTATCATAATCTCTTGCACAATTTGAAATGATAAGGATTAAAACTCTAATTAGCACATTAGAATTTGGTATTAATAAAAGCTCCATAGAAGGTAGCTCCTTATAATATTTCTCTCTCTCTCTCTCTTAATTTGATTTTGAAAATTTGTTGATTAATATACAATTGCTGTTTTTTGAAAGTATAGTTGATGTGTTTTAATATCCTTATTGAAAATACATGGCTTTTCACAATGCTTCCCAAATACTAAAAGGACTTCTACTTCGTTTGAAAAACTAAACGCCTAATCCGGACAAGTGGGTTTGACACTTCAAATGAGCCTTGCGTTTCACTTAGTTTGAAGGAATGTTGGCTCCATTTGAACTAAGTGAGGCTTAAACTTGTTGGGATGATTATCATTGGACTTCATTCTAATGGAAGGGGGATTCATTTCAAATGATGTTATCCTACATAATTATCCTAAGACTTGTCATGGCACTTCTACCCAATCTTCTACAATCTGAATGGGGTTGCCTTCTACCTCAAACCATGGAATAACATTAAAATACTTCTAAAACCAAAATTTTACCCAATCTTCAACTTCGATTCCCAATTTTAATGATGCCTGCCTAAAAGTATCATATTGTGTTGTTGCAATTGATCCTTATTATGATGAAACTTGATATTAGATGTGGTGTTTATTTTTTATTCAAGAAAAAATAATAGTAATTATATGCACATTAATTTTCTGAGTCCTGCATTTAGGTGTGGGGGAGAGATAAATGCAGTATTTTAAAAGAGAAAATGTCCATGTTCTTACAAAATCTTGTGATGCAAAAAAAAAAAAAAGGGTACCTTTCTATTAGGGATGAACGCATACATGGTCAGTAGGGAATAGGGCCTTACTCGTACTTTACTCTATAGATATAGGTATTTGAATCTTTAAAACCAAACCCTACCTTAGAGCATCTTGAAACCACTTTATATCCTATACCTTATAGAATCTACAAAGTATAAGGTATCCTATAGAACCTATACTTTTTTTAAATCATCCTTATTAATTTCAACATGGCACTTTTTTATCTTCCTTATAAATTTTAAAACTAGTTTATATAAAGTTACACAACATAAGATTACTTTCATAAATATATAAACTAAGTATTGAGATGCTTTATGGCCTTTACTAGGCTAGGGTTGGACATAGTAAAAGAGGAAAAAAGATTTGAAAGAACAAAAAATAATAAAGAAGAGAGAGGGATTAGCTTGTGTTGAGCTTAAATTTTGAGAAAATTTTATTCTTATAATTCCACCACACCCCCCCCCCCCCCATTATGAGTTGCTCAATAAAGAGAGTAAAAGGGATAAATTGTTTGTAAATCCTTTTTAGAGTTGCCACAAAAAAAAGTTAGAAAAATGTAAATTAAAACCTATTAGGTAATCCAATTTTAATTCTCAAGACTGAAAATGAAAAGGCGAGAGGTGTATAGTACTTTTAATTTTAAGCCCCTTTTATGAAAATGAAATCTATTATAACAAGAAGACTAACAAGTGAAAATTACTAGTCTATAGCATCTATTGAGTGAGTAAGAATGTGAGCATAGTAAACAACTGAATGGCCTTTGGGAAACCATAGACTTTGAATCTCGAAACTTTTCTTCAAAACTTAAAATTGACTACTAAATAAAAATTTCTTGTACCATGTGGTCAAGAAGTGGAGCTAGTCAAATTTGGACTTCATGTTAGGCCTTAGACGAACTCAGAAAACGCAGTGGATTCTCACGCATTAATAAAGCTCCTTCGCTTGACGTTGTTAGTTGTCGAAGCTTAGAACTTATTGGACCAATTGGGTTTATCTGCAACTAATAGTAGTGTCATCAAAGTAGAACATGTTTGGTGTAGGTAATGGTGTTGCAGAGCTTTAGAGTGATGGTCCTTAGGGGGTAATGGGATATGTTGGTTTTAGGTAAGGGTGAAGTGGTGTTCTTAAGCTTTATGGGTGGTTCTAGATTATGATTGCTAGATGTAATCATGGTGGTGAGTCGATTATAGATGGTGGGCAATGTTTGCTAGTTGTATTTGGTTGGTTATAGACTTGTGGATTTAGGTTTCTAAAGCAAGTGTGCTTGGTTTCGTTTGATAGAGAATGGTGGTTAATGGGTATGTTATGGGCAGTCAATGAAGATGGATATGGAGGTTACAGGTTTTAAGGTTTTGATCTTTGATGGTCTTTGGGTGGATTGTTAGGGTTTTCTTAAGCTTACAAGCTCTACTCTTTTATAAATGAGGCTGAAAGGTTGAAGATAAGCTTTATCTATGGAGAACAAACTTGTTAAAATGAGTGGTGTTTGAATTTTAAATCTCTGATCCATAGCAAAAAAATCATATAAAGGTTGTTAATTGATGCTACTAGATCAAGATTAATAATTGCTATTGATTATAGACTTAATCCACGTCCAATTTTTGAATCTAAGGGTGAGGTTTGTGTTAGAGATAAAGTTCATCGAAGTTTTGAAATTTAAACTTTGGTAATCTGTGGCGCAATTTAATCTAATGGCTAAAAGTGTTAATCTTTGTTAGAAACATGTTTAAGCTATTAATTTTTGTGGATTAGCATTAAAAATTAAAAAAAAAAGTTGATTTCTTGGAGCAAACCTTAGCCATCAGTCTCTGCTTTTCTCTACGTTATACACTGTTGAAGTTGCTATTTGGACATGGAGAAAAAAAAAAAATTGTCTTGGGGTGCTACTTGAACCTAGTACTTGACATCCCCACGCAACATGATGAACCAATTAAGCTGCTATAGCTTTGTCTCATTTAGTTGGTCTAATTATATAAAAACATTAAATTAGTTTTTCTTTTCTCTTTTCTCTTTTCTCTTTTTCTTTTTCTTTTTTTCTTTCTTTCTTTTTCTTTTTGATCCTTTTCTTTCTTTTTCTTTCTTTATCTTTTAAGTTTTTCCTTTTCTTATTCTTTAGCTTTTTCCTAACTTTGTATTTTTTTGTAGATTTCCAACCTTTTGTATTTGTTTTGACTAAAAAAACGTTTTAAAGAGGGTAAAAATGAGACGTCTGCAGCTATTCCTCTTTGTAATGACATTCAATTAGAACTTTACCATAAAAATAAAAGAGATGCCTCATTTTTGTCCAACTTGGTTCTTTAATTGTCACATTATGGGATTTACTACCTTTTGGTTTGCTTACAAGATTTGATTCTTTACTAGTTACCTTATGGGATTTACATCCTTTAAGGAATACCCTACGGGGTTTATGTCCTTTATGACTGCCTTACTAGATTATATCTTTTAAGATCACTTTACAAGTTTTACATCTATGTTTCTTGTTATGGACACTCTATAGGATTTTTGCATTACAAGGTCGTCCTACAGGTTTCACATCTTTGTTTTTGTTATGATCACCTTATAGGATTTACATGTTCTAAAGCCACCTTACGGGATTTAATTTTTTTTAAATGACCACCTTATAGGATTTACGTCTTTTAAGATCACCCTACATGTTTTATACCTTTGCTTCTTTTAATCACCATAAGGGATTCCTTCTTTTGATGACCACCCTACAGGATTTATTTCTTTTAAGGTTATCTTAAATGTTTTACACCTTTGCTTCTTTTAATCACCTTATGGGGTTTCTTCTTTTATTGACCGCCTTAACTCCTATGTTTCTTTTAACAACCCTATAAGATTTCTTCTTTTTTTGTGGGATAGCTATCGCTGCTTGATTAGGATTGCTAGCACTCTTGAACTTATAGGATAACTAAAGCTCCTTTAATTTTTGAAAATCTTTTAAAATTTCTTAAAAAGATTCGGGATGATTAAAGCTCTTCAAGAACTTATTCACAAGGTTTTATGAAAAAGAAGTTTAGATAGTTATAGGTCCTTATATTCCCACATTTTGGAAAATGGTAGAATGGCTCATGCTCTTAAGATTTTGAAGAGTATTATTCAAAACAACTTTAGGATTGCTTATGCTCTTGAGACATTTAAAAGTTTTCTCTTTTTTTTTTCCTCTTTATTTTTTTTTGCCTTTCTTCTTCTTTTTCTTTTTTATTTTTTTAAATAAAAGAGAGTTACTAATAGAGAGGAGAATGTTATTGGCTTTGAATGATGTAAATAAGTAATAGATCCATTATGTTGCCCTTATGTCACATGCTCTTGATGCTCGAGAGATGCTCTTGATGCTTGAGAGATGCTTGTAATCTCAGTGTTTTTATCTCCTTTTGGCTAATATGATCGAATATGATGACCTTTTTTCGGCTCATGAATTCTTTTAGGAATCTCTTTAGGGTAAACTTCTTTTCACGCCCAATAGATTATTGCTTCGGAAATTTTCAATTCAATGAAAATGTATTTCATTTTCTTGAGTAGTTTAGTCCAAGAGAACTTCCTTACAATCTCAAATGGCTTATTTTCATTCATGACTACGATTCCAAAAATTTGGTCTATTTTGTAAGTGATACACTTTGGTCAATTTGATAGGTCTTTTCCTTAGGTTGTAATGTTAGTTTTGGTCCATGGCTAATCAAATGGATATTTATGTTTTGGCCAAAATTAAATGAATGATTTGCTTAACCTACAGTTACAAATCAAGAACACAAGTAAAGAACTAAGATGAGTTTGGCCTAGTTTCACAATCAAATTATTGCCTTAGGATAATCCAATTCCCCAGATTAAGGTAATAGTATGGGTGGTATGTGAATTTAACACCTCAGGCTTAATCGTGTTGTGTTTAGGAGAACTTTGGTTAAAAATCACAATATAAATCTTGGGGGAGACTTAGGGTGATCATTTCTCATCTTGTTTTCTTCTTCTTTTTTTTTCCCTCTCTTTCTTGCTCTTCTTTCTCCTTTTTCTTTTCCTTTCTTCTTCTTCTCTCTCTCTCTCTTTCTTTTTTTCCTTTTGTCTCTCTCTTTTTTTTTTTTGGTTTTTTGTTCATTCTTTTATTTAATTTCTTTTTCTATCACCCTTTTCTTTTTTGGATATCGCATTTTGTGAATGGTTTAAAGTTCAAAGTATTTGTGTATGTAACTTTAGGAATGAAAGCATTTGGAAAGAAATTATCCGTAGTAATAATTTCTCGTGAATTAAAGTGACTATGGCAAAATAAAAAATTAGGTTATTCCTTTCTCCTTTAAGAATATCCTAATCTCTTGATTTCCCCATTGTAGGGTGGTTCTTAATAGGGTTTATATTTTTTAAAACGCCTCCCTAAAGGCTCAAAGAGTTTAGCAAGGGATAAGTGTATATGGGAATAGGCCTTAAGTTGGGCTTAAATCACTTGAAGCAAAATTCAAAGCCTGAAAAATCCCTACCTTGTTAGTTGTTCTTCTTTTTATTCCTTTATTTTGCTTCTTACATTTGTTTTGAATAAAAAACTTTTCATGAAACACATTTTTTTTTTTTGGTAACAATACTTCTAAGGAACATTTTATTCTTGGAAAAACTTTTTATTTTTATTTTTATAAAAATCACAATGATTATGTTACAAATGAGGCTTAAGTTAATAT
This sequence comes from Lumnitzera racemosa, assembly GCA_024138005.1. NCBI lineage: Eukaryota > Viridiplantae > Streptophyta > Magnoliopsida > Myrtales > Combretaceae > Lumnitzera > Lumnitzera racemosa. Next base: position 76,006,843 of record JAMXBC010000004.1, on the reverse strand, counting down.
TTTTTATTTGGGAAACTCAAAACAAAATAAAAACAACTATATTACAAAAAGGACTAGTCGAACATAATTAACAAAAATTGCTAAGTCACTTTTGTCTTTTAACATTTTTTAGAACAATTTTGTTTTAATAAAATGCTGAACACATACGTGCCGCGATAATAATTGAAAAGTATGGATTAAAAAAAAAAATAGTATTGGTTGATAGAGAACTTTCAATTTATTAGCATATTTGGAAAAATTGACCAATATTGATTTTTCCTTAAACCTGTAGTTTTCAATCATTATTAGATAATGAAAGATACAAAGGATGAGTTCTACAGGTTCCCTCGTTATCCAAATGGGAGTAGGTAGCCAATCATCGTTGAACGGTGATAATGGCCATAACAACTCTTAGGTTACATAATTGCTCCTTGCCTAAAGTCCTAAGATGGCTTAAGTTTAGCCATATTTAGCACAAAAATTTTCTTTTTGTACAAATAACACCCATATTTAAAACCACTTATTAAAAGTCCTGCACACTTAAATAAAGGGTAAAGGGTTAGTCAAATTTATTAGAAAAAGAAAATATATACAAAGAAAATAACCCTCTTATCTTTAAGAAAATTTTATTTGGCTTGTCCATAGAAAAATGATCTAGTGGAGCTACGAAATTGTTGAGCGAAAATTTTGAAAAAAATTTATTCTTTTAATCCCTTAACCCATAAAAGACCCTCCTAATATGAGCTGCCTGACAAAGAGACTAAAAGAGATAAATTTATGGAAAATCCTTTTTGGAGTTGCCATCAACAAAATTTGGAAAAATGAAAATTCAAACTTGTTGGTTAATTCAATTTTAATTCTCAAGACACTATTCTTTGGGAAACCATAGATTATGAATCTAGGGACTTTTGTTTAAAACCTAAAATTGGCTATCATATAAAATTTTCTTAGACCACATGGTCAAGAAGTGGAGTGAGTTAAGTCGAGACTTCGGGTTAAGCCTAAGACGAAATTAGAAAACACAATAGATTCCAATGCATCAATGGAGCTCCTTTGCTTGACATTGTTAGTTGTCGAAGCTTGGAACTTGTCGAACCAACTCAGTTTATTTGTAACTAGTAGCAGTTGCGCAGAAGAAGAACATGTTTTGTTTAGGTAGTGGTGTTACGGAGCTTTAGAGGGTGGTCCTTGGGGCTAATGGGATATGTCGATTTTGAGTAGGTGGTGAAGTAGTGTTCCTAAGCATTATGGGTGGTTCCAGATTGTGGCTATAAAGTGTAATGACGGTGGTGCGTTAATTATGGACAGTAGGTGATGTTTGGAGGTTGCAATTGGTTGGTTGTAGAGTTGTGGTTTTAGGCTTTTGAAGCAACTTCGCTTGGTTTTGTTTGACAAAGAAAGGTGGTTAATAGGTTGTTTAGTACATTGTTACGATATTTGCCAAAAAATATTATGAAAATAAGTCCTAAGCAAAAGTTAATATAAAATTATGGTAGTGAAGTCGTATGTGGAGCACGCAACTTCATTACCCGAATTTTTTTACACTGGAGTTGCATAGGGGTATGCAAATTCAGTGCAAAATTTTTCAGCTTTAGTGTAATTTTTTTTAAAATTTTTACTTAATTGCAATTTTTTATTATACTCATATGAATATATGAGGGAAATCACATGGCTTAATGCAACTTCATTGCAATTTTGTTATATTTATATATTAGTTTAGGCATGTGATTGTAGTACAAAGTCTGTTAAACACAGATTTTGAAAATACAATGATTGTGCGGGTGTTTTTTTTTTTTTTTTAATTTTAATAGAAAAGTGAAACACTTATATTTTAGATAAAAAATGCATTCATATGTCAATACCATAAGTAGATACGATAAGAATGTAATAAATAATAAAATTTAATTACTACTGGATACATCAATTGTTATTATAATCAGAATTTAAAAAAATAAAAGAAAATATAATCTAATACCGAACCTTACGCCAACAAAAAAATGCCTCATTTCTAGATAATAGTGATGGACGTCTCTCAAAAGGACCCATAGAAGGCCTAGCCAGAGAGTTTGAAAAGCCTTTAGGCAAGACAGGGCTAACATGTAGAGGTAGACGGTGGACAGTGTTGGGTGACTGTAAGCCCTAAAGTTAAGCCAAGTGATCATAAGATTAAACTTAGAATATAAAGTTTAGAGCAATCGGTTAAAGGATCCGATCAAACCAAATTATAAACTATGAATAGAAATATTAGTAAAAATAACCCCGTAAACTTGAATTTAAGAAAATAAGTAATAAAATAAGAGACTATAAAATTTTCAAAATTTAAGTATAATAATTGTTAATTATTGAAAAGGCAAAAAATGTAATCTAATAACTAATAAATTATTAGAGATAGATTATATGTATACTAAAAATTATAGAATGATCTAAATAATATAATAGGAGTATTCACATGTACCTTACATGTATTTACGTGTAGATAAAAATACGCGAAATTTCTTGAATTGTCTAAAAACTTATTAAATAATTAAAGAAAATTATTAATTAAATAAGAAAAAATCAGAAGAATCAGGAATGAGGTGGATTTGGTTATTACAAGTCAGGAAGTGAAGAATAAAAATTACTTAATTAAAATCAAGCAACACAAAAGGCAACAATTAAGGGATTTAGGTAATGTCTTGTCCAATTAAATACATATTAGTTACCACAAAGCTCTATAAATAGGGAAAAAAATTACAGAACTTCTTTAGATAGTTAGGAAAAAAAAAAATAGAAAGCATCGAAAATTTAAGAGAAAAATTAGGGTAAAAAAAAAAGAAGGAAATTTGTGTAGTAGAGGCTAACTAGCCAAACCTATATGCTACCACCACCCGGGACCAAGCCACCACCACCATCTTATGCTAGACCCACCGCCTGGACCGACCGACACACCTGGATCAGTGTTGGAAGGCTAAAAGCCATCTGATTGAGAGAGTCTTTCATTTGTTTCGATTTTGTATAATTTTGTAAAATTATTTATTTTGCCTAGAAAATTATGAAATTTATTATTCTGAGGTTTTATTGTATATAGATTTAGGAAAAAATAGTAACTAAGTGTAATTATGTCTGAAAATATAGAGCTCTTAAGAAATTAAGTAAAAATGAGCATGAGTAGGATTAGAAATAAATAGGCTTAGAAGTGTAGTTTGGAGCTCAAATTTCTGTGGAATACTTAAGATATAGAACAGTGCTATGAAGCCATTTTTTAAAATTTAATTTTCAAAAATTTTAGGTAAATTTTTAGCCTTAAAATGATAGAAAAATTGGGTAATTTTAGGTTAATTAGGTGATTAAGACATTAATTATTGATTTAGATAGTAATTAGAGGGTTAGGGATGTTAATCTCTGATATGGAAACCTAATCCTAACTTTTGGAGTGTTAAGTGTAACTAATGAAGTAATTATGTGGTAATTGTAGGAAATTAGGAATATGTAGAATTGGAAAATTAATAAATATGGAAAATTAGGTTTAATTAGATAATATAATAATAAAAATTAGAATATAATAAATTTGAAACAAAATTTAATTTTAGGTAATTGTATAAAAAATGTAAGATTTTCTTACATCAGGAATTAATCCGATACCCCAATTAGGATTAGCGTGTACCAAACAGTTTAGAATACTAAATTAAGATTCAATAGGATATTAGAATACTCGAGCTTAATTTGATTAATTTCACATTAGAATTCGAGCATATTTAAGATTCCAGAATCAAAACTAGAATTTAATTTAGGAATCGAACATTGAAATAGCGTAGAATGAATCACTAGTAAATAATAGGTATATATGGAAAAAATAAGCTAAATTATAACTTAGAATATGAATCATTAAAGTATAAGTACTAAAAAGACTTATTTGTATTATAGGATACCTAGAGACGAATCGGCTTGCAATTAAGTGATCGGGCGATTGAGAAATTCCAAGTAAGTTAGGTTATTACTTACTGTATTAGAGTACTATTTTATGGTACTCAGAGACTTAGGATTGTATATGGTTGTGCTTGTAAGTAGTTTACGCATGTGTTTGATGTATCTGAATTCGTACTGAAATTTGTAATGTGATTGATTGATTGAATTGGTGTGAAATTGTTTGAACACTCTAAATGAAATTTAATCTTATTTGACTCTAATGACCAAAAATGTCATGCATTGCAACCCGTTAGGGGATCATTAGGATTCTCTAACCAAATACCGACCCCTTCAAAAGGGATAACGTAGGATTGCGTAATGGCCACTTCTTCATCCTTAGTCGAACTAAGTGACAGAAGAGGAGGTTGCGGCGAGGGTGAAGTCAATGGTTTGAAGGTAGTCGCGGGAGGAGCGGTGTCTCCATTGCATAAGCTTGGGTTTAGTTGTAAGCTACTACATAACATGAAAACTCCTTAACTCGGATTAGAGCAGGTGAAATTTCTCTGATTTCGCAACGGACTGGACTACGTTGTGTGATGATACTTAATTGTTGCATTGCATTAAAATAATTGCTTCATAATCTTGTTTGTGTTTGTATACTTTTATGAGTATCCAATTTAACTTACTGAGTTGTAGTTGCTCGTATCCCGATAGATCCTTTTGCAGATCCTGATTTCTAGTTACTTTAAGTATTATGCTGCCTTACAATTATTCAGAGGTTAGTTCTTCTGATCTCAGGGGTGTGAGGATCAATTTGCTTAGCAGTGGATATGTAGTTAGTGTGTCCTTTGTAGTTTAAGACTGAAAGACTGATAGTTGTTATGTAAATTAGTAAACCATTATGTTTATGTAGAGTTTCCTGGAAAGTTCTATGGACTTTATATATAATTATGTATGTTTATTAAAAATTTGCGATAATTACTATATTTATAGTTAAATACTTAAATGTGATTGTTTACTTTAAAGCGAGGAGTCATTGATGCCTTGTATAGATCATGTTTATGGTAGGTACTGTGAGGTTAGTTACTATCATAGAATGGTTTACACGGTGGGACTGTTACGACTCTGTGACTTCGGAGTATAATAGTTTTCGGTTAGTATCAGAGCGTAGTTTTAGTGGAGTCGCTTTGAAGCATCATACTTTAAAAAAAAATAGATATTATAGGAATACTGAGAGTGGGTAATATTAAGTAGGCAATAAAAGATTGTATTAAGCATATGAAAACATAGGTAAGCATAATGTTTAACATAGTAAATATTAATTGGTTTAACTATAATTACAGGGTCGAAGGGGGAAACTAATACATTGTTGGATATGGTTCGGGTGGAATGGAGAAGTATCCCTTATTGACTATAGGGTTAGATTGCAGCGGTTATTGATGGAATTAGCTGATTGGAATATCTTTAGGACAATTGATGAGATTATTGACAAGTTTTATGATAAGATGTGCTATAGCTAGAAAGATGAGTAGGCATGGATGGAGATGAGTTTAGGACCTCAGTATGATAAATATACTACCATAGCAGCTTTTAAGCAAAGATGGTTGGAGACAGAGGGAATTGTAACTTTGATGATGCCCTTACGATATTTTCCCGCTAGGTTAGAGGATGGGAGACCATACCCAGCTAGTATTGCACATATCCCTGCTGACATTCCATATATTCCCAAACAGTACGCACTAGGGATTATTGATTGGTTTCCTCAGTTTCTAAAACCTAGTGGGGAAGGTATAGAGATACCATTGGACCCTAAACCTGAACCTGTGCTTGAGATACTAGAATCACCACCAGAAAACCTACCTCCAATTGAACCCCGAGAGGATAGAGTTTATGTAGAGGGAGACCCAGAAGAAGAAGATTCAAAAGAAGACCCTAAAGAGGAGCAAGAGAATGAAGATGAACCTGGTGTAGACATATATGCTTTAGTTATGTAGGTGATTACAAACACCGGGATAGCTGGTGTAGGAGCTGGTGACATAGTCGAGTTGGATAATGATGATGTGCAGGAGGTGATTGTGATCCCTAAGACTCCAGAGATAGTATTTATAGACTCTGTATCGGATAGCAAGCATGAGGATCACTTGGTAGGAGGCCATATGGGTCATGATCCCTTTGATGGAGTAGCTGCCACAGATTCAGAGGAGGATTAGCTTAGTTAGGTGGCTGACTTGTTTTGGTTAGATAGATCTTTAGATATGATCTAGTAGCAATTTTGATGGAAACTGATGTATTTTAGGATATTTTGATATATTTTGACTTTTGATGTATCCTTTTGACTTTTGATGTACTTTATAGCTCCTAGATCAAGCTAGGTGTACGCTGTAATTAAGTTTGATGTAGCCAGTTGATGTAATCTTTTGTCTTGTACAGTTGTAAAGATCGAGCCTGTACTAGATTATGTAAGTAATGATGTAATCGAGTTATAAATTTTATGTATGTATTCAAAAGCTATCGAGTTATATCTTTTTGTTTTGAAGTTGTAATGATAACGATGTAAGGTTGAATGAAGTTAATAGTAGAAGTTAGACTACTAAGTATGTTGATCACAATGATGTTGTTATTATTATTATTTTATATGAGAATATATTGCAAGCATTTATTAATTTATAAAAATTCTCTAAACAAAAGCATGGATAACTTATAAATAGATATGAATGCAGGGTTATAAGTTATAAATTGTTAAACAATTATGGTTGAAGCTGGAAATGGGAGTAGTTAAGGAGGAATTGAAGGGAATCAGAACCCTCCACTACGAGTACCATCATCCCCGAGAGAAAAACATAGATAAGATTTACCTTCGTTGCCTCCACAAGAAAATATGCCTATTGGACAAATACTTGCTAGTATGCATATGATGATGAGACAGCAAGAAATGTTGATTCAACATCTTATGACTAGTGGTAATGCGGGAAATAGAAGACCCCAAGAAGTTGAACCACAAATGGAGCAACCTTAAGAGGTAAATAAACTTCTTGAGTTTATAAAAGCCAATTGTTATTTTGAAGGGGAGATGGGTAGGCCGGATGTAGCTGATGATTGGTTAGCCCAAGTTGAACGGAGTTTTGAGGCTTTTAGAGTCCTTGAATCTCAAAAGTTATCTTATGGCACATTTATGTTAAAGTTAGCTACAGGAGTATGGTGGGACTCAAGAGCAAGGCAACTCGAAAATAACATTGATTGACAACAATTTAAGGAGGAATTTAGGAAGGAGTATTTCCCTCATAATGTTCAAAACAGAATGGTGCGAGATTTGTTTGAATTGAAGAAGGGAGGTATAAGTGTAACCTAGTATGAGACTGAGTTTAATAAATTGTTACAATATATACCTGATTCATATCGAGATAATATTGAGTTGAAGAAAGATTTGTTTCTTACTGGATTTGACCCCATAATGTGTTACAAGCTGTTGGATTATGGTTTCACCACTTACAATGAGGTGGTAGATAAAGCAAGACAACTGGAAGATAATCGTATGAGGATGCAAGCAATGTAGAGTCAAAAGATCAACAGAGGATATCGACCTGGTCCATCATTTAAGAGATCATATCTTGGTGCCGCTAGTAGCAGTTCTAGACAGAAGAGAAGGAGACCAGTAACTCTGGCTAGTAGCCCAGCGCAATTAGTGCCTAGTTTGAGTTTTTTAGACAAAGATGGTAATGTCAAATGCTGGAAGTGTGGTGCAAATCATTTCCCAAGAAATTATACTCAACTTAAGGGAAAATATTTTATATGTGGAGATCTGAACCATGTGCTAAAGGCATGCCCTACGATGAAATTAGTGAAGTGTAATAAATGTGGTAGGAATGGGCATTTCTCTAGATACTATCTACAGTTTAGATAAGGAGCTAAGCGGATGGAAGGTTTTGATAACACCACCACACTTGCTCGTGTCTTTGCTCTAGAGGATATGGAAGTTGAGGAGAATGAGGATTTTTCAGATTTTATAGAGGAATATTACCATGATGATGTTGAGGAGATCATGGGAGATCATGATGAATACTACTTGCTTGTGTCTTTGCTCTAGTGTACTAAATGACTCGTTTGTAAGTCAAATGCCTTATGATGAGACTGGACTACATGAGTAGGTCCCTGAATAGGTCTCTGTGTAATGTTCCTCTTAATTTGCCATCTATCGGCTAAAGGAACACCCTTTGTGATCATGAAGCCAAACCTACTAAGGGGTGTAATGTATGGGAAATGATCCCATGCCTAAACCTGTAGTAGAATCATCTGTCCCCCGATCTTGGATACACCGGTCCATACAGCATTACATAGCTGTCGGTATAGCTATGCTAGACAGGTTGATCCCCAACTATACGTTCCTACCATCCAGAAGTCATCTAATAAGGGAAGGTACATGAGATGTACGTAGCTAGAAGATTTATTCGCGAATAAGAATTTCCCTATCAGTTAGAGGATATACATACGGGTGTGACAGTTCACTGTATCCTCGTCGACATTGCCTAATATAATCCTAAATATATTAGCTAGCTATGACAGTTGTACATGGCTACCCTTCACAGCATCAGATGGTGGAACATCACCTAATAGGTTTTTCGCCACATTTTCCCAATTCTTGTTAGTATTGCTAGTGATAGCAGCACCATCAACCCTAAGGCCTAGCTGGACTTTAATATCCTGGAGCGTAACGGTCATCTCACCATACGTCATATAGAATGTATGTTTATCTAGCCTCTACCTCTTCGTAAGGGCGGTAATTAGGTGCCAGTCCATCTAAATAAATAGAAGTCGGTTAATAACCATGAATCTTGCCTCCACTAAGTACATCTTCATATGTAGATCCAGCAATTTGAGCTCCTTACTTTTCTTTATTGCCAACTTACGTCATTTAATTGTAAGTGCACTTGGTGCCTATATTAAGTTTTATGGATATAAATATTAACATACATCAGCACCTAACCTACGTGTTAGAAGAATGGAAGAAATGGTTAAATAATGTACCTATGCTTGCATACATCTTGAGAGAGCAATGGGATGCTTGCTTACTTAAAACTGAAGGGTCGAAGGGTCCGAGGTCCATTTAACCTGCAATAATGTTTAACATTCATCAGTGATGATGCAAGTAATATCAAATGGATAGATATTACAAATTAATGGTAAATTTATGTGTATGCATATGCAAAATATAGTAATATGAATTACTAGCTCTATTCAGACCCGTAAATCTACGCCTGTTATGTCCTTCCCTTTGACAGTAACTACATTTATTTCTATCAGATGCTTCGCGTATATCCATCTTTATGTAGTAACGTTTTGTTCTAGGCTTCCCTTTATCTCTCTTTAACTTAGACCATGGTTTAAGCTTTGGAAATTTCATTGCTGGGTAATTAATTTCGTCACCCAGTGGGACAAAATGTCTTTGGTATAAATCAAGTTGGTTTGTCTACTTATACCATCGACCAATACAGTTGAGGGCGTTTGTCCTTAGCTTCGCTGTAGGAATTGTATATGTTTGCCATTTTTGGCATGTGTAATATTGGTTATCCATGTCAATAGTGTGAACTCTACCACTACCTTTTATCACTCTATTTGGCTCTCTTCGGCTGCTAGTTCTTACCTCAAACAATTCATTACGCCTACTATAACCGGTAACCTTGTATGCACTTGCCTGTCCATGCCATTTCTCTATCAGCCATTGTATGTATGTAGTGTATACCCTATCCCCTGACATGGCCTCTGAAATTTCTTTGTCTTTCTTCTCTTACAATGCAATAGAATATCCTTTGTACTAAAGTTGCAACTGGTAAGCCATGAGAATCATTAAGAATTGCATTATAGCTCTCAACAATGTTGGACGTTATGTATCTGAACCTATAATTACTATCTGCATACAATGCCCATCTGATGATGTTAAGTTTTGCAAACCAACGTGGCGCGTTCTCATTCACTATTGACATCTCTTCTATCAAAGCAGAAAATTTTCGTTACTGTACCTGCATGCCTGCTACAGTTGTCAATTTCTTACATACTTGGTTTTTATGTTTGCGGTTGAAATTATTAGCTATGTATCTTATGCTGTATCTCCATATTGCAAATGGTGGTTGCCAACCATTATTCACATTGTCAAAAGCCTTCTTATTACCGATATGTTTGTCTGAGAACAAGCATATTGTCTCTTCCCATCTACTAACTATATACTTATTTAAATGCCGAAGGAACCAAGACTACGTCTTCTTAGATTTCGTGTTAATGAGTGCAAAAGCCAATGGTATGATGCTATTATTTCTATCCATTGTGCATGCAATGAGCAAATTATGGCCATACTTGCCATACAAAAAGGTACCATCAATGCAAACGATGGGACGATAGTATCTAAGTGCATATACATAAGGTTTGAATGTCCAAAACACTCGCCTTTTCGTCACCATGTATCCAAACTTGCCTTTTCTCTTCCCTTGGAACACTCGCCTTTTCGTCACCATATATCCAAACTCGTTCTAAATATTCCGAGTCAAGTCTGCAATAGTAATATCGGGGTTCATGCTAACATTTCCAATTAATTGTCTAGCCATTAAATTATTATCTACTTGGGGTAGATCATTGGGAGTTGGAGTGTAGATCAAAAAGTCACCTAATTATGCCTTTTTGAGAATTTATTGAAGTCAGAACTTAGTTAGAAACTACTAGGTAGCAACCTATATCAAGTCAAAACCTTGATCAGAATATACCCTACTTAATTAATACTTAATAAACACCTTATAAAACTCACCTAACATAATTGAAAACATACTTAAATGTTCACGATGAACACATATATGTTATATGTCGATTGAAAACTAAATAGGTTACACTAAATTTTAGAGATAATAAAGGACAACGAGAATAATGCACGAGGAGAATAAGCATTAGTATCTACATAAGTAGAATCAGTGTTTCACTGCACTTTGAAGTATTTTTAAGAATACTTAAAGACCTTAGTATATGTTTTGTTTATGATTGTAAGTCAATTGCCTATGCATATGTAGCGTGTGTATTTAAATATGGTTGTGTTATTTTGAGTGCTAGACTTATGTATTACTTACTTCATGATATTATTTGCTTTGAACTATCTGAAATTGCTTGATTACCTCAAAAGTAATCTAACATAAACTCAACTTAACTATTAATCAGACTTGTATCACAACCTATTAAGAGAAATGATTTGGATTTTCAGGCCAAACACGTACCTTTTGATAAGTATAGCAGAAATGGTTATCTCCCTACTCTTAGTTGAACTAAATGACAAGAGAGGAGGTCGTGGCAAGGTTAGGATATATGGTTCCAAGTGGAGTCTCAAGCGAAGCGTGTTTCTTCATTGCATAAGCCTTGACTTAGTTCCTATCCGCAAAGTTTGCAGCGTCAAACTCCTCAAAACCCAGATTAGAGCGAACGCAATTTCTCTGATCTTACAATAAACTAGTCAACGTCAGGGGATGATATTTACTTGAACATACATTATATCTAATTAACTTTGCTTGAAAACCCTGGTTACTTGATGTTAGATATGTGCTATTATCTCTATTCCACTTATTGAGCAAATTGTTACCCATTCTCCAATAGCTGTTTTGTAGGTTTTCCCAGTAGATTCAACAGTGCTACTTCAAGTTCCAGAAGATTAAAGAACGAGGTAGAGGAGTAAAATTCAAGACTACCCAACAGGATTTCTATTTAATTTATCGACCATACTAACCTGTAGGAAAACTAATAGGGTTTCCTTCGGTGACCCCTAATTTTCAGCTAATGAGAATTATTTCATACTCTGCCAATCTGTTGATTTTAGTAAATTTTTATAGATACTTTATCTTTTCATAACAAAGTAGTTCTTAAAAGTTTTAGTAAATTCATGGTTTCAACCTTTATACAATTTATAAAAATTAATTTTCCTTAGAATTTGAGCTATAAAAATTATTTTTAGTACCTACTTTAAAAAGTTACACCACAGGTTGATTCTTACTAAATACTGAATTGGATGCTTTATGTAGTGGAGTAGTGAATGCCTTGTGTAGGCTATATCTACATTAGTGGCTAGCTTCTATTATAGGTTAGTTTATACAGAGGAGTGGTTACAATTCCCTAATTTTAGGCGTAATAAATACAATTATAAATGCGTGGAAAGATAGGTTTTATATTTTATTGCTAAAGCCGTCATTATCCAGTGCAACAAACACTGGTATTCCAAAGGAATAAACTAAGTTTGATTTCCCTTTCCCTTAAAGTTATAATATATATCTCAGGAGGAAAAAAAAAAGTACAACATTTGTCCCCCCCGATCACAAGATGTGGCACATATAAAATCAGTGTACATGTGATTATTATTGTTTGGTTTTTATTCTCTTTAAAGAAAAAAGATGTCACATGTTGTAAAAAATTTATCTTATATGAAATTTCCAATGAGATTTAATTACAATAAAATAACTAATTTCATTGAATTATTACATATAAAATAACTAATATACATAATAGCATAGTATAAACTATCCAAACTTTAAACAATTTCCAATAATGGAAGTTGTGATCACTTGTTTTAAAGACCTTAAAATAAATTTTTCATGTTTCACAATATTGATTACTAAATGTATAGAAAGTAGAGGTGAGCAACTAACCCTATCGTATAAAAAACCTATCAGGATTTCGCTCAATTGGTAGGTTCCAAGTGGGTATTGAAAATCATAAAGTATAATCATCATAGCAATTTCTTGGAGCATGCTTCCATAGCATAGGGTATAGGCATGAAGTTATAGTACCTTATACTTACTCAAGAACTTGTACTTTAAAGTATACAAGGTAGAAGTTTCGAGATGCCATGTATAATATCGTGTACCTACCTTATAATAATAAGGTGGCACTAAGAAAGAGCTACAGGACGCTGTGAAGAATTATAACATAAAACGGCATTGTAACTTTTGAGTACATGAATCTGACCTAACGTTATAGTACATTTACTGTACGGAAAGGGCAAATGGATGCAAGTGGAGGCTAAGAGCATGTAAAAAGCAAGTGTATGTGCCATAACGTTAGGTCAGATTCATATACTCAAAAGTTGTAGTACCGTTTTATGTTATAATTCTTCACAGCATCCTGTAGCTCTTTCTTAGTGCCAAATCTCATGTGTGAATCAACTAGTTGGATGAGAGTAATGATTGGTTAGATGGCAAGCATTACTTGTTGGATGATCGGTCTAACCAACCTGATGGCTACTAATGTTTGGCCACAAAACTTCATCTTTAACCTCTCACTTTGTGATGCACTTCACTAGTCCACTTAAGAACAACTTTAAAAACTTTCAGTACTTGGAAAAACAAGTTGGATAATTATGTAGGAAACATGAAAGGAAAGAAAATTCAAAAGAATTTGAGATTAAAAGCATTGAGGATTTATCTTGAGTAAGATGAAAAACCTTCAAACTTTTATCAATTTCTTCGAATTTTGAGCCTTAGGATGCTACAAATACCTTGTTTATACTAATTGAGTTGGATAAAAAATTCAAATGGTAAATTATTTGTGGTAAGTGATTATGAGGTGTAATGAAACTTCCTTGATCATTATCATAGGGTATAATGTATGATAAATGCATTATTAAGGAACATTGATTACCAAGAAGATTTTGGAAATGATTAAAGATGAAGAAAATGTGTTACTTGAGGGGAATAATTCTTTTAGCTTCTCCCAGATTAGTTGATCGGTAAAAATTACGCCACTTGAATAAAACTCACTGAGCCATCCATATGATACTAATATTTAGCGGTGAATATGGATCGGATTGATTCGGTTTTGTGTAAGATCCAAATTAAACCATAATTTATGGTTTAGTTTTCTTTTTCCTAAACCAAACCATATGGTTTGGATTGGAAAATTTTTCAAACCATTAAATAACGGGTTGCTTTGGTTTGGATTATAGATTGCGGATTAATCATAATTATCTCTTTTTTCTTTTTTAACCTAAATTATCATTTAGTCGTTTATTCACATAAATAAATTAAGGTATCACAAATAAATTCAATCATAACTCCTTATTTACCAATGTAAATGAACAAAAAGGAAGGGGAGAAAGGCAATATCTTTTGGCTTTTTTGCAATTATAAATATAATTATAGTACTAATCGAATTATAGTATCTTGCAAAGTTTTGGAAAAACAATATGGTACCACCATGCTTAATCACCAAAAAAAAAAAAAAATAATAAAATAAAAAAAATGTGACTGGTCCTTTATTATTAAAAGATATATGGTTTAGTTCGAATTGATACGTGTGGTTTGGATTGTGCACCTAAACCAAATCATAAATCGTTTGGAGGTTGCTAATTCGAACTGCATTTCGAATTGTTCAAAAAAAAAAAAATTACTATTTCAGTTTGGATTGGTTCGGTTTACAATTTGGCTTGGTTTGGACAGTTTTTTTGCCTACTTCTAGTAGTATTTAAAAAAGAAGAAGAAATAGACAAACATAAGGTGCCACTCACGTGACTCGAGCTAGGGTCTTTGAAGAAGAGAGACATAGGTTTTAACTGCTAGGTTAAGTAGAGAACTCAAAAATAATGCTTAAAAACGGTCAATTTATTTGAGCTTGATACAAGGATTACAAAATTACCTCTGTAACATATTGTGGGGCATTGCCTGAGTTCCACTAAGCTATCCCATCATACCCCATTCTAATGCTTGGAACCCTTAGAAGGGCCAAGTGCCATAACTTTTACTCGAGAGCTATTATTGATTCTGCAACAACATTTAATCCACTTATCGCCATATATACGAGAGATACAATGCTTTTTACAAAGTCATGGGACATGATATGGTCATTGATTAAAGTAAAATCAATTTATTGATGCCTAGTCGAGATAAAAGTAAGGGCTCCATTATGCTACAATTATCAACTAACTTTTTTCTTAAAGCTCAGAGCATCGTGAAACACTTGGAAATTTTATTTTTCTCTCCACAAGACCAAAGATAAAGCATGAATTCTTAAGAAGTTTCAAACGATCAACTCTGGCAAGTGTATGAAGCCAACTATACTTTATCGGAGATGCAACGTGTTGGAATAAACTGAAGCTTCACAAATACATCATATAATATTTATCAAGAAAAAATTGATGATTCGGACTGCTGTAATTGCTTAGAAGACTCCATATCTCTCTACAAAGACTTGCGAAAGAAGAAGTCACCAAGAGAATCCAAATTGTCTACATCATGCCATTGATATTCAACCATTGTACGGGAGACACATTAAGGACTGCAAGAAGAAAATATTATATACTCAGAAGCAAATGGCACAATGACAGCACAAGCGCGGAATTATTTTAATGCAACTTATCGATAAGCATATACGATATGTCTATGAACAATTTGAATGACAAAGCTGATTAATTAGCAACTAATATGTGCCAATCAACAATTCTGCCCAAAACCCCTTATAGTTCATTAGAAGGGATTTTGGTTGGGGCCAAAAACGTGGATGGCCATTTTTGGTAATTGGGCTTTCGATCCAACTTGATACCATGGATTAGTTTCTTAGGCTATTGACAAAATCCAAATATTAGAGTTCAATTTAGAAATGTCTTGAAGAGATTTGATTTGATAGGCTTGAATTAAGTATTACTAGACCCCTATATGCACTCATGGCTTTGCTAGTATTCTCTTACATGTGAAGAAAAGACCCCAAGGTGGTCTTTTAAGTCATTCAAGCTTCTAACAAGCCTTAAAAACGTGGGTTTTCTTATAAGTCCTAGCTTATATTTTCAAATGAAGTGAACTTGGGCTTTAGCTTAAGAAGATTTTGTCTTAGGTTGTGTCTAGCTCGAAGCCCAAGCCTAAAGCAAGTAGTTATATAAAGAAATGAAGGCTTCAATCTAGATTGTTGATCATCAAGAAGTGATCTAGCAATCGAGATCATAGGTTAAGTCTGTATATAGGAGTCTCCTTCTTCTTATTTGCATAATTCAAAGTATCGCTAAGCTTTGGACAAATGCAGTTACACTAATAAAATGCCTCTACTAAAGATCAAACTTATGAAGAAAGAATGAAGAAAACATCGAGATTATCATGTTCAATCTATTATCGTACGTATGCTTTGAGGATTCAGTTTACTTATCTCTCCTTCCATTTTATTTTCTTTGACATCACTCAACGTGTTATCGGTTCAAAACTGTTTTAAAAACCAATTGACTTGCCTATTGTACACGATCAACTGATAAATACAGCAACCACTATACACCTTTATAAGATTACATTGATAGTCTCCTCCTCCCCGTCCTCTTTTAAGTCGTCTAGCATTTGAAACTGAATATATCTCGCAAGACATAAATAACCACCGATTACATCATTAAATCATACAAATACTTAATAGAAGAAGAATTATCAACAGTAGTCACCAACCTAGCTATTAGAAAACCTTACAATGTAGAGAGGGTGAGCACATTTTAAAATTACCTTTTGGTGAAGGGAAGTGATAGAGAGAGTTACTTTTGTTGTTTCAATCGACTCCACCATGGAAATTCTTAAGATTCGCGTGGAATTAATCATGGCCACATTTGATCATTGATTTGTCAGCGATATGACTTTTACAAGTCGGGTAGGTGTATTTTGTTCCATATTCCGAATGACCGGGAGTAAATCGTGGGGAGAAACTATTAATTAAGAAACTATTGATCGGGACTGGTTAATCTCAATCAATGTCAATAGAAAAATAATCAACTTCTTATCTGCTTAAACATTACTTCATTTATTGAGAACAATAATATAATTATTAGAATAGAGGCATTGGGAAAGTTTCAACATAATATAGCCCTTTAGCTAATTTTAATTACTCAGATGTATTTGAATTGACAATTGTTTACTGGTCTAGTTTTTAGTGGACATTATACTTGATTTTTATTGAAGTAACTTTGCTTGCTTTTTGTTTGTTTGAAAATGACAGCGGTGTTTTCATGGTGTTTGCTGTGATTTAAATAAAAAGCCATTTCCATTTTTCATACATTTACATTTTATAAAGTGTATAATTAACATATAAAAGTATCAAAAGTTAAATATTTAGATATTTAATAAGAAAAAAAAAATATTTTTCGATGCTAATATGCTATGCATATTACTGAATAATGAACAAATATCAATAATTTTTTGAGATATGAAAAATGATAAGTAGATTTTTAAAAACTATTTATTATTCTTTTCAAAAACTATATTGATCATAATTTTATTAGTATTTATGTATTATTAAACCATTTCGGATGCCTGTTAATCCGCTTAAATCGCAACTGCAGAAATACCAAATAACGGAACCCGATGTCTTTTTTCCCTTGCACCGGTTTGTTATCTGAACATGCTTTGCCAAGTATGAAAGATGCGAATAATGGAGCGACATAATTACAAATAATATTAAGTCATTTAATGCTACTTTTAGCTTAACGATTATGATGAGGACATATATTGCTTCATATAATTGTCATGATTGCAAAGAGTCCCCCAACCTAGGCTAAAAGAAAGCTGGTTAATTAATTCAACAAATGATAGCCATCTTGTTGATGATTACCACGATGACAACTAGCCAAGAAAAAGAAAAAAAATTTAACGAGATCGATATATTACAAGTATTGATTAATAATATATGATAATAATAAAATTTTAATATATATTAATAAAAAATATATATTTTAAAATATATAATTTAATTATATATATTAAAATTAATATTTATATTCTATTCATTATTGAGATATATATCATGTTAATTCGATCGTACCTCTTAAAAAGATACCTTTCTAGCATGCAAACCTTGAAAAATTAGAAGGATCTGGTTCCTCTCCATTCTCCCCGACATCATGATTGGTCATTTTCTCATGCTTTTTTTCTTTTCTCTTCAATTATCATAATCATCACCCTTATCATCATCATCATTTCCTGGGATGCTGCGTGTTCGTGCTCGGAAAAAACAAGACATTTGGACTAAAAAATATGCTTTTGGTTTGAATGCTGATGATAATCATGGCGGTAGTTGATACACACCGTCCGTAGTGAAGCTCATCACTGTTTTATCAGCATTGCAAGGTACACCAATATAATATATCGATTATTATAATGAATTGCATTCGTTAATTTTCTTTTTCCTTTTCTGTTAATAGATAATGTAGGAAAACTTGCTAGGTTTTCTTAATATTCAATATTTTTATTAGATTTTTTGTTTAACATTTATTAACACTTCCTTTTCCGAACTTGGATACTGTCCTTTTTCAAACTTAATACAAACCAAACGTATATCTGCTAGAAGAATGTATATTAGAAAAGGTCTTGTTAACAAATGATTTTAATTTTTAAATTAACTTTAAAAAAAAGAGAAAGATGTAAGTTTATAAAAAAAAAAAAAAAAAACACAACTTATTACATGGTGTACGAGGAATCTCAGCTATGTAGAAAAGCGAATTTCTTTTGGCTGCTGATCAATGTGTTAGGGCAAAATGTTTTTCTTAAGAAAGTATATAACATCATATTTTGAACCCATTTGATATGTATTTTGATTGGTTTTACACTAGAATATGTTTATAAAGCATGATAAATTTGGAAAAAGATAACAGATGCCACGTGGTATTAATTAAGAGGCCAATTTTTTTTAATAAAAACAATATCATAAGATTACTTTCCGCTCAAATATATAATTAGTAATTTTTTTTACCTTAACTAGTATTTAAGGAACTCTTTAATCAAATTGTGTCTTTACAAAGAAAAATAGAATATTATTAAAGGTTGAAAAAAATTTATTATATATTACATGTCAGGTGTTATTTATATGTGATATATAAATACCAATAAAATGATGGTATAAATAATAATGGAATAAGTAGTATTTACAAGTCACATATATGTATATAATATGTGGCGTGTATTATATACTAAATGGTTTCTTGATATTATGAATGGTTGTTATAAATATAGAATGAAAGCAAAAAGATTTAACGGTACTAATACGTTATATAGGTTGATGAGTATCATGTAGATATTAATGGTATTTAAATATTTGAAAATTACGAAAATTACTTTTTCAAAAGGTATTAATTATATATCTATACATCAAAATTTTATTGATATTTATATATTATTTATTAATTCACACGATATATTAATATTATTAAATCCTTTATTAGAATAAATTACACAGTTATCTATGGAAAAGGTAAATGCATGCGACTAACGTTTTTCAAATGAACAAACAAATTGTCAAAGCACCGGCTGTATGGTCTTCTTGTATGATGATGACGACGACGACCACGAAGACACATAATAATGAAGAGAACATTAATGTAGCTGTGAACACACGATTATGTGTTGGCATTGCTTAATCACACGCATTCAACAAAAAAGAAGTAAAACCTTTTTTTTTTTTTTCTAAGATCCTAATTTTGTCTCGTAATACGAATTCAAAAAAGTGGGGTTTATTTTGCATGATAAACGACTCGATAACGTGATTTACGTAAGTTTGATAGCTCCAGGCGTACTCATCATTTGTCTTGACCATTCCTCGATATCCTCTCTTCATTATATTATTGTTTTGAATGTTGGGTCCCTTTTGCAGTGATATATATTTGGACCTGCACGACCATCTTCTCAAATTGAATTATGTGCTGATTGGAGTTGTACTGATACTACTGATTCGGTAGAAGTCCCATTCAGATTTATTGTTATATATCACATAACATATAAAGATACGAGATGGATGAATATATAAATAGAAAATTTAACTCATAAATTGAATGTATGAAACCTCAAAACAACGAGGTAAACAACTATAAAAAGATCTCCACCATCGTAACAATGCAGATACAAGGGTTTTATATATATATATATATATACATATATATATATATATATATTCCAGGCAATACTCTCACAGTTGAATTACTCACACGATGTTTGGGATTAATTAAAGAAATAGATAGGAAAAAGATAAAAAGAAATGACTAATGAGGAAAGAAAAGCAAATGGGAAAATCTTGTTTGTAGAGCAAAGAAAATAATATAAATGATTAAATGGATGAAAAGTTAGTCAAATATTTTTTTGAAACTATTTGGAGTACTAGAAGGTCCTAAAATTCAAAAGAATTTGTAAATGAAAGGATATTTTAAATTATTTTCCATATGTAGTCTCCTCTTACATTCTCTCCAAATTTGGAGATGATGATTTTGTGGGCCAAAAGGAAAACTCTTCCCCATCCCCATACCCATACCCTTCCATACAAAGGAAAAGTAACCTTTCCACCTCCAACTTCCACTCCTCCCCTTTTCTTCCTCTAATCCATAGCGCTGGGATTTTCGTGACCCTTTCTCTTCTTTATATTTTACCCATTACACATGATAGTATATATATTGAGTTACAAGCAACTCGAAAGTCATACTCTACAGGGGGAATTATTTTGGCACCAACAAATGTAAAATAGGAACGTGCACAAGACATAATGAACATGTTCAGTGACCAAGTGTTCCAAATCACATAATATATAAATACCATATATATATATATATAGAGAGAGAGAGAGAGGGAGAGAGGTAAATCGAGAATTTAACACAAGTTAAATTTATAAAACCCCAAAACAATGGATAGAAAAAAATCTATAAATAAATCCACCAATATAATAGATAGGTACATGACTTTCATAATAACTTGCAACACTCCCACAGTTGAGCCCTTTAGGATTTTCACGGTCTCTCCTATCAGCATTTTACATAGAAAAAATGACAACATATGTATTGAGTTACAAGCGGACCCTACTATTTATGGAGGCAAATAATTTAAGCATTAAGAAATATAAAATGGGAGACTATGGAAGACATAAGCATGCTTATTCCACTAGGACATGCACTAATAATAGCCTATCATCCTTGACTTGGCCATTGCTACATTAACAATTACTTATTTTTACCATCTCATATTTGTGATACCTCATGGTTAGGTAAAATCCTACAACATACTGATTTATAAGGTTATGATCATGAATACCTTATTGTGTAAGGTTACAATTTTTAGATCAAGTGATTGAAGCAAGTCAATTAATATTTATTAACTTAGTTATTCACTATTTTTCGCTTGGAGCGTTACACAAATAATATCAAAATTGACTCCTTACCAATAGATAGATGAATTGAGTTTGGCTTCGATTTAGATAAGAGGTCTATAAAAGAGCGGAAAGTGTCACTAAGGTGGTGACTCTCACTATGTTTCTATGATGACTTGTAAATAGTAGGTGACACAAATTGTATACTAAAAAAGGGAAGAATTGGGCCCAATTGTAAAGTTATGTGATCAAGACATTGCATGTTTGGGGTTGTTAGGGGGTGGGGGGAAGGAAGGGAGATTATGATATTCCATGATTAAGTGAAGTCCCACATAAATTGTTAAAGGAATTGGTTCTAGTTTATATAACCATGATAGTGAGTATCTTGTTAATATGAGGTTGTAACTTTTTGATCCAATGGTTGAAATGGGCTAATTAATGTTTGTTGATATGGTTATTTACCACTTTTGGTTTAAGCCGTAATAATATTTATCATTGGTTTTGCCTCAAATTACTCTTTTACATGTAGTATAAGTATATCATAAGCATCTCAATTCCCCTATATAATAGCCATAACTGTAGGGTATTAGACAATCTTTAGGTATTTAACTATTTTGAATGCTTTATATCTGGATCCCATCTTTAGTTGTTTTATAGGTTGTTTCCAAATGCCTAAGGATCAAGGATGTAAGAATTAACAACCTTAAGCACCTTATTTAGATTCCAATATTACCATAACAAACCTAAGCTTAGAGCATAAAACATGTGATAACCTTAATTTGTGTCTCCATCAAATTTCTTGGTGTTGTACCTCATTACTCTTTGTTGTGTAGATCATAAACACTAGATCCCTAATTTTTTTATATTGTTATAAATTGTAAACATGAGTTGTAACAAAGGTTCCACTATATTACCACTAGCTCTACTCTATGTGATTTATCTGTTGTATATTTTTTTATTCTGGTTTCTTGTAGCATCAACTTTGACGCCAATATCTTAATGACCTAATCCGAATTTCCTGTAGTTGGTCATAAAGTACACAAATAAGGTGTCAAAAAGTAGGTACATAGAGGACTTAACACACAAACTTTAATGCATAAAACTTAAAAACAACAAGGTTAAAGGGCTATGGGTAAGACCACAAACAAATGTCATTGATGATGTAGCATGGGTATGTGGTTCTCTCAACTTCTCAAACTAACCCTCTTACTATCGAGTCTCTTAGGATTTGTATCCATCTCTATTCTTATGTTCTACTCAATATCGAAAGCAACATATATAAAGATACTAGAGGCATCAAAACCCTAAAACCCAATAAAGGAAATAAAAAATAAGAAATTGTATAAGACATTACAAGCATCCCTAATCAATTGGGAAATACATTGCCAGCTAGTTGACCATAAGTAGTCTTTTACAGTTAATTGGATCCTCTTAACCTAGTTCTTTTACAAACTGAATAAGTTGGGCATTGAGCAATACCCAACTTAGAAGAAAATAGTTGTAATTGAGCTTTACCCCATGCTTTAGTCATAAGATCTGCAAGTTGAGAAGAAGAAGAAATATGAGAAATTATGTGAAACCTACTTCAAACATGATCCCGTGTGAAATGAATATCAACTTCAATGTGTTTCATATGCCCTTGTAAACAAGGACTTTCAACATTAATTAAGTGGATTGACTATCAAAATGTAAAGTGACTGGTAAAAAAATTGGAAGATTCATATCTCTCATCAAATAGAAAGCCGAAGTAGTTCTTTAGTGTCTGAAGCCATGCTATGATTTTCAGCTTCATTTGATGAAGTGGAAACAATGGTTGGTTTATTGGTTTTCTAAGAAATGAGAGAAGAACCAAGAAACATACAAAAACTAGACAAAGATTTTAGATTTAACACATTTCCGCTCCCCAAATCCCTAATTAGCATTAGTGAGACCATGCAAATTTAATGAAGAAGAAGAAGAAGAAGAAAGCCCCTTATCAAATGTTCCTATCAAGAACTGTAACACATGAAGAGTTGCTTGATAATGTGAAGTATGTGAACTAGCCACGAATTGGCTAATCTACTGAATAGTAAATTATATACTAGGTTGTGTTATAGTAAAATATAATAGCCTTCCATCCAATCAATGATAAGAGGAAAGATTTGTAAGCAAACTCCTTGTACTTTGATCAGGTTGCAAGCCTTGAATAAAAGACATGTTGGTTAGTTTAGCAACTGTTAAACCTGCATCATGAAGGATATCAAGCAAAAAATTCCTTTAATTGAGCATAAAGCCATTATTTTTTTGATAAACTTCTATTCCCAAAAAGAAATGAACATTACCTAAGTCTTATATAGTGAAGGCTTTATCAAAAGAGGACTTAACATCACAAATAACTAAAAGATTTTTTCTTACTACTAAGATGTCACCTACCTAAACTAATATAACCAAAATCTCCTCATCACATCGTGAAACAAGTAAAGAGTAGTCATTTTTAGACTAAACAAACCTAAGTGAAGTAACAAAATGTGCAAATTTATGATTCCATTATCATGAAGGTTGCTTTAACCTATATAAAAAACAAATCAACTTACAAACATATCTAAGACGTGCACAATCATAGCCAACTGGTGGTTCCATGTAAATTTTATCATCCAAGATACTATGCAAAAAAGCATTATTTATATCAAGTTGATGTACATGCCAATTTTACACAACAGCAATAGCTAGCAACGTCTTCACAGTTGTTAATTTAGCGATGAGGCTAAAAGTATGGACATAGTCAGTTCCCTCCACCCTTTAGCTACTAACCATGCTTTTAATAGATCCATTGGGTTTATATATTATTTTGTTAATCCACTTAAATCTTATAGCCTTCTTATAGTGTCAAAGGAATTAACTCCCAAGTTATTAAATTCTAATGCGCGCCTTATGCATTGCCTCAAGCCATATTGGATCATATTATGCTTCATGATAAGTTTTTGGTTCATGTATAGCTAAGACATTTGACAATGAGGCCACATAGTCCTTTGGGTATTTGCGAAGTGTCTGTATGTTAAGAAAAGAGTATAATGGTGAAGTAGAAGTATCATAGTATATTATTAAAGTTGATTCACTAGAATGAACAAAGCAAGTAAAGTCCTTAAGCTAATTAAGAGTCTTTCTTATTTGTTTCGAAAGACGAGAGTATAATGGCAAAATACTAGAATCTGAACAATCTCACAACTGTGTTTAGGACTAGACTTTGGTGTAGAATTTGACAAAATAGGAATATAAGAACGTGTGTATGTTGGAATTTCATGGTCAACATAAGGCAAAGTTATGGAAGGAAATAAGGAAGAAGATGAATAAGAAGAACTATTATTTTGATGTTGTCTGAATGCAAAAATATGCTCTACAAATATTACATCTCGGATGAAAAAAAGCTTTTTTTCAACTAAATAAAAAAGCTTATATCCCTTTTGATTAGAAGGATAACTAAGAAAGACACAATGATGAACTTTAGCATTCACCTATTTATAGAACCATCAACTATAGGAGCATAACTCAAATACTCAAATGTGTAGAGATTAGTATATGAAGGCATTTTATTATACAACATCTCATAAGGTGATTTCTACCTAAACTTATCAGCCAACATTCTATTGATGAATGTAGTTGCTATTAGAGCACACTCTTTTGAAAACTTCTTTTGTAAATTTGCATGTATTTGTAATACTCTTGCTATTTTAAGTAAGTCTCAATGTTTTCGCTTTACTATGCCATTTTGTTGTGGAGTATGAGGGGCAGTCCTTTAGTGTGATATTCCATTTGAAAGAAAAAGTTACTAACACTCATGTGAAAGGAATTCACCACTATTATCACTTATAATGAGTTTTGGTACAACATTGAAATGATTTTTCACATAAGAAAGGAAAGAAGCTAAGGTGGTTGTGGTTTGCTGATTTCGTTGAAAGTACTTAGCTCTTGAGATAGATAGAATTCTATAATGCCCCTAAAGATCAATGTTGATGAAGCTCAAAAGTGATTTTAGAACGAGAATGACACAAAAACAAAAGACAAACAATGTAACTTAGCAAGATAACAAGTGTTACACACAAATTTACCATCTAAAGAAACACTAAAACTAAGTATATGTTTCAGTTTCAACAAAGATACATGACCCATTCGATTATGCAGCAACTCATTAGAAAGAATATTACATAAAGAATTGGAAACATCAAGAGTCATAAGAGAAACATGACCTAGACTTTATTAAATACAATCCTCTTCTTGCATTAGCAGCAGCAATATTCTCTTTAGTACTTTAGTCATGTAGCAAACAATTGGTTATAGAAAAAATGGCGACAAGATTAAAGTCACAAAGGAATTTGTTTATAGATAAGAGTGTAGTTAAAATTTGGTAGTAGGAGTACATTGTTTGAGACAACGTCTTCTGTTAACATAATAATTCCAATAGTATTTACCATTTTTGAATGTCCATCAGGTAATTTAACAAAGATTGGTTTATCTAAGGTTTTTTTTTTTTTTTATGATGTAAAAGGTGGATAAAGGAGTCATATGATTAGAGACTTCTGTATCAATTATCTATTCACACATTATCATTTTAATGAGTAGAAGCAACAAAAGTTTCACGATTAGAAGAGACTTAACTTGCAAAGTTTACAAACCATTGCCTAGTAGCATTATCCTTTGTAGTAACATTTCCCTTTAGAATTTACACCACTTCATTACAGATTCTAGACAATAGGTCCTTTTGACCAGTCAAACATTTATTAGAAAAATTGACATCAACGTTATCATTAAGAGGCACAGTTACTTAAGACAAACAAGTTTTCTTTTCAACTTGCGTTGCAAATCTATGATTCTTCTTATCTTTATATCCTTTATACTAGTCTCGATAACTCATTATTTCAAAACAATTATTAATATGATGACCACTCTTTTGCAATGTGAACATATTGCATTAAAAATTGCACTAATTGATTCCTATTTTAAATGTTAGCAAATTTGCTAAACACATCACAAGCACAATTACTCATGACTCCACAAGTGTACTTTGACATTCCACTTAAAGTCATTAATTCATCCCATAATTTCTTCAAACAATTATAACACATTGTGATGCTACTATTTCCTTGCTTGAAGTTTGCTATTCCATGTTATATCTAAAATAAAAAAAAGGTCCATTTGTCTATCCAAATATTTCACAAACATCTTCTCATGATCTTTAGCTGACTAGCATACATGAAACTTTATGAAATCTTCTTTGACATAGAATTTAAGATCTAACAACTTATCATATAATTGCCTTTCATCTATTTCTGCTATATAATTGGATTATCTTCTGGTTTTTCACATGTTCCATTCATGAACCTTAGCTTAAATTTAGTACTTAGGGCTAATTTGATGAAATGATTCAATTCTAAAATGTTCATACCATGAAAAGCCAAACTACTAATTAGAGATCTAGGATTATTTAAGCCAAAGAGGTAAAAAGGATCATTATACATGTGATTTGTAATTCCAGTCGAAGTAATAAAATTCATGATGAATACGAAAAATTAACTCAATGATATAAGGAAAGAATATACCAGTATGATGATCTAAATAAGCTACTTCAGTACCATAAAAGCTTTTCAAATCTGATCAAATTCTACCATTGTCGTTAATGAACTCTAACAGAACACATAAAGAGAAAATTGTACTCGAGAAGGAATAGTGTGGTGTAAAATGAGTTCGTTAAGTTTGTTGGTAGGTACAAAATAGTTATATATATAAGATGTCAATGTATGTGTGTGATAAGTAATTAACACATGATAAATATACTGCTATTAGGGTGAATACAAAACAAAATTGAACTACACATAGAACCATGTACAAACTGAACTATATAAGCAAATAGACTGTTAACACGTATTATATTTTCTTGAAGTCTTGGGCATTGTTTATGAATTATATTAACTAGTCAAAGCCTTATGCAACGCGCATATTTCACTTTATGAAATAATAATTTATTTAAAAAATTATTGTAACTTATCCGCTAATAACTTTGTGTTTGAAATGTTATGTGAGTACAATGATTTAATTATTTATTAAATTCTAATTGTTCATGAATGGAAATTTTAAAAAAGGACTGTATATGTAGGTAATAAGTTATTTAGAAAAATTACAAAAATAAAAAGTTATTCAGAAATCAACATAGATATTACTATAACATATACATAATAAACCTTAGAAAATATATACAAAATTTTGATAGAAAATAAGTTTTCTTTACTTTTTATTTAGAAAAAAAAAAGCTATAGTTCAAATATCTTATGATAGGTTTTAAAAGGAAAGGGATTTCTTTATCCATACTAATAAACTAATTTCTTAAAGTTTAAGTAAATGTTTCTATTTACATTTTAAACCATAATTTTTCTATAGTCTTGTCTTTTATTTGGAAAGGATAGTAGAATTTCTCTTTAAATTATTACGTATAAGATGTTGATGGCATACCTTTTGTTGATAGAGCACTTTGGACATGACCCCTTAAGCCTGATTGGATTTAACGTACCTCATAGCTTAGGACTCACCTCTGTAAGCCTGAGCCCTAATCCTGAATGGACCAGGCTCAGTAAATCCTACAATGGCTAGAACGAACAAAATAAGGATGAAACAGCCATGTCTAGAATAAGTGGGACATGTCAAGCATAACAATCCTACTATCTTACACTTGCGGGAGAAGATCTCTTCTGCTAACTGATCTCTAACAACTAGCTTCACTCCATCTACAAATATTAGGTCATTACCTAACGGTAAGGCTCTCTACACTCTACGTACTAAGCCTACATATTACCCTCAAGTATTCTATACTCACAAGAGCCTACTGCTAACTTAAACATTGGAGTGGCCACACTGGACAACCCTCTGACATCTTCTCACTATGTATTGTTTTGCAGGCCCATTACGCGCATAATCCAAATGACTATCGGTAAAAACTTTGAGACGACATTTGGCGTTGTTTGTGGGAAATATGAATTCCTACACCTGAAACCTCAAACACACTAAACATATACCCTATGAGCAATCCTTTTGACATCATGTTTCAACGTGACAAACAAGAAAATCAATAGTTGGCAAACAACTAAGTTAGGGGCAATCCACCCTTCCTAAAGGGTTGTGCTGGAGGAGCGCCTAGAGTGCATGGAATGTTTGGCTAAGAGTATGCTGTGTAGAACAGGATGTTTCCCACTCACCTAGACAAAGCAGACTGGCACAGCACATAAACTCATCACCCCGAAGCTTTAATGCTTGCATTAGGCAGAACACTTAGTAGTAGCAACAGTAGAATGGTAGAGATCAGCAGCTTGATCTGCCATTGCATTAGCAGCTAATAAGGTCTGTGGTTACCCACGACTAAGCTTTGGCTAGGAACGAGTAAGAAGCCAACTTACAAGGAGTACAGGCTCATTTGGTTGCATGATAGGCTCACCCGGTAGATGACATTGACTTGAATGAGCTTCGTGTTATAGTAAGGTGACTCTTTAAGCAGTAAGGGAGCAAGCTTACTAGTAACGCTAGGTTGGTTGCCAGCAATAAGACTTTCTTCTAACGGAAAACTTTCATCCTTAGACTAGTATAATGGCACGGGTGACCCGAATGACCATTTTCTCCACTTCCTCACCCTTATGAACCTTCATGGTCATGGGGATGCTATCATGTGTAAAGTCTTCCTAAGCACTCTGAGAAAGGCATCTCGGACGTGGTTTAACCACCTTCTTGATAACTTCGTCAACTCCTTTGATGAGCTGGTGCGGAGGTTTAACCTCTGCTTAAGGGTTAGCAAGCCCTCGTCCAAGGATACATCGTCCTTGTACCTAGTAAGGCAGGGTAAAGGGAGTCCCTATGCGATTACGTAGCTCGATTCAATAACGTCGTAGTCAAAATCCTTCAGCTAGATGAGGGATTCGCCGTCCATGTTGCCTAGCTTGGCAGTCGACCATTGGGAGATTTCTTCTGATCACTTGCAAAAAGCAAGCTAAGGACCCTAACTAACTTTTGTAACAAAGCCTAGAAATACATCGACCAAATTAACAACATTCATGACAAGTACAATGCTGACTAAGAAAGGTTGGGTAAAAAGCAAGATAAGGATAAATTGTTTATAAAGGATTGCTTCGACGATAGGATGCTAAGTAGGTTAGAGGGGGAGAGCTTTGGGAAGAAGAAGCATCGAGCCGAGCATGACCTCCATGTTTATTTTGAAGTGAAGCATCGGAATTTGCTCTAGAGGCCATAGAAAATGCAAGGAAACCTTAGTTAGCAGAACTCTAACAAATACTATCAATTTTACGATGATCACGGCTACACCATTGAAGAACGCTTCCAATTGAAGAACGCTATTGAATATGCCATTCAATGCGGTGTCTTCAACGAATATGTAGCCCATCGAAGGAATGGCGACTGTTCAGACAATGGATAGGGCACCTTAAAGGCGATGGACCAATGATCCCTATGTGGAGCAGAATAACAATCGCCGCAATGATCATGCCTCCAACAGTGTCATTAACGTAATCATGGGGGGAGGGGTGGGGGTACTCATACCTTAAGAGCTGATTGAGCACTAGCAGCTCGATTAATGCTCCATTAGAGTTGCTGGCCATAAGGGAAAAGAGATAGAAGTTAGACACTTTCATCTCCTTCTATGACGAAGACCTTGAAGGGGTTGATACACCCCATCAAAATGCCCTGGTGATAGGGGTAAAGATCTCAAAATTTGAGGTCTTAAAGATTATAGTGGATATTGGTAGCTCCACTGATACACTCTTCCTCCATACATACTAGAGGATGAAGAAGAAGATGTAAGTAAAAATGAAGCCGTATCACCATAATCTCATCAGCTTTAACAGAAGAACGATCTGAGCGAAGGGCATCATTACGCTAGACATGGAACTTGGGAATGAAGACCATGTGGCACAACGACCTGTACAGTTCATTGTGATTGATTTCCCCTTCCCTAATAATGCACTCTTGGAAAGACCAAGCCTAAACACATTTGGGGTGATCATATCCCCCCTAACATTTGAAGACTAAATTTTCATCCCCAATTGGGGTAGGAGTTTGCAGATATGATTAGAAGCTTTCACAAAAGCTATACGTCAAGGCAGCCAAAGGGGATGTTGTCTTCGCCCTAGAAATAGACTCTTAGGAGAGGCCGGCTCATAGGGGCGAGCCTAGAGAAAAAACAAAAGGCGTCTAAATCAGAACCTCACCTAACCATACCACGAAAGTCGGGATTGAGACTCCAGTCAAAGTAAAGGACAAAATCATTGCCCTCTTGCGGGCAAATTTGGATAGTTTCGCCTGGTCACCATCGGATATGTCTATAATTTCCCCAGATCTAGCGACCCACAGCCTTAACATCAACACAATGGTACGGCCTGTTAAACAAAAAAAGAGTTATTTTTCCCTAGAATGGCAGGCCGCAATTAAGGAGGAGGTGTGGAAGCTGCTTAAAGTTGGCTTTGTAAAGGAGGAAAAGTACCTAATGTGACTAGTGAATGTAATACTAGTTAAGAAGGAGAATGGGAAGTGGTACATGTGTATCGATTATACCAACCTGAACAAAGCTTACCCTAAAGATTATTCCCCCCCTCCCTAGGAATGATAAGCTTGTAGATTCTATGTCAGGACATGCCCTATTAAGCTTTATGGACACCATTTCAGGATACAACCAAATCAAAATGGACTTGAAGGATGAAGTCCATACCTCCTTCGTCATCGATTATGGCACCTATTGCTACATTGTGATGCCATTTAGATTGAAAAACATCGGGGCCGCATACTAGCGAATGGTGATGAAATTGTTCAAC
This sequence comes from Lumnitzera racemosa, assembly GCA_024138005.1. Taxonomy (NCBI): domain Eukaryota; kingdom Viridiplantae; phylum Streptophyta; class Magnoliopsida; order Myrtales; family Combretaceae; genus Lumnitzera; species Lumnitzera racemosa. The sequence continues at coordinate 75,976,052 of JAMXBC010000004.1, read as the reverse complement.
CTTGGATTGGACGCAATATGGAGGTATACGTCAATGACATGATTGTCAAGAGTCAAATGCCAGTCAATCATGTCAAGGATCTCCGAGAAGCATTCGACCAAATGCGTACGTATGAAATGAAGCTAAACCCTTAGAAATGCGTCTTCGGTGTTGACTCTAACAAGTTTCTTGAATTTCTAGTTATACAGAGAAGTATTGAGGCTAACCTTGAGAAGATCACAACCATCAGGGGAATGAAGCCTCCAACCTCAGTTTGAGATGTACAGAAGCTTATTGACATGGTGGCTACTTTAAGCAAATTTATTTTGAAGAGTATTGATAGATACGCTGAGTTCTTCAAAATTCTCAAAAATCCCAAAGGTTTTGAATGGACTTCAGAGTGCGCCACTACCTTTCAGCAACTCCAGGACTTCCTTGCTCATCTATTGATCCTCTTATACTTGGCCATAAGCGACCAGGCACTCTCCTCTATACTGGTCAGAGCAGAGGGAAGAGAACACAGGCTAGTATATTATGTCAGCCATTTATTGTGTGGGCCTAAGGTCAGGTACATCCGGGTAGAAAAATTTGCCCTGATTGTCATCATCACAGCTTGATGGTTGAGGCCCTACTTCTAGTCGCACCAGGTAATTGTACTCATGAATCAACCATTGCACACCATGCTGTAGAAACCTAATGCATTTAGACGAATGATGAAGTACACAATGGAATCCAGTATGTACGGAATCCAGTATCAGCCATGAACGACCTATAAGGTACAAGTCTTGGCCAATTTCGTGGTAAAATATGCCAGAGAAGAGGAAACACTGTTGGGTGATGACAAGTTGGTGTGGACTCTCTACATTGATGGATCATCCACCTTTAGTAGTGGAGGTGTAGGCCTTGTTTTAATAGGCTCCCATAAGGTCGCCATCTGTTACGCCCTTAAGTTCGGGTTTGATTCCAGTAATAACAAATCCAAATACAAGGTGCTTATCAACGGTTTAAAGTTGGCTAAGGAGATCGGCGCCGAGCAATTGCGGATATTCTCGGACTCCATGCTTGTTGCTTAGTAGGTTTGAGGTGAATATGAGGCTAAGGACATCACTATGGCTAGGTACCTAGAAAAGGTAAGAGGTCTCTTAGTGGAATTCCCTTCTTGGGACATTAAGAAAATCCTTTAAATGGAAAATTCCGCGGTAGACTAGTTGTCTAAGCTCGCTTCCACCGGTATGCAGTAGTCGGAGGTGAAGGACATTAAGATCTTTACAGAGTACTTGCTGGAAAAGAGCATAACACTAAGCTTGGCTAAAGTCTTGAAAGTAGCCAAAGCAGTGCCAAAGCTGAGCTAGATGGAGCCTATCTGAAGTTTCTTGGAGTAGGCAATGCTATTGCAAGATAGGAAGGAGGTGAAGAAGCTCCGATATCATGCCATCAAATATACGCTAATTGATGGCATCCAGTACTATAGGGGAGTAAGTCTCTCCTTGCTCTGATGCCTCCGAGAAGTGGAAGGGTTGTACGTCATGAAAGAGCTATATGCTAGAGTATATAGCAATTACATTCAATCTCAAGCCCTCTACTTACGGGTGCTACGGTTTGGGCATTACTAGCCTACCATGAAGCAAGACGCAAAGGCTATAGCCCAAAAGTGCCCATAATGCCAAAGCACACCCTAGTCTATCACATACCCAGTACCACTCTCTAACCCCTGATGAGCCCATGGTTGTTCGCGCAATGCGGGATTGATATCCTTAGCGCCTTCCTGAAAGCTTTAGGTAAACAGTAGTTCATAATTGTCAACATCGACTACTTCACGAAGTGGGTGGAGACCAAAGCAGTAGCCATAATTATAGAGAGAAGTGTTAAATCCTTTGTTAGAGACAGCATCTTCTCTTGGTTCAGAGTTCCTTATGCCTTCATCACGAACAACAGCCAACAGTTCGATAACCCTAAGTTTAAGGAGGTCTTGGCCAAGTATTACATTACCTCTTGCACTTCACCTCGGTTGCCCACCCCTAATCAAATGAATAGGTAGAGGCAATCAATCGGGTTATCTTGGATAACTTGAAGAAGTACATGGATCGATCTTAGGGTATTTGGGCCGATGAACTGTCCAATATACTTCTACGGGTGAGACCCCTTTATGCTTTGCTTTTGAGTAGGAAGTAGTCCTCCCTATTGAACTTGGGTTCCCTAATATCTGACTAGAAGTCTCAACACTGCCTTTAACGACTCATTATTATAGGCAAGCATTGAAATAATTGAGGAAATCAGAGACCTTACTGTTGCTTAAGTAACCATATACCAACATTGGGCCGCTCGATATTATGATCAAAAGGTTAGACACAAGGAGTTCAAGGTTGGCGACCTGGTGTGCTAAAAACTAAAAGCCATAGGTTCATGTGAAGGACAGGGCAAGCTGGCCCCCAATTGGGAAGACTCAGTCAGAGTCAAGGAGAGATTGGGCAATAAAGCATACAGGTTGGAAAGATTGGATGTTGAGCTCATCTCTCGCATATGGAATACCGATAATCTCTAGGTCTATTTTCATTAGAACTCTATTAATGTACAATTTTTCTTTCCTTTGTGATGAAATAAATGTTTCACAATTGATTATCTACTTCTTTCTCTCCCTTCCTTTCTTTCTGCTACCATCCGAACCTTTGAAAAGGCAAATGGATAGTCATTAAGTAGGTTAGAATGCCACCGACTTGGGCCCTTATGGTATCCTTGGCAAGTGGAAATACCCCTTGCACTAAGGAACTCCCCTACATTGGGCAGGGCAGAACACTGTCGACTTGATCCCTCTAGGGTAACCTTGGTAAGGGGAAACATCCCTTGTATAGAGGAACTCCCCTATACTAGACAGGTTAGAATGTCATTGACCTCACCCCCACTAGGGTAACCTCGGCAAGGGGAAACACTCCTTGTACAGAGGAACTCCCCCAATAGTTAACCTCGGTAAGGGTCACCTCCTTGCGCGTAGAAGAATTCTTAAGCGGATACATTCAAAGAAGAAGAGAGAACAGGTTAGGACGTTTCAAAAACATTCATCTATTCATTCATTAATTGTCTAATTATATAGTGAGGGTCGGCATCCTGGCCCAACTTACATAAAACAAAATCTTATTATCGCCAAGGATCAACTAACTCCGATAATTAAAAAAAAATCTAAGGCATCGATCTGTTCAAAGTGCTGATCTATCGGTGCTTCAGGCGGTGGGTCTTGACTTGGAATAGAGCTTAAGGAATGCGAACCGGGAATAGTAGGAGGATCACCCTCAGATGGATGGTCTTTAAGAAATACTTCAACGGTAGCATCCTGCTGGGCTACTAGGGTAAAAGCGGATATAGAAGTACCCTACCCTGCCTTGCCCCAGCAGCAAAGGGAGCATTTGCATCGCCAATGTTTTCCTGGTGGACTCTCTTTCTCGCACTAGGGCTTCCTTCTTCTTGTTGAAGGTTAGCGAATCCACAAAAGTTGAAGAACTTCAAGTCCAAGTCTGCATAATGGGAGAGAACCTTACTCTGAATGTAGCGAATGAAGTCAATGGATAGGTCCTCTAGTTCTTCTAACCACTCCTTGGTGTTCCAGTAGTAAGTGATTACCTTCTTAGCGGTAACGTCACTGAGGACCTCCCTACACTCCATCTTGGAGATGATCTCTTCCATCTTTAAAACTCTATCTCGTAGCTCCCTAACCTACTGCTCTAAACTGACCCTCAAATCGACCAGCTTTGGCGAAGTGGCCCTAACGCCTTCGCACTCGAATGCTTTCATTACCAACTCGGTTTGCAGCGTAGCTACGGACACCTTCAGCTTGGCATTTACTCTTTTGAGTTAAGCCCTGGCTTTGCCTTCCTCGTCCAGTGTTTGAGAGAGACGAGCCTTTGTCTTTCGCTTGTTCTCCAGTCAAGCCTTTAGGTTGTCGATCTTCTGAGCCACCTTCTCAACTTTGCCTCTCTCCCACTTTGCATCCTTAAGCCTCGTCTTAAGCCCTACCACTTGCATAATAGAGTGGCATAGGCGCTTATTAACCTTGGCAAACTTTTTCAAGTACCTCTTACTAGAAGTCTCTACCTCCAGCAGGTACTTCTCATGCCGATGTAATACCTCTTGAAAGCCCTTTACCTCTCTCAAGGCGGTATCAGACTTGTTTAATTAAAGCAGCACCTGGCTGTGGTACTACAAATCGAAAACAAAGCCTAATATTAATACAATTGACAAATAAAAAGCACGACAACACAAGAGTAACGAAAACTTAGTTACCGCATCAGTGTGCTCAGGTGGCCCACTATCTATATTGGGTTATTCCTCCCCTCTTAGGAGAGCCCTTTGAGGATAGCCCAGTTATCGGGGGTGTAAAACCTCATCAAAGCCAGTAGCTGAGTGTTTGGTACTATAGCATCAAATCTTTACCACAAACCTTCCACTTTGGCTTGAGGAGCTTCCCTCGAACCCTCTTCATATCTTATTCGAGGGCTCCTTTCAATAGTTCCTTGTCTTGGGAAGTATATGATACTTCTTAAATGAGTCTGGCCTTATCCCCATCAACCTAAAGTTTTTAAGGACTTCAAAGAATGCATGCCCCATATCGTTGACGTTTTGATAGGGATAGGCCATCGGTTACTCATTCCACTTCCTATTGTTCAAAGGTGCCCTCACTAGGGGCCTTTGCTTCTTTGCTCTAGAAATAAGCTCCCCGATTGTCTTAAGAGTCTTGTGCTTCTGGCTAGCAACTTAAGGAAGCATGGCTACTTGCTTAATCTCTTCCCTTCTCGTCCTTGGAGGGGAAAGCACTTGCACATCAGGCCCTTCCACTTCGGCCTTAAGACAATAGGCTCGATAGAAGGGGTAAAGGCAGGAGCGGGTAGAGCTACACCCAAGGGCTCTACATCCATTATCTTGTCCCCGATGCTGAGGGGAATCCTCTCAGGAATAGACCCCGGTCGTATCTTACTGGTCTAGCCTGGTTCGGCCTTACTACCTTTGCCTTTGGCGGGTCTGCCTTGATTTGCACTTGGCGCCTACTCATTAGGTTATCCATAAATAGACAAGGCATCCTCGGGCCCAAAATTTTTCCCACAAAAAACCCGATCAAAATGTAGAAAAGGAAAACAAGAATGAACTAAAAGCAACTACTACTACCATTCACAAAACACTGCTGTGACCAGCACAACCAAGGAGGTCTTCCCATTTTATAAGCATTGGACAAAGCACCTCGACACTAGCACAACAGACGTAGGTGCATAAGAACGAACCTATATCTTCAGCCTACTTCTCCACCACAGCTTTCTTCATGTTGGGGAAGAGCTTGAAGATCAGGCGTTGAAAATACCTCTCTACGATCTCCACAGCATTAATCTCCTAGCCATCTCTTAATGCTATGAAGGCCAGGATATCCTGGGTGGCTTCAATATTACTGGGACCAAGCCTCTTCTCACCTTCGTTACTGACCATCCTAATCCATTAGGTTCTAAAGTTTGCCTCCTTAGGTAGTTCAACCACCACATACTTGTCCTACTAGCTTTTGACCAAGTCTATAAAGCAATAGAACAGCTTCTTCCTTAGGCACGGCTGGAAGTAAGGTAACCCCCCAACGCTCTTCTACATGTAAAAGTGATAAAAGAGCTTGGGAGTAGCCCTTATCACCAGGTATTCGCAAAGCGCTTGAAAAGCCTTCAGTATCATCTACCTATTGGGAAGGTCTTGTGACAGACTATAGCGGTGGTAGTTGAAGAACTCCTTCTCGGAGCGATTGAGAGGGAGGCGCTGCCCAAACTCCAAGCACTTCTCAAAGACTATGAAGCGCCTCCTTGATAGTAGGGCCACCCATTTGTCCCTGCTCGGCAACCTAATCTACCATGTAGGGAACGCCTCTATAAGAAAATTGCCGTTGATCTGACTGGGGGCAGATTGCATACTTCTACTCACACGACTGTTAAGCCATTTTCCCGTATCAAGAGCATTAAATAAATCCTTCGTGGGGGTGGATGGGGTGGTGGAGCGGGTGGTAAGGGAATATTTACATTTACATCCTTGGGGATGGCATTGATAATTCTAGCCTTGTTTAGTGCCTCCACGACCATCCTCGTAGACTGGTTGAGTTGTGCTAGTGATGAGACCTTGCCTTCTCGTGCCTGAGGGAAATCACTCTTTATAGACTCTAAACTAGAGAGATGCAACAACAAAGAGGAACCAATCTCACATATGTTGGTTGATATAGCTGTAGTACTTGTTCAAGGAAAAAAAAATACCTTTGAGAAAATTTGAACGATTTTGAAGAAAGTTTGGAGTTTGATAATGGCAGAACAAAGAGATTGCAGAAAAGTGGTCTCTAGTTAGGATCCTCTTATTTATAGGAAAACAGCTTAGGAAGTTGTGCAGGCGGTTATAGGGATCTATATAAGCACGAATCCCTTGGAATGCTATGGAGCAGATACATGGAAAGCATTTTGATTGGACAGTCACATTTGAAAGGCAAAAGGTATGTAGCTGCATGCTAATCTGTTATAGCATGGCACCTACCATGTCGCATTTAATGCACAGAAGACAGGCGAGTGAAAATCATATTTTGAAAAAGTTCCTTTGATAAGAAGCTTCTTTAGGGCCCATTCGACTTCTACCTGGTCGACATGATAAAGACATGACATAGTTGCGTTTACTTGGTTCTCGTTGAGTATTGTTCGAATAGATTAGTTCATAGCCTTGAAGTGCATGCCCATCGTGTTGCAAGGGTATCCCATTTTGATTACCTAACTTAAGCCTCGCTTGGGCCTTCAACACTTCGCATCATAACTCTTGGCCACTCCTATTCATTTTGCTTCGGATGTTTTTGGCCCGGGTATCTACTACTTTGGCCATCTTAGAGTTTTGACCCATACGCCTACCATGTTGGCCCCATAATGCTAAGTTGGATTCCTTTGAGTCGGATTGGTTATGCCTGAGCAGCCTATATATCACTTCTCCTTACCTTCACCTCGGCAATGAGACCGGGTGGGGGGTGGTGTTGCAAGTGTTGATTGGGCACTTTGGACATGAGCTCTTCAAGCTCGATTGGACTTAACTCGCCTTATGTCTTAGGGCTCACTTCTGTGACTTGAGTTCTAGGCTTGAATGGACTAGGCTCAATAAGTCTTGTAACAGCTAGAACAAACAAGATAAGGATGAAATAGCTATATCCAGAATAAATGGGATACATTAGGCATAACAACCTTACTCTCTTACATTTACAGGAGAAGATCTCTCATGTTAACTGATCTGCAACCCCCAGCTCCACTTTATCTATAAATACCAAGTCATTATCCAACAGTAAGGTTCTCTACACCCTATGTACTAAGTCTACATATTACCCTTAAGCATTCTATACTAATAAGAGCCTACTGCTAACTTAAGTATCAGAGTAACCACACTGGATAACCCCTCGGTATCCCCTCATTGTATATTGTTTTGCAGGCCCATTACACGTAGAATCCAAATGACTACCAGTAAGAACTTTGAGATGACACCTTTCATATTATTGCTTCATGTCATTAAAATTGTAAGAAGGAAACTAAAGTTTAGTTTGTATTCAAAAACACATAATATCTTTAATTTTAAAGCAATATATAGTCAAGCAATACATTGGTTAAAGTTTTAGAGCACCCATTACAAATGGATAAAATAATATTATAGGTGAAATTATAAAATAGTAAAATTCTCTTTTTGTAGTAAAAAAAAAAAGCTCTTTGATCATTTTCAACTACTTAAAAAAATTAATAAAAGTAGTTCAAGTGAAAGCAAAATAAAAAAGAAATGAAAATGGTGCAACTAGCAAAGATAAAATTTATTTGATTATTCTTATTTAAGATTTTTTTTTTCTTATTTCATTGAAAGGTCAGAGTTAAAAATTTTACTATATTTATGAATATAAAAAGATATAAAAGCTACAAAAGCCACATTAGCCAATACTTTTTGACAAAGTATGAAAAGGTGCATTGTATTGATGCACAAATGATAAAAAGCTCAAACTTAGAGAAAGGAATTTAAAGGCCGTTAAAAAAATAAAGAAAAAGAAAAAAAAACTTTTCATATTAAATATGAAAGGATACATTATAATAAGCATTATCTATTGTTATTAAGTGAATTGATATTAGTAAAAAGTAATGAATTTTAAATTCTCAAATGTTATTAATAATAACAACATACAAATGGAAAAAGGTTTTCGAATATTTATATACAAGATATCTAAAAAATCTAGTATTTAACAATTTTACTCATCAGCAACGTGAAAAAGTAGAACTTTTGCATAGGCTAATAAAATATAAATGATATTACTATATGAATAGATTATGATAGACAATAGAATCGAAAATTTTACACAAATAATTACACATTACATTTCTACTTATGTATATTATATACTCATGGATTGCATGTCCAAATTTATTATATATATAAACAATCGAAAAATTATGGTTTCTATATAATTTTTATAAATACATATGATTTGGACATAACTTAATACAAAAATAAACATATAATGGTGGACATAAATATTATTGCATTGGTAGCCGTAAAGATAATGCCACGTAGGAAGCATACAAGTAAATATAATGGAGATATCGAGAAAAAAGATAAACTTTCGTTATTAAGATTAAACATAAAAGATCCACAAAAGCAAATATGTAAAGATAATAAAAAAGTACCAACAAAGAGAGTAATAGAAAAGAGACAAACACTTGTAGGAAGAGGGTAGAAAAATTAATTTTACAAAAAAGAAAATAAAATAAATTGTTTTACAATAAAGAGTGGTCGAGAGAAAATCAATACTGAAGAGATATTATTGAAAAAATTTAATATTAAAGAGTATCATATTAAAGAGGTTAAATTGAAAAGATATGATAAATTGAAAGGAAACAAGATTAAATTGAAATGATACGGTGAATTAAATGGAAATGATTATTGAAAATGCTTCAAAAATTATATATATAATAAATAAATAAAAAGTGGTTGAGAGCAACATAAGAGAAAAAATCAATAACTAAGAGGTATTATTGAAAAAATTTAATATTAAAGAGTATAATTTTGAATAGGTTAAATTGAGGGATGTACTGAAATCGCTTACTGAAAAAGGACAAAACTGAACATTTTACAAATAAATAACCGAATATAATTTGATTGATTGACTAAAAAATAATTTTTTATTGAACATCGCATTTTAATTATGTTTTTAACTAAAATCATGTATGAGCTCAGCTAAATTTAAAATGAAAGGATATTTAAAAATGTAAAATGTGGATGCACTGTAATTGCCTATTGAATGAATGGGAGATTTCAATTTCTACTGAAATTGCTTCTTCAAAAAATAATTTCAAGTGTGTTATTTTTAAGATTATTTTTCCACATGTATTTTTGTAATTTTTTTTTGTATTTTATTTCCTTTTCTCTTAAATTGAATAGATATGATAAATTGAGTGAATGTAAGGTTAAATCTAAATGATATGGTAAATTGAATGGACATAACTATTAAAAAAGCTTTCAAAATTATATATATATATTATATAAAATAGATTTGTTCGATAAAAGCTTGGTAAAATGGCTCGCTAAAGACTGTTTCCCAGCTAGTGTGCTTCGATTCACCACGATTTGGTCATCAAATTTTTCTAGACAAAATAGAAATCGGTGATTGCAGAATTTTTTTTTTTTTTATTTCCATAAGATTCGGTTCATTTTTATACCTACCTCCAATAGTTTCGTTATATGATTTTATTCATTTTGCAACCTCCACTAATCTTTTACTTTGACTATCCTGCTGTATTTGCGCCACATGATTTGGAAAATCAATATGATAATATACATAGAATGATTGCAATACAAAAACTTATAAATAAAAAGAAACTGAATTTGATAATCCTAAGAATTGATTGCAGCGCTTAAAAGTTTTAGAACTGACTTAATGTTAAGAGTAAATTACCTTTTAACCCTGCTTAATTTCATGTTTATAAATTTATTTTAATTAGAAAAAGATGTGCGCTTCGAAGGCTTTAGTAATGGTTTGGAAAGAAGGAAAAAAGAAAAAAAAAAATTTTTTTTTCACTATTCGCAAAATTATGAGGAGTCCCAAGTGCATTTCTTAAAAGCTAAGAAAATGAATGCATATACTAGAAAACTGACACGATCAATTTGGAATTGACCCGTGAAATTATGCTTAAAGATTTAGGATCCAATGCACTTCTCCGTTCAATATATATATTTTGACCAACAACTTCTCCGTTCAATATGAAAAGCACAAAGGATACTTTTAGCATTTGTTTTTTAATATATATTTTTAAGTAACTTGCGCTTTTAAGCACTTTTCGTATTTGTGCATGTATACCCTCTTAACTTTCGAAGTGTATGATTGTACAAATTGATATTAGAAGGAGAGTTTCAAACGGTATAAAAAACATACAGGAGGTAACTTAGTGATGGTTAAGGGATGAATTAACCGCAGCTTTGACAAGGGAATTCGTGTCCGGTGAGTAACTCCAAAATCCAAATGAGAAATCCATGTGATATGACAGTGATCATAATTTCACGCAACCTAATTAATTAGGTTGGCAGTGCTAATTAGCTGTAGAAAGCCCATCCTTAGTCCACCTTCACCTAACTTGCCGCCTCTAGATTCGTTAATATGCATCTCTAATCATACGTTTTTCATTTGGATAGTAGTTTTATTTTTGGATTTTATTATAGATGCTACCGAGTAATCTTCAAAGGTTGGTCGTGCATATCTCTCTATAGAACTGTAAACTTGCAATTTAGTATCTTTAATAGAGTTTTAGAAACACTATTTTGCTTTGGAAAAAAAAAAAAAGAAAAAGAAGAAAACGAACACTCTTTTGTGTCTTCTAAAAAGTATAGATATTAAATTATACAAATATAAAATATACACACTAAATTGCTAAAAGATAAATGTTGAAACACTTCCATGGCATTTATTCCCACTTCCTTCACATTAATACATGCTTTATTATAAAAGTTTATACATGAAAATATAAATTGTTTTTATTATCTTAACAAGTGTCCATGTGTCAACAATAAACATTTTTTCACCTCAAACACATATTTTATCCTTTTCACCCTCTTAAGTAATCTTTTTGTATTAATTTATAATTGAAGAGATGGATTTTTTTATGATCATGTTCTTATTTTTTACCAAATTCGTATTGTTATCTATCTCATTCTTGATTCACACCCTTTTAAATCTAAATCATTAAATAAATCTTAAATTCAATAATTTAAATATTAAAATATATGAATAAATGGTAAGATAGAAGACGGGACCGATCCCGTTAAAATAATAAAAAGGATCTTAGAATCTCCTTAAAAGAGAGATATGCCGAATGAGCCTTTGCCATGATAAAACTATAGTTTAATAAAATTAATCAAATTTTATAATGAGATAGCTAGCTTTTATGCATAAGCATAAGTACATCTAGACATCAACACGAGTTTGAACCAACTTGAAACCTACCTCAAACCATGGTTCGCAAGTCTAAAAAAATTGAATTGAGACCAGCTCTAGATGGCTAGTTCATGAGCTAATGCTTAGAGTTGTTGGTTCATAGGTTTGGTTCTCAAACTTATGAATCATGATACTTTAATTTTTTAAAAATTAAAATAATTTAAATTTATAATTAATTGAGCTTAAGAGTTATATATCTTGGTGTAGTTGTTGAAAATGTATACTTATTTATATTCAACTACATCTAACTTAACTTGTAATATTAGCAACTGGAGACAAAATATCTAGAAATTATAAATAAGTTTAAAACATAAAAATTAGTCATGCATTATTAAGAATAGGATTTTCTTTTGATAAAAGCCTGTATATGCACCAAATCAGGTATACTTTAAAAGCATATTTATTATGATATTACTAATAGCAACACATTAAATGTTGTAAATAGAACCAAATTTTTCTTATTCATATAGAATTAGTTTAAACTTTTAGTGTTAATTAATATTTTAATTTTCAAAATTAATTTTTATTCCATTTTCTTTACCTTTTTTTTTTCATTTTCATTTTTTTTTTCTCTCTTGGGGCTCCATGCCTCGGTAGGTCGAGTGATCCAACATGAGGACTACGTAACTGTTCTTTTCACGGGTTAGACCCATCCTGGTGGGTTGAGGTTAAGTAAAGGACTTTGCTTGGGCGATTTCGGTGGGGGGCCCGATCGTAGGTCTAGTGCTGCAATACTAAAATGAAGGGTTATGGTTTAAGAGGCGCTACAGTATACTTTAATAAGCTTGATAAGGAGTGTTTTTACATATTAAGATAGTTTACAGGGATATTTGTAATTTTTAGGAGTCATTTGCCAATCTTAAATTTCAAGGAGATTAAAATACGCTTTATAAGTTTAGGGGTGGGGTATATTCGTACCCAATTAAATTTTAAAAGAGATATTAGCATTTACCCCTAGTCCTTTCAAAAGGATTTTCACGAGCTTATGCACAAAGTGGTCTTTTCAGCCTTTTAATTAGTTCGTCTTAATATTACACAGATTCCCAACGTTACTTAGGTACCAAAATACCCTATCCACGTGGATTAGGTTAGGCCATAAATTTCCTTTGGTTGCATAGGGTTAGTACTATTTTCCTTCTGGGAAACACGCAACGTGTGTCTTTGTAAGCTCTCACAACCTCACTCATGTATCCCATGTTTTCTTTTGTGTCACTTATTATATTACATGTCCTGTTTTCTACCTCGAAAATGTTTTAACTTGTTCTAATTTTAAATCATATAACATGTATTTCAATGATTAAAGCCCCAAAGCAAATCCAAAGCACTTATCGCTCATGCATTAAAATGTAAAATCTTTATTCCATGTGTTAGAGGTGGTTGAAACCAGTGAGACAGATATTCGGTGAGAATAGGCAAAGATTATGATGGTGGCATTCATGGAATATTGGGTTGAACTCCGCCTATTGGTCAGTTAGTCAACGAGAGCCAGCTTTAGTCGTAGCTCTCGATTTGAGAAGCGCAATTGTGCGTGACTTGCCCTGTTTCTGATTTTGTTTTTCTTCATACCTAAATAATTTCTTATTTTGCGTATTAGGATTTAGGTCTTGTAAACGGTACAATATGCTATTACGTTCACAAAGGAATCCCAGAATCACTAAGATGAAACTAAAACTAGATACTCAATCCATCTCTTATTCCAATCCATGAACAAATCGGATCCACGATCCCAAGATCCAATAGCCAAGAACAAATATGGATTCTCAAAATTCCATGGACAGTATGAATATGGGAATTCTAACATTGATACAAATCAAAAGATTCTAAAATCATATAAGACTATATGAATACTTAGAATATAAGGCCATGTAAATCAAAAGATTTCATCACCAAATTAAGATCATATGAATATATTAAGGTTATGTGAATCTAAATATTTTAGCCCGTTTGAATATATCTAATATCATGTGAATCTAAAGATTCAAAAACTAATTCTAAAATTATATAAATCCAAATATAACACCATGTGAATCTAAAAGTTATAAAATTAACATGACAATCTATTGTTCTATTTTTTCTAAGATCTAAGAACAATATGAATCTTTTGGTTTCAAAATCCAATATTCCATAAAAACAAACTCTCTTGTGATGGTATTACAACTTGTATATCAATTGGACAACTGGTAGGCACCATCTACAATAGTGTCCCATACCATTAGCTTGCCATATTGGTGACAAGTATACCTACACATCAGTTTAATGCTTAATTCTACTGATTACTTTCTCTCATAATCAAACAAATTTTTACAGTCATATTCAAATATTAATAATCTCATAACAAGAACAATTTCATAACCAACAAATCGCATTAATCATATAACTTAGTTTTAGTTTGCTAAAGTTAAAATGCTTTGATTATAATTCAAATCCTATGAATTATATGTAATAGTATCAATAAACACATCTTTTTCCACTCACATTTCACATTCATATGTCTAAAATTTCAAATTAAGTCAACTAGTTGATCAAGGTCTACAAAACTCTTGATTTTCAAGTTTTCTAAGAATGAGATGAAAGTTAGATTAGTGTGTGATTTATGAAGAAAGCTAGGGGTTAGGCATTACTTATTGTAATTTAGTTTCTAAGGTTTTTCCTTAAATCTGATGCTTACTTGAATTTTTATTTTTCAAATTTACTATTTACTATTTTTAGAAAGATGTATGGCAAATGCTAATTGGCAAAATAATGAGTTGCCGACCATTAGTTCTCTTACTCACGCACGAGTTTAGGGCCTCCAATTCCTCACTTGAAAAATTCTTTTTCGGCAACCTGTTGATGACGAGAAACTCTATGTGGAAGAAGGCTGGTTAAATTCTTTGACAACTCTAGAAAGTTACACCATATTCTGTTCTCTCTTTTATGTCGATGCTAACTATTCGCTTGTTGAGAGACACCTGCTAAGTGACAAGACATTCTTCTTCAGGCCGAGTACTTTTCTTTTAACTTCCTATCGACCCTTGCTGCACCCCTTCCTCATCTCGGTAGTCTCTAATACCACTGCATCTTGATTCTACATAGTTGATTTACCTAGAAGATCCTTGTATGAAACCAATGCTGCACTACCACTTATCTATTTTATCTGATACTGTACTATGTTTGCATTTTTATCATTTGTCCCTTTTACCCCTTTTCGTATGTATTAGGAATTCTTTTTTTATGAACACCTTTTTGTAATTTCTTTATTTGTATTATTACCCTAAGGACTTATTATAAATAGTCTATTTTCCTTATAAGCCAAAATCATTTTACTTCAGAAATAAACATTGAATATTCTGTTCTTGTGAGACAACCCTCTCCAAGTCCTTTTCATACACTCTTATCTAATGTTGCAAAGTAGCTTAGGATTAGTAATAAGTAGACCTTGATATCAACTTGTGTATCATATCAAGTAAAGTATTAAGTCATACTGTGTTTATTGGCGTATTATATCCTTTGAGCAGCTTCACATCAGCTACTCTAGTTAGTTCTCAAAACTAATTCATTTTATTTTTTTCGATATTTCAAAGGACCTATTGGTCTGAATCTGCTATGGTAAATTTTAGTGATAATTGAGCTTCTAGGCACATTACAAAATAAACATATGTAATAAATTAGAGGTAAAGCAATATGCTTGATAAACAAACATTTGAACGATATGATATTTAGTAACTTTAGAATTCATGTGTGAAATTTTTAAAAACCCAAATTTCATACGATGCCTTCGATATCACCCATTCATGAAATAATAGATTGATTGTGATGTTGTGCTTTGTAACCACTAATCTACATGTTCTCCATGAACATCTCCAAATTAACTCTAGTAGATACAAGGATCGAGTTGATGTCATTATGTACATATGGCATGGTTTTTGGGTTTCACATGGCCTTAGAGAAGTGAACATAAAGATTACATATGAAAAAATGACTTGGAGAGATTTGTTGAGAGGAGGAACAATTAGTCTAAAAAGACTTGAAAGCATATAATAGGTAAAGAAGTTTTGAGTATCAATCTCATTATTTTAGAGTAAAAGTGGCTTATTCTTTGTTTAAGTTTGATTTGATCTTTAAGAGCAAGTTTTGATGGCATAATAGCATTCATCGAATCTCTAAATTGACTTGAAAGCAAATAATAAGTAAAGAAGTTTTGAGTATCAATCTCATTGTTTTGCAGCAAAAGTGGCTTATTCTTTATCTAAGTTTGATTTGATCTTTAAGAACAAGTTTTGATGGCATAATACCATTCATTGAATCTCTTGTAAAAGACAAGTGAAAGATAAAATTGTCTTCACTGAATTTCTGTTGGTTTGGATTGAAAAGTTGAAGCCATCTTTCGAGTATCCTCTTGGGCTTTAGAGGCTTGTGAATATGGATTTCTTTGAAAATGACTAGTGTGAGAAAAGACCTAACTATTTTCTACAAAAAGAATGAAAAGAAATTTACATAAGCATTACCCTATTTACATGGGAAATACATTGATATTATAAAGAAAAGAATACATTTACAGGGAAAAGATTAGGAAACTTCACAGTTAATCTTTTGTTTTTTTGTCTTCACACATCATGTTAATTTACCAATTTTGGAAAAAAGGTTCATGAATGTAATTAGGGTAGGTTCTAAAGGTCCATGAATGTAATTAGGGTAGGTTCTAAAGGTCCTTAAGCCTTATGACCTCACTTGTTTTTAGAAAACGTCTTCATTGGTTATATTAAGCTTAAGTGAGAATGGCCTAATCATCCCTTGATCGATGATTATACCATAACACCTAGGGCCTATATAATGATCTTCACCCCCCAGGGTCTTAATATAGTCTGAGCTTGACCGTTTCGACCGTGTAAATATGATACATAAAGTAAATTCCCCAACAAATTTAAATAAGGTTAACCCTGCAAGAATGTTAGTATAAGTATGGACAAATAATAATAATGAACTAATAAATCAATTAAAATCTACAAGGTGATATTTAGAGATTAATTCTAAATTTGGAAAGTTGTATGGCTAACCTTATTGACGATCCCCAGTGGAGTTGTTAAGTTGTTGAGCTTGGTTTTTCTTCAGGTTTTTATAAATCAGTCTTCTTTAAACTGATTAATATTAAACTCTACTTATTTAATGTTGACTCTCGATTAAAGTTTAAAGAAAACCGATTCTTTTATATTTTGAAAATATTTTTTAAGTTACCACCCGACCAAAATCGGAAAAAAGAGTTAAATTATAACTAATTAAGTTGATTGGTTATAATTTAATTACTAGTCTTTTTGATAAAATCAATTTTATAAACGGTTTTAAGAACCAGAAAATCAAGTCCGGAGGTTAGATTCTTTAAACTCTTATAGGATCAACTTTCTAATTTTAAACATAATCTCTTAAAATCCTTTAAAAAAATTATTGAAATTTAATCAATGATTAGAAAATTAAGCCAAATCGAATAAGTTAAACCAAAATGAAAAAATTCATTCTTTACCTTACCTTAAATGTGTTTAGATGCTTACGTACCTTCTATTCGGGATCAAACATACGTAATTCTTTCATAAAATTTAACTGTGTTGGTTAATTTTAATTCTTAAAACATAGTAGAGTTTATGTCTTTATAAATTTTCAAAATAAACGAAATGGCTAAAGACATAAACTTAGCTACGTTTTAAGAATTAAAATCAACCAACATAATTAAATTTTATGAAAGAACTACATACGTCTGATTTCAAATAGTGGGTACATAGGCATCTTCTGGCCGATATAAAAGATGAATTTTTCCATTTTAGTTTAACTTATTTGATTTAGCCTAATTTACTAATTATTGATTGAATTTCAATAATTTTTTAAAAGTGATTTTAAGATATTAAGTCTAAAATTAGAAAGTTGATGGTACCCGTGAGGATTTAAATAATCCAACTCTTAGCCTTGATTTTTTGGATCTTAAAACTATTTATAAAATTGGTTTTATTGAAAAGGGCTTAACTAAATTATAACCAATCCACTTAATTGGTTATAATTTAATTTTTTTTTTCCTGACTCTATTTGAGTAGCAACTCAAAAAACATTTTCAAAATATAAAAGAACTGGTTTCTTTTAAATTTAAACCTTAGTCAAGGGTCAACATTAAACAAATAGAGTTTAATATGGATTGATTTAAAGAAGACTGATTTGTAAAAATCGGGAGAAAAACTAAGCTTAATAGTTCTACCTCTACCCCCCCTTTTATCTTTTCTTAAAGGGTCCTAATTTAGACAAAAGTACAAAAAATAAAAAAAAAAATATTTAAGAAAAGCACTAAAAATAAGAAAATTTAGAAAAAAAAAATTTTTACAAAAAATTAAAGAAAAAAAATAAAATATTCAGAATATAAAAAAAGAATAAAAGAAAGGTAGTGGGGGGTGGGGGTGGGTTTAGATTCGGACTAGGTTTTAAAACCTAGTCCATATAAACTACTAAATAGGGCTCAAGGCTCTTATTTGATTTGACAAGGTAGAGCCATACTTACCCCCTTGCATAATCACTAGTGCATAGTCAAAAAGGGATTCTGACCCCGATGGAAGGATCAAAAAATGTTCCTAGAAATTCTTGCTCCTAGTTGACCATTTGTATTTATATGTATTAGGATCTCAGTTCACAAATCTCTTGGTTTGAAAAGGAAAAATATGAGGATCAAACCATTTCCTCTAACTCTTTTTTAAATTTGATAAATGTTGGTTGATCATATATTTCATTATAGTTCGATGATTTAGAGTATCATTTCCTATTTAATCCCTTTGAATTCCATATTCGAAGTTGCGATCGGATCTATTCATTAAAAAGAATCAATTCAATACATTTCTTATGTACCCATAGGTGCTATATTAGATTTGAATTAGATTTTGGATCAATCTATATCGATTGAATGCCTCCATTATGTTGTTGCTAGCAAATACCACTATTTTTGGTTTTGGATCTTCCAAATCATTCTTGCAAGAGATCTAGACCCTTTTTTTTTTTTTATCCTTTGATAAAAAGATTCATTCTCTTTATAAAAAAACAGGAGGTAAAACCAATAAAGATTTCTTTTTCGATTCATCCTTAGAGTTGAATACCTCATTCAAGAATTGTTTTTGATCCAATACATAAGAATCAATAGAAAAGGCAAGTCCCTTATGATACACCAGATTTGGCTTGGTTATTGATAAAGTAAATAGGCTTGCCATTTCTTGAAATCTCTCTTCTGATTCAAAATCACTGTACAATTTGTATCCTTTCTTATTCCAATCATGGAATAGATGAAATAAATAAATAAAAAATGTATTTTTGTTCAAGAATGAAATTTTATTGGAACTATATATATCCTGTTCATCCTTTGGAGCCATATCCCATCCCAAATCTAATAAAATAGTATGAATTATTGAGATAGTATTTTATAAATACGTAATTATCTTGAATATATTAATTATTTCTTTGATATATTAATTATTTCTTTATTTTCTAATCACTTGGAAGGGATAAAAGAAACATCTTGCTTTAACAATTTTTGATCTATATCGAACCTTACGTTAAGATTTGAACCTAGATGAAGTTCTAACCATTTGTTAGAGAAAAAAAAGGAAAGAATGGATCTTATAGGATTCCTATGAAGTTCTTCAATTTCTTCCAAACGTAGACGATTATTCATCTCCTGTTCATGTTTCGTAAATAACTGGGACATTGAGGAATATTCAGAAAGGCATTAAGAGAGTCAGTCTGATTCTATTTCTATTTGTTTCATTTGACGAAAGGAAGGATCCAAAAGAATTAATCTTTCTTTTAGTTGTTAAATCTCTTTTTGATTGATCAATGGGTGATATTCCGAATCCTCATTACTAATGAAATCAAAATGATCTTTTGATTGATCAGAAGATCCTTTCAATTGGCTAGAATCCCTTACTTGAACGAAACTAGATCTTGTAGAATCATATTAAATATTTCATGATATATTTTGTACCTTGCTAAAAAACCGATCCTTGTTTACCAACCACACATTGTCTAACCAAATCCAATTCTCTCTTGACATGTTCCTTAAAAATATATAATTCGTACATATTCTAGGGATCTTGGTAGAATTGCCACATATGAAATTGAGCACAGTTTTGCAAAGCAATAGCCCACTTATTTCGTGAGAGGAGATGGGAAATATGCTCAATATCATTTGATTGAATAGTTGACCCAGCTCCTTGTTGTTTGAAGAAACCCTTTACTTCAATTGGTATTTTTTCACGAAAAGTAAACATGAGATAACAAATTTGGTCTTTAACTAAGATTTTGAATAGTCTCACAAATTCAAGTTAGTTAGGTTTCGCTTCTTAGAGAAAAACGATAAAAAAATTCCTAATCATGGTCCTTGTTGATTGGATCGTCCCTAGAATATACAAAAAGAAACTCCAGATATTTGATATCTTTCTCTTTGAATTAGATCTCAATTCTAGTGATTGTTTCATTAGATATCTTATAGTAAGAATCCCTCTTTTTTCTAATCCACTTCCTCCACTACCACAAACCCTAGTTAGATTCAAGCACGATACATTTTTTAGTTACTAGGAGAACCTAAGTACTTTCTTTTGGATCCAAGAAAATGCTCTCAAAGATCTTTTTTCCTTTCGGAGGATATAGGAGCGAAACAATCAACCTATTGATATTGGCAGACCCAAAAGATTCTTTGAGCGTATCATTTCTAGATCCAATGGAATTCATAGGTACAGGAAGAAGCCTTGTCAAATAGAGATTTTTTCTTTTGACCCTAATTCAATTCTTCATATGATATGGAAGGACCATTACTACAAATAGTACTACACTCTTAATCGTAAAATATTGGTTGCTTCTTGAACCCTATAAATTGCATAAAAGTAGGATACTCAACATTCAAAGGTCTAAGAGTTTTATAAAATTTTCTTAATGGAAAAAAATGTGAATGAAAGGTACTACTGAATTGATTTGGGTCCACGAATCCAAGAAATAATGAGAATTCTTGATCTCTTTCAATTCAAAAATCTAAGATTTGAGTCGATGCCCTTTCATGGAATTGGATTGTTTTATCTTAAAGGTTTCACTTTAATTGGAATTTGGTTATTCCCTATGTACAAGGATCCCCGCTAAGCATCCGTCGATGAATGGTTAAAGCACTTAACTCATAATTGGCGAATTTGTAAGTTTAATTCCTACTGGATGCATGCCAATGGGACCGTTTAACAAGTCTTTTGGAATTGGCTCTGTATCAATAAAACCTCACATCCATACATAACGAATTGATGTGGTGTATTCATATCATAACATATGAACAATAAGAATTAGCATTCTTACTTATTGATACTAGAAGTCATAGGGAAGAAAAGAGACTTATGGATAGAATCAAATATACAATATTTACTGACAAAAGTATTTAGTTATTGGGAAAAAATCAATATACTTCTAATGTTGAATGAAGATCTACTAAGACAGAAATAGAGCACTAGGTCAAAATGTTCTTTGGTATCATGGTAAAAGTTATGAATAGTCATCGACTCTTGGGAAAGGTTAGAATAATGGAACCTATTATGGAACATACAATGCATTACAAACGTATGATCATTACACTTCAACCGGGTTATTCTATTTCATCTCTTAGAAAGAACTTAAATCAAAATACTTAATAGCATGCTGATACATTTATACAACACTTCTACCCTGAGCACACATAATGGAGCTATAGGCAGTTAAGTGAAATCCGATACATGAAATAATTTGATCTATGGACATCATCATTGTAGTAAAGGTTGTAATACTAGAGGAATCATTACTGTAAGGCATAGAGGGGGAGGTCATAAGTGTTTATACTGTAAAATCGATTTTCGATAGAATGAAAAAGATATATATGGTAGAATTGTAAGCATAGAATACTATCCTAATCAAAATGTATACACTTGTCTCACACGCTATGGTGATGGTGAGAAGAGTTATATTTTACATCCTAAAAGGGCTATAATTGGAGATACCATTGTTTTTAGTACAAAAGTTCTTATAAAAATGGAAAATGCCTTACCTTTAAGTGCAGTTTGAATTATTGATTTACGTAATTGGAAGTAACCAATTAGGTTTGCGAAGAAACCTAAAAATTGATCACTAATCCAATTTTAGTAGCTCCATAGGGACCTCAACAAAATACCAAAGAGTAAAGGTAGCAAGTGATTGAGTTCAGTAGTTTCTCATAGAAAATTATTGACTTTAAAGATATAATAATATGGAGAAGAAAAAATTGTTTCAAGCATTGACAAAACTAGAAGCCTGTTGTTTTAAAGAGAGGAAGACGCGTTATTTACGTTTCATTTAATGGTTAGAGGTGAATTGAAAGTTAAGTAGTAGTAATTCGAAAGATTTTCAGGGAAAAAATAGAGATGTCTCTTATGTTACCCGTAATAGGTGGAAGTATTGACGTAATTTTAAAGAGTAATTCTATTTAAATACTACATGAGGAACATAAGCCAGATGATGGAACGGGAAGACCTTGCATGTAGAAGATCATAACATGAGTAATTCGGTAGATTTGGATTCTTTTATATCTACTTATGTGATACTTCATTATACCATATAGATAGGATCCATCTATATAGATATCATTATTTACATCCAAAAAGCCATATGCTTTGAAAGAAGCTTGTATAGTTTAGATTCATACTTAGAAAGGATGGACAATTAGCTAAAGTAGCAGGTGTTATAGAAAAATGGATTGCAAAAGGGGGGAAATAGATCACATTAAAATTACCTTTTAGAGAGGTATATTTGATATCCAAAAACTACTCAACAACAGTCGGACAAGTGGGGAATGTTTGTATAAACTAGAAATGTTTGGGTAGAGCCAAATTGAAATGTTGGTTAGGTAAGTGTCTGATAGTAAGGGGAGTAGTTATGAACCCTGTAGAGCACCCCCATGGGGGTAGTAAAGGGAAGGACCCAATTAGTAAAAAAAAACCTGCAACCCCTTGAGGTTATCTCGCACTTGGAAGAAGAAGTAGAATAAGTAATCAAATAGTGATAATTTGATTCTTTGTCACCATAGTAACTAGTAAATAGAGGAGAAAATATAATTTCTTTCTTTGTCTTTACAAATAAATAAATAAATAAATAAGAGAGTAATTAATTGTGATACGTTCACTAAAAAAAAAAAATCCTTTTGTAGCAAATCATTTATTAAGAAAAATTGAGAAACTTAACACAAAGGGCCAAAAAGAAATAACAAGAACTTAGTCTCTATCTTTATATAGGATATATGTATGAAATAGATATATGAGATGGATGGGCAAATGATGGGAATTGAACCCACGCATGGTGAATTCATAATCCACTATCTTGATTCACTTAACTACATCCGCCCCTTATTATAATATAAACATTAGTATTATCTACTATTTATTATTTATTTTCTAATTTATTTTATTAGTATTATTTATTTTCTATTTTAATATAATACTAAAATAATAAATATTCTTTTATTTTTAAGAATTCAAAATTAATAATTTTTTTGTATTGTAATGATTTTTTATTATTGTATTGAATTATTGAAAATATTTCAATTTTTCATGGTTAATTATTTTTATTTTAGAAAATAAAAATTTATTATTTTAAATTATAAGATATGATAAAAGAAGAAAAGAATTATAACTTTTTTCCATTTAAAATATTTAATATAATTCAAATATAGAAAATGACTTAAAAAAAAAAGACTCTCTCTATAAAATTTCACATGGTATACAAAAAATCTTTATAGGACTCGAATACTTTTTTTTTTTTTTTATCTTTGTCTAACTAAAAACCTTTTTTTTTTTTAATAAAAGAACTTTAAGTAAAGGAGTAATAACTAATTTCTTGTTCTATCAAGAGTTGATTATTATTCCTTTACTTCCACTCCAAATAAAAAACTTATAAACACTTATACTAACACTAAAGTGTTATCCATTTGTATATGGAGCTTTAACAATAGTTAGGTTTAGAGAGAAATTATGAGCATTACATTAATGTATAACTTTCATACCAAGGTTAACATGATTAATAATATTAGCTCGAGTATTAATTACACGACCTTAACTATCAACTATAGATTGGTTGAAGTTGAAACGATTTAGGTTAAAAGCCATAGTGTTGATACCTAAAGTAGTAAACCAGATACCTACAATAAGCCAAGCAACTAAGAAGAAATTTAAAGAACGAAAATTGTTAAAACTAACATATTGGAAGATTAATTGACCAAAATAATTATGAGCAGCTACGATATTATAAGTTTCTTCTTCTTGATCGAATCTGTAACCTTCATTAGTAGATTCATTTTTTGTAGTTTCCTTGATCAAACTAGAGGTTACGAAGGAACCATGCATAGCATTGAACAGGGAGTCGTTAGATACACCAATTACGCCTAACATGTGAAATGGGTACATTAGGATGTTATGCTCAACTTGGAATACAATCATAAAGTTGAAAGTACCAAAAATTCCTAGAGGCATACCATCTGAAAAACTTCCTTTACTAATTCGATAGATTAAGAAAACAGCAGTAGTAATTGTAATAAGAGTTGAATATGCAACAACAATCCAAGGGCGCATAAACTAGGTGGAAACTAAGTTCCCACTCATGACCCATGTAACAAGCTACACTAAGTAAGAGGTGTAAAACAATTAGTTCATTAGGACCAACATTGTATAACCATTCATCAACATATGATGCTTCTCATATTGGGTCAAAGTGTAAACCTATAACTGCAAAAGTAAGAATAATGGCGCCACAGATAATATTGTTTCCATAAAGTAGAGATCGAAAAACAGGTTCACGAATACTATCAATATCTACTAAAGGAGCAGCAATGAGAGCGATAATAAATAGATACGTTGCGGTCAATAAGGTTAGGATCATCAAAGCACCAAACCATCTAATTTAAAGACGGTTTTTAGTACTGGTTATCCAATTATAGAAACGACCTCATAGGCTTTCGCTTTCACATCTCTCTAAAATTATAGTCATGGTAAAACCTTGGTTTATTTAATCATCAAGGACTCCCAAGCATACGAATTCTCTATAATATAAATAAAAAAATAGATAATTGAGGGCTTGTTATTCAACAATATAACATGACTTATATACCTATGTCAACCAATATTCCTATGCATAAATAGATAGAAACTTATCTATGAGAATTCCAATATAATTCTTTTAATCTAAGAATGAATAGATTGAGCTAGAAAATATAATACGAAAATATTTTTTAAAATTGCGATATATTAATCAATAATGGGTTGCTCGGGACTTGAACCTAAAACTAGTTGGATGGAACAGGTAATTTCCTTGTTCTTTTTAAAAAATCAAAATTTGATTTTTTAAAATAAAAAGAGATAGGTAACAAAAATCTCTCTCCTAATCATGCTTGCATTTTTCTTTGCACATAAGTTTACGTATGTATGTATCCATCTAAAACTTAGTTTTTTTCCTAGACAAAACTCAAAGAAAAATTGAATACTTAGGTATCAACCCTTACTCTTCCTACATAAGCATTTCATATTAGTATCTTATATGCCATGGGAAGGTTACAATTTTGAAAATGCAGTCCTCATTAACGAGCATTTAGTATCTGAAAAATATTTATACTTCTTTTTAGATACGGAAATATGAAATTAAGACTCATGTGACAAGCTAAGGCCCCAAAAGGATCATTAACGAAATACTGCTTCTAGAAACTCATTTACTTTGCAATTTAGACAAAAATGGAATTATGATGTTGGGATCTTGGGTCGAGGTGGGTGATATTTTAGTAAGTAAGTTAACACTACAAATAGCCAAAGAATCATCGTATGTCCTAAAAGATAAATTATTATGAGTTATACTTGGCATTCAAGTATCCACATTAAATGAAACTTGTCTAAAACTACTTATATGTGGTAAGGCTTGAGTTATTGACCCTAGTAGTTTCAGCCGCATTTTTTTGGTTGCTATCAACACTAGAAATTATCACACAATAGTTATTTCTTTGATTTTGTTAAATCGGACATTTACATGTAGCTGCATTATGTATGACCATAGTTGCATCTAATGAAGGCTGGAAGTTTTATTGCACAGGTACATAAAAGTTCATGGTCATTAGCAAAGTAGGCCTGGCTTTATTTGGATTGGTAAATCTTATTCCCTAGCTTGAGCCCAACTAGCACAAATCTCCTATAAAAATTGCTTAAGAACAAATAAGGCCGATCGACCGGTCCATTTCGAAAGATACCCTCAAACGTTGGAAGTTTATTTTTAAGGCATGGCGAAAATGCATAATAATGTTTGTTTTCTTTTCTTTTCCTATTTTCTTTCTGTAAAAATTAAGAAATACTAACCGATTATATTGTAAGAAAGAAGGGCAAATCATAGGTATATTCTTTTATATTTGCTTCATATGTACTTAATCTCTTACATTTGAAATTCAGTAAATAGACCCTAAATTTTCAGGAAAAAAAATGCTTTTTGTTCCATCTATCCACTACATTTCCCTTTATAAAATAATTAAAAAGATAATTTTATTTTTTAATTATTTTATCCAAAGGTAAATCAATAAGGTTTTAAAAACACAATTTCAAGGATTTGAAAATCTAAGCGCTAGATTTTAAAAATAAGGGGACCGGGACAAGGTAGGAAATATAAAAGTTACATTTACGGTTTAGGGAAAAAAAGAATGCGATCCCCTCTAAATATTAAAAATACCATGACTTGACAAGGAAGATTGAATTTAAGAACGCAAGGGAAAGAACCAAATCATTAGTGATCCTTTTCAGCTAATTTTGGACGTGGATATTAGGGAGGTGATAGAAATTCCATTTCTTTTTTCTATTGTCATTAATAGATAAATAGGATAAAAGCAAGGAGCCTCTACAGTTGAAAGCCCTGAACACTACATGGAATATGGAATATTGGAATGGAATGCATACAGTACTATGTTAATTGAATCATTGGTGTTAAAAATAGAAGAAGGAAAAGACCATAGAGATAGTTTTGATAATCTTGTGCCTCAAGATTTCTTTTTTTTTTTTTTTTTTCAAACTACATTACAACTTAAGAAAAGGAGAATTCGAGATCAATATTCATAGCACTATATTATAACGCACTTATTAAGATAAACCATACAATAATACCATATCAAGCTTAATCATATTTATTGTCCTTTATTATTTTACTCGGGAGAGCAATAACATCTAAACAAAAAGTTAAAACTCATTAAATGTTCTATCAATTAAAGCTTATAAAAACTCATGAAAAAAGAGCATATACCTTACAACTCAAGTAAAGGGTAAAAAAATAAAATAAAATAAATGCAACTAAATAGTTCTTAAGTTAAAGTCTCAAATTCAATTTGAAAATTTAAAACTCGGAACTTATAGCATGTTTAGTTGGCGAATAGCAATTCCAGTCCCCCCTCTTATTCCTTATATCCACTTGATTATATTGTTTAGTTGGAGTTTCACACTACACAATTGAAATTCCACTGAATAGTCATATGGCTAAAATAAGAATGGCTATTCAGAAATATGAGTCATGAATTGTGATTCCCTGCCCAATACATATGTTCTATTCCAACATTACCCCCTAAATAAAACCCAAAAGGGCAACACTTTCCCCTAACAAGAATCAAACTCCATCTATCATTAGAAACCAAAAAAATCAAGTTCCTCTCTTCCATCACCCTCCATTATTTTGGACTCAGTTTCACACTCTTTGTAACTTTCTTCTCTCGCCTTTACTCTCTTTCTTAACCAGTCAATGCTATGACCTATAAATGAATATTAAACATATTGGATATGTAAATATATACATACTAAATTGGCATAGGATATTCAGTCTTTAAGTTGTAGGCCAAAAGAGTGGATACCAAAGTTTGAGCTCGATTAGACTATAGTCAAGTTGAACTTAGAATATATTAAATAATGATTATACAGTTTATAAACTATCTTATTTTTTTACACCCCTATTAAACTCCCTAGACATATACAATGAATAAACTATACATATATATATATATATTTTTAATTTGATGGATATAATTACTAGTTGAGAGATTGAAAATGATGGCTTGAAACATACACCGCGTTGCCCATAATGGTGTTGGCATTGGCGAATGATGTCATCCTATAATTGTGTTTCATACCTTTCCTGAGTTTCAGAATTCCATTGTCCATCATCACGTTGACCTTTATCATTTCAACCATTATTTCCACTATCATGATGATTATAGAAATCCTTACGTCACTATTCCATTGGATGCTCTTTTGGCTTCTGGAGCAGGCACGTGAAACATATTCATCCTCCTCTGCCCTAAAATCAAAACGGCAAGGTGTCTAGAGAACCTAATTTATGCAGAGACATAACAGAGAAAATGATGAATAAGAACGACATTCAGATTACAATAAGCTTCTCATTGTTACTAAGTTGACTTTAAACTTCATGTTGAGGAGGAGGAATATATTTACCAAAATATGGTAATCATAGCGCCAGAACGAGCACCATGAAACAATCATTCCTTGATAGTATAAAACTCAACCACTAAGCTGCTCATAACCTAATTGCCCTTTCTAGTAATTGTCTTGAGACCTATCGGTTATTCATGCTGGTCCTGCAAATCTGCGCATTCAGAACAGCATGATCCACAATCTATGGCGGAATTTTCTGGCGTAAGACACTGCGAAAACTCATTCAAGGAACCATCCAATCGCTATTTGGTCACACGGCCTGATGATGATACGATGGTTTTTGAGTGACTCTTCTTTCTTCTTCTTGACCTTTTTCCTTTTTTTTTTTTTTCTAAACCAAAAGTGATAGGTGACCCCTAACTTATAATGGTGGAAGAATTTTACCACATAGAAATTAATATCGCAAGAAAGTATGCAAACTATCTCTCTTCCTTTGTAATAAGGAAGAGATGGCATGTCATGTAATGATATTTTAGTAAAATCAGTGCTTTCGTAATTCAATAGAGAAAATTAAATCAACATAATCTATGTTTTGGACCTTTTGAGAATGAATGGCATGTATGTTGATTTCTAATAAACACAAAAATTGAGTTTTAATAACATTTGTTAATATTAATGACAAACATGTCTCATAGATCTACGACCCTCCCATGGTATTGGATGGTTGCCAACACACAAAATAATGAAAAAAAAAGAAAAGAAAAGGAACAAAATGACATCATATATAGCATTTTGATTAGCAAGAAATCTTAGTTACATTTTGTATATATATTGTTAATTAAGTTTAAGAATTAAAAAGAATTTCTAGAGTCTCATATTACTTTTCGAAGAAAAAAATTTGAAGAAATTACTTATATTCTAATGACAGATTATTAAAAGATAAAATAATCTTGTGTTTTCAATGTTTTACATTGAGTGTAAAAACTTTCAATTACACTAGAGAACAAAAGCTAATAATGACTTATATACTCTCGCAGCTAAAAATTGATATGAGCTTGTGCTATGTAATTCATGAGCTCCTTAGTAAGTAACACAGTATTTTCAATTCAATCGATATTACCTATCACCACCCATTGCATGTTCTTCTTGTATTCTAGGACACCTAAGTGCCATCTTATGAGTGCCTTACTTCACTATGGGAAAGAGAGAAAAAAAAAAGAGATAAAAATAACAAAAAAAAAAAACTTTAATGCTTGTTTTGTTGAGAGCCTATGCTCTACCACTCTATGGTCTAATCTAAGTTGAGTATTTCTTAATAATTCTAAGCACGAAAATCATTAGATTCCTATAGCAAATCAATTAACTGAGACTTAAAAAATCTTATCAACTAAAAAACTTATGTATACAAGTAGTTTTCCCCAAGGAGGACCTCTATGTAGAAGGTTTTGGTACCTAAGTTGGTGCTAGCTTACTAACTCTATCAACTACAAGACTTTCCATGTCAACCTTTCTAGACATAAATTTGTTCTTCTTAGGTATAGATGCTTAAAATTTTTGCCCATCTTTAATTTTTAATTTTTAATTTTATTTTGGGTAGTCAAAAGTACACAAAAAAAAAGATAAATGAAAAAGATTAAAAAAAAAATTGGAAATAGTTTTTAGTCTTTTGTAAGCATTAAGATCAAATAGATCTGGACCATTTACTTGAAAGGGCCACTTTTATATAGGGAGGACTTACCTTCACTAGTAAATTGTTCATTCATATATTGGAAAATTCTTCTATAAAATTTCATTAACTTTTTCTCTTTAAACTTGCATATGTTGTGAGATTAAGCTAACTTTACTCTCTCAAGTAATCTTCCGAGTGCCTCAATTTCCTTCTTATTCCATATAAAGTTGCCATTACGATCTTTACTTAAAATATGGATATCAAATAGCTATTTAGTATGAATTATTATTACGAAAAATATCAAATAGCAATTCTTTGACATTAATGCTCTTGGAATAGGTAAAATAGATATTTTGATTTTATTTAAATTTAATTTTTTACATTATTTCATGTCAATTAAATAAGATAATGAACATGTAGTAATTATCACATTCATATTTTATTCCTATTCAATTACAACTCATTTCCTTCGTTATTCCATATGTTAAAGTGAACAAATAGTAAGTGTTACCAAGGGAGTACCCTTGAAAAATACTTCTATGACACTAACCATCATTGATTTTTCAAAATAAGCATATATTCTCCAAATTGTTATTCAAGCTTGAAAATATTGCAATTCATGGTCTTTTTTTTTTTTTTTTGGGTTGAAGTTATAAGTGTCCTAATAGTGATGTTGTTGGGGTCAAACAAGTATTTAGAGGCTATGTGATATTTTTAAAGTTTATCGGGACATTGAAGTATGTTTTAAGAGTTTAAGGGATTTCCCTATACCTAACTAATAGTTTAAAAGCATGTATCTACAATTATCTTTTTCATTTAGATACTAGTTATAATAAGGACAATTAAGAGATATAAAAAATTAGAAGATCCTTGTAACCTAGTGGTATGGATGTTGGTCTCTCAATGGGTTGAATTAGGTTTGAATTTCCTTCCCCTGTTGTAATTATTGAACCAAAAAAAAAAAAAAGGAATGAAAGAGTACTCATTGCCTAATTAAAAATATACCATTATAGAACTATAGAAGCATAAGAAAACATTTACACCATAAGCATCTAATAATTATAAAAGTTTCAATTGATCGTGAAAATCTATGATTTCAGTCGATGGTTTCTTATGCATGATAACCAGGTTGTTTCAAACTTAATGATAAAAGATAATGCAATAAAAATCAACATAGCAATTATGCATCAGACCACTATTAGACTTATTTTCAAATACTTCAATAAGAGGTTTACTGAAAAAAAGGATTATGCTGATGTAAATGCATATAGTACATAGAATGTTGAATTTATCACATTCACCCACCCCTTCCCCTTTCATGCAGTCAATAATTATATTATTAGAGAAGATATATACATGCTGGTGATAGGGAGGAATGAAACGAATGAGGACTTAGCCTAAAGCAATCACTTCATGCGCAAAGTGGTAATCGATGTCTTTATGTTTGGTGTGATCATATTGAATCATGTTCCTAACAAGTAAACAATACTAAGGTTGTTAATATATATAATGATGCGGAATGGAATAGGAACCCCTGTCTTATAGGTGAGATGACACATCTCAATGGATTTTACAATAGTAATATACTAACGTTTGATATTCTGCTTCGTTATAGCTCATGGCATAGTGACTTATTTCTTCTATGGCAATGAGATAAGATTTCATCTATGGAAGATGGCATACCCTATAGTTGTACGGTTTGCATATGGACAATAGGCCTAATTGCTATCTATATGGGTAGTTAATGAGGTATGAGATGTATGTATAGTAAGAAGACCTAGTGGTAGAGTGCTACAAAAATATCAAAGAACTTATTTGCTTACCTATATATAGTTAATAATTAAGAGAAGCATCTATTAACTCAAATGATTTATTGCAAATTAATATATGATTCGGTGAAAGTGGGGTACTATAGTGTACCAACAATCTTATGGTAGGTGGTAGGGTGTAATATTAAAGGAAAATCAAGAATACTAAGTTAACTTTAAGGAGACTACGGGATTTTAGTTGGCTTTAAAAGATGCATTTGTTGATGTTTGAGAATATCATGTGTAAATTGATACTAACACAATTGAATGTCTTAAAAGGTGCAGCTTACATGGGTATCATAAAAGAAATGGCAAGCACTAAGGTTCTTCATAGCAAACTGAAGGGAGAGAATTAAGATGAGTGGTTGAGGGGTTTACACTATTATCAGTAAAGATAATGTCATTGACATAAAGGAGAAGGACAAGGGCATCGAAGTTTTGAGAGAATAACGACGTTGATATAAGTTTCACTTTGATGGAACCTATGTGTAAGAGAAATTTACTAAACTAGTGAAACTAGACATGGGGTAATGGTTTTACACCATAAAGAGACATATTTAGTCATGATATATGATGTGAACAATGCGGTTGAACAAATTCTGTAGACAATATAATAAAGATAGTCTTTGTGAGATTAGCCTAAAGAAAGCATTTTAGCATCTATTTGGAAAATTTTCCATTAGAAGGAATTCAAGTAAGAAAGAACAAAGGGAATGGTGGTATTTTTGGTGATAGGATTAAATGTTTCAATGTACTGAATACCTTGCCATTTAGTGAATCCTTAGGCAACAACATAAGCTTTATGGCATTCTACTTATCCCTTGGCAATGTATTTTGTATGAAAATTTTATGTATTGCCAATAACATTTGATAAGGTTTGAGTAGAAAAGAATCTATGTGTTATTTTTAGTAAAAAGTTAAACTCCTCTCCTATGGTTGTTTCTATAGTAAGATCATGATAAGAGTTAGTATAGTAGGGAGGCTCGGAGGAGAAAGAAAGGATTTAGAGTTTAAAGATGGCTTTAGGTTTAGTGCTAATAGTGCCAAAGCATGTAGGCATCAGGAGGATAAGTTTTGATGGAGAAGGTTAAGAAGAGGATGATGAAGGTGTAGGTGAGATAGAAGTGGGCACTTTATTCTATATAAATGACAAACTAAATCTTAAACCCTCTCATTTGTAAATAAACATAAAGGATTGGCAACTCTCCCTTTCCCAAACCTTATTAATGACACCATCCCTCCCTTTTGACTCATAGTTATGTTTGTT
Organism: Lumnitzera racemosa; assembly: GCA_024138005.1. Taxonomy (NCBI): domain Eukaryota; kingdom Viridiplantae; phylum Streptophyta; class Magnoliopsida; order Myrtales; family Combretaceae; genus Lumnitzera; species Lumnitzera racemosa. The sequence continues at coordinate 75,943,408 of JAMXBC010000004.1, read as the reverse complement.
AACTCTTTCAGTTATTGACAAGATAAACTGATAACTTATCTCATTAGGAAAAGTTATACATAAAAGCATCAATGTTTAAAGTGAAGTTTAAATAAAATATTAAACTTTTAAGTCGTTAAAATAGAGAACCAAAGTTATGATAAGTGGTTTAATTGCAAAATTGAAGTGATTAAAATAAAGGATCAAGATTATGATAAATGGTTCAAACATCAAATAAAGGATTAAACTCTTGATTTTTTATTTCATAATTTCTCTAATTTTATTCATGTATTTAAACTTATTATCATAATGTTGATCTTCTATTTTAACCACTTAAAAATTCCATCCTTTATTTAAATTATGTAATATAACAATGATCCTCTATTTTAATTACTTAAAAATTCGATCCTTTATTAGAATTTGACTCCAAGTGTTGATTCTCTCTTGTGTAACACTCCCTCTCATCATTTAATCCCTTTGTTTTTTTTTTTTTTACTCATAAGTTATTTGTTTTTCCAATGTAAAGGTCAGGATCATTATAAGATTAAGAAACAAAAGAGTAAAAGAGATAAGAAAGGTTTCTCTAATCACAATGATGGATTGCTAACCACTTTATCATTGAATTGATGGTATAATTAAAAAAATAAGTAATATTAAAAGTGATTAAGTAACAACCATGTTGAGATTTTCCAAATCGCTCTAAGGTATTCTTTTTAAATTGATATTTCTGTTAGAATAATCGAGAGAACCCAATCTTGATAAGCTTTACATCGAATTATGGAATGGAACCTTTTAGGAAATGGATTATGATAATAAATTAGGAAATTGATAGCATGTTGGTAAGTAAAATGATAAGCTAATGGTTTGATGAGTGGATTTCAATATCCAAACTTAGTAATTCATTCTAAGATGGATTTGAGGTGAAAAGATAAGATTTTAATATTAAAAGAAGGTAAAAATTAGACTTAAGGTTAGATATGGTCAACCTAAGGCTTAAGCGTAGTTAACCCAAGCTAAAATTAGAGGACTATGGGAAGTAACTACTAGGTTGATTGACTACCTAGGGCTAGTTGACATATGACCAATAAGAGCGCCCTTTCATCAATTAAGTTAGTTTTTCAAATTGAAAGCTGAGAGAGACCTAAAATGAGCTTAAAAAGCGTGGTCTATGATTTATAAGCATCTAATTGATGTTACATTACCTATTAGGAATTTGTAGATTTAGAAAGCTAAGTGGAAACAAAGTATGATCACTATTGTTTGATGGTTATACATACAAACTTTAGTGTGAAATTAATTAATAACGGTTTAACCTTAAATGATTGCTTGATGGTTGTGCTTAAAACAAAAACTATTTTCTAAAAACCTTGGAAACCTTTGTAGATGGCCACAATTTCAAGAATTGGATTCTATGAAACTACCATATTTTTAAGAATTGGACATCAAGAATTCACTTTACACTTTTGAAACCCATACTCCATAGATCCAAAAGACCCACACTTTCACAAATGGCTTATAGAGAGTATTATGAGTTCACACTTTCAAAATCCAAACTTTAAAGGGGTACACTTATGGTTTCACACTTTTAAAATTAGTCTCCATGGAGCATTTATGGATCACACTTTCAAAAACAAGCCTCTAGAGGGTATATATAAAGGTTCACGTTTTGAAAAATTGGTTCTAGGGCTCTAGTTCCAAATGGCGTGTTTGTTTTCATTTAATATCTATTGTTATAGTAAGTAGACCTCTGATATGTGTTATGGCTTGTTGAATGCATTAAAATCTTAGGTACACATATGGTATGGTATACGCGCGTATTTATTTATAAAGTTTTACTACTCATCCATATGAGATATTATATTTGAGATGACTGTAAGGATTTTGATTGTTGGAATTACTTGGTTATTACCTTATACACTAGAGAAGAGAATAACGATAGCTAACACGTAGATAATATCATTGACAATTTATGCTAGAAGAATTATAACGAAAACTTTAATACCTCCTTTGGCTTTTGAAACTATAATTACTAAGATATTATGATTTCAATTGGTCTTTGGCGAGTTTCCTTTACATTTTTGTTTATGGTTTTAAAGACACAATGTTGATACTTTTATGTTGAGAGTTTTAAAGATTTATGACAATATATTATAGTTATATAGTTAGATTTGAACTTTGTGTGCTCATACTTGGATATAGGTATATACAACAATTACTCCTTCAGTTTTGGAATGTTACATTTAAGCCTAAAGTTTTCATTTGAAGCGATTTGTTCTCTAAGTTGTTTACCCATCGCATATTAGTAAAAGAGATTCATTTCGACGGAATTATAATAGCAAGTAATAACTCATAAGGCACGATACATGGTCAGATTAGCCCTTAGGAGTAAATCTTCTATTTTAGATTTTTTTACGATCCTGTTTTTATCTTGTACTAAACTAGTCTCGTTATCCATCTCATCATTGATTTATACTCCTTTAAATTTAAATAATTGAGTAAAGTATAAATTCAATTATTCATATTTAGAAAATTGGAACTAAATTATTAGACGAAGGATATGACCGATCCCATAAAAAATGGAAGACGTGACCGTATAAACTCTAGAGTTCGTACAATAATAGGCTAGGATACAATGGGGTTATTGTACACCTAACAAAAACCAACAACATCAGTCTTCAAAAGCTCGATAGACCAATTATTTTTTTATTTAGATTATCTTCATTTACTTTTCTCAATTTTCTTTCATTTACCCTCTTGAAATATTGCTATTTATAATTAATGATTGAGATTATAAAAAATATGATTGTATTATAATGATATCACATAATATTTCAAAAATCTAAATAATTTTAATTATTAATTTATAAATTAAGAAAAATTGAGAGAATAGTAAACCAAGATGATCCAAATCCATTATTTTGCTCCTCTAGTTAACAATTTAGAAGAACCAAACAAACTAGCAGATTATTTTGCTAGGGGAGTTGGAAAATTAAAATTATAACTTCTTCTATCTCCTCTATATTCTTTTTTTTTTTTTTTAGATGTCTAACTTTAATGGGCCATACTTTAACTCCACCCATGGACTATGGGCTTAAGCCCACCAAGATAGTAGGAAGATATCGATCGTAACAGTAATAGAAGACCACTATCATCAGATATATATCACAATAACGTAAGCATCCTTTATATATTACATATGTAATATAAGTTATAAATTCCACTATGTAAGATATATGGCATACATACGTGCATTTTACATAGACTTATGATTTATATATCCAACATCTATATTGATAATGTCTAGAGTGTTTTTTTTTTTTTTTTTTTTTGGGCCAAAATGTCTAGAGTGTTTTAAATAATGATTTTTAAATTTCGATCAAGTTGTTTTTTTCCTTTCCTTTTTTATTTTATTTTATTTTTTTTGGTGGTTTAAAGATGTTCTAAACTAAAAACAACCGCACGACATTCATTTTGGAGAGTTTTCAAATCAAAATCAAACCGTAAAAAAGCAGAAAACTAAAACTTGGGTTTGCTCCTCTTCGGTTTTGATCTAGTTTTGCAATTTTAGGTTTTAAGTGTCCACCCTTTCGAGCATTTGAGATAATTTATACTAATATCCCATTGCTCCAAAATAAGTTGCACTTTTATGTTTTCTTATCTCTTTATTAGTAATTTAAAGCCATATAGAGCTACTTTACGCAGAGAAACCAATTTTAGGAAGTGAAAGTAGGCACAGCATAAGTTTTTCCCTAGGAAAACCAATTTTAGGAAGATGAAAATATGTGGATAGGATAGTCTCATCGCGTCATTATACTCTAGTATATTATTGTAAATTTGATCCCATATGCCATATCTCTTATATATGGGATATTTTTCGTGAAGATCCACTCTTTTTTCAGGTAATAAACGAATAACAACAATAAAAGATGAACCACTATGTATAAGACCAAAAATTATGGGATCAAGAAGTTTTTGTCCTTATGACAAAACCTGTTAATTTCGTGGAATGGGATTATCGGGGGAATTAGGATGTGATTATAGGGTATGATATGACACTTTTATTTGAGAAAGAGGTAAATAGGATTTATGATGGTTCCCCTGCCCATTGCAAATAAGCTTGCTGGGCTTAGCCATGTGAGCAGGGTATTGCTATGGCTATCACTGACAAATTAAATGAAGACGCCTCTCTGCCATTTCTGTCTCAAATTTCTGGATCTTGCTTGGGTATGCATTAGGAAGTCAAAGGAAAATGCTTTACACCCTTGTAAGCATCCCTTTTTCCATTAAATTTGCCACCGTAATCAACCATCTAAAAGGCTAAAAACTTCTTTATATTTATATTCCAAATCTAAACCTCAAAATCATTATTATACACGTCTAGACTTATAGACTTTTAATATCTTCATGACATTTTAAAGTATACTTATATCTCTTTAATCATTACTAAAATTCCAAATTTATTGTTGGTGAGATATTTTTACATTTTCAAAAGTTAGGAGAGTGAAATTAAATTTTTGGAGTTTATTGAAGTTTTTAGTATCCAGCCAAGAAGTTTGAGGATATATTGCAATTATCCACTTCCTTGCCCCTAGAAACTTATTAGCAAAAACCCTTCAAAGAACATAAACTCTCAATCTTTCTTTTCTTCTTCTTCTTTTTCTCCTCCTCCTCCTCCCCTCTCTCTCTCTCATATAAATATATATATGTATATATATTTATCATGTTATGATTACATTTACCGAAACAGGAACCAACTCCAACCTGACTAAAAATTAGGTTTTCTTTACAATCGATTTAGTTTGGCATCGATTAAATGATTCACAGTCCGATAGTTTGAACCAAACCGAGCTGATTCCTATTAATTAAAATAAAAAGTTTCATCATGTGATTAGCCAATTTTTTTTTATATTGTCACCGTTATTGATTTAGCATCCTTTTTGGCTTATTTTCTTCCTTCAATTTTCAGTTCAAAAGTATGCTTATGTAATGTTTCTACAAAAGTGTACTTATGTAATGTTTCTACTGTAGCTAATTGCATAAACCATAATGGCCTTCCTCATTTTGGAAGTTAATTATAATCTCAATTGGAATTTGAACTTTGTTAGAGCTATACCAATGCATTCTTTATTTTGGATTCATTGAGATTTATGTAGATTTAAAATTCTACATATGCTTTTGAATTGTTAAACTTATAATACTTTATTTAAAAGAAAAAAAGTTCAAATCACAAATCAAGCCATACCAATCCAGTTTTTTAAATTTGAAAGATTTATAAAGCAAACTATATGGTTTTGCTTGATTTAAAAAAAAATTAAATCATTAATTTAGAGCTCGATTCGATAAAGAAAGACAAAACATCATGAACTGAACCATACTTACCCCTACTTACTCGAAGGGGCTTCACCATCGTCGGTCTTCCCAAATCCCATATATGAAAGGGATTCCAAAATAATTTGCCTTTCATACATGATCATCCATTCTTGTTTATATCCCGTTGGTTTTTCCGTAGAACTTGATTTTTAAGGAGTGCAAATTCCCGAATTTTAATAAGAGTTGGATTAGAATGAAGTGTGGGATTATTAAGGAATATGACGATGACTTTCAATTCATTGCAATCGTAATAACAAGTAGAAGATAAGAATTCAATTCCAAAGAATTTAGAGTAATAATTTCTCTATACTACCATTCATTCTTTATTCTTATCAAACAACCATAGAAAAACAATTGATAATGAAACTAACAAACCGATTCCTCGTAATAATTAATTTACGACCCTCTGAAGAATTCTACGAGGGTTAAGAACTAACGCCATACAGTTAAAGCAGGTATGAATGGCAAGCCCGAAATGTTAACTGCAAATATCGATATCCGGCCTTTTGGGCCTACTCATGGCCTTTTTTTTAAAAAAAAGGAAGAAGAGCAACCTTTTTTTTTTTTTGGGTAATTCTCATTTCTCACGTTTGACTACAGTTCTGAAGAATACCGATGCTGCAATGGACGAAGTTCAACAATTTCACGCGCTAGTACCTTTTCCATATGCAGAAATTATAGATTACAGGAAGACAAACTGAAACAGCAGCTCAGCACATGTATAATAACCCTTACGAGGATTGGTGAAAGATGATCTACCCCCATGATGAAGATTACAGAGATGTGATGGCCATGCCAACATGCAGGAGGGAACAAGAAAACCGTTGGGGAACATCCACGGCGGTCCTGACTCAATCATATGATGTAATCACCATCCAAGATTGCCCTTAGAAGCCACTCATAAAGTGAAAGAAACTGCCATATTCGGAAATGTTACAAGCCCGGGAAAAGACAACTTGCAAGTTTTATAGGGAAAGATACAAGGGCAGATGAAGCCTGCAACAGAAGAAGTACAAAAAAGTATACTAGTTTTGGTTATGTCAAAGAAATCTGATATCTAAACAATAGAAGCATATCCACCTTATCAGAACATTGATCAGGTAGTAATGCCATTGCACGGATTTCCATGGAGAACCTTATAATTCAGTGACCAAACGTTTTAAGTTTCCACTGAGCTATAATTACAGTCAAAGATAGATAATAAGTGAAAAAGGGGAAAAAGATGAACACAATAAAAACTTACTTAGCTGTTGATTATTAAAATCTTGGAACGACCTACGAAAAAGAGCTCACACGGTGAAAATTCTATTAATCCAACCTTCTCCTTCTGGGAGCACGGGAATCTCCACTGTCAACATCTGAAACCCTCGAAGGTTCATTTCTTCTTCTAGAAGTTGAAGTCGAGGTTGACAGGGATCCCATGGAATCAATCTCCACGGCAGTGTCCATTGGGCTTTCTGAGTTTATTACAGCAGCGATGCTTGAGAAAGAATCTCTGTCATCAACTAGAGGCGGCTGTTGCTCGTTTCTTCCCACTGTATGAGCATGATTATGAACATATGCCTCAAACAACCTTTCAGATAGCCTTTCTGCAGAGCTCAGTGCAGATGAAAGGGAAGAAAGCGTGCGACTCCTATAAGATTGAGACCTAAACAGGAAAGACTGTAGCCGGCGCTCTTCCCTTGCCTCATTGCTAGCAGCACTAGATGGAGCAAAATCTGCAGCTTCATTTGTTGTTGGAGCTGGATTCTGCATTCTCCGAAATGCTCGAGTAGACATCAGCCTATTTAGCACAGAGTTTGCCCGTCCAACGGTTTCACGGGTATCATCAGAGTCTGGTGGATGCATCGAATCCCGGGTCAAATCAAACCGATTCCCTAATCGCCGAATCATCTCTTCCATTGGGGAGTTATAAGCTTGCCTCAAACTTTCCACACGACAAGCCTTTGGTCTTGTTGGGATATTGAGACTTAGATCAACCTCTGGAGCACGGTTATTGCTCCCACGACCATATATGGGGGTAAGATTCTTATCAGTGACCTCTCCCTTGCAGACAGGACATTCCTTCACATCCGAATGTACATGTAACCATTGGTAAAGGCACGGCCAACAGAACAGATGGCCACAACAAGTCACAACAGGTTCTCTAGCCAAGTCGAAACATATATTACAATCAAAAAAGCTCCCATCAGCTCCACTACCTTTTTGAACATCATCTTGCTTCTCCGACTCAACATCATCCCGAAACCCCGTATTATTCTCACATGTCTTAGGTGTTTCATTTGCTCTATCTCCGGCAGGAGCACTACCCTCACCAGCCTGTAATGCAGTCCCATTATTAGGATTATTAATCACCAAGGGTTCTACCTCCCTTGGCATATTTCGAGCCTCGGGCGGAAGTTGGACACGCCACCTAAACCGATGTCGAGCTCTATGTCTAGCTGCTTCACTCAGTCTCCTAGGGTTTTCAATCCAGTCATCTAAATTCACCGGCTCCCCAGGAACTACCGACCCTGATCCTTGCTCAGGAACAGGTACTAAGTTCAAATCAAGATGAACCGTGTCTGAATTATTCTCATCTCCCATCACCAATAAAGCCCCAATTTCCCCAATCCCCACAAATTAAGCAACCCCAGAATCCAAACTCCGCCCCACTCTCTCTTAATTTACAAACCCAGATCATAAAAATCAAAACTTTATAAAAAAATACATCAAAGCATTTTCAATTAAAACATAAAAATCCAATCTTGATTGCATAATCCAAAAGGGCGGATACCCAGAAGCCCTATCTGACATCGCACCTCAAAACCCTAATTACTTCATCAACAATCACAAAACCACCAAATTGCTCATACCAAAGAGGTAAGTAACATAAAAACCCTAATTTTTGGGAACAATTAGCAAAATTTAACCCAAATTGGATCACCGGGATTTTGGTGATATTAAATTAACATGTAAAGCGGAGAATTAAAATCGAATTCAGAAGAAATAGAGCACGAAATTGTAAACCTGGGCATAAAGATGAGATCTTGAAGAAAAAAATCGGTGAGTAGAAAGAGAGAGGTACGGTTTTTTATCAAAGGACGCAGAAGCTGAGTGTTGAGCTAACTCTGAGTTGACTCGAGAAAAATCATATTCTCTCTTGGTCTATGAATTAGGAAGACATAAAAGAACGAGAGAGAGAGAGAGAAAGAAAAAGAAATCGAGTAAGAGGAACTCATGGTGATATTCTATTCCATATATCTCTGGGTTCTAAATCGGAGGGAGAGAGCGAGCGAGAGAGAGAGAGAGAGAGAGAGAGAGGTGGGGTTTGTTTGTGTGTTGATTCAATTGCTTAGTTCGCTACGTGAACGCTGAAGATTGAAAGTACTGGACTCGACTCTCGCTTTCAGTAAGCAAATGTGGGCCTCCCTTTAGGTTTTCTTATTCTCACTTTAATTAACAACTATTGAACTTTATTGTGTTTCTTAGTGATATTTATCGTTTTCTATTTAGTACTATATTTTTATTTTACGTGTTCAACAAAAGAAATTTTATTTTTTATTTTCTTTTATGGAAAAAAGAGTGCGTTTCTTTAGTTCTTTGGCCAAGAAAGCCATGGATATGCGATAATTCCGCCCTATATTTTCACATACAATAAAGATATGCAAGATTATAAAAACGATAGCGGTAGTTAACAATATATCTAAATTTTTAAATTATTATTTATTTATTTAGTTGTAACTCATAATACATGGCGCTAAAAGGATTCTAAAAATGGTGAAATTAAATTAAACAAGAATTATAATAAAAAATACTTGATATTTCTAGGAAAATAAGAAAACTTGAATATGAATAATTTGGGTCCGATAGTTCTTGAATTTATCCTTCTAAATGTCCGTTGTAGTGAATGCTTCTATAGTCCTAAAAAATTGACGTGAGTATGCTCTGGTCGGACTCTTGTTTCTCGGTGAAGAATCAATCACCAATGAATAATGAAAGTGGAAGCTTCAATAAACCTCGTGGACAACTCTGGCAATTAACCTTCAAATGCAACTCTCATTGTATAAAGAACTCAGGCAATTGATGCCTTCTAAACTATATCATATTGTTTTTCTTAATAATCCCAAGAATGGATGTTGTTATAGCCACGTTGAACATGCGATCTCCAATAGTGTATCCAACCCGATAACTTCAAGGAATTTTAATCATTAGAATTCCAAAACAATTACTTTCCAATGAAGAGAATTTGCTAATCCATATGTGTAATTACCATCGTATTAAAACGAATAAGATGATTGCAAATAAATTGACATAATGTGTTTTGATAATCTTACATCACTGATGAAGTTTTAATGACTTCACACTATTAATGAAAAGATGGAGTCACTCTACTCTCTAAAAAAATTAATTTTATTCAATTAAATAATTGATCATTCAATTGTTCAAAACTCTAAAAAGAATACTATTTATATAAAGATAAAATAAATATAGATCTTACAATATAAACTTAATCTAACGGTTAATAATAAATCTCCTAAAATTAAGGATATTAAAAGATTATCTTCATTTTAAAAGATAATATATCTACTTGCTAAAAGATATTGAAATATATCTACCCTAAAAATAATGAAAATAATAAAATCTCAAACATAAAAATCTTCATACCAAATAGTGTATTGATGGTCCCATCAATAAAAGCATACATAAGCTTAGTTTATTTCTTTTATTTAAGTCTAACAACAAGCAAATGCATTGGCATTCCACAATAAGGTACTTAGATCTTTTGCATCCATGAGTCTAGGAGTCTATGAATCATATCCTAAGAGTTGAAGGGTAAAATCATCTCATTTTAGTTTCATTACTCATATCAATCACTAGATAATTAGTTTGATCCAATCATCTACAACAATGTCTCATTCCATTAGTGTAACATGTTTACATCTTCTCTTTAGTAGGTAAGATGCATGTAAGAGTAACTAGTCACATCAATCACCTATCTATCTAATTATAGTGACTTGATGCCTAAATCTACTAGCCACTTCATCCTGAATGTTCGACTCTCAATAAGCATGAATACCCAATTCATGACTGGTCTATCTAAATGTTTATGGGATGGTTTTAATGCATGTGCAACCAACAAAAATCAATTTAATGGTAATATGATTTTTAGGTTTATTATCTAATTTTGAATACACATTGATTGTACTATAATAATTATAGAGGGTTAAATTTAAATTTGGGATTTAAGTTCAATAATTAGTTGGGTTTGACTATTTGGGCTAAGGTGATGGAGTTTAAAGAGTTAAGTCCAAACATTTGGAATGATCAAGGGAGTTTTGGCATAGTATACTTAGATAAGGGCTCATTGGATCAACCCATTCGATCCAACCTTTCTCAATATTGACTCACACTAAGAATAATACTTTCACTAGGCCTAAATCTAAAGGAGCCTATAGAGGATCCATTAAGAGAAGGGATTTATCTTGGCCATTAATCAATATTGTAATCCTACGGATGAAATTAATGGCTAACTCCTATAAATACTTCTTTCCTTCCCTCACTTAGACAAGAGAGATCTTGGCACAAGCACTATTACTCTACCGGAATCTTGTCTCAAAAGATCAAACACTTGAATATTTTAAGAACACAACCTCGTTCTTTATCAACAATGGAGTTTAAGGCATCTTGGCTCCTCTACTTGTCACTACACGTGTTAGAGCTTTATTGAGATCGCATACTCCTCCTTAATTCACTTTTCTCTCGACCATCTCATACATGTAATTCAAGTCATTTTCCTAGTTACGTGTAACGCAACTAAACACATGACATGTAACACACATATGACCCTTGTATCCATACCAACACACCTATAATAACTAACATATCTTAATTTTTTGCTAAATTATAAATCCTCAAAAATAAATATAAACCTTATAATCATGCATAAAATAATCAATTGATTTTTTTATTTATGCTTAAAGATTACATTTTTTAACACTAAAAACTACAAACAACTGAATGTAGTTAACCAAAAACCAAAATAAGTTTGATTGAATTTCCCAAAGAAGCAACCTGATTGACCTACTTCCTAACAAAGTTATCCTAATTCTTTTATTCGCCCATTTCCATGAGTATAATCTTCAACTCATTTGGCCAAGTTTATGATGTGGTCAACTTTGTTTTAACTTAGTTAGCTACTTTTCCTTTATTCATACTCTTTTTTATTTTCTTTCTTGAGAACTTAACTTAGATTATCTTGAATCGAATTTTTAACACTGAATTTCTTTCTTTAATCCTTTATCTTATAACCTTCAAAATTATCATTACTGCAAAAATCAATTGATTATAATTTTATACTTGCAATCATTGACACAAAATTCATCGACTTATTTTATATTTCTAAAATTTGAATAAGACTATCACGAACTTAACAAAACCAGAATTTAACTCCTAGTTTTTTAAGATTCTAATCTCCAATTTTACAATTATTATCCATGGATAGTTCTACCCAATTATCTAGCATAAAAATGTAATGGAGTTAAATTTAAATCTTTTTACCTCAAAATAAATGTGTTTATAACAGAGAAATCCCTTATCCACTATTCTTCACTTATCATATAATTACATCTCTTACTTTCTTTGATTTTTTTTTTCAAACGAAAAATTAAAAAGGATTAGAATCTCTACATCATAAAAGATTCTCTTTTGGAATCTAAATCTCCTTACCTTACCACAAACACCATAAAACCAAAGAAATCTTTAAATTATCACTCCTATCAACAACTCTTGATACGATCAATAATCCTTCTTTTTTTTTTTTTCTCTTCTTAAATAAATTATCAAATAACAATTAGAATCTATTTATAATAAAATAATCGTATTCAAACGGTAAGATTTTTCACCTTAGAAATGCATAGGAGGTCTTGCATAGTAACATAAGGGGAAGGGGTCGTTGTGTGATTTAGAGTCTTAAATGAATTCGGATAGGAGTTTACACTATTGGAAGGATAGATTCTTAAAAGATAACTTAAAGAAGACCAAGTTTAGGGTTGATCGAGTGGTTAACCTTAAGGCAATCAATTGGTCATGATTGACCATAATCATGCTAGACTAACTTCGATCAATTAAATAGAGCTTGCAAACTTAGCCCCTCCTTTTCCTTTTGTTATGTGCTATATATATTTTCTACCTACGCCCCACTTCAATGCCCCTAGGTCCACTATACGTCAACATGACTTGGCAAAGCTTATGCAACCCTAAGTAGATTCAACCTCAAAACAAAATAAGGAGACCTCTTGGTGCAATGGTAGTTACAAGTATTAGACTCCAAAATTTTTCAGGAGAAAGGATCTTTATCCATGTATCGAAATCTTGACAGGGAATATCACTTATAAATACTCTTCAAAGCCCCTTTGGTAAGGGATCTTTAGCTCTTCCCTCTTTCAACTCCTACCAAACTTCCTAAACCCTTTAAGAATCTGATCCTTGGATAGTTGTTGCTACTTTCCTACTTACTTCTATGTCTTATGCACTCTACTGAGTTAAGTGTTAGAGTATCTACGCTAGCAACAACTCTAACCCTATAGTGTAGTTGATTTTGTAGATCAAATAGGTCTTAAGGCAAATGTGAGGTAACCTCTAAGTCAAAGATTGTAAGTGGGCAAGAAAGCAGTGACAATATTATGTTATTGATTTTATTTTATTTAGTTTAGTAGTTTCCTTTTTAGTTGTTTATTATATATTTAATAGTAGCCAAATAATTTATTTTAATATTATTAGTGGTGAACATTAGCTTTTGGGCTTCCCTAAGGTAGGCTTGAGCTAGTGTCCTCCAAGCCTTAGAAGTGAAACAAGATTGTCTAACAAAGGAGAGGGAAAAGAAGGAATCTTAGTTAGATTCCTCCTATTGGAAATCAAAAGAGAAAGGACCCATAAACCTCTAATAGCCTAACAAAACCCTAGCATCCATTATAAGTACAAGGCATCTTATCTAAATTAGGGGACTGGAAACTAAAAGTTAGTTACATACTCTGATGTGTTTAGGAGCTGAGTTGATCACTGAAGCTTATTATAGGAAGTAGTAACTAAGTGGGTTCTTCGAGATATTAAAGAAAAGAAAATGGGCAAACTAACAAACACAGTAGTTTCCATGAAACTGTTCGGAAGATATGACGCACCAACGAATACAAGACGACTAAGTACTTCACCTGATACGACTTACAAGCTAAATATTAAGGTTCACACACCACTAATCTTGAGCTACTCAACAAGATTAGGTAAGAGTGTAAGAGAAAATATACTCGGAGAAGGTATCTTGCAAGAACAAGAATATTCATTAACTATAAAGGTCTAAGATGATTTCGGCTATAGAAGACAAATGACTATTTATAGTAAGTTCTTAGAGCAACAAGGAAATATGTGCAATTACAACAAAAGGTAATACAATAGTACTAACTTAGTACATTGGTAAAAGGGTAAAAAGGGACAAATAGTATTAAGGAATATAGTACAATATCAGAAAAAGGAACAACAGATGGTATGCCATGATTAGGTCTACATTCTGGGATCTTGGGGTACTGTGGTTGAGCAGAGTTGATGTTGGGGTTGCTATTGAGGAGCTATGGTTAGAGCTGCCAAGGTGATTGGATGACGCTACAGTTTAGTAGGTTGGAAGAGTAGAGTTCGGTGTATAGTGTCTTTGGACTTGGCACTTAGTACTCGACAGGTCGAACTTGGCATTTGGTAAGCCGGCTTAAGCACTTGGCAAGCTGGCAACTGGGTAAAAGTCCTAGCAAAGCAAGGTGTGTCCGAGCTGGGCCCTTAGAGAGCTCGTCCACAGCTCATCTATGTATAGGAGCTTGTCTTCAACAGGCTGATAAGAGAGAATCCTCTTGGTGAGAGATTAGAGGCCTTAAAGGTAGATGCGAGTGATAGGTCCAAAAGTCGGCGATCTATCAGTTTCATAGGATTGTTAAGAATTTGCTCTCAAATCTTGGTCTTCTTCTTCTTCTTCTTCTTTTGGTACATAGGGCATTAGGTTGGTGACATTGAAAGTGGGAGATACTCCATATCCTTCAAGTAGCTTTAGCTCATAGGCATTGTCATTGATGTGTCGAAGAATCTTGAAAAGGCCATTTGACTTGAGAGATACCTTGTTTGTCCTCTTCCTTAGGAATCGCTTCTTGCTGAGATAGATCCAAACAAAGTCTCCAGGTTGTAAATGACTCGCCTCCTTCTTTGGCTTTCCTATTTTCTCTATTAGATCATAGTCTTGGCTAAATGCTCGGCAACCTTATACTGCAACCTTTGAAACTCTTCAGCGTGTTGTAGGCCTGATTAACTTTCTCTTTGATAGGTTGGGCTAACAATCTTGTCGAAAAGTAAGTTCAAGTTAAGTCCATAGATAACTTCAAAAGGCGTTCTTCCTATTGAGCTATAAGTGGAGCAATTGTAAGTGAACTTAATAATAGGTAGGTAGAGATCCCAATGATGTAGATTCTTCCCAACAATGGCTCGAAGGAGGGTGCCTACAGTTTTGTTCCCAACTTTTGTCTAGCTGTTTGTTTGTAGGTAGTAGGAAGTACTAAACATGAGCTTAGTGCTAAGCTTCTTCCATAGTGTTTACCAGAAGAAGCTCATGAACTTCAAATCACGATCAGATACAATACTCCTTGGAACTCCATATGGCCATATAGTCTCCTACAAAAAGATGTTAGTAACAAATAAAGCATCATTGGTTTTGTAGCAAGGGATGAAGTGACTCATTTTGCTAAACCGATCAACAACTATCATAATGGAATTATGTTTTTGAGGTATTCTAGGTAGGTTAAGCATAAAATCTATGCTTAGATCGGCCCACGGCCGCTCAAGTATAGGAAGAGTTGTATATTCTCCATATAACTCCTTTCTTTCCTTAGCTAGTTTGTATACCTCGCACTGCTCAACAATTTTGTGAACATCCTTCATCATCCCAAGCCAATAGAAGTGCTCTTTCAGCAACTTGGCCATTTTCTTCTTGCCAAAATGGCTAGCTAGGTCTCCAGCATAGGCTTCTCGAGTAAGTAATTCCCTAGTGAAATTACTCGACATACAGACTTGCCTTTCCTTTATTAGAAATCCTTGGCTCAAATAGAACCCATCTACTACTCCTCCAATGTTGTGTTTGGCCACCAAGGGTCTAAGGTACGAATCATGCTCATATTGATTAAGCAGGGTACCAAATCCAAGTATTTTAGCATGTAATGCAATGACAAGAACATGCTGATGATAAAGGGCATCGGCCATAGTGTTATAACTTCCTGTTTTGTACTTGATGACATAATAAAAGGTTTATAGGTACTCAACCCACTTGGCGTGGTGTTGGGAGAGTTTTGGTTATCTTTTGAGATGCTGGAGAGATTCATGGTCTATGTAGACAGTGAACTCTCTCAGCAGTAGATAGTGTTATCAGTTCTAAAGCACTTGGCTAAGGGCATAGAACTCCTTGTCATATGCCAAGTAAATTAGTTTGGTACCATTAAGCTTCTCACTAAAATATGCAACTAATCGGTGCTCTTACACGAGAATAACTCTAATGCTGACTCCAGATGTGTCACATTCTAGCTCAAAAACTTTGTTAAAGTTAGGTTGTACTAACACTAGGGTAGAGGTTAACTTGGATTTGATCTCTTCAAAACTCATTTGATCTTTTTTGGTCCATTTGAATTCAAAGTTTTGCCTAGTTAGCTCAGTTAGCAGGGCAGCTATGGAACTAAAGTTCCAAATGAATCTTCAATAAAACAAAGCTAAATCCTGAAAACTCCTAACTTTTGCAACATTGGTTAGTGTCATCCATTCAAGAATAACTTAGGTCTTTTCATCATTAACTCTAATACCTCCTTTAGAAACAACATATCGAAGGAATATTACCCCGCTCTAACAAAATACTCATTTCTTCAAATTGTCGAACAGTTGTTTAAATTGGAGGATATCAAATATTGACTTCAAGTGCTCAACATGAGAGTTGAAGTTGACACTCTACATTATAATGTTGTTAAAATAAACCACCATACAATTTCCCATCAAAGATTTCAAAACATGATTCATAATTCGCATGAAAGTGCTTGTCACATTTGTAAGATCAAATAGTATCACCAACTACTCGAATAAGCTATCCTTCATTTTGAAAGTAGTCTTCCACTCAACTTTAGACCTCATTCTTATCTAGTGGTAGCCACTCTTTAGATCAACTTTCAAAAATATCCGTACACCATACAACTCATCTAGCATACAATCCAATCGTAGGATCGGTTATCGATAGTTGATAGTGATCTTATTGATAGTTAGGCTACTAATACATATTCTCCATGAGCCATCCTTCTTCGGTACTAGGTTAGTCGATACACTATAGTAGCTCCTACTCTCTCGAACATATCTGCACTCAATCAACTCGTTAACTTATTTTTTCAACTTGGTTGCTTGCTTAAGATTAAGTTTATAGATAGGTTAATTAGGTAGAGTAACTCCGATGATAGGAATTAGCCCCCTGGACCAATTACACGTAGTTGAGCTAGAGGATTCTAAGGACTTATTTGAAGAATACTAGTTCAAAGCCCCATCTAAGATGAAAATTCTTATCCCAACCTCTATGTTTCCTTCCTTTGTTGACTTAACTATCGAGCTGTCACCTACATTAGCCTTGCCGAATAGCAATACCATGATAGAATATCCGAACAATTAGCCTAAAGACTATTCGAGCTGAACTCTTGAGCTAACTATGCCGACTACAAACATCTAACCTTAACTTAAGTTGATTGCTTTATAGCGAATGGCTAATCGAGCTTCGACCTGATCTAAATCAGGTTAGCCCTTGACTACAAACTCTCCTTTCTTCTTTTTGCCTACTTTGTACCATATTCCTGATGTCCAACCACTAAACAACACATGTCTTTTGACACGACATTCTAGAAAGATCATTTACTTTCCGTATTGAATATTTTGTGTCTCTTTTACCCTCTTTTACCCTTTTTAGTATGTATTATATAACCTAATTGTAAGAATGCCTTTTTTTATCTTTTCATTCATGTAAAGTAATCCAAGTGGCTAAGTATATAAACCCCTACTTAATTGTATGTAGACATCATCTTTTATTATCAGAATATTATTCAAGTTTCCCTTGAGCAACCCTAGTGTTCTCATTACCCATCAACTCTTATCTATCCCCTTTAGTAAGGAGTAATAGTGAGTAACCTTTCAGTTTGGTCTGATGAGTCATATTTGGTAGATTGTAGGCCGAGTAGGATCAATTGGTATGTCATATCCAGTTGGTAGCTACCCAGACTTTGCTAGCTTTTTTTTTTTGTTTCCTTTTGTTCCGCTTTGTTGTGGTGCCTCTCTGTATATCCAACCCCGAAAATGTATCATCTAAGCTAAAGGTTAATGCAATGGTCTACCCCTCTAATAGGGGGTAAACCTCTTAGTAACTTAGTACGAAACAAATCGGCATACTCTTGAAGCAAAGCTTACACCTTGATAGGTAATGCTCTAGCTGACTTCAACACTAGTAGCCTCCTAACCAATAGGAATACATACTTTTTTGTCTTAATATCTTTGAAAAATTGGGCTTAGGAAATCACTAAGTACTTCCTCTACAACGATCTGGTAATCTTCTCTTGTGACTCCTGAATCTTTTTAAGGCTCATTAGGGTCAATATAACCTTTTTCTCATCCTTTTGGAATACATAAGTGTTCTTATATTCATCATGTAGCACCTTCAAGTCAAATAATCAAGGTTGGCCAAGTAGTATGTGTGAAGCACACATAGGTAAGATGTTGCACAACACCTCGTCCTTGTATCTGTTACCAACAATGATCAGCACTCTAACTTACTCGACAACAAGTATACCTCTCTTCTCATTGAGCCAGTGAATCTTGTAGCGTTTAGGGTAATGGTAGGTTGATAACTTTAAAGACTTCACTACTCCTTATGCTATGACATTAATATAACTCCCTTGGTCAATGATCAAAGCACATAGTTTGCTATTCACTCGGCAGTTTGTATGAAAGAGGTTCTCTCTTTGTTCATTCTCATAAAAGGTAATGGTACTAAGAGATCTTCGTACAACCATATAGTATTCTCCCATTTCAAGTCGGATCACGACATCTGAATCTTCTTGAAACTCTTTTAGCAATTAATTGACTCCCACTTCTTCTTCCCCTTCATTAGTCCTTTCTACTTTAAACTGTGGCTTATCTCCCTTCATGGTTATGACACGTCGGTTTGGGCACTGACTATCTACATGTCTAAACCCAAGGAACTTAAAACACTTAATTTCTTGAGTCTTCTGTCTTAAGCTCTGACTTTAGTCCTTCGTGAACTCAAGCTCATTGGCTTTAGCCTTTCTTCAACCATCATTAGGTTTACTCAGCATTTAACCTTAGTAGTTCACCTCAAAACTGTATTGAACTCGGTTATATCTAGGTTAGCTCGACATACCAGTCTTGGTTGGTAAGCTAGGTTGGCTGCTTGGCATTCAGCTGAGTTGATTTCACCTCTACCTTTCGACCCTTTGTGTTACTCAGATAATCTCATCCAGATTTCCTAACCTCTGTACCTCTACTACATTACCAATCTTGGACCTTAGTCTAGAAATGTACCTTGTTATTATTTGCCCTTCCGAGTCATCTACATCACAATGAATCATCAGCAGTTAGAATTCTAGGACATACTCATCAACTGATTAGCTACCTTGTCTGAGTTCTTGGAGATGTTAGAAAGTGTTTTACTCACAGTGTTCTAGAGCAAATCTATTCTTCAGAACTCTCTTAATCTCATTCTAAGTTTGGATTTCATGCTGGGTAGGTTGATATACATTTGGCAATTTCTTCCACCACATTGCTAGATACCCAAAAAATTGTAAAGCAGTTGCTCAAATATGTACCGAGTCTTCATAATCGTAGAAGTTAAATATCTCTTCAATCTTCTCTTCCCAGTCTAGATAGTCATTAGCACTACTAAGTACATTAAAACTCAAAATCTACATTTTAAGATGCTCAGCTTCTCTAGGAGCTTAGAGCTCGTATTCTTCTAACCCATGACACTGCTCTTCCTCCTTATGCTCTTTAACTACATCTAACTGAAGTCTTCTCCTTATAAACCTCTCAGCATGTTGGGGTGGAGTTGGGTTCATATCAACAGCTTCTAGGGCCATATGATCAGCTACTTGTCTTCTCGACTTATCTTTCACATCTCAAATTTGTTCAACAATTCTCTCTTGTGGCCTAGTTTGTATTACCCTATGTATAAAGATAGCTAAGTTAGCCACAATAGCAATAAGTTCTTGCAATTGTTCATCTATAGTTTGGGGGGTTTGTTGGCTAACACGACAACGACCATAAGCATTACCTTCGATATCATTAATCTCTCCTTGAACACTAAGATTTGACATTCTCAATACAAGACTTCAGGAATTCTACTACTCGATAGAAAATAACATACAACTTTGATAATACAATTTCACAATGACTTAAGAACTTACTCTATTTTCTATTAGAGAAACAGAGTATAACAGAACATATACGCTCTAACACGAAATATTTCAATACTAAGCTTTCAGTCGCAACCTCAAGCTCTGATACCAAGATTATATGGTGTTCCTAGGAGTTGAGTTGATCACTATGGCTTACCATAAGAAGTAAGGACCAAGTAAGTCCTTCGAGGAATTAAAGAAAAGGAAATGGGCAAGTTGACAAACACAGTAGCTTCTACAAAGCTACTCGGAGGATATGATATATAAACGAACACAACACGACTCGGTACTTCACCTGATATGACTAATAAGCTAAATAATAAGGTTTACTTGCTACCGATTTAGAGCTACTTGGCAAGATTAGATAAGAATATAAGAGAAAATGTACTCGGAGAAAAGTATCTCATAAGAACAAGAATATTCATTAACTGTAAAGGTCTAAGATAATTTTGGCTACAGAAGACAAATGATTATTTATAGTAAGTCTTTAGCGCAACAAGAAAATACGTGCAATTAAAATAAGGGGTAGTAAAATAATATTAGCTTAGTACATTACTAAAAGGGTAAAAGGGGACAAATAGTATAAAGATGACATTTGGTGCTGTCTATAGGAAACTAATCTAATCTCTTACCTGAATATACACCAAACACTCTCCCAAATATTACCCTTGATTGCTAACATGTCTTGCGTTGACAACCTTAAGAACAACTGGTTGGTGAGCAACCAACTTGCTTAAAATTAGCCTCTAGCTAGGAAAACGCTTGAACAACACTTAGAGCACCCGCTTATGGAGTTTGCTACCCAGAATAGGTTGCTTCGCACTTGCTTTAAGGACTTTGAGAGGTATAGCGCATAAACCTATCTAGCTGAAGCTTCTAATGCCTATACTTGGCAAAACAACTAACAGCAGTAACATGAAAACGGTAGGCATTAACAACTTGATCCTCCAGTATAGGAATAACAAGCACAGTCTATGGCTACCGCAACTTTACCCTTATTAGCAATGAGTAAGTAGCCAACTCCCATAGAGTACCAATACAATCTAAAGTGTACTAAGCTCATCGGATAGACAATGCTGACTTTAATGAGCTCTGCTCGATTGTAAGAAGGCTCTTCAACTAGCAGGGGAGTAAGGTAGTTAACGATACTAGGCTGGTCGCCAGCAACAAAACCTCGTTTACTAGGGTTATCCAAGATGAAGTGTTGCCTTTCAATAGTAAGCTTCTTATCTTAGACCAGTACAATGGCACTAGTAATACTAATGATCACCTCCTCTACTTCCATACCCTCATGAACCTCCATAGTCATGGAGATACCATCATGTATAAAGCTTTCCTAGGAACTTTGAGGAAAGCAGCTCAGATATGGTTTAACCACCTACTTGAGAAGTCTATTGGCTCTTTTGATGAACTGGCATGGAGGTTCAATTTCCATTTCAGGGCTAGTAAGCCCTTGTTTAAGGACACTTTGTCCTTATACTTGATAAGGTAGAGCAAAGGAAGACTTTACGGAAATATGTGGCCCAGTTCGATAATGTCGTGGTTAAGATCCCTTAGTTAGATGAGAGAGTAGCAATGCATGTTGTGTAGCTTCGCATAAGACTTACAGGAGACTTTTTCCGCTCGCTTGTGAAGAGTAAGCTAAAGACCCTGGTCAAGTTCTAGAATAAGGCCTAGAAATATATAAACCAAGAGAACAACATTTGTCCCAAGTGTGATGCCAACTGAAAGAGGTCAGGGTGGAATAAAGGATAAGGAGAAATTGTCCATCAAGGATCGCCTCGGTAGCAGGGCATCGAACAAAGCTAAAGGGGAAGGTTAGAGCAATAAAAAGTGTTGACTTGAGTAGAACCCACTTCCCTTTCCTATCTATATATAGTACATCCCTTTGAGTTGACCCATCACCTAAGTTTTTGCCAAGGTGCAAAACAGAGGCTTGTTGTAGAAACCCCCCAAGATGAAAGGGAATCCCAGTTGTTGGAATTTGGATAAGTATTGCTAGTTCTACAATAACCACAACCATACCACGAAGGAGTGCTTTTAGCTAAAGAACGTAATCTACTATGCTATTTAGTGGGGCTTCTTCGATAAGTATGTGGCCCAGTAGAGGAACAACGATCGTTCTAATGATAATGAAGACAAGGCACTTCAAAAGCGGCGAACCGAGTTCGCCTGCGTGGAGCAGAGTAAAGATCATGGCAATGATTAAGCCCCTAACCATGTAATTAACATAATCATTGGGGAGGCACACCTAAGGACTTGACTGAGCATTAGTGACTCAGTTAATGCCCTATCCAAGGTGTTGACTGTTAGAGAAAAGAGGTAGAAGGTAGACACTTCGATCTCTTTCAACGGAGCCTAAGTGCGGAGGTAACCTGGGAGTGAACATCACCCCCTGATAGTGGAGGCAGCATTTGGTGATGGTGATAAGGTAGTAGCTGGAGGCCAATTTTCCGGTGAGTTTAGTTTTATCTCTGATTTTAGTTAAATTGATAAAAATATCAAATTAATTTTGAAAGTTATAGAAATATTTAATTATACATATTTTTATATATACTTTTAGGGAAAAATATTAGATTGAAAAATTTTTAGGTAGATATAGTACTTCCCTAAGAAATCGAGCAAAACCAATCAATTTTCGAAACCAATTTAAATAATCTCATTAATGTAGTTTTTAAGCCAAATTTTTTCTGGAGAATACTTATATTACATGTGAAGATTGCATGAAGAGATTTAGGAGAAAAATAATTTTCATAATTTTTAGAGATTTTTTAGCCTTTAAATTAAATGAAAATTGCCATTTTCTTAAGGATTTGGTGTATGGAGTTTAATGGAATACTTGGTATCAGGTTTTGAGGTATGCTTAGATCATATCTTATTATAAAGATCAATTTAGAGTTATGTGGTTTGAGTGGAGATGAAATTTGAGTAAATTAATGGTTATGGGATTAATACTTTAATAGGTAAGTATGTGAATTTGAAAAAGTTGGTAATATGTTGTTACTTAGTATGATAACCATGATTTATAAACATGATATATCATGTCTGTACTTTGGAACATGATGTTAGATGAGTTAATTCGAGTAAACTTGTAAAATGATCATGATCAAACAATTCTTCAAAAGGTTGGTTTGCTAGAAAAGTAAGCTAATTTCTGGTCCAAAGACTTAATCAGAGAGTTATGTGATATGAAATACTTGATTGATATAGCATTCGCTAGTTAACTAGAGAATTCTTACTTGGTAAAATTGTCTTCAAATACTTGCTTAGAGAGTTCCTAATCAATAAGGATATTTTCAAATATTTCTTTAGAGAGTTCCTGATTAATGAAATTGTTTCCAGATACTTATTCAGAAGGTTCCAATGCTAAAAACTATATTAAGATTAATGTTCAAAACCTTATTTAAAGACTTCGGTCATAAGTTAAAACTTAATCCAAGACTTAACAAATATATCTAAACTATATGTAAGACATTAAAAAGTAATCATATATTTCTTATTTAGCAAAAACTAAAATATTTATATTACAAAGGGATTGAGCATGAGAAGCAAGATTAACTCACTTTGACATCAGGCAAGTTGGAATCGATACTTAAATAGTATATTGGAGTATCACATTAGGATACTTGGAGAATCAAGATTGCTTATCTATAGTTGTAACTAGATTGTTTGTGTGATGTGTGTGCTTGTGTTACTGATTGATGGTTGGGAGTAAACTTCAAGTGTTGTTTTTTGCTTGAGCTTAACCTGTATTGTATGTATGAACTTAGTTGCTCACTTTATAATATAGACTAACCTTAAGACAACTAAGGCCTAAACTAACATTCACAAAAACCCAATAGGGGTAATGATTAGGTAGTTAAACTAAATACCGACACATTCGTTAAGGATAGCAAACATAGTCCTTTTCCCACCCTTAGAGGAAATTACTCTAACTTCACAATGAATTAGTTAAACATTGTGGGATGCTCTATCATTTTTTAGTTGTATTTACATTTAAATAATGATTTAACAACCATGTTTATTAATGTACTCTTATGACTCCATCTTGTCTTACTAAGCTAATGGAGCTTACATCCCAATAGATTGTTTTGTAAGTGTGGAATAGCACCAAAGGATGCTTTGTTACAATAATCCATAGGTTAGTTCCGACAGGCTAGGAAGTAAGGAGTTAAAGACTAATGAATGGATTAATGTTCAAGATGTTTTTGTTTTTCTTTTGGTAGGAGGACTATAAGGTCTTCTTAAGAGACCTTATAGTTTTCATTGGCTAGCTGATGTATCTATGTTTTGTAGTAAGGTCTTACTATGGATTAGTAAAGTACTTTTGAAAGTATTAAAACTTATGATGTATATAAAAACCTATGTAAGGACTTGAGCTATCTGTATATATGGAAAACTATATTTTGCAAAGTATTACTCCATATGTATTATATATCACAAGTACCATCTAACTGCTTCAAAGTTGGTTAAGTCATTATTCACCTTGTGTAAACTATACCTACATTAACAACTAAGGAGGATAGCTTCTAGCTTAGATTGGTTTACATGAAAAAGCTACTACGACTCTTTAAGTTGGGGCATAACATAAGTTGCCTGTTAAAATGAAGCCCTACCACCATAATCTCATTAGCTTTAATGAGAACACTATCTAAGCTAAGGGAATCATCACCCTTGAAATGGAACTTGGCAATGACGATAATGTCGCACAACGACCAATGGAGTTCGTCGTGGTTGACTGCTCATCTCCTTATAGTGCCCTCTTGGGATGATTAAGCTTGAACGCGTTGGAGTCATCACCTCACCCTTCCACTTGAAGGCCAAATTCTCGACTCCTATTAGGCTAGGAATTTGTAGGTACGATCATAAGCTCTCCTAGAGCTCTACATCAAGATCGCTAAAGCAGATGAAGTCTTTGCTTTAGAGACCAACCTACAGGAGAAGCCAACTAAGAGAAGCAAATTAGGTGAAATAACAGAAGAGGTACAGATCGGCGCCTTACCCAATTAGACCACCATAGTTGGGATTCAAAACCCCTTCTAAGGTGAAATGCTTCTTCTAAGCAGATGGGTTTACACTTGGTTGGTATCAAACATGTTAAGGATCTCCTTCAACTTAGCAACCTACAACCTCAACATCAACTCTAGTACACAACCTATTAAGCAAAAGAAGAAGCATTTCACATTGAAAAGGCAGGCCGCTATAGAGGAAGAAGTACAGAAGCTACTTAAGGTCGACTCCTTTAAAGAGGAGAAGTATCCAACCTAGTTGGTAAACATAGTGTTGGTCAAGAAGAAGTTTGGGAAGTAGCACATGTGTATTGATTATATCGACCTTAACAAAGCCTACTTAAAAGAATGCTTCCCTCTCCCTAGGATCGACCAATTAGTGAATTCCACTTTAGGATATGTCCTGCTTAGCTTCAAGGATACCTTCTCGAGCTATAATTAGATCAAGATGGACCTAAAGGATAAAATCTATACCTCTTTGTCATTGACGTTGACATGTACTACTACACGATCATGCCCTTCGACCTCACAAATGTCGAAGTAACATAGCAGTGTATGGTGACAAAGTTATTTAAGCCCTAACTTAGGTGAAACATAGAGGTGTATATCAATGACATGATGGTCAAGAGTAATTAGCCCAGTGATCATTTTAGGGACCTATAGGAAGCCTTCGACTAGATGAACCTCCAGAAGTGTATATTTAGGATTGGCTCTAGCAAATTCCTTGGCTTCTTGGTCACCTATAGAGGAATCGAGGCGAACCTGAAAATATATAGGCTATCAAGGATATAAAGCCCCCTTCCTCAATCTGAGACGTATAGAAGCTCACTAACATGGTGACCACTCTAAGTAAATTTGTCTTCGAGAGCATAGACAGATGCACTGAGTGCTTGGAAATCCTCAAGAATCTCAAAGGTTTTGAATGGACTCCTCAATATGCAGCAACCTTTAAGCAGTTACAAGCCTTCCTCACATACCCTCCAATCCTTTCCAAGCTTGTTCTAGGGGAGGACTTATATTTATACATGGCTACTAGAGACCATACACTCTCTTCTATACTTGTCGAAGTAAAAGGGAGAGAGCATAAGCCCATATAGTACGTCAACCACATACTCTAGGGGCCTAAGGTCAAGTACACTAAAGCAGAAAAATTCGCCTTGGCCGTCGTCATCTTAGCACATCGGCTTAGACCTTACTTCAAGGCACATTAGATTATCTCAATACATTTTCATCTTAATACGAAGCATTAATAACCAGTCTCAAGATGGCCAAGGAGATTGATGCTGAGCATTTACAAGTTTTCTTAGACTTAATGCTTGTCATCCAACAACTCCAGGGTGAATATGAGGCTAGGGATTAGACCATGGTAAGATATTTGGGGAAAGTAAGGAGTCTCCTAGCTAAGTTTCCTTCATAGTCCATCACAAAGATTCCTCAAATCGAAAACTCTACTGCAAACTGGTTGTCTAAGCTCGCGTCGATGGGGATACAAAAGTTTAAGGTGAAGGACAGGAAGATTTTTATAGAGTACTTACCAAAAAGTAACATAACTCTAAGCTCGGCTACAGTCTTGGTGCTTACGATAGCACTAAGAGAGACAAGCTAGATAGACCTCATTTAAAGTTATTTGGAGTAGGGCATGCTCCCAAAAGATAGGATAGAGGCAAAGAAGTTGAGATACTACATCGCCAACTATACATTGGTTAATGGTGTCCTATACTACAGGGGAATCGGCCTTCCCTTACTCAAATGCCTTCGAATAAACAAGGGCCTATACATCATAGAAGCGCTGGAGTATGCAACAACCAGATCTAATCCCAAGTCCTCTACATTCAAGATCTGTACCTTAGATATTGTTGGCCAACCACAAGGTAGGACGGCCAAGGCTGTAGCCCATAAGTGTCCCCGGTGCTAAAAGCATACACAAATCAATTACGCTACTAGCATAAATCTTTAGCCCCTAAACAATCCATGGCCGTTTGCCTAGTGGAGCATCGACATTTTTGGCGCCTTCCCCAAGGCCTTATAAGGTTGGTAGTACATCATTGTGGCCATCGATTACTTTAACAAGTGGGTCAAAGCTGAAGCCGTAGCTAAGATCACCAAGATGAACTTTGAGTTGTTCATTTGGAATAATATCCTCTCTAAATTTGAGGTCTCCTATGCCCTCATTATGGATAATGTAGGTCAGTTTGATAACGCTAAGTTTAGAGAATTTTACGCTAAGCACCACATCATTCCACACTTTACGTTAGTTGCTTACCCTCAATTGAATGATCAAGTAGAAGCAGCTAATCTGGTCATACTTAAGAGCTTGAAGAAGAAGGTAGACTAAGCTCAAGGCGCCTAGGCATTGCACATTTATCTCACTTAAAGCACACACTCATTAGTGTAAATTGTACCTTTATGGTAAATTTTGCTTAAAAATTGATAAAAACATGTTTTGGATCAATTTTGTATATATTGAGAAAAAGGATTGATAATTTAGGCTTTAAATGCATCCCTACAATACTAAGCTCCATTGCAACTACAAAAGCAATTGGCATTCCAACACAAGACAAGAACTAAGTTACTAATTTGGATGTAAAGATAATAGCCAAGCGGTTATTTCTTGTCAAGAGTAGAAATTTGACTTGTTTCTTAGAAGCTCACACAGTCCAAGAGTTTAATTGGAGATTTGCCACATATAAGCAACAACCCCTGGCCTCTAAGAAACTTCAACAATAACTCCACCTTAGGCATACGACCACTTTACATGGCAGCAACTCCTTCAATGATTATGGGATAGAGCACCTCTAGTATTTACACTAACGACAACAACTACAACAAACCACAGGTAAGGTGCACGAAATTAGACAAAAACAGCACACCAAACTAAGAGCAACAACTAAACATGCGCTAAAGTTTTGGACAGCAAGCATCTTATGTATCCAAATTGATGAATATGACTAAAGGAATGCTTCTTGTGATGTTAGTATGCTACACGTGGAAAGAGTGAAAAAAAAAAAAAAAAACTAGCCCATCCTAGAGTTTATTTATGCCAGGGAGAGATGCCATATGCTATATTGGGCATAAAAGGCCCACATCATTAGGATTTGAGACATCAACATAAATTGTCTAGGAGATAATGGAGACAGATTGTCTCATTTACTTCCTTCAAATTGGCTACATGACAGGATATAGAAATTGTCATTTAGAATAAAGGGCTGACTATGGGCCTAGTCCATTTTTTATGAGAGTTTGCTTTACTAAAAGAAAAACCCTTTAGTAGAAAAGAAAAAATAAAAAGCAAAGGAAAAGAATGGTCAAGGGGGAATAGCCAAATATAGAGAATAGAGAATATATAGTAGTTTATGAAGATAGAAGAGTAGTAACTTAGTTTTCTTTCTAGTAGAAAATAGCATTTTGTATTAAATGAAAACTTTCATTTTTTAATAACATTATTTTTTGTTTAATTTCAAGGTACTAAAACCCTTGTTCTATTATACTTGAGGACCATCCCAAGTTTTGGGAACATCAATTTTTGGAGATAGAATTGAAAATATCCATGAAATCGATTATAGGTGTTTTCTATTCCTTTATGATTTTATTTGTCTTATATCTTGCTATATTCATGTTATGAAATGAGATTAAGTTTATATTTATTAGGTTTTGCATTGATGGATTTGATGGATTGATGTGTTTTATGATTTATTTTGATATCATTATTGAGTAATTGAGTATTTTGCTATTATATTTATCGCTTAGTTATTTAGTGTTTGGCCATCACTTTTTAGCTAGATAGAGTTATAAGATATTCAGGAAGGTTCCAATAATTTGTGATAAACATGTCTTGAATTTTTTAAAAAACTCATCATAGGAATATGCGGGTTTTAATTAAAATCATAAAGTCACACACTTAATGCGATTGGAAATATGGTTCGAGTCATGGGGACGTGCTCAAACCATATTCCTAACTAGAATAGTAATTCTGGTGTAAGCAAATTGCTATTTACCCGATAATTATAGATAAATCACCTTAGTGGGTAGATTTATACTATAATGAAAACTCCGCTACTTCAAGAGGTGAGCAAGTTTTAATGAGTTTAGTTAAATCTCGTTTAGTCAATTTTGAATATCAATTCAAGACATCACATTGATTCAAATGAGGATAGATTTACAAATCCCAATTTGATTTTTTTTTTTATCTCCAAAACTCGAGACCTTCATAATGTAGCTAGGACATTTGGTTTAGTGTTCACTTTATTAATTAGTTTTCACTCTCTTTTAGTTTAATTATTGATAACTTAGCGTAGGGAAAAACTTAAGTGGTTTAGTACTTAGCACCTAGCTCCTAGCTCCCTATGGAATACAACTTTAACTCATCATTTATACTACAATGATCCGATTCACTTGTTAGTTTACGCTTACACTTTTTGCGAGTTAATGAGCTGCCCAATATCTTATGGGGATACCAGACCACTCGCTACATCTATATAAGCAAAACCCCTTTTTACTCGGCATTCGGGTCAGAGGTTGTCCTTTGTAATGAGCTGGAGCTTCCCAACATCCATACTCAAAGTTCAATGCTATCCTCAATGAGTCCCTATTATCGGCCAGCATCGACATTATAGAAGAGATTAAAGACCTCGTTGCAGCTTAGTAACTACTTCCCAACATCGAGTAGCCAGATACTACGATCAAAAGGTCCGACATAAAGAGTTCAAGGTCAATGACCTGGTCTGCCGAAAGCTTGAGACCATAGGCTCACAATAAGGACAAGGCAAGCTAAACCTAAATTAAGAAGACCTTATTAGAGTAAGAAAGAGCATAGGGAATGGAGCATACAGATTGGAAAGATTGGATAGTGAGCTCATCCCACGCAATTGGAACGCCGAGAACCTTCAGCCATATTTTGATTAATACACAATTGTAAAATTTTTCATGAATATCAATAAAAGTTCTACTCCTCATAAGTATTGTCTACTTTTTTACTTTTTCTCTCTCCCTTATTCTCATACTAAGTCTAAGCCCTGAATGGGTAAACGGACCCATTATCTGGGTAGGTCAAACTGCTACCAATCTTACCCTTTGAGTAACCTCAACAAAGGGAAACAGCCTTTGCACAACTGAAGAACTCTTACTATTTAGGCAAGTTGGAACACTACCGACTTAACCCCCTTAGGTAACCTAAGTAAGAGGAAATACCCCTTATACAACTAAGGAACTCCCATTATCCAAGTAGATTGGAAAACCACCAAACTAACCCCCCCAAGTAACCTCATCAAGGGAAAACAACCCTTGCATAATTGAGAAACTCCTACTATCCAAGCAAGTCAGAATGCCATCAACTTAACACCTTAAAGTAACCTCAGCAAAGGGAAACATTCCTTGCACAACTAAAGAACTCCCACTATTTGGACAGGTTGAAATGCCATTGACTTGACCCCCTTGGGTAACTTCAATAAAGGGAAACACCCTTACACAATTGAGAAACTCCCCTATAGATAAGGGTCAGGCTTTATCCCTAAATTAGCTCCATGACTGACCAGTTATGCTACCAAACAAGTATGACAAAGTAAACCAAAAAGAGAAAAGTATAAATAGGAGTTAAAGTGAGAAAAGAAAAGTAAGTACATTGAATGATGAAATTCAAATTCCATTAATGAAAAGGAGATTTACAAAATTAAGGTTGGCATCTAGACTTGCTATACAAAAAGAAGGGAAAGGGGACAACTACTTATTGTCTTGGATCGGTAAATTTCAGGGAGCTTTAAAAAATCGGATGCTTCAATCTGTTTAGAGGGCTAATCCACTAATGGACTCTGCTCTTGAGATGACTGGCCTAGGGCTATAGAAGGAGGGGCTGAGATCCATTGGCTTAGGTCAATAAGAGGATCATCCCATCCCTAATCATCTTGGGAAGCACTCTCAGGAGTAACCCCATGCTGAGCTGTCAAAGTAAAGATGGATAGAGTAATGTCTTGATTGTCCTCGATAGTAGAAGAGGTGCCTTAGACCATGCTAACTACTTAAGTAGCGTCTCTTTCTCTTACTTGGGCTACCCTCTTCTCCTGATGAGTTGGAGCGTCTAACCAACCTAAGAAGCTGAGGTTGAGCTTGGGATGATAGGAAAGCACCTCATTTTGGATGACTTGAGCGCACTCAGTGGAGAGGTCCTTCAGCTTCTCTAGCCACTGGTTTGTATTGTAGAAATCCTTGATGGCCTTATTAATAGTAGCCTCATTGACAGCAGCTTTACTGAGTACTTCCCTAGTCTCCAATTTAGAGGTGATCTCCTTCATCTTTAAGGTCTCTTTCTGCAACTCTTGGATTTTCTACTCTAACCCAACCTTTTGACTGGCCAGCTCTAGTGAATCAACTTTAGTACTATCACATTCAAATGCTTTCATCGCCAGCTCAGTCTTTAGCCTGGAGATCAACACCCTCAATTTAACATTTTCCTTTTCAAGCTCTTCCTTGGCCATCCTCTCCTCCTCTAGTTTTTGAGAGAGTTGAGCCTCGGTGCTTTGCTTGTCCTCCAACTGAGTCCTAGGTGTGCCAAACTGTTTAGCTGTATTCTTAGCAGCAGCCCGACCCTGCTCTACCTCTAACAACTTCACCTTAAGCGTGGTCCTCTGTACAAAAGAGCAATGCAAACACTAGTTAGCTTTGCTAAATTTTTTCAAATATTTGCTAGAGGAGGACTTTACCTTTCTTAGGCCCTTCTCTGCATTAAACACTGCTGCATAAAGTCCCTTTAGCTCATTCAGCAACATGTTATAGTTACCGAGTTGGAGCAACACTTGGCTATGATATTGTAAAGAAATACACAAACTGTTACCAAAGCAATGTCAATAAGGAAAAATATCAATTTGAAGAGATGGAGACTCACCTACTGAATGAATGAGCTCAAGTGACCTACCATCTCCACAGGAGTATCCCTTCCCATCCTTGATAAATCTTCAAGGATGGCCTAATCGCTAAGGGTGTACGACCTTATTAGGGCCTAAAGGTTAAGACCCCGATGGCGTAACATTATATTGTTGCCACGAATCTCCCACTTAGGCCTTAGGAGCCTCCCAATTGGCCTTCCTAGTCTTAAATTTGCTGTCCCAAGGCACAACTCCTTATTTTAAGACTTGTGTAATACATCCTTAAATGAGACCAACGTTATCCCCAAACACTGTAACTTGTTTAGGACTTCATAAAAGGCATCCTCGAGGTCATTGGTGCACTTGTAGGGATGACCTAAGGGCTAATTGTATATGCTCAACCAACTAATAGTTGCCTTCCCCTTCTTCATCTTCTTTGCCTTTGGAGCCTTACCTCTGGCAGTTTCGAGGGTCTTCTTCTTCCACTTGGCTGCCTTTATTGGGGCATTGGCCTCGGCCACCCCTTCTTCACCCTTGTCAAAGGGGGCAAGCATCACTACGTCCGACTCTTCGATGTTGACAAGTTCATCCTCTACTATTATAAGCATCGAGGTAGAGATAGAACCAATGAAGGGGAGGTTTGTACTTACAAGCTTGATAGCTAACAGCTTTATGGGGAAACCAACAAGAGGAATCCCTTGGGGTAGAGTAGCTAACTTGACCTTGCTAGTTTCCCCCACCCCCAATCTAGGCCTTACAGCCTTGTCAACATCTTGAGCAATTAACTTCTCCTTAGCTTAGCATCACCTCAACAACTCGAAAGCTAACAGACAGGGTATCTCCTTAGTTAATTTCTTGCCTACAAATAATCAAACAAATAGTCAACACAAAGAAATGTACAACACTATTATTTACCAACTCCATTGTAACCAGAATGGATAAGGTAGATTTGATGCGGACTGTGACTAAGAACAGATAAGGTCGGTCGTTAGATGAGTCCAAGCTTACCGAAAACTTGAAAAATTTGATAGGGAATGACGGGAAAGAACAAATGATGAATGAAAAAGTAAGCAAAACTTACAAACAAATCCAATAGATGTAACATACAAATGGAACTTCTGAGGACTTACGGTATAGCTCGATATGATGCACAAGTTGGTCCAGTGAGGTTACTCGCCACCTAACCTTGCTAAAGGGATAGGATATGAGTGAAATGATAGTAAACAAATAGAGTATTTATGCAAAGGAAGAATATCTATATGTTAAGGGTGATATGATCTTTATAGCTATAAGTATAAGGGATATTTATACCCATAAGTTAGGGTAACTTACCTAAAAGGAAAAAGACAAAAAGAGTATTTCCTAAGGAAGTAATGTAAAAAATACAAGGGATAAAAACGAATATTAAAAAAAAATCATTAGTCTAATGGTATCTATATATGATTCTATACACGTAACCATGTTATATTGGTGATATCGTTAGAAGATGCAAACAGAAAAAGTATAACCAGCTTACTTGTCTAAGCAGGGGTAACTTAGTCAGTTTGAACTCTCTCTCTTGGTGTCTTGGCATAATGGATGCTAAGTAAGTGATAGACCAGGCATGAGTGAGAATAAAGGTCGACTGTTATGTTGGTCGTCCACTTTTTAGCTAACTATCTATAAGAAATAGGTAGTCATTTGGCTCGGTATGTAGAACGGGTCAACAAAGAGATACTCGGCCTCAACTGAAGTCGGTTAGAGTAGACGAATTTTCCTTGCCAGGCCTTTTAATCCTCGAGCTCGGCTGCGTATCCAAGGCCCAATAACTTGATTCTTATCATTCCCTCTGGGTTGATTTGGATTTAAGATCAAATCTGAATGGTTTTTTATTAGCCCTTCTTCAGAGTGATATGGATCGAGGTCGGTAGTATTGAAGGTGTTAGAAACCCAATAGTCCTATGGTAGTTCCAAATTGTAGGCATTGTCATTGATCTTTTAGAGGATTTTGAATGGTCCGTCGGCTCTTGCAAATAATTTTTTCCTTCTCTTGCTCGAAAACCGTTCCTTATTGAGGTACAACCATACCAAGTCTCTTTGCTAGAATTGTTTAGTCATCTTACCCTTGGTTTTCTCTTACATTCTTTTGGTGGCATGATCGATGTACTGAGTGACTCTATTGTAGATGTATTGATGGGATTGTGCTCTAGCTCTTGCATCAGGCTCCTCTTGTATGAGTACAGGTATAAGGGTATGATTGAAGGGCAACTTGAGATTGAAACCATAAACAACCTCAAAGGAGGTCTGCTTAGTGGTGTCATATATTGTTTGGTTGTAAGCGAATTTGACCCTTGGTAAGCAAACGTCCCAATCAGCCAAGTTCTTACCCACTATAGCTCGGAGTAATGATCCCAAAGTGTGATTAACCACCTTTGTTTAGTTGTTAGTCTGGGGGTAACAAGAAGTACTGAATAGTAGTTTGGTCCCCCATCTGACACCACAAGGTCCTCCAAAAATAGCTTAAAAACTTTAGGTCTTTATTGGAAACTCCACTTCTCAACATGCCATGTAACTGTACAATTTCCTGTAAGAAAAGAGAAGTAATAGCTAAAGCATCATTAGTTTTGGCGCAAGGCACAAAGTATGCTATCTTACTGAACTGATCCACCACAACCATTATAGAATCTTTGCCTTGGGTAGTTCGTAGTAAATCTAGGACAAATTCCATGCTCAACTCAACCCATGGTTTCGTCTGAACAAGTAAAGGCATTGCTTTCCCCTTTTTGGCTCAACACTTAGCCCTTTTACATACAGTACAACTTGAAATAATTTGGTGCACATCTTGCCTCATCTTAAGCTAAAAGAATTGACCACTTTGCAACTTATATGTCCTTCTCTCCCTAAAATGTCTGGACAATCCTTTACTGTAGGCTTCCCAGATTAGTAGCTCCCTCAAGGAACAAGTCGGTATCATGCCCCGAAGTGGCAGAGTCATGGAAACCCTGCCGTGTAAACCATTCTAAGATAAGAGTTGACCTTACAACCGCTATCCTAGATCTGATCTACACAAAGCATCCATGACTAACCCGCTTTGAAATAAACAGTTTATAATTTAAATAAATCATTTAGCTAAGAAAGTGAGAAAATATATATATACACTATAATTCAGTTGTTACAATTAGCGTTTACAACGTTTCACCGTAATATATTTCGAAATTGTTACATTATTCAGAAATGAAGAATTCTAAAATAAAAGCTTAGACCTTAAAAATATACATTTGTTCTTCAGAATAGTTGTGAGCCACTTCTTAGCCAGCACCTGCACGACGTCTATAGGGATGTGAGCAACCACAACTCAGTAAGTTAGGATGGAGGACTTAAAACTACATCACAAACACAAACAAGGTTATCAACCAAATCATTTGGTACAATGCATGTTTAAGCAAATGCTATTGCACGACGTTGTTTGGCCTGTCGTGAGATTAGAGAAATTGCGCCCGCTTTAATCCGAGTTGAGGAGTTGCTGTTAATGCAACATCTCATGACTAAACCCAGGTTTGTGCAATGGAAACACTGCTCCTCCCGTAACTACCTTTGAACCATTGACTTCACCCTTATTACGACCTCCTCACCTATTACATAGTTTAACTACGGATGAAGAAGGGACCCATTATGCCATCTAGCGCTATCCCTTTCAAAGGGGTCAATATTTGGTTGGAGAATCCTAGGTTTCTCCTAATGGGTTGCTATGCAGGTTTGATTTATGTTTATAAGTCATACCTTTGTTAAGTTCAATTTAGGGTGATCGATCACTTCATATAATGCAAGTTAGAATAACAAATAGAATCATAGCATCACTCACAATCAAGCACCACTCACAATCAAGCACATGCACACAACCAACTATCTAACAAGTATAACCAAGTATAATCTCAAGCCTCCAAAATACAGCATCGTATTAATCCCAACTTACCTGGACTCCTCACTCACTCATTCGAGGTCCAATTCGCTCAAGCTATTGCTGATCATCCCTATAACACAAACGTGATTTCAATTTTTCATATAACTATTATAGGTTGCTTTTATCCTGTAACGCTTATTGTTATCTTTTGCTTAGGGTTTAATATGTCCAATTATCTAGGTTTTCAAATCTGTTACAATTATTCTAGGTTTGGAGCTAGGTTCGGGTTTAGTTTCTGCATCGATTTTTTTAAATTAGGTTTTAGTTCGATTTTTATGTACTGTTTTATACCCGAACCCTAGAAACTCGTTTCAATTCATAATGTGAAATTAATCACATTACTTCCAAATATCCTAAATACCATAATTACCCTTAGTCAGTATTTTATTCTACCTGATATACTTAAATCCTTATTAGTGTATCGAATTTACTCCTAATGTGAGAAATTTTTACATTTTTCATATAATTACATAAATTCAAGATTTCTATTAGATTTATTATATATCCCTATTATTTATATAATATCAATTTTTATTCTAATATATTTTATTTATTATATTTCCAATAATTACATTTTATGTATTATCACCTATTATATATATAATACATATATAATATTTCTATCACTCTAATTATCATCTACCAATATCAATTATTATTTCAAAATTTCTAAATTCATCCTAAATCAGATTTTACACCTAATTACCAAATTAACTTAAAATGTACTATTTTTCCCTATTACTTATTTATTACATAATTAACCAAATAATTATATCTAATACCTTAAATGCTACAACTATCATACTTCATTAGATTTCAACATCCTAAAGTATATAATTATTCACCAAATCAATAATTAACTATTTAATTACTTAATTAACCATAAATTACCCATTTTGTGCCTCATTTTAAGGCCTAAAAATTATCTAAAAATTTTAAACATTAATTTTTAAAAACAGGCTTCATAGTACTGTTCTATATTATCTAAATAGTTTTAAAAAAAATTATGGGCTCAAAAATACACTACTAAGGTCATTTATTTTTAAACCGAAATATGCTCGGTTTTGCATTATTTCTTAAAGACCATATATCACAGGGTATATTTTCATCAAAATAAAATTTTTCCTAAGAACTACATACAAAAATATTTCAGAATAATGAAATTCATAATTTTCTAATAATATTTATTATTTTTACAAAATTACAAAAAATCGGGCTGTAAGTCGAACTCATGGATTTGGGTGGCTCCAACCACCGTCAGTGGCCATGGGTGTGTCGACCCACCTAGGTGTTATCACCACCATGTGGTGGTGGTGGTGGTTGTCCACTCCCAGCTGCTCATTGGGTCTGGGTTCTTCTTAGAAGCCCCAACTGTACAGATTTTTTATGATTTTTCCCGAATCCCTAATTTACTCTCAATTTTACCTTTCTTTATTTTTATCACTCTCCAAACTGACCAAATGGGCTTTGAAAATTTTCTTGCTATTTATAGAGTATTAGGGGAATTATTGTGCATTAATGAGACAAGACAATTGCCTTATCTCTTCTTTTTTCCACTTTTTATTTATTGCATTTTAATTGGTTGATTTTGTTTCTTCAATTCTAGATTGCCATGCCTCAATCCTGGATTATTCCTCATTTTCCTGATTTTTTCTTAATTAATTATGAATTTTATTTAATTATTTATTATTATTTTAGCACATTTCGCGTATTTTAAATAATTACTCGTAATTCTACCTACATGTAAATTCATATATAGTACAAATAAATATTCCTAAATATTAGTTAGGTCATTCTATGATTTTTAGTATACATATAATTTATCTCTAACGATTCATTAATTATCAGAATGTATTTTACGCATTTTCAATAAATAACAAGTTATATACTTAAAATTTAGAAATTTTATATTCTTTTATTTTATTACTTATTTTCTTAAATTCGAACTCAAAGGATCATTTTTACTAATAATTCTAACTTTACTTATAATTTAGTTTCGATTGGATCTTTCAACCAATTGAACCCTAAGTGATTGGTTATGGGGCTTATAGTCCGCCTCATAATTTTCCACCCTGAAACAAGTATCCATCCTCTACATGATACTCGTCCACTGTTTTTCCATCAATGCATTAAGTAACAATGGGTTTAAAGTGTGGATCCTCAGAATACCGTTCTTTGATACTTGCAAACCCAACCAGTCTGATCTGTAGTTCCTTTAGAAGTGTATGTCTTCTTGAAAGAGCATCGGCAACTACATTGCTCTTTCCTTATTTATACTTTATTACAAAATTGAACCCCTCAAGGAATTCTACCCACCTCGCTTGCTGCTTAGACAACTTCATTTGGCTTCAGAGATACCTTAGAGATTCATAGTCAATATAGATAACAAACTTTTTCAATAATAGATAATGCTACTACACTTACAATGCTTGGATTAGTACTAAGAGTTTTTTGTTATACATAGAGTAATTTAATTGAGGTCCTGTAAGCTTCTCACTATGGAAGGCAATTGGTTGGCTTACTGGTAATTGGTCGGCTTTCTTGCATTAGGACAGTGCATATTCCAATGCCTAATGCATTACATTCCAACTCAAATATTTTCTCGAAGTCAACTAGAGTTAATGCTGGGGTAGAGGTTAATCTTTCTTTTATCTCAGCAAAGCTCCTCTCCTTTCTTTCTCCCCATCAGAAGTTGATGTTTTTCTTCGTTAGCTTAGTAAGTGGTGTAGCGAAGGTGCTAAAATTCTTGATGAATCATCTATAAAATGAAATCAGTCCATGGAAACTTTGCATGTCAACACAAGTAGTAAAAGTCAGCCACTCGACAATAGCTCGGATCTCCTCGTCTTCTATTCATAAGCCTCTTCTATTGATGATATAGCCTAAGAATACCATTTCCTCCTAGCAAAAACAACATTTCTTCATGTCAGCACACTCGTACTAGACTATAACACTAACCACTGAACACAATTCATGCCAGCACACTCGTACTAGACCACGTCCCACACAACATTACAGCAAGCTATCAATAGCCCCTAAACAGCAAAACACAATCTATGCGATAGTCTACTGCATCGAAGCTTACCATACACATACATGTTTACAGCTGATTGCACATACAAAGACACGCGAAGTCCATACATGACGCAAGCCCATCATGTACGATCGTGGCGTACTGTTGTCATGCACGAACACAAGTGACCTGACTCCTTTTAGGTAAAAGAAAAACAATTAAATTATTATTTATTTTATTTTATTAGTTAATACAATTATTTTTATTAATTTTTTTTAAGTGAAGGTTTTTTATTATTTTCATATTACATGTTTTTTAGATAATCCCAATTTTTAATAAATTTAGCTCAATCACATTTTTAGTAAAATTGCATTTTTTTTTTTAAAAAAAAAGCGTATCTATGAGATCCATATATTTGAAGAGTGTATGTATCTTGTTGTTGAGATTTAGAAAATATACATATGAAGATATATATCTAGATCGTATCTTTGTAGATATTGCATATAGGATTTAGAAAAAATATCTTTTGATACATAGTGATTTTTTTTTAAAAAGAAAATCTTAATCAGAGTTTTTTAAAAAGATTTAGTTAGTTAGGGTTTTCTTAGATCCGTGAAATTAAATTTCTTAGGTTTTTTTTTTAAAATAATAAATTACTAAATAAACATAAATCTAGCTCGATTTTTGAAATAAAAAATTCTAACAACTAAATATTTTATAAAAAAGAATTACGTTAGTTTGATTCCAACTAGCAGGTATGTAGGCACCTTTGATGCAACTATCTAAATAATAAAAAGAATTTTTTTTTTCATTTTTTGAAAATTCGTATAAAAAATAATGAAAAATTCATTTTAGTTATATTTTGCATATTTATATATATTTTAGTATTTTTTTAGAAAAACATAAAAATAAAGCCCATTAATTTTTTTTAAGCTTTTACATAGTGACTTAATTTTAACAGGTTAGCCCTCGAATTCAATTTTTCTGGTTTAATTTTCTAAAAATTATTTTTTTAAAAAAAATACCCAGATCAGTGGTCAAATTAAGGTTTTCTCACGCGAAAACTCTAATTTCATTTTTACTGGTTGAACTGGTTGGCAACTCCAATTTTTAAAATATTTTTTTTTTTTTAAAATCATTTCCTTAATTTTATGTCGAGCAACTTATATTAAGCGGGTTGAGCTTGATATAGCTTAAATTTAGGACAACTAAACTAGAGTTTAATAGGTATGACCATCAATTCATATTATCCATGTTAAGTCTTAAATGTTGTTTTCTGCTCATCTCCTAACCTCATGCAGATTTGATGGCAATTAGACTTAAGGTCAACCTTGCTAAAAATCTTGGCTCCATTCAACTCATCCAACATGTCTTCCAATCTTGGGATAGGATACCTATACTTGATTATGATCTTATCCGCAGCTTGGCTATCAACACATATTCATAAAGTTCCATCCTTTTTCAGAACTAGAAGCACCGGTACAGCACAAGGGCTGAGATTTTCTTTGACATATCCTCTCTCTAGCAACTCATTAACTTAATGTTAAAGCTTAGAAACCTACTCAAGATTCATCTGATAGGCTAACTTATGCAGCAGTACAACGCCGGGTACTAAGTCAATGCAATACTCTATGCCTTTTTGTAAGGGGCAATCCCATTGAGTAATTGTTTTAGGACTAGATCGACATACTCACCTAATATCTCTTTGACTTCCTAGGGTAGTTCATCGTACTCCTTCATTTCTAATAGTTGCCTGACCAACATGAGGGTTAGCTCATCAACATTGATGGCCTCTTGAAGCTCAGCTCTACTTATCACTAGAGCTTCTTCGATCCACGAGTAAGTTTTGTCTACAATTTATTAACTTCTCTCAGTGGCATCGAGTTCAATGTAATCTTCCAGCCATCCTTCCCGAATATATGCGTATTCTTGTAGCCATCATGAATAACTCTCTTATCAAACAACCACGACCTACCTAGCAACGCATGGGAAGCACATATGGGTAATACGTCGTAGAGAATCTAATCAAAGTAATTCCCTATAGTGATTGGTAGTAATATTTGCCAAGCGACATGTAGTGCCCCTTTCTCACTCAACTAGTGCAACTTATACGACTTTGGATGTACAACAGTCAACAACTTTAATTTTGAAATAAAATCGGCCGATGCCACATTGATGCAACTTTCACTATCCATAATGAGGGTACACACCTAATCATTTAACTTATAGGTGGTATAAAATAAATTCTCTCTTTACTTCTCCTCTCGTGAGGGTTCCTTGTTCATTATACATCGAACAACTATGATCAATTGGTATAAGTCCTCAGCGAACACATCTTCTTCAATAAGTTGTTTCTCAATAGGTATCTCCTCCTCTTCAGGTTCCTCATTTGTACTGTATACCTCTAGCTTCGGGATGTTTCCCTTAATGACCATTGTCTGTAGGTTCGTATACTGAGCAGCACTATAATTGAACCCTTAGCACTTGAATCACTTGATCTAGCTCGTCTTTCTACCTAATCCTTATCCCTTCTCATAAGTTCGGGTCGGCACTTTAGCATCATGTTGGCCTTTCTGCTTGGTCCAAACATCAACCTTCCTGATTGAATCGATACTTGACTAAGCTCAGTGACTTCCATGTCCAGGTTGGTTAGTTAGTATTCTAGTAGGAACTTGGCTTCTCCTCTACCTCCCCACTCGTTAAGCTATTTGAATGGCCTCAGCCATTGTTGTGAATCGCTAGAGTTCTACAATGTCCCGAATATCACCTCTTAATCCTGTAATGAACTTAGAGATTATTCGGACTGGGGACTCCTCCACTCTACATTGGATCATGAGCATTTGGAATTCCTGAATATACTCCACAACTGTTCGCCTTCCTTGTTTTAGCTCCTGAAGCTGAATGAAAGTATGTTATAGGTAAGTTTCTAGCATAAATCTATTTCTTGATATTCTTTTCATCTTAGGCCATGTATTAATCTCTCGGTATCTCTCTTACCTCCTCATAGCCTAAAAATTCTTCCACCATACGGTGGTATATCCAAAGAACTCAACAGTAGCAATTCTCACTTTCTCATAATCTTCATATTGATAATAATAAAGAACACACTCCACTTTCTCTTCCCATTCCAAATATTCATCAGTATTCCCTAATCCATTAAAGCCCCGGAATTTAGAGCTTCACATGGTCAGATGCTCTTGGGACTCTAGCTGCCTCTTTTTCAAAATACTCTTCTTCTTCCTCTTTTTCCATGTCTACTAAATCAATCCTTCTCCTCACTCGTCCACCTACTCCTCCACCTCAAACTGGTCGAGTTAGGTTTTGACCTCTAACAGGTTAAGCTACTTATGGGGTATTTTACTCAATCTTAGTAGGTCGGTAAGCCAATGCATGAACAGTTCGGGTCAAATTTACCAAAAGGTTACCCACTTCGTCAAGTCTCTTGTCTGTGCTTCTCGGAGTTCCTTGAGATTGTCAACTATGGTGGATAACTCTACTATTGTCATCTCCCATACCAACATTTACACTCGGATTTATCATTTTCTTCATAGATTTAAATTTAGTGTTGTCACGCTCCGAAGCGGCAGAGTCATAACAGCCCCGCTGTGTAAACCATCCTAAGATAGAAGTTGGCCTTACAACCACTATCTTAGACCTAATCTACACATGGCGTCTACGACTAACCTGCTTTGAAGTAAACAGTATGTAATTTAAATAAATCATTTACCTAAAAAAGTGAGAAAATTTATATATATTCACTACAATTCAGTTATTACATTATTCAGAAATGAAAAGTAATAACATATGTGTTGATTCTTCAATGTTTTTCCTCACTCCCCAGGATCCAGCAGTTGCTAGCTTCAGAGTAGATGTTTGCTGCTTCTTAGTCAGCACCTGCACAACGTCTATAGGGATATGAGCAACCACAGCTCAGTAAGTTAGGATGGAGAACTTAAAACTATACCATAAACACAACAACATTTTCAATCAACTTATTAGGTGCAAATGCATGTGCAAGCAAACCCAAGCTTGTGCAATGGAGATCTCGCTCCTCCCGTGACTACCTTCGAACCACTGACTTCACCCTTGCCGCAACCTTCTCTCTTGTCACTTAGTTCGGCTAAGGATGAAGAAGGGACCAATTGCAATCCTGCGTTATTCCTTTCGAAGGGGTCGGTATTTGGCCGGAGAGTCCTAAATTCCCCTAACGGGTTACCATGCATGTCCGATTATGATTACTAATCGTATATTTGATTAAGTCCAGTTTAGGGTGATCAATCATTTCATACAAATAATACAATACATGCCAGAGTAACAAACAGAATCATAGTATCACCCATAATCAAGAACATACACACATTCAACTATCTAACAAGCACAACCAAGCACAATCTTAAGCCTCCCAAAATACAGCATTGTA
The DNA here is from genome assembly GCA_024138005.1 of Lumnitzera racemosa. Classification (NCBI taxonomy): domain Eukaryota; kingdom Viridiplantae; phylum Streptophyta; class Magnoliopsida; order Myrtales; family Combretaceae; genus Lumnitzera; species Lumnitzera racemosa. The sequence goes on along the minus strand of JAMXBC010000004.1, from coordinate 75,900,334 downwards.
TTAATCTCAACTTACCTCGACTCTTCGCTCACTCACTTGAAGTCCGATTTGCTCAGGCCATTACCGATCATCCCTATACCACAAACGTAGTTTCAGTTTTTCATATAACTATTATAGGTTTATTTTATCCTATAACACTTATTGTTATGTTTTGTTTAGGGTTTAATATGCCTAATTATCTAGGTCTTAAGTCTCTTACAATTATTCTAGGTTTGGGGTTAGGTTCGGGTTCGGTTTCTGCATCAATTTTTTAAATTAAGTTCTAGTTCGATTTCTAAGTCCTAAATATGTTTGAATCCTAATGTAAAATTAATCATATTAAGCTCGAGTATTCAAATATCCTATTGGGTCTTAATTTAGTATTCTAAGCTATTCGGTATACGCTAGTCCTAATTAGGGTATCGAATTTATCCCCGATGTGAGAAAATCTTACTTTTTTATATAATTACCTAAAATTCAATATTAATTCAAATTTAATATTATTCTGATTTTTACTCTAATATTATTTAAATAACCCTAATTTTTTAGATTTATTAATTTACAATTTCACATATTACTAATTTCTTATATTAATTACCTAATTTCCTAAATTAACCATACTTAATACTCCAAAGGCTAGGATTAAGGTTCCACATAAGAAATTAACATCCCTAAACATCTAATTACTATCTAAATCAGTAATTAATATCTTAATCACCTAGTTAACCCCAAATCACCCAATTTTAATTAATTTAAAAATTTCGAAAATTAATTTTTAAAAAAATGGCTTCATAGCACTATTATATATCATATGAGTATCCTACAGGAAAAAAATTGAGCTCTAAACTATACTCCTAAGCCTATTTATTTTCCGTTCTAATCATGTTCAGTTTTGAACAATTTGTTAAGAACTCTATATCTTCAGACTTAATTAAACTAAATCAATATTTTTCCCTAAATCTACATACAATAAAAGCTCAGAATAATAAGTTTCATAATTTTCTGGGCAAAATAACTAATTTTACAAAATTATTCAAAATCGGGAAATTTAAGAGACTAACCGGTCCGAAGTTTTCTGGCCATCCAAACCCGATCCAAGGGTATCAGCCGGCCTAGACAGTGGGACTAGAGTGGTGTGGTGGTGGAGGCTCGGTCCTAGGTGGTGGTGAGGTGTGGGTTTTTCTCACTACTCGAATCTACACAGTTTCCTTTTCTTTCTTTTTTTTTTTTCTGGATTTTCTCTCGATTTTTTCAGTTTTCCTATTTTTCTCTAATGCTAAACTATCCAAATGAGTTTTGAAAATTTTTCTCCTATTTATAGACAATTTTTGTAATTATTATGCATTAATTAGGCAAGACTTTGCCCAATTTTCTTGATTTTTAGCTTTTGTGTTGTCCAATTCTAATTGGATAATTTTTATTTTGTAAATCCTAACCTGTCACGACTTGATTTGGATCATTCTATCCTCTTCCTATTTTTTTCCATAATTAATTTATAATTTTCTTTAATTATTTACTTAGTTTTTTGCCAATTTAGGTAATTTCGCATATTTTTATCTACATGTAAATACATGTGGAGTATATGTGAACATTCCTAATTATTATTTTGGTCATTCTAAAATTTTTAGTATACATATAATCTATCTCTAGTAATTTATTAGTTATTAGATTACACTTTTCGCCTTTTCGATAATTAGTACTTATTATGCTTAAAATTTGAAAAATTTATAGTCTCCTATTTTATTACTTATTTTCTTAAATTCAAGTTTACGAGGTTATTTTTACTAATATTTCTCTCAATAGTTTATAATTTAGGTTTGATTGGATCATTTAACCGATCGCCCTAAATCTTGTATTCTAAATTCAATCTTATGGTCACTTGGCTTAGCTTTAGGGCTTACAATATAAATAAATATTCCTAAATATTATTTAAGTTATTTTATGATTTTTAGTATACATATAATTTATCTCAAACGATTCATTAATTATCAAAATGCATTTTCCGCATTTTCGATAAATAACGAGTTATATACTTAAAATTTGGAATTTTTATATTCTTTTATTTTATTGCTTATTTTCTTAAATTTAAACTTACGGGATCGTTTTCCTAATATTTTTAGCTTTACTTTATAATTTAGGCTCGATCGAGTATTTCAACTAATCGAAATCTCGAATGGTTAGTTGTAGGACTTACATTGAAAGCTTAAACAAATACTACAGGAAATTAACAACTAACAAACACATCAACTAAGATGAACATAGTAACTTACTCTGTTCTACACACGTAAAAATAGATTATAACAAAACTTAATACACAAACCATGACTTAAACAAACATCTGCTCTGATACCAAGATGATGTAGACCGTGACCAAGAACAGACAAAGCTAGTCACTAGATGAGTCGAAGCTTACCAAAAGCTTGAAAGAGTTTATGGGGAATGATGGGAAAGAACAAATGACAAATGAAAAAGTAAACAAAACCCACCAACAGCTCTAATGGATATGACGCATCAATGGAACTTTCGAGGACTCATGGTATAGCTTAATGTGATGCACAAGTTGGTCCAGTGAGGTTACTTGCCACTTAACCTTACTTAAGGGATAGGATAAAAGTGAAATGAGAGTAAGCAAACAAAGTGTTTATGCAAAGGAAGAATATCTAGTATGTTGAGGGTAATCTGTTCATTATAGCTACAAGTACAAGGGGTATTTATACCTATAAGTTAAGGTAACTTTCCTAAAAGAGAAAAGATAAAAAGGGTATTTCTTAAGAAAGTAACATACAAGATATAAAGGGTAAAAATGAATATTTAAAAAAAAAACAATAATTGGTCTAACGAATTCTACACATGATTTTGTACACATGGCGATGCTGTATTAGTGACGCTGTTGGAAGATGTGGACAAAAAAAGTATGGCCAACTTAATTGTCCCAGCAAAGTTGGCTTAATCAATCCAAACCCTCTGTCTTGGTGTCTCGGCTTAATGGATGTCAAGTAAGTGATTGGCCAAACATAAATGAGAATGAAGGTCAGTTATAGTCTCAATCATCCACTTTTTAACATGCTATCTGTAAGAAATATGTAACCATTCGACTTGTTATGTAGAATAGGTTGGCAAAGAGTTACTTGGCCTCAATAGAAGTAGGTTGTAGCAGAAAAATCCATCTTGCCAAGCCTTCCAGTCCTTAAGCTTGGCTGCATGTCAAAGGCCCAATAGCTTGATTCTTATCAAGATCCCTCTCCACCCCCTTTAGGAGGACATCGGATGAAGCATAGTTCTACACACTCATGCTAGTACAATAGAATAAGTTGTTCATGAAAAACAAACCTATACCATCTGTTCATTTCTTCACCATGGCCTTCTTCATGCTTGAGAAGAGCTCAAAGATTAAATACTTGAAATATCTCTATACTACCTCCGTGACATTTTTCTTTTGACATTTCTCAAGGCCATGAAGGCTTTTATCTCTCTTATGAACTCAACATCATTGGGCCCTAGGTCTTTCTATCCTCCAGTTCGAACCAAGGCGGTCTACTCCATCTAAAAGTCTACTTGATTTGGTAGCTCTACCACTAGGAACTTGTCCTGCCGGCCTTTAACAAAATCCGCCAAACATTCGAACTGCTTTTTCTCCAAACATTCTAGAGGTATGTCCATCCATTTAGACTCTTCCACATGTAGAAGTGGTTGAAGAGTTTTGAAGTAGCCCTTATTACTAGGTATTCACATAGCCCTTGGAATGCCTTCAATAACCTCCACTCATTAGGAAGGACTTGTACAGGGCTGCATTGATGGAAATTAAAGAGTTCCTTCTCGAAGTCGCTGAGGGGGAGGCATATCCCATACACCAAGCACTATTCAAACAATGTGAAGCACTTCCCCTACAGCTAAGGTACCCTCTCCTCCCTCATTAGTTACCACACTACCCAACTCGAATTTGATCTAACAATTAAGTTCACTAGGACCCAATTAACGATGGAAGGCTTGCTCTTATTGATCCAACCACTTGGACCTCTGTCTATTATAAGCCTAATGAATAGATCAATGGCCTTGGGTAAGGGATCATACACATAAACATGCCTTAAGATGGCACTAATAAGCCTTGTCCTGTCCAGCGCCTTAACCACTATTCTTGAATCATCATCAAATAGTGTCAGCGATGAGGCTTTATACTCTCCTCTGTGGGGAGGGTCACTACTTGTAGCTTTGGAGTCTGCCTTATGTTGTATTTTGATGCATTAGAAGGCATCTCACCTGTGTTTGCTCTACTATTTGTCAACATTCTATCATTGAAGAAGTGAAAAAGAAAGAGCACTTTGAAGAAAGTTGATGAAAAGAAAGAGTTGAGTTGTACAGATTGCAGTAAGGAAGCGAAAGAAATTACGAAAGAGTAATCTATTGAAGCAACTATGGTATTTATAAATCGAATACTTTAGAAAGAAATCGATGATTATAGGGATTTGCATAAGCATAAGTCCCCTAAAATGTTGTGATGCAAACACATGGAGATAATTTTGATTGGATAGCTGCATTCAAAAGACAAAATGCATGTGACTGCGCGCAAGTCTGTAGAGACAGGACACCTGTCACATTACATTAACTGCACCATGAAAGCGTACGATAAAGTAAGAATTCGAAAAGTTACTTTTACAAGAAATTTTCCTAGGGCCCCTTCGACTTCCATGAGAGAACTTATTCAATACTTTAACAATACTGGGCCTCAGCTAGGACAAATGGGAGCCGCTCAAATAGTGGTCAACTCGGCTTGGTCTAATTAACCTAGATTGTTCAACATCTCTATCTACTTAGCACCTTTGCTTTGCACCCTTATTGTGTAAAGCGCCCTATCGTACCTTGAATATAAAAAGTTGTAACAGTCTCACCGTGTAAACTAACCTAAGATAGAAGCTTACCTTACAACTACTATTGTAAATATAGTCCATATAAGGTGTATACGACTCAACTAGCTTAAGGCATCTATTTTGATATCTGTGAATAATCAAACCTGTGGTATAACTTTACAAAATGCCTGTTCTATATAATCTGCTATCTCATGACACAACAATACTTACCTAAGCATTTCATATCCAGAGTTATAATTTACAATCATAGTTTACCAAAAACTACAGGTTTTGAAGTCTATTTACAATAAGTTAGGAAACTAATAGGTATCCTAAGGAATTCCAAGTTAGTTTCCTAAAAAACTCAAAAGAAAAGTCAAAATCCTAGGTTCAGTAAATTCCTCATTCCTTACTTTCCCAATTAATAGCACACTAACTTAAGGGTGGTGGTATCTAAACATCCAGGTCTTTATTCGCTACTCGTAAAAGAGTCTATGGGGGTATGAGTACAACTAACTCAATAAGCAGGGCAAAGTCAAAAAAGTACCAAACAATCACATGTAAGGTTAATAATTATGATGAAATGCAATGCAATCAATCACTTCAGACATCGTACAATATTATCCGGTCCATTGTAAGGTTAAAGAAATTACATCTGCTCCACCCCGGATTGAGGAGTTTCATCGCAACTCAAATCAAGCCAAACTCGGGCTTGTGCAATGGAGAACACCATCCTCCTGTAACTACCTTCGAACCATATCCCCCATCTTCGCTGCAATCTCCTCGCCTATCACTTAGTTCGACTAAGGATGGGGAAAGGACCATTTTAGCTATCCTCATCGAAAGGAGTCGATATTTAGCCCAACACTCTTAATCGTTTCCCCTAACGATTATTATGCATGCCAAATTTCGTTATAGTCAAATCATTATTAGTTGTAATTAAGAATGAACAAATAAGTTCACACAATACATACATGATGCAATCATGCAAAACAGCACGCTAAGGAGTTCAACTCCTGTCACAACTGATTATTAATCACATGCAATGGCATACGCACAAATAACTAATTACAATCACAAACAAAAATACTCTTAAGTCTCTAGATACTCTAATATAGTATCTCAATAAGCAGTAAAGCCACGATCCCAACTTTCCTCTTCAAATGCTGACTATGGGAGACTCGAGTCATCAATAGTTTAACTAATAAGGGATCTTATATGCACAAAACTCAAATTTAGTTTTTGTAATAGTTATGAAAACATTAGAGTTTTATTTAAAATGGTTATATATATATATTAAATTAGTTGAGTTAAGTTATTAATTATTAATAATATACGTAATTACATTATTACATATAAAACATATTTTGTATCGATTAAATCACATTTCAATTACTATAAGGTTATTATAATACGTAAATTCTAGTAATGTGATAAAGATATAGGTTATATTGCCTAAGATTGTCTTATTTTAATAAAAATAATATTGTTGAGTTTATACAGACCCAACGATACATATTAGGACTCTTATTTCTAGAGATGACTTTTAATAGGTAGTTCGAATTTCTAATAAAGTTATACATATCTAAATAAATATTATCATATTATACTTATTTTATGTTATTAAACTGTTTGTTAATATAACTCTATAATATGGGTATTATCTAACTATAATATACATATAACATATCTCAATCGTTAAAATATCATTAAATATAATTAAAATATGCTTTTTATCAAATCTAACCAATACACATATATATAGTTTTTATTTAATTATTTATCTCATTTTAGCCTATTATTATTAAAAATGAGTCCTGGTTCGTAATTTAAGCTATTTGATTACGTAAATTTCTAACAAATATCTCGGATAATCAAATAATTCCTTGAAAATTTCTGTAGACTCCAAAAAGTATGAGAAATTCAATCATCACTTAGTTTCGTGTTATCGATTTATCGCCTATATACTTGAAATTACAATTTTATCTTTAAATTATGTTTAATTACCCAAATATTATTTTTTTACACAAAATTGTTTCCAATGTATTCTAACATCATTATAATTCATTAGGAGTTAGTATGGGTCACTTTCATCAATTATTTTTATAAAACATATTTATTTCACATTTTTACCTTAATTTCTACTTATTTTTAGGCTTAGAAAATACAATAAATATTAAAAATACTCAAATAAAAAATCAGGCTACATAGAAATTATCTATATATCATATACATCCTATAGAAAAATTTTGAGCCAAAAACAATATCATTGGATACATTTATTTTAAAAGTCAAAATTTGGATAAATAGTGACCTTCTTAAGCAAGTGTATTAAATATTTAAAATTTTACAAAAATAAAAACATCACACGATAGAATATCTAAAATAATCTAAATATAAAATTTTCTAAATTTTTTTGGGTGAATTTGCTATTTTTTAAAAATTATTGAAAAATAAGACAGAAGTTTGACTTTACTATTCTTAAGTGCTTCGGTAACTAGCGGTAAATGGAGGCTTATCGGATGGCCAAGGCACAATGTGGACTGGTGGTGGCCAGTCAAGTTTTATAGTAGATTCACTTTTGGGTTGGAAACTAACCTAGCTCAATGTATGCTTTGTTTTTTCTATTTTTTTTCTAATTTTCCTATTTTCCAATTTTTTTTTCTATTTATTATGGGTTCAAATTTGCTAAATTGAGACTAGTATGCTATGGTTCACTATTTATAGGAGCACTTTGTCACTTGGGATTATTTTTTTTTCAATTTATCCTTCATTAATTCAAGTATGAGGTATCTCTTTCCATGCTAATTGCTTTTGAATCAATAATCTAATTTAGCAGGATGCAACCACGATGCAATCCAGTAGTTTCCAGCAAATTTTTAGACATGTTGAAGCCATTTAGATAAGCTTTGTATATATTTTGATTAAATATGTATAACATATATATTATATCAATATTTAGTTACTTTATTAATATATAAGTATATATCATATGTATATATTACGTATAGTAAATAACTATACTAATATAAGTATGTTTCTATCTATCTTTTATTTTTAAGATATATTTCTTAATTATTTTTATGAATTGAACACAATGTATATAATTAAGTAATTTGGGGTAATTTACAAGTATAATTATTATTTGTACCAGGTATACTCATAAAAATACATGTATGTTGATATAGTAAATTATACTATATCAACTCATTTTATTGCTTAATTAACTTATCTTTTAGTTCTCGTGGCATTCCAAGCTTAATTTTATAGTAAATTGTATCATATAAACTCATTTTATAGCTTAATTAACTTATCTCTAAGTTCTTTTAACATTTCGAGCTCGATTTTAGGGGTTTCAAGCAATTTGATACTATATTAAGTAATCATACTTTTACGAGCAAAATTAGGATTTTGGATCATTATTTTCAAAATCCAACTTGATCAAGTCACTTCAACTAACTTTTTTATCTTAATCATAAAGTTTGGGTTCAATTGGATAACTTTTTCTTGAAAGCCTTAAATCTAGACTTAATTATTTTAAACACAATTTTAAGGACTTAAATGCCCCGCCTATCAAATCTTCACCTCGACTCGAAGAGCCTACTTTAGCTAATTAGTATTCACCTCGGATCACCTCACTCTGTTCGGCCTCGTACATTATCAGCTCAAATCTCTTTTAGTGTCTCCCCTACCCTAACTAAACGAAAGGCTAACGACTCAATGCCTATCGACCACCAAGGAAGTTGGACCTCATGTATCCCACCTCAAGGCTAAAGTACCCACCTTAGCTTAGGTTGCAACCTGCTTGTGTTGACCACACTGGTTCAAGCCCTACATTACTAAGCTCCAATGTTTTTACCTTAGCCTTTTGCTAGCTCGGACTCCAATCACTACCACGATGACACCTAGCCAATGTAAGCACTTTAGGGCCGAATCAACCATATACCTAAAGAACCCATTTTTCTCGTCTCCTTACCTCTACAATGGTAATGAGACTAGCTGGGGGGTAGGGTGCAAGTGTTAATAAGGCCTTTTGGACCTAGACCCTTCAAGCCTATGCCAACGTGATTGGGCTCATGGCCTAGGTTGTACTTCTCTGGACTCAGCTTCCCTATCTTCATTGCTAGACTTACCTACTGCTAGAAGACCGCAGATAAGGTCGAATGACCAAGTCAATAACTATCTCCTACATTTGTGAACCACGTTGGATGTTATGGCTCTGCTACCTATTGCTTGTAGATGTGGCTTTCACCTACTAACTCTTCTCCAACTGCCGACTCCACTCTCTTATAAATACAATACCATCGCCCAATAATGACCCACTTAATACTTCGCATACTAGAGCCAGCTTTTTACCTCCAAGTACTCTTACCCTCTTCACACACCAATCTAACTTAAGCATTAAAGTGTTTTCTTACAGGTTCATACAGTTACTTAAAGCTCAATCTCAACTAAATTTCTACTAGCCAAAGCCGATAAAGTTCATTGTTGATAAAGGATGTTTAGAAAGCAAGTCAGAAGGTTGCTTGATAATATAAATAAGAGCTTAGAGGAGATGAATACAATTATTATACCATTACAAAACGATTAAGGATAAAGTAGGTGAGTCATCAAAATTTTTAGAGCAAACTAGAGAAGGAAACAAGAAGAGATATGGGTTTGAGGTTGAGAGAACTACAACCAAAATTAATTATGGATATGAAAGATATTGTTATTACTCCAGATAAGACGAATGCTCAAAGTGTAAGAATTTTTAAGTCAATGGTTATAGGAATTTAAAGTGACAATGATGGGAATTTGGAAAAGGCGGTTGAAGTTGAACCCAATAAAAATTGAAAATTTAAATGTTAGCATCAATCAAGGGGGTATGCATTCAACTACATACTAAACTTGACAAATTTAAGCAATTTTTTTGAAGAGGATACGAAAGATGGTGAATAGTTGATCGACCATACAAATCCAACCAACTACTACCCCTTTATTGTGAGTTATCAACTAACCTATTCATCCAGTTGACCACTTCTCTTCTTTATTTGTTCAATTTACCTTAATATCTCCTGGATTGATGAGATTATTCCTTAAAAAGTTATAATTGATTTATTTTAGTTCCTAATTATGTGAAGCCATAAAGCTAGAGTTTAATAAGTTATTGTATGTTTGTTATTAAGAGTTGACACAACAGTTACTTAATTTGAGACTAACAAGTGCAAGCTAAACACATAATCATTTTATTTGCTAATTGTATTTTTATGATTGTAAGTGAATGCAATTAAAATTATCCAAAATTTTTAATAGTTTTCCTACTTGTGTTTGTACTTACTTAAGAGTATCAAGATACTGGATATGGTGATCTCTAACAAGTAGATGTGTCGTCTTAAGGGGAACAAAGAATTAGGATGATTTGATGGTATAAAATTTAGGCACTAATGTCATTGCATGCACACACTCAATAGGTTATTTATTACTAAGTTAATGAGATGGGAGTTAGTGGTCATGGAAGAAATTGTAGCCAAGTCATGTTAGTATTGTGAGATGCCACCATAGATGGTTATAGTAGACCAGTTTCGCAAATGATCACTCAAGTGTTAACTAGGATGAGATGATTTTGTGTTTGGCTCAAGTATTGGGGATTACGTAAACTAAGTTTATGGGTTAGCAGAGAATATCCATACTAAGTTCATATATATGTATATATATTTTCTAAAAAGTCATGAGCTACTTTAAGTCTTGTGATGCCAAAACTAGAGTGTATACCATACCTAAAAAAAAACATAATAACTTATGGATGTTGCATTAATTTTAAGTTATATATGATGTGTTCATACGGCATGTGTTTGATGTCTAGACTTTAGCTCACTTTGATAAGCAGGGGTGGTACGGTTCCATTTAGTATTGTTTGCACCTCTAAGCAAAATCGTGCCTAATTTTATGGTTGGTTATTTTTTTTTAATTCAAACCTAACCACATGATTCTTTTCCTCTTTTTTTTTTAACTTAAAAGAAATAGTTTGATTTAGTTTTATTTTTGCTGTTTATAACATTATCATAATATTTCTAGTTTACTACTATGTTGAAAAAAAAAGAAAAAGAAAAACCATAACTTAATTAGCATTTTGCAAATCATTATACATCAACTTTTTTCAAATAATATTTATACAAATCTCTTCACAAAATAGGAAAAAGAAAAGACTAAACAAAAGCTTGTAATGATAACCATTAGGATCAAGTTGAACCTTCCTCCCTTTCTTTCTTCAAAAGCTTGTATCTAGAGGTGTGCACCAGATTGATTCAGCCCGAAATTGGTCCTGAACTACTAATGCATAAGTCGCTAATTAGTTGAACCGGGCCTGGCCATTAAGGCTACCGGTTTAGGCTGATTCATGTGAACTGGCGGTTTAAGAGCAAGCCCTTAAATAAGGCCTTTTTTTAGGTTTTTTTTCAAATTTAATTTTCTAGATTTCTGTCAATTACTATTAATAATTTGTCACCTACTTGCATATTTCTTTTTCTTTCCCCCAATAATTGTAATACTTTATGTGAACATGCAGTGACACACATAAATTATTCACTTTTATTTTTTGTTGAAAATTTTTTCTATTCCGAAATAATCAATTTAAACCGCATGAACATGATATTATTTGTTTTGTTTATTTTTTTTTTAAAATGAAATTTAAGTAGGCCCAAATTGACAAGTCAGCTCGCTTGTTCAAGGGCTTGCCAATTAGTTTATTCTTTGAAGCTAAACTGCATAAGGCCTTAGGGCCTATCAAGTCAGCAATTCTTTGAAGCTAAACCGCTTAGGGCCTGACTGTTGAATGGCCGGTTCAAGCCCATCCCCATCTGACCTGGGTTGGTTCGTAGTTTGGAACCGACCCTTACATTGGCCTACTTATATCTTTTCCTTTTGAGAGTGTCTTATAAAAAAGTCCATGGAAAATACATTTATCAAATTATATAAAAATAGTGGTTCTTTATATAGTATAAAGTTGAAAACATCATATATATATATTAAGAAAATATTATGGCTTCTTGTGGTCTAAACTAAAATTTACTCAAACATAAACCGATTTAAAAAAAAAAAAACACAAAACCACACACACATATATATATATATATAGACACATACATATACATGCATACATACATATATATGCATAGTTAAGGAAATTATAGAAATAAAAAATTCCTCAACTAGAATATAATGTAAAACCTAGTATTGTCAAACTTGAATTGACCCATTTAGAGCGAATTTTACTTGATCTGGCCATAAAATTGGTTCGTGTCATTCTTTTGAGCCTAGTTGATAGTGATCTAGATTTGATTAGGTTGATTTGGCTGATCCAACTCAATTCTATATGACCCAACTGAGTTTTTTTTAGGTCAAAATGTACTATTTTTGTTTGTTTTTTCCATATAATGAATCAATTTAGTAAAAAATAAATAAATAAATGTAGATTAAATAAAAATAAAATAAATTGTAAAAAAACTTTCACCTTTCAAAATCTTAAGAATATGGACAATTTCATTATCATAAATAAATATGGGTTACATCCTAACAGTTTTGCAAACGTTAGTTCAAGGCCAATTTGACCCTGATTTGACTCTCTTAACTTTAGCCATTCTCATTCTCGAGTTAATGTGTCTCGGTTCGAATCTAACAATATTGATTAAGTCCTAATATAAATTAAAACTAATTAACTATAATTGTACATCTAACTAGACTACATCTTTTTTTTTTTTTTTGTTTAGTAAAGATAGACTACATCTTTACTTACTCAAATCTTCTCGTGAACATACCCCTATTGTAATGGGCTATGTTGAAAGACACCGGCAATATGCAAATCTCTTCCCCATTTTCCTTTTTCCATCCAAACCCTCCTTTAATCTTTAAACCCAATACTCTTCCTTCATTTTTAAGGTCCGAACATAAGTCTCCTTTCCATTTTCTTTAGAATTTTGTTTGCTTTTAATTTCATTTATATCTCTAGCAAACCAAGGCTCATTATGTGACTGTATAACTAAAAGGAATGACTAGTCTGCCAATGGTTGAAGAGATCAGAGGTGCAAGCATGACTGAATGAGGTATGTAACAAGGGGTAAGGATCATTCATGGTAGGCTAGTCTTGTTCTTTATAACTAGCTTTCTCTTTTTTCTTTTTTCTTTTTCCCCCTTCTTAACTTCTTGTGATTTAGTTAACTTGTTTGAACTGAATCATGAACTTATAATCAATTATCGAATCAACCTGTAAATTGAATTATATTAGACAAAAATATAAGTTTTCACTTCAGTCTAATTGCCATTTGGATGGTTTTTAACCTTACCTATAGGACATGTTTTTTAAGGTAGTGTTGTAATTTTATTAGTCACTATATTAATTAGTTATATATTATTAACTATTTAATTAAATTGAGGAGTTAATTCAATAAATAAAAGTGATCATTTGGTTGATAAATAAATAAATATGTCATATAAACTCATCTTTACGGACATTTGATATGGGGCTCAATGTGTAGAAACCCAAGTATTTTATTTCACCTATTGTAATAGGCTATAGTAAAATAAAATAAAATAAAATAATAAAACCTATACATATAGTTGAGGTCCCCAATCCAGTAGTGTGTCTTTGCAATTTCCTATTTTCTTTTTCTCACATCTCATCAATAAGAAAATCAAGAGCAGTTACTACCATAAAAGACCATAACCTTTGAGGAAAAGCTATTTCTATGGATTCATGTATGCTTCTGTATATGTCTAGATTATGTATTGTTTGTGTACTACTTTTACACATGAGATCTTATGTATTTATGGAAATTTAAAATTTTTATTGTTTCTAATAAGTGGTATCAGAACATTCATGTATGAAATTAGAGACTCAAAATTGTTATTATTATTAAGATGTAAAGCCATTATGTAAAGTATCATTTTCTTGATTTTATGTGTTAGGGTTTCAAGGATAAATTTGATAACATGTCACACATTCGCTATGTCATAATTGAGACCTTGTCATCTCTACGGAATTTGTTCGCTTCGTATTCCTTTTTGCTCTATGTTCATGCTTTGTTTTGAATATGTCCTTTTTTATTTAAATGAAGATATGTGTAAATCTTGGTTTCTAAATTTTTCTTTTCTTGTTTTCATGGATAATCTCCATGTTGTCTTGGTATTGTCTAAAATGGATTCAAGAATTTAATTCAACGAAAATCGTGAATGATTCTATGAATTATAAAGCCATAAAACATGTTATATATTATAATTTGCACTAATTCACCATTGACATTAGTAAATATCTCTTATAGGGGATTAAGCTATGGTATGCGTAAATTATTTGATTTGAAAGTCCAAAATTAATCTTATTGGTATAATAATAGTGACATGACAATTAAGTCTATCTATTAATAGGATGAAAGGAACGGCAATCCATACTAGTAAATCTTTTGAGATACATTGTTATCCCTTTACAGTAAATTTTATAAGATAAAAGTAATTATCTATATATATATATATTTTATCCACAAATCTTCTATAATATTTCAAGATAAATGAAAATAATATGTTAATAAAGTTACCTCTATTATTTAAATTCATCTTGAAATACATGACACTATGTTGAAAGATTTATAGGAAATGTCTATATTTATGTAAATAGTAAAAGAAGTTTATTATTTGACTAGATGGTAGACATGTGATAATTTTGGTTTCATGCATGCAATTTTATCAACCTAAAGGAAGGCAAGTTATTGGCAAAATTACTTTATCAATATTTATTATTGCTTTAAGGATGCCATTTACAATTGATATTTTTGCCTAAAGACTATATATCAATGATGTGCAAGGTGTCTCATGATGGCCTAATTAAAGTATTTCTTTTATTGCTTGTCAATATTAATTGATTGATTGTGCATGATGATGATAATTTTTATTCTATATTTATTTACATATTAAATTGTGAAATTATAATTGATTGTGAGCATATTTTATTCTTTGATCAATCAGTGCAACCTCTATTCTGCTAATTTCAATATCATTCTAGTGCTTAATGGCACAAATTTCAAGAAATGGAAGGAACATATCACCATTTTACTTAGATGCATGGATCTAAACTATGCAATTAGGACTAATGAACCTCCTGCCCTTACCAACAATGGTACTATTGAAGAAAAGGCAATTTATGAAAAGTAGAAGAGTTTTAACCAGATGAGTTTAATGATCATGATGCATTCCATTCCGAATACCATTAAGGAAGCCATGCCTGAAGAGAAAAACGCTAAAAGGTTCTTAAGCCAAATAACAGACCAATTCACAGGTTCTGAAAAGGTTGAAACGAGCACTATTCTTGCAAAGCTCATTTCTATGTCATATAATGGCAAAGGAAATATAAGGTTGTATATCATGGAGATGTCTAATCTTGTTATAAGACTAAAGGCCTTAAAGTTGGAATTGTCTGATAACATTCTTGTGCACTTAGTCTTGATATCTCTTCTTGCTCAGTTCAGTTTAGTTCTTTTAAGATAAGTTACAATACTTAAAAGGAAAAATGGACATTAAATGAGTTTATTGCATAATATGTGTAAGAGGAAGAAAAATTGAAACAAAAGAAGACTAAAAGTGCTCATATGGTGACTCACTCTGAGGATAAGACTCCGAAGAAAAGAAAAAATGGATCATAAAAGTAAGAGAGCTACAAATGCCGGGACTTCACAGGTGAAATAGAAATAGGATAAGAGTATCACTTGTTTCTTCTATAAGAAAGCAGGTCATGTGAAGAAGGATTATCTTAAATATGCAAAGTAGCTAGCAAAGAAAGGTAAAGTTCTCAACTTTTTTTGTTCAGAAGTTAATTTAACTTTAATACCAACCTACAATTGATAGCTAGATATAGATGCAACTATTACATAAGTGTAACTATGCAGGGTTGTCTAAGGAGCCGATTGCCAAATAATGCTAAAAGATTCATCTATGTAGGCAATGGCAATAAGGTTCCTATTGAGGCTATTGGCATTTATAGATTAAAATTATAGTCTAGTTGTTATTTAGATTTGGAAGAGACCTATTATGTACCGTCGTTTAGACAGAATTTCATTTTTGTTTCTTGTTTAAACAAATCTAGCTATCTTTATTCATTTGGAGATGGAAATTTTAGTCTTTTTCAATATTCAAATATTATTACTACCGGTACTGTACTTGATAATTTATACAAATTAAATTTTCGTGCCTCGTATACAAAAGAAACATTGTACACAAGTAATTATTGTATAAAGGGAAAATTAATAAATGAGAATTCCTCTATATTATGGCATAAGCATCTAGGACATATTTCTAAACAAATGATTCAAAGGCTTGTGTTAGAAGGAATTCTATTGACTTTTCAGATTTTGAAATATGTGTTGAATGTATCGAAGGAAAGCAAACAAATATTAAGAAACAAGGTGCCAAAAGGAGCTTTAGCGTTTTAGAATTAATACATACCGATATATGTTGTCCATTCCCTACAGCTTTATGGAATGGTCAATAGTACTTTATTACTTTCATAGACGACTATTCTTATTATGGGTACCTATACTTGATACATGAGAAGTCATAGTCCTTAGACGTTTTGAAGGAATATAAAGTTGAAGTTGAAAACCAACTAAATAAGAAAGTTAAAGTTGTTAGAATTGACCATGGTGGTGAATACTAAGGTAGATTTGATGGATCGGGTGAACAACGTCCTAGACCTTATGTGAGGTACTTAAAAGAGTGCAAGATTATTCCTCAATACACTATGCCGAGACAACTAAGTCAAAATGTTAGAGTTGAGAGATGTAATAGAACTCTGAATGATATGGTTAAAAGTATGATTAGTTGTTCTTCTTTACCAAAATCACTTTAGGGAGAGGTATTAAAGACTGTAGTGTATATCCTAAATCGAGTTCCAAGTAAAATTATATCTAAAACCCCATATGAGTTATGGACTGGTAAGAAGCTTAGTCTTAGACATTTTCATATTTAGGGGTATCTAGTTGAAGCTAGATTATATGGGCCTAATGACAGAAAACTAGATTTGAGAACAGTTAGCTGCAACTTTGTTGGATACTCAGAGCACTTAAAAGGATTTAAATTCTATGATCACTCAAATCGATCCTTTTTCGAGGCTAGGAATGCTAAATTTCTTGAGGATGTTGAATATGACTGAAGCACTCCAATCTGGAATATTGTTTTTGAGGAGGAATGTGTTAATATTCCTATAGTTATAACTAAAAGTATACCATCAATGATGCCTGTTACTTTTCAAGATGCAAATAAAGATATTCAAAATATTCCTGAGACTCCTCTTGCTTTTACACAGGAGCAAACTCCTACTCATATTGAGGAATTACAATAACCTTAAGAGGAAGTGCCATTATGTAAATCTACTAAGGAAAGAAGAGTTGCAATTCTAGATGACTATGTTGTATACCTTCAAGATCATGAGTTTGATATAAGACTAGAAGATGATCCATCATCTGTCAGTTAAGCCAAACAAAGTACAAATTACCAAAAGTGGATTGATGCCATGAAGGAAGGGATAAAATCCATGAGAGACAATGACGTTTGGGATCTTGCCGAATTGCCTGAAGGTGTTAAACTAATTGGTTATAAGTGGATTTTTAAGACTAAGCGAGATTCAAAAGGCAATGTTGAAAGATATAAAGTACGTCTTGTCACTAAGGGTTTCACTTAAAAGGATGGCATTGACTATAAAGAGACTTTCTCTTTAGTTTCATTGAAAGACTCTTTTAGAATTATTATAACACTTTAACTCATTATGATTTAGAGCTCCATTAGATGGATAAAAAGACAACATTTCTCAATGGAAATGTTAATGAAACAATATATATGGTGCAACTAGAGAATTTTGAATTTGAGGAATGAAAGCATCTAGTATTGAAATTAAGAAAATCCATATATGGATTAAAGTAAGCATCCCATCAATGGTACTGAAAATTTGATCAAGTGATTTCCTCTTTTGGTTTTAAGGAAAACACTATTAATCAATGTATATATCACAAGATCAGTAGGAGTAAATTCATTTTTCTAGTGTTATATGTTGATGTTATTTTACTCGCAAGTAATGATATAGGATTATTGCATAAGACTAATAAATTCCTTTTAAGCAATTTTGAAATGAAAGATCTTATGACTGCATCCTTTATGCTAGGCATACAAATCCATCATGATTGTTCACAAGGTATATTAATCTTATCACAAAAGGCATATATCAATAAAGTACTCAGTAGATTCGACATGAAAAATTGTACACTAGGAGATACTCCTGTAGCTAAGGGTGATAAGTTAAGTATACTTCAATGTCCTAAGAATGACATTGAGAAAAAGGCAATGGAGTGGATCCCTTATACATTAGTATTAGAGAGTCTAGTGTATGTTGAAGTTTATATGCACACATTATTAGAATGCTTGGTAGATATTTGAGTAATCTTGGCATGGATCATTAGAGAGCAGTAAAACGTGTTATGTAATACATGCAAAATTATACACTCACATATTGAAGATCTGATCATTTAGAGATCGTAGGGTATTCCGAATCTGACAATATTGGATGCCTTGATAGTAGAAAATCCACTTTTAGTCATATTTGCATGATGGTTGGTCGAGCTGTATCATGGAAAAGTGTCAAATAAATACTTACAGCTTTTTCTACCATGAAGGCAGAATTCATTACTTGTTACAAGACGTCAAATCAAGGAAGATGGTTACGAAAATTTATCACCAGATTACAAATTGTTGATGGTATTGAGAGACCATCGAAAATTAATTATGATAATAAGACTACTAAACTATATTGCAAGAACAGTAGAAGTTCATCGAAATTGAAGCATATTGGCATAAAGTTTCTTATAGTTAAAGAGAGTTCAAAGTTCTCAAGTGTCAATTGAACATATTAGTACGAATCTCATGATTACGGATTCGCTTACTAAGGGTTTATCGCCCTAAGTGTTTTATGATCATATTGCTCGTATGGGTGTTATGAATTTTGATGATATACTAATATAATGGGAGATTAGTTTTTAGTTGATGTTTAATTATGTACTTCATTTTGTTATAATTAACTCATATATACTTGTTTGAATTTTCTGAAATAAAGTTCTGTGTATTCCAATTACAGTTGTGTATAGTATAGAGTATATTATGAGTTATAAAGTAGGACTTATTGGAAATAGGTATGTTAAAGATCACAGTACATGTAATTTTCGTACTATACATCCATACTTGATCTATGTCATTGATTATATTGATATCGTAATCATTGATAGGTCTTTTCATGACAAATGATGACAAAGGTTACTTTGATCCTATATTGACGTGATTGATGGACCATATTTTTTGAAGATAAAACTTAGTATAGACGGTAAAAATTTAAGCTCATAAGAACTTTACAATATACAATTGTTAGGTGATAAATGTGACCCAAGTGAGAGATTATTATAATTTTGTGGGTCACTATATCAATCAAATATTGTTTACTATCTAATTAAATTGAGGAGTTAAGCTGATAAATAAAAGTGATCATTTGGTTGATGAATAAATAAATAAAGCTTACAAACTCATCTCTATGGACATTTGGTATGAGCCCAATGTGTAAAATCCCAAATATTTTATTTTACCTGCTGTTATGGGTCATAGTAAAGTATAATAATAAAGCCTATATATATTATATTATATTATATTATATATATATATATATATAGGGTTAAGATCCTTAGTCTAGTAATGTATATTTAGGGATTTGTCTCTATTTTTTCTCGTATTCCATTATTAAGAAAATTAAGAACAGGCATTACCATAAACTAGAAGGTCATAACCTTTGAGGAAAAACTATTTTTATGGATTTAGGTATGCTTCCGCATATGTCTAGATTATATATTGTTTATGCATTAATTGTACACGTAAAATCCTATGTATTTATGGAAATCTAAAATTTTTCTTGTTTCCAACAGGCAGTTGCTATGAATGTTTTGGAAACTTATAATAATCTCAAGTTTGATTTACTTTACGGGAGTGAGTAAGATGATAACAATTCTGATTGTTATAACGATCAAGTGAAGGACCTATCTAAGTTATTATGAGTAATTGATTTAGTTACAATTACTGATGAGTTTTAAAAAACCTCATTTTAGTTTATGTTTCCTAGATATAGTCGATATAAGTTGTTATTTGGAATATGGCTCATATGAGCTATTGTTAAATTTCTAAGATTATATGAAATTACCTTTTGTGAGAATGGGCAGATATCATTCATATATGTGGTTGAAATAGGGTTTTGAGTTTTTGTATACTCATATTGTGATATAAGTAAATAACGGATTATTTGCGTCATTCAACAATCATGGAAAATCCACAGATAGACGTATTACATTGCGGTGCAAGAGGACCCCAATTTGTTTTCTAACTTTCCGTTCTCCCACAACCCCAGCCCCCATACCAAGTCTTAAGGCAACACAAACCCTGAGAAACGCCATGGTTATTTTGGGAAGATGGATTAAATACAGATCCAGGCTCATAAACACAAACAAGTGTCTTCTTTTCCTTTTTGCACCGATCGTATTTCACGACTCTTCTGCCTATGTGTTTTGTACTTAATTTCATCATAAACTAAATTGTTTAGTGGCGTTTTAACTATTTCTTACGGTTAGTTGATTTATAACTTGGTTATATTTCATAATTTGTAAATTTATTAGTTGGCCACCAATACTTTCATGAATAAAATCTAAAGAAAGAACTTTAAAGGCAATTGTGTAGTTTAAATAATTTTGAGATCCATGTTCTTAACATAATTTATATTAATTTTTATAGCATAGGCGTATACATGAAATTGATATCAATTAGGTTAATTAAATTTGTTCGAGGGATTTAACTGTATAACTAGCAATTATAAATAAACAATGTTGTTGCTATAATGGGGATTACCAGAATTCGAAAGGGAAGTACTCGTTATGGATCTAGTTAAAATCCTAGTAACTAATCGATAATATATATACATACATACATAGAGGCTAATTTAACTTACAAATGGATAACTTAGCCATGACCTCACGCATTTAGTTTACTAAGTCTCTTGCTTTGGTGACATTTTCATATTAATTAGATTATCTTACACAATAAGGTGCTTGAAAATTCTGATTCAATTTCTAGCTAAAAACAAATTTGTCATGGTCTAATAATTAGTTTATAGTATCTAAGGACAACCTGATTCTTAGTTTTTATTACTATAATGCATGACTAAGTCTGCTTGTCAATATATTTTTATCAAAATTTTTCTTGAAAGTAACTTGCACACCACTCATGAAAGAAATACAATGTTTACATGTAAAAGCTAAACTTTCATTTGAATTATTATATGTAATTTTTAAGTACTTTTAATCTTTAACACACGAATAATAGATAAAGTTTATTTAATGCTTAATAAGGCGTTTTAAGGCGTAAAAATGGGACCATTATTGTTGAAGTTGATCTAGTGCTGGTCTATCTATGATGAGCTTAACAAAATTCGACCATCATTATTAAGTGTAAAGGGCAAAGAAGCATGTTAGTAGATGAGACCATCTTTCACCTTAACATCTCCATAATGTGTATTCAGAGTTAGCTTGTTGATTTGTGACGTTATGGACGAAGGCACCTGACTAAGACATCTACTTATGGCCTTTAAGCAATAATCCCACCTTCATTTTCTCGATGACGACTTGTCTTATTTTTTAAGCTACTGTTGATTAACTGAAGATGATGACAAGATGTTTTAAAAAGTTTGCACAAGCATTTGGACAGAAAGTTTATTATGTTAATTTCTAAATGGATCCAACAATGCTTATGATGAGCTAACATAGGCATGGATTCCCAGAGCTACAGACCTTGGGACTACCTACTTGTCCTAATCTTCGACTATACAAGTCAGTAAGCTACCAGCCCGACCATATGTTAGATAACATATATTCATTAGTACTGATATGCTACGTGTTTTGAATAAGTAGTAAGTAAC
Source organism: Lumnitzera racemosa (assembly GCA_024138005.1). NCBI lineage: Eukaryota > Viridiplantae > Streptophyta > Magnoliopsida > Myrtales > Combretaceae > Lumnitzera > Lumnitzera racemosa. Next base: position 75,878,500 of record JAMXBC010000004.1, on the reverse strand, counting down.
TATTGATGATATTCAAACACACATGAAACTAATAAGAGGTTTGTCTTTTTAAAAATAAAATTACTATCTATATTTTCACATGTTAGAGTTTTATTGATATTTATATGCTACAAATTCATCCATATGACATGTTAGCATGATTGAAGATCTTTAGTTTAGTGGATATTCCCTTCTAAATAACGTCGAGCATCACTGCTTCCAATCTTACTTATATGTACAATCTAGGATCAGTGTCAGCGTTATATGAAAGGATAGTCTCTCGAATGTTGACAATGACAAACAGCTATTGAGCTTACAAGACAAATGAATATTGATAGATTGCTGATTAACAATGGAGGAAGAGTCATCCGTGCTAAATATCAATAGATTGCTAAGATATAGGAATCTTATATGCCAAAAACAGCGTTTTCTTGTTTTAGAGAAGGATGGTGCTGGGTGCAATCAAGTATTTTACATGATTGAGTCAATTTGGTGGTCCCAATCGCAAATTGTCAGCATGTTTCATTTTGGTTAAAAAAGTCGCCTATAGACGGTCCCTCTAAATCATGATTATGGCTTGCTGTTAATGAGCAATGTACATGTACATTTGCAACACCAAGGATGTAGAGATAGTTTGAATAACTCTTCACCTAGCCTTAAGATGAATCATCTTTCCAGCCCATTGAATGCACATATTTCACAATATGAATAATAGCAAAGCTTCTACTACTTTAGGAGAATAATCTTTGCATAATTTTGAGCTACCACCATGAACACACCCACTACAAATTATGGCCACAAAGCCAATCGCAACCTCGCTAGAAGAAGAGTCAAAGCATCAACAACGTTAAGTTTAACACACATACCTATTGGTGCTTTCCAAAAGAAACAACTACTGGTTTGATGATATTCTTCTCTCAAATTTGTGTACTCCCATTACATAGAGCTTCGGCCTTGATTAATGGGCCTCCTAGGAGAGGCAGTTGCCATGGCAAGATTGGAATGATGGCTTAAGTGACATGAATTTGTATATCATTCTCTATGGATTATGGTTGTTGCTTTGATGCCTTTTCAGCTAGGATTTTAACCTCCAATAAGGCTCTTTAGGCTGTATGAGTGGTATCAAGCACATCAAGTTATTTTCAAACACCCTTTTGCATCTTTCTTTCCATATTCTCTACGTAACTGTACAAATCTTTACAAAGTGGGTAGCTTTTTTCTTCTTATTAAGATCTATCCCATCCATACATAACTTTAACCATACATATAATGTTAACACGTTCTCTATCTCAATTCACATGCCTAAAATAGTTGACCAAACATGTAAGGTCTAAGGACAATGCAATAGTACATGCTCAATATATTCCTCATTATTACAAAACTTGTGCAAATTATACAATGTTTCTACACTTAAGATTACACCTTGTTGGTACTACATCATTAATTGCTCTCCATAAAAATGTTTAACTTTTGGCAACCATGGACTATGCCAAACTTGGCTTCAAAAACCTTTCTCAATTTGCTGTGATCATGAGGCACCTGTAATTTGGTGGCAAGAGTTGCACTTGATGAAATTATATGTTAATTTGACTATACACTTCCTTGTCTTCTCATGTAGCCAAACGAGGCAATTATGCATATTAAGAAATGACAATGGTATCTCTAAAATAGCTCTTACTGAGTTTCTATCAAACCATCTATGCAATTCCTAAATTTTCCATGATCTTAAATGTACATCAATTAAGTCAATGACAGTCAACATTGGTTTAAACATATTTGATTTGAAGGTTAGTACTTGATTTTCTAAGTTTAGAACACAATTATTAATACTTGCTTGTATCCTTTCCCCACTCCCTACTTACCACAAAGCTCGTTTTGTAAGGCGATCCCTACCATGAAAAATACTTGTCCATACCCAAGAGCCTTTGGACAGCTTAGAAACTTATAGAAAAGAGGTGTTTAGAAAGTATATACCTTTGAGTACCCTTACCCACAATTCACTCTCATTTGTTGCCACCCTTCAAGATAATTTACTAAGAAGAGCAAATTAAAGGCACACAAGTCTTTGCAATCGAGTCCACCCTTTACCTTAAGAAGTGTGATCTTGTCCCAACTCTACCAATGGATCTTCCTCTCTTCAGTATGTTGCCCCTACCAATATTAAGCTACAAGGGGGGGCTTATCTCTTTATACCATTTGGTTGTGAATTTGAAGCAGCTCATAAAAAATGTTGGAATAGCCCTTGTGATAGTCTTGAGACATCCCTTCTTATTATAGATAACAAGAACCTCTCTTAACTCTTCAACTTTACATAGATCCTATCTTTCACAAATCATAAAGCCTTTGTTTTGTTTTCACCCAAAATTGTTGGTAAACCTAGATGTTTGCCTAAATTGGATGAGACTAGGACTTGCAAAGTAGTTGCGACCTCCTCTAACAACCTTTGAGGGGGTGTTGTTACTAAAGTAATGACTTGAAATCTAAAAATTAGCTCTCCAATTGAAGGTAAAACAATATTCCTACAAAATATCTTTCAAGACCCTAGTGTTTGCTGCATTTGCTTATATGAAAAACAAAGAGTCATAAGCAAATAATAAATGTGGAAGAATAGGACAAGAATGCATAATTGTCATTCTTAAGAGCCTACAATCTTAAATTGCTCTTAATATTTTGGGACAAAACATCATCTACAAAGATGAAGAGGTAAGGCAACAGTAGATCTCCTTACCTAAGACCCTTGCTTGGGAGGACTTGACTTGCCATTTTCGCATTATCCTATAGGAGATTAACCTAACGCATTCCATCACCAACCTAATCCGAATGTTAGAAAACCCAAGCTTTGAAAGGACTGCTCATAAGAGGTCCTATTTGACTCAATCATAGGCTTTGTTCATGTCGAGCTTAAGGCCACAAACGAAAAAAGATTCAATAAATGTTACACACCATATGTATATGTACAAGTGACGTGTAAATATCAATAAATATTGACACAAATATTAATGGTAAAAATAGTTTTCAAATTCATTACCCTACGTGATATTTACATACTGCATATGTATAACACATAGCATATATTACCTACTAAATCGTTTCTCCCATCGAACACATTTTTCTTAGGTTTTTTGGTTCTAAGAAAGTGGAATGCTTTATGAGCTACAATGACATTATCGTAAATGACCTAACTTGAGACAAACACACTTTAGGGTTTTGGGATGAGACTCTAAAGAAAAGGTTTAAATAGTTAACTAGAACTCTTGAGATAACTTTATAGATAAAATTACATAGACTAATTAACCTAAAGTGCTTGACTTCACGAGGGAAGTAGTTCTAGGACTGAGGACAAGATCAATTACATTAAAAGATAAGGGAACAATACTTGTGCGAAAGAAGCATGGACCATATCCACTATGCTAACACCTACAATGTACCATTAGCATTGATAGAAAGCACTCAAAAAGTCATCAAGCCTTGGGCCCTTTAGAGCTCCCAATTGGAAGGCAGCATGTTTTATTTCATTGGCGAATACTGGTTTGCTAAGATTTTCATTCATTTTAAGTGTAACTAGCAGGGCCACTAAATTTAGTATATTACCTTAGCTTCTTCCTCCATCTAATCTAAACAAATCTCATAAAAACTATGAAAGGTTCTCATGTCTGCCTCCTCCTCTTCTTCTACCTAGTTTACATTCTCATCCTTCAATCTTAAATTTTGCTTAGTTGGAAACACATTAAATTTAACTAATGGAAAAACCTCGTGTTTCAATCTCCCTCTTTAAGCTAGTTCATGTTAGATCTCTAATGCCAAAACAATTCTTCCCTTTTCCACAAAAAGGTGTAACTTCTCAATAAATCATTTTTCTTTTTCCCTATCTACCTTAATATCCCACTTTTAAACCTTTAAAAGCTTATGTTGAACACGTCTAATCACAAATTTGTTATTGGGAAATGTGTTTTGACCCCAATTGAGTGATTTTTATTTGCATTGCTTCAAGTTAAAACTAAAGGGGAAGGGATGTCTATTGGAAGGTGTTACGCCCCGAAAAGGTAGAGTTGTAATAGTCCCACTGTGTGAACCATCCTAAAATAAAAATTATCCTTACAGTTGTTATCCTTGACTTAATTCATACTAAGCGTACTCGACCCTACCTCTTTGAAGCGTCTAATTTGATACCTATTTAATATAAACCTGTGGAGTCATTCTTTAAAATAATTTGTCAAAAATAAACTTATAATTTGACCTTATAAAAGAGTAACAATAAATCCCATAGGCACCTGCATTTCACATACAAATCAAAATATTGAAAACTACTAAGTTTTTTGAGAAGTCTTATATAGTTTTCCTTGAAAGATAAAAAGTTAATAGTAAGGGCAATAACCAACCATTTCTTGTTGCATCTTACTCCCCATCCCAGTTTACTAGTGTTCTAATGTTAGGTAAGCACTTGTAATCCATTTGAGACCTATAAAACAAACTATAAGGGAATGAGCGAAAACTTGCTCAATAAGTGGGGCGGAGACAAGAATATGCATTCAGCGCATCATAAATAAGATTTTCAACCAAGTCGGTTAGATGCAATGCATGTATAAGCAAATGCCATTACACGACGTTATTCGGTCCATTATGAGATTAGAGAAATTATGCATGCTTTAATCCTGGTTGAGGAGATTGACGTCACATACTTACAATTCGAAACCAAACTAGAGCTTGTGCAATAGAGAATACCCTCTTCCCGTGACCACCTTCGAACCACAACCCCTAACCTTGCCACAACCTCCTATCCTATTACTTAGTTCGGTTAAGGGTAGGGAAATGATCGTTTTAGTTATACACATCGCAGAGAGTTCGTGTTTAGCTCGAGAATCCTAGTGGTTACTCCTATTGGGTTACAATGCATATCAGGTTAGATGTTAAGCCCAGTTTGAGTGAGATTATTGTTAGAGTGATCAACCAAGGTCAAAAAATTCAAGCATAATAATATTCACAAAACAACCATATCTTGGAGCCTAACTCTCATTACAGCAAATTAGAACCCAACCACAAGCATTGCATATGCATAAACAGCTAGCTATAATCATAAGCTAATACATACTAAAGTCCCCAGATATTCTGAAATAATATCCTAAAATGCTGTAAAGCATTGATCCTACTTACCTGTACCGAAGCTCACTTCTACAAATCTAGAACGTTAAGGCTTTACTCACTCGGAAATCTTATATATATATATATATATATATATCAAAGCTCATATTCAGTTCTCATAAGATTTATGAATACGTTAGGGTTTTATCTAGTATTTAGTTGAGATATTATTTATATTACGTTTTAATTACGAAAAGATTATCGTAAGATGATATTTTCAGAAATATTACGAAAAACATCTATTTTATTACCTAAAGTGATTCAATTTTGGTAAGGTTAATAACGTAGAGTTTATATAAACTCAACTAGATGGATTACGTATTCGTTTGAAAAATTGTCACTAAAGGGTATTTTTACTTCTAGTATATAGATAAAACTGTATAGAAACTAATATCCTATTGATATCGTATTCTATAATGAAAAGAATATTTTTATACAATTTTGCAACAAAATATAATAAATCATATATACTCAAATTTTACGGAAGTAATGATATTAAATTTGTAAGAATATAAAGTTCAATTTTTAGTAGTTCTAGTAAATGATTAATACTAGGGATCTACTCATTTTGAGAATCAATGCTAGTAATATATGAGTCTTATAGCTCTCAATATTCTAGGTTTATAATTCGAAAAAGAATGACATGATACAGATAAAATACTCTATTTAGAAAAATGAAATACTGGACATCTTTTTTTCTATAACTATTAAATATCAATAAAAAAACAATATTTATAATTATAAAAACAAAGTTACTTGAAAGTATTAAGTCATCTTTTCTTCTTCTTCTTCTCTTCCCTTTTTTTTCCTTCTTCTTCTTCTTTTTTCGTTTTTTTCTTTCTTTTTCCTTTTTTTTTCTCTCCATTTCTCTTTTTCTCTTTTTCCCTCTCCTCTCTTTCTCTCTCGCCCCCCTCTACTAATTATGATTTGTGAAGCTCACAAATGGCTTTTGTAGCCATGAGTTTTTCATCGCCATTCAAATGGCAGTTAACATATTTCTTTCTTTTTTTTAAAGTTATATTATATATTATATTTTACTTAATATTTATCCTATCTTTAAAACTATTCAAAAAATATTTCATTTATTTATCGTCAATAATTCATAGTGGTAATTTCTTTTTTCTCACATATTATTATTTTGAGTAAATTTTAACGTAATTATTAATAAAAATATTAGTAACATATAATATATAGTTAAGTTATATTAATTATTTGGAACTTATTTATATACATTTTATACGACATTTTACTACTAATATTAATTATCAAGATTACGTAGTTAATTCTAAAAGATTTATCCTAAGCTATATATAAAATTACGAAACTCTACGTTATAGCAATTAGGCCCGATAAATTTAATATTTGTAAGAAAGTTTCATCTAAATAAGCTTAAATTAAAATATTAAAGCTATACAATTACTCCGTTTAAATTTTCTCTTAATTATGAGAATTTAACTTAATTCCATGAATGTTATTACAAATCATAATTTCTTGAGTATATCTCAAGTATTAAAATTTTCAATTAATTTCTTATTAATTTATATGATTATATATCTATATCTAGATGTAATTCAGATATTCTTACACCTATGAATATTTTCAATCAATCTAATGAAGTAGGGATATTCGGCTAATTAGGTTTATACTGATTCAATTACTTTTACATATTATCTCGTATTATTAATAACATTATTATACTCATTATTCTATTATCAAGATTCATTTTCTCGTAGTTACTAATAATAATAATATAAACTATTTTACCCATATTGACCTAACTATATATATATACTACTGGAAAGCTAGCAAGTCAAAGTCATGTGGCATTATGTAATATATATTTTTAAACTTTTAGGTTAATATACGGGTATAATTATTATTTATATCAAGTATACTCATAAAAATACATATATATTCACATGGTAAATTATGCTATATTATCTCATTTTATAACTTAATTAACTTATCTTTAAATGTTTGTCGCATTCTGAGCTCGATTTTAGGAGTTCCAAGCAATTTTAAAGTATATTAAGTAATCATGCTTCTAGAGGCAAAATTGGGATTTTAGATAATTATTTTCAAAATCTAAATTCACCAAGTCACTTTAACTAACTTTCCTATCTTAGTCGTAAAGTTTAGGCTCAAATGGATAACTTTTCCTGAAAGCTCTAAATTTAGGTATGATTGCCTTAAATTCAACTTTAAAGTCTCATATAAAGTAAATTCTCATTATTTTGATTATATTCTTGATATTTTTATTATATTATAGATTTTCAAATGCACGGGATTTCCTTGATTAGGGTTATCATGTTTCTCGTAAGTTTCTAACCTAATCAGTTTATTTCCTCGAATGCCTTCAATTTTGACCATAATTGTACAAGAATAGGGCTTTCAGATGTTCATGCCTTGATTTCTAATTTATGGGATATTACAAAAGGTTCCTCATTCCATGCATCTTTTATAATTTTTCTTCAATTCTCAAAGGTAGTTTACATGTTCTCAAATCTGAACACTTTCCTACCTTTCTTATCATTGAAGTAGGAATCCAGAACGAATGCAACATGATCTAACCTAATCATTTCGCTATGTATAACTTGAGTCCTTAGATATTTTTCAATCCACTTTGAGATCTAAGTATTCTATCAATTTTTTCTTTTTACTCACCCACCATCATCCTTCTTGTTTAACTAAGTAAAACATAGCCCTTAGAATCCTAAATCATTTAGATTAGTATTCATTATCATAGCTACAAATTTCTCCAAAAGTCTTCCGTCATTTGGAATGCCTCCTTCCTTCTCATAATTGAATAAAACGTCATTAAAGTCACTAAAGCAAAGCTAAGGAGAGGTGTTAGAAGCTTTAAAGGATTCTAATGTGCTCTACAGCGCATATCTATATATAAGATTTGGGTCAACATAGATCCAAGAGATATGGGAGAATAACAATGTGTCCTATAGATACATAATAGATCTTATGTGAATTTTGTTATAACTATGGATCTTTACTTCAACTTCATTAGTCTACCACAAAGCTAAGCCTCCGAAGTGCCTTAAAGGAGGAACATAGAACTCATTACTATATCTTAGCCTTCTTATGCATAGTTTTCTACTTTTGCTCCTAGTCTCATAAAAAAAATATTGGGGTTATGCTTATTTATTATATCCCATAAGTGTTGAACTGTTAAGTTGGATCCCATTCCTTGGCAGTTCTAGCTAAGGAAAACCATGGGCCTTATATGGTTGATTCTGGCTAACTACCATAGATGTCTAAGAGATCATCCATACTGGTGATTTGTACATTGAAAAAACGGTCCAAATTTAAGTTCATATTCTAAGTGGGGGGATTAACTGTTCTTGGCTCTACAACTGTCTTTCTTAGCTTCCTTTTATACTAAGATGGTGATTTTCTTACTCTAAGCAAACTTTCTTGATTCCCTTCATTAAATTTCAATTTTTTAGAAGGGCCATAATTCAAATCATTTGCAAGCATCTTGATTACTAAGGTTTTTTGGGCTAAAATAAGTTGAAAGGGATGAGGCTTTTAGCATTGATAAAGTCGTTGGAGTTGTAGGGGTTAAGTCAAGCAATTCAATGATATACATGTTAGAGGGATTGAATCCAGATAGGGGAATGCGTATAGATAAAGGCCAATGTGTTTGTAGAGGAATGTGTAGGATGATAGGCATAGTTAGGGAGGGTTGGTGTGAGAAGCAACAAGGGGTAATGATTCTATCGAGACTAATCACTTCCTTCTGTTCTCCAAGGTTAGGGGTAGGTGTTTGGCACGTAGTACTAGTGGGTATGTCCACCAAAGTTCACAGTTGATTAGAGGCTAGTAAGGAATGAACTGTATGGCTTGATGCTTCATTAGTATGTTAGGTAGGTTGGCTCTTTTGAGAGGAGTATAGATATTTGATTGTAACTTAGCTAGATGCCTTTGTGAACTAACTTTCTCCACGCTAACTCTACATTCTCTTAGCAATTGTATATTCTTCGTACGACCTGGTCCACTAAAGGCTACCTCCAAAGCATTTTGTACTCCATTTGATGACAATCTTGAAAAGATTCCAAAATGATGGCATGTAAAAAGGAAAAAAATAAAAATAAAAAGCAAGATGTGCATGGCTTGGAGCTACAATTAATTTTTCTTATACACATTGTAAGTGTTTTTTTTTCCTTTAGATAGTTGATTCTTTATTTCATATACGTATAAAATGAATCAACTTAATAAACCTCAATTGAATATTTTTAAAATATTTCAAATGGGATAGTATCACATTTACCATTTACATTTTACTCATGTTTTCAATTTTACACTTTAACTATCAATAAAGCCATTATCCCTCTAGCATTCTATCAATCATCTTATATCCATCATAAACTCTCTAGATATTAGATGTATTTATAACCCCTATCATCACCAACCAAAAAAAGAAAAAAGAAAAAACACCAATTATTTCCATGAATCATCCTGTCCATTCTTACCTCCTCATTATCATATAAGAAATGAAAAATAGTAAACAAGCCACCTTATTATGGGGTTGCCTTAATAATCTTCCTATAAAATTTCTAGATATTGCAAAGCTATTGTAATCTTCGTGATTGTTATAAATTCATCATCATTGGTGCTCAATGTCAATCTAGACAATTGAACCACCTATCTCATTCTATTTGTTGAATATCTTATATTTTCCAACAAAGTTGAACCTAGAAAATATTGTCTTTGCTTCACAATTTCTCATCATCAAACCTCGTAACTATCACAAGTCATTTCTATTAATCTCTATGTAGAAATCAAAATTTTGATCTTCTTCACTAAACCATTGATCATAAACAAAAAATTGGTGTGACTTGCCCCCTCCTTCTTTTTCATCTAACTCTTTTTTTTTTCTTTTTTTTTTTTGTTCTTCCGTCTTTTTAAATTGTAAGGCTAGATTTCATTACTATCATAGCCATATTAAATGTTGTAGGGCAACATTGGAGTGTCAAATTAAGGAAAATGAAATATATATGATTATGCAATAGGTATTCTTAAGAATCAAAAGTAAATATATACTTGTAACAGAATAGCTTATTGAAGTTCTAGAGAAAAAAGTATTGTAATTTGTGTACAATGTGCCAAGATACTTTTAATGTATTTATGGATATTATTTATAAAAGGTAAGAATTTATTGTGTTTATATAGTTTTTTATTGGTATATATTTTACAATAAAATCCTATAAATAATTAGAGTATGTATGGAATTATAATAAAGGTATATTATTAGTAAGATTCCATTACATTGTATTATCTAAAAGTTGTCCTTGGTTAGATAAATATTTAGAAGAAACATAGATATTTAGACCAGTACTTTGTATAACTAAAGTCATTCTCACTGGACCAAGGGAAAGAGATTTAAGTTATATAAGTAGGTATCTAAAGTTAAGTAGATACACTGGATATGACCCGCTAATAAAGAATACCACATATTTAATGTCATTGGTCCCTCTTCTAAATAAACGATTATAAATAATCTCTAAACTTGAAACCTTCATATATCCTATATATGGAATTTTGAGTTTTAATTCCGTTAAACACAATCTTTATTTGGATTCTAAATAATATAGTTATAGGGTGCGACATGAAATATAGAGAGGATAGTAATGAGTTAAGATAAAATTCATTACTCTTTTAGATTTAGGAGTCAATATCTAGGGCAACTTGGTTAAAATAATAGTAACTTGTAAGCCCATAGCCATGGCAAGTATTATTGAGTTTAATCAGGATATCATTTGATGAAGATATTTAATTAAGTAGTAATCGACTTATAGTAACTTCTCGTTCACACTTTTTCTGTTATATTAAATGATCAATAGCTATTGCTAGACGGTTACCTTGGTATATGTTTAAATAGACATTACCTTCGTATATAGAAATCTAAATAATCGCATAGTATCGCATGATTAATGGGAGCAAAATTTTGACAAGAAATTTTAGTAGATACTAAAATTTTGTCAATATTTATTTCAAAGTTAGAATAAATTGATGTAAATTAATAAATTGAAAGCAATTTATTTTATCGCATAATATATATCTATGGTTAAGTGTCTTTTAAAGGTTATGTATTTTATTATTACCTTTTTCTTGTAAAAGTAGATGGAATTTATTAATTTTATGTTTAATTGACATTGAAAAGTTCATGGCAATTGAAAGGACATGGAATTTATTAATTCCATATTTAATTGCAATTGAAAAGTTCATAGCAAATGAAAAGGTAGTCTACCATCAATTCCATGTTTAATTATTATGCAATTGAAATGTTGTGGCAATTGAAAAATTCATGAAATAAAAGGTCTCTTTTATTAATTTTAGTTAATGTTTAAAAGAGATAAAAACAGGAAAAAGAGTTTAATGATGATTTTCTATTTAGAGAATTACTAAAAGAAAAGATAAAAGAGAGATATAACATTTTGCTTCTTAGTTTTTTCTATTTCTATTTCTAATCATAATTATTTAGCAATATAAAGGATTAGAATTTGTTTTTGTTAACGTGTGTATGAATACCGCTAGTGGGACTACATTTGGAGTCTTTGTAATGAACGCATTTTAAAACAACAAATCGAATTTAGATTTCAACTGAACTCCATCCCCAAGAGAAGACGGTATTTCTCATCAAGGAAAAGGTAGTTTTATAATCTTTTATTAACATATATATATATATATTACATGTTACACATAAATCTTAGGATAAGTTTTATAGTAATTTTTATTTCCATAGTGTTCTTTCTGATCTATAAAATTTAACAGTGGTATGAAAGCAACTTATGTAACATGTAAGATATATATTGGTATTAACCTAATTTAATTCATAGAATAATTGTTATGATTTTGATGGGATTAATTTATTCATGCTTGCATTATGGTTTTGATGTGAAACATAAGATCATTTGCTTTCAAATCGAAAATGTCTAATCTTTTATAAGTGTAAATAGTTGTTTGATATCGATAGTGTTTATTGATCCATGGACTGAGAAATTTCATAAATAATTTTTTTTTATGAGAATTTAGTCATAGTAATCCTAAGTGTATAGATCTAGATTATAATAATTATTTTGAATCAATTGTTAATATGGTTTATGTTATTTATAGAGGTATTAGTACTTATACATGATCATGGGCCTATGCATGACAGGTTTTTGTGTGAATAATTATAAATTTATTAAATAGGGCCTGCATGTCCTTCAAACAGGTTAAGTTCGAAAAATGGATGTAATTTTACTTTTCTTTTGGTCTGCGTACTCATAGATAAAATGTAAATTGAGTATATGCAGGTCTATAAATCCAAATTTAAATTCCATTTGTACTCTGTTTTCTAAATATTTTATAGAAAATTACTTTTAGTATTAGAAACAGAAGATTGGAGGTTTTACTCGAGACATAAAGAAGTTTAAAAGGCCAAAGACAAGCTGCATCCAAGTTAATGGCTTTTGGTCCCATGACCTTCTAGTGGGGGCCTAGCCTTGACCCATATTTTTTTTAGTCGAGTCATGATCATTGTATTATTGTTTTATTTATTTTACATATGCAAGTATTGTTAATGATCGACAATAGTATACATGATTGGTGAAAGTTGTGGGCTCACATTAAATAACTATAATTTTTAAAATTTATTACTGGGTTGACTTAAATTGAATTATTGATTTGTTAACTCGGCTAAGGCCAACAATGTAATGGGTAGGTATTGGATTTTAAAGTTATACATTAAAAGAGTAGTCCAATAGAAAATCCAAAAGTTGTATAGTTTTACAATTGGATAGTTAATTAAGGCCTACCTAAAATAAAGTAATATGTAGGTACAACTCAACTGTATGCATATTAATTTTATTTGGGATTTTAGATCTACTAAAAAACCTTCCAATGGGTTTTTCAAATCTAATAGAGGGGGCTATTAGATTTGAATAAAATAGTGGGAGATATTTTAAAAGTCATTTTATAAAATAAACTCATAAATGCTAAACTTTGCATCTATTTTAAAGATCTAAAATGACAAATGGCAAATAGCAATAATAACATTTCGCTACGATCCATTCTTTATAAAGACAATATCCTTACTAGACCAAATTTCCTTAACTGGTTAAGGAACTTGAAAATTGTCCTTAAACATGAAAGGAAATTATATATCTTAAAAGAGAAAGAAATTAAAAAGCTAAGCAAGAATGCCACCATAGAAGAATATGAGTAATATCAGAAATACTTGAAGGACTCTAGTTGATAAGGATTAAGGACTGATTACATACTTTTGAGCCTAAAGGCTCTCTCGGGTGGTTCTCCAAGCTGTTCATGGTAAGTTAAGTACCAAGGAGTAGTGCTTGTCTCAATCCGATCTACCGAGCTACTTGGCTCTCCATGCCATCCAAGGTATTGCTAAGGTGACTAACCAACGTGTGGAACTGAACCCTCCACTATGTATTAATCCAAGCGCTAAACCTGAATACAACAATCTCCATGGTTTCGAGGCCAAGCTGACAACTATCAGGAGCTGACCAACTGAGGCTGACCGGAATGTAAGCCGTTCCTAAGCTAACCCCAGTCTTGTCCCAACAGTCAAGGTGCCAAACTTCCAATGTCGAACCAACCTGAATAGAGGCCCACCCCTACTCGGTTCACTATACTCTTAGAATCACAAAGTAAAATGCGTGCATGGTCTTTTCTGATAACCATATTGTCCTTTTTAATAGAAAACATTAGCTGCACACAATTTCATATTTTCTTTGTAAATTATTTCCCTTCTTTTTAGCAAATAGGTATCCATTTTTGTAATTTTCCATAACATAGACCTTACCCTAATAGGGAGTTATAAATAATCACATAATGTAATAGCCACAAAAAAAAGAAGAAAATACAGAAGAATATACTGAACTTTTGACCTTCTCTTGAGCTAAGTGTCCTCTTACTTACTCCTAAGCTACTCTTATCTAGCTTATTCGAGCATAGACTAGTGGCTGGTGACCTTCGATTATACTTGTGCGTCATATCAAATATGACTTAAGATCATGTGAGGCGTTGGTGCGTCATATCCTTCGTCAATGTACGGGAACCCCTACTCACCCCCGACTATCATTTCTTTTTCAAGCCATCTTATAGCTTAGACCCATCCTTTTGGTCATACATGATATTGGGTTCGTATGATAGGGGTATCATCTTGGTATCAAAGCCTAGCTACATTCGAAGCTGCATTTTGCTACTATGCTCTTTTGATAGTTTATCACTGCTCTCGTGTGATAGGGGTTTTATTGTTCGCATTGGAGTTTGGTAGCTAAATAGTGTTTTGTACTCTGTTTTCCCCCTATTTTCGACATGCAAAACAAAGTATGGTTGACTATTCATTTGATTATTGTTGTAAAGTAACCATCAATGTCAAAGGATGTACGAGCCCTAAGAGTTGAAGAATTAAGGATGCGCATTCCAAGTTTCTCTAGTAATAGTGATGTTAAGGACTACCTGAATTGGGTATATAAGATTGAAAAGCAATTTAAATACCATGAAGTGCCTGATAATGTGAAAGTTAGACTTAATGTATTGTAGTTCACTGGTTATGTCACCTTATGGTGGAAAAACTTGCAAGCTACTAGGAGAAGGGAAGGAGAACAAGAGATTAAGAGTTGGGATGATATGAAGAGATTCATACGGAGAAGGTTTGTGCCAAGCTATTATCTATAGGATGCCTTCAAGAGACTATAAGAACTAAGATAAGGAGGATTGAGTGTAGAAGCCTACGTTAAGGAATTCCAGATGCTAATGATCCGATGCGAAGTTATAGAGCCCAAAGATCAAACTGTGTCTCGATTCATTAGTGGATTGAAGTATGAGACTGGAGATGTCCTAGAAACGCTGGACGTTAGAACACTTGATAATGTAATCTGAGCTGCCTAGAGGATAGAAAGGCACCAAATAGGAAGATTCTGATCACCCATTAACCATCCTAGCAGTAACTAACCTATTTTGAGTAGACCTGTATGAACGGAACCAAGCAAGGCCAATGATACCCAACCTGCTCAGACTACCCAAGCCAAGGAAAAGGAACCCCCGAAGAAGCTCGAGAAAGGCTAGGGTTTAAGGAGGAAGATGAGTGAGATCAAGTGTTTCAAATGTCAAGAATTTGAACACATGGTTGCTCAATGCCCAAACAGGCGAACAATGGTGATTCGAGGTGAAGTGCAAACTATTGAGGTCAACAATACTGATGAAGAAATAGAGGTGCTAAAAGAAGATGGACAAGTCAAGCTATCTAATGAGGAAGTCATCTACAACGAGGAAGGGAACTTCATGCCAACCGTTTTAGTGTTAAGGAAGATAATGAGTGTCAATCCCGTGCCAGAAGACAAGCAGAGAGAAAATCTCTTCCATATTTGATGTAAGGTAAATGAATCACTATGCGCGTTGATCATTGACAATAGGAGCTACACCAATGCAGCCTCTGTATTTATGGTCTAGCAGTTGAAATTGTCAACTATACCCCACCTGAAACCTTACAAGCTTCATTAGCTTAGTGATAAGGGAGCCATACAAGTGAACAAACAAGTTTCTGTACTGATTTCTATTGGCAAGTATCGAGATGAAGTGCTTTGCGATATGCTACCTATGAATGCATCCCACCTTCTACTTGGACAACCATGGATGTTTGATCGAGCAATTATATATGAAAGTAAGAGGAACACATGTTTTGTAAAGCATGAACAAAGAAGGTTGAAATTGAGTCCCATGACTGCCAAATAGGTAAAAGTCATGCAGTTCTAGCTTAGCCGAACCCTGAAGAAGGAGGCTTTGGTATTAACCCAAGCCAAACTAAAAAGAGAAATGGAGTTGGAGGGACCGACTTTTCTGCTTGTCGAGAGGCCTCTAGAGATGAGACCTGGGGAGGAAGAGCTGCTGACCGAAGTAAAAACCATATTGGAGGAATTTTCCAATCTGTTTCTAAAAGAGCTACCAAACGGCTTGCCCCTAATCTAAGGTGTCAAGCATGCAATTGACTTGCAGCCAAGAGATGCACTACCAAATAAGACTACTTATAAGCTGAACACCAAACAGGTTGCCAAGTTGTCAAGGCAAGTAGATGACCCTATGGAGAAAGGGTATGTACATGAGTCCCTTAGCCCCTATATCGTTCCAACCTTATAAATGCTAAAGAAAGATGGTTCTTGGAAAATGTATGTAAATAGCCAATCAATCAATCAATCAATTGAATCACCATTAAGTACAAGTATCCCATACCTACATACCTAGGCTCAATGACATGCTAGATGAGTTAAGTAGAGCAAAAGTATTCTCTAAGATCAACCTCAAATCTAGGTACCATCAAATTCAAATGCATGAAGGCAATGAGTGGAAGACCACATTCAAGACACGACATAGTTTATATGAATAGCTTAAAACGCTATTTGGATTGTCCAATGCACTGAACACATTCATACAACTTATGAATCATGTGCTCTAAGAATTATTAGGAAAGTTTGTCATGGTTTACTTTGATGACATTCTAGTGCACAGTCCCAACCTGGAGACTCACCAAGAAGTGTGATTTTTTCCAATTCGAGGTGATTATCTTAGGATTTGTTATGAGTGAAGGTGACATCTAAGTTGATGAAGAGAAGATAAAAGTGATCATAGAATGGCTTAAGCCGACTTGTTCTCTCAATATGAGAAGTTTCCACAGCTTAGCATCATTCTATCACTAATTCATAAAGAATTTTAGTACAATTGTGGCCTCCACTCACCGAACTCTCAAAAAAGAATGTTGAATTCAGATGGGGTGAGAAAGAGTAGAGGAGTTTTGAGAATGTGAAGGAGAAGCTAACTACAACCTCCGTCTTAGCTTTGCCAAGCTTCGATAAGGTGTTTGAAGTAAAGTGTGATACATCCAAACTAAGCATAGGTGCTATACTGATGCAAGAAGGTTGACCTATTGGTTACTACAGCAAGAAACTTCGAAGAGCCACACTCAACTATTCCATCTATGACAAGGAGTTCTACTCCTTAATCTAAGACCTAACGATATGGAAACATAATCTATTACCTAAGGAATTTGTGATCTACACTGATCATGAATCCTTAAGATATCTAAAGAACCAACCGAAGTTGTCTCAAAGACAAGCTAAGTAGGTTGAGTTCGTGGAGGGTTTTTCTTATGTCGTAAAATACAAGGACAGAAAGAACAATATAGTGACTAACGCCCTGTCAAGACAACATACCCTCCTGACTGAGCTACAGATGAGGCTACTTGGTTTTTCAGCCATCAAGAATTTGTATGCTAAGGACCCATACTGCGGTCTTATCTACACCCGTTGTGAGGAAGGACAGATGTTAGACGATTATCACAAAGAAGATGGATACTTATTCAAGAACAGAAGGCTATGTATCTCAACTTATTCCATACGAGAACTACTAGTATGTAAAGCGCATGGAGAGGGATTGACAGGACACTTTAGCTAATGCCGAACTTATGAGGTATTATCCTCTAGATTCTTTTGGCCCAGGATGAAGAGAGATGTACAATCTATGCTAGAAAAGTGTGCAACCTAATGAAAAGCAAAGAGTCGAGCCAAGCAAGGACACTACTAACCCTTGTTTATCCTAACCAAACCATGGTCTGAGTTAAGTATGGACTACATGTTAGGATTTCCGAGGACGTCCTAAGGGAAGGACTCTATCATGGTAGTTGTGGATCAATATAGCAAGATGGCACATTTTATGCCTCGTTGCAAAACTAATGACGCTTCAACTATCTCTTTTATTTTCTTGCAGGTAGTAATCACAATGCACAAAAATCCCAAGACCATTGTTTCAGACCGAAATCCCAAGTTCATGAGCTACTTTTGGAGGACGTTGTAAAGGCGAATGGGAACCAAGTTATTGTACAACACGTCCTAACATCCACAAATTGATGGATAGATCAAAGTTGTCAACAGAACCCTAAGAACCTTGCTGCGGGTTGTTGTCGAACGAAACATGGCCAATTGGGATCTATGCTTACCAATCATTGAGTTTGCATACAATAGGACCATCCATAGTGTAATAAGCATATCCCCATTCAAGGTTGCCTATAGGTTCAACCTAGAGCTACCATTAGACCAAGCACCCTAACCAATTCTTGATGATAACTAACCAACCGTGGAGAGAGTTGAGGCCATCAAAGCAATGCACCAGAAGGTTGTAGAGAAACAGGGTCGAGTTAATATTGAACTTGAAAAGCGAAGCCGAAGATGAAGGAAGAGAGAATTTCAACTAGGTAATTTTGTCTGGATATACCTCAACAAGGAACGATTCCCAAACTTGAGAAAGAGCAAGTTGTTTCCTAGGGCCGACAGACCTACTTGAAAAGATCGACCCTAATGCCTATAAGATTGAATTGTTTGGAGGATATGGGGTCTCGAACTCCTTCAACATTATCGACCTCCAACCTTACTCTCTCGAGGACGAGCAACCTGAAGCTAAGCCAGAATTGATCCCAAATCTCAAATAACCTAGAAGGGATGATAAGGATCAAGGACCGATTACACACTCCCAAACTTGAGGTCTGTCTTAGGTGGTTCACCTAGCTGTCCGAGGTGAGTTAAGCACCAAGGAGCAATGCTTGTCCCAGTTCGATTTGCCGAGTTACTTCACTCTCCATACCATCTGAGGTGTTTCGAGGTGACTAGCCAACACGTGGAACCGACTCCTCTACTATGCATTAGTCCAAGTACCAAACTTGAATACAGCAATCTCCATGGTATCGAGGCCAAGCTAACAACCGTCAAGAGCCGACCATCCGAGGTAAACCGAAATGTGAGCCATTCCTAAGCTAACCCCAGTCTTGCTCTAGTAGTCAAGGTACCGAACTTCTGATGCTAAACATACCTGAACAAAGGCCCACCCCTGCTCGGTTCACTATACTGTCAAAATCACAAAGTAAAATATGTGCATGGTCTTTTCTGACAACCGTACTATCCTATCTGACAGAAGATGTTCGCTATGCACAATTTTGTATTTTCTTTGTAAATTATTTTCCTTCTTTTTAGTAAATAGGTATCCATTTTTGTAATTTTCCGTAACATAGACCTTAACCTAATAGGGAACTATAAATAATCACATAATGTAATAGCTACAAAAAAAAAAATACAAAAGAATACACTGAACTTTTCACCATTTCTTGAGCTAAGTGTCATCTTACTTACTCTTGAGTTACTCTTATCTAGCTCATTCGAGCGTAGACTAGTAATGAGTGACCTTCAGCCATACCTGTGAGTCATATCAAGTGTGACCTAAGCTCGTATGAGGCATTAGTGTGTCATATCCTTCGTTGGTGTGACCTAAGCTCGAATTTTGATTAATCAAAATGTATAGCTTTGGATAATGTTGACTAGTAGAGATGAGAGAGTTAACAATGCCAACAAAAAGATATTTTTGATTATGCATTTAATTTAACAAGTTGAAGGTTAAAGTATAGAAGAAGAGAGAGAGAGATGTGGAGCTAACTCTAAACTAAGCCTAAAGTATTCCACTATAAGTGAATAATTTAAGTGCTTATTTTTTAGCTGAATATTAATTATTTTTATATTTTAAACGAGTTATTTAAGTTCTTATATAATTATATTATTATCATACAATAAAATAAAATCTAGACATCAAAGTTACTTAAAGAGAAACATGGTTAATGTACAAATACATGGAAAGGAAGCTTTTTATAGAATACTAACAATAGTTATTTTATATTTGATAATCAAAGGAAAAACTTTCTTTAAACTCTTCTATGGTCTCACTTCGTGAACTTAAGTATGAGGACTTTTTAATATAAAGAAAGAAAAGAAAACCTTTAAATATTTTAAGTATTTTTTTTCCATGAACTGTATATTCAATCTTAAAAAATAGAAACTTTTTTTTTAGCTTGTTGATTGATGCTTTGGAGACACTCATCAAAGGAATCAATTCTAATAAAAAAAAAGGGTGAAATTCTAATTAAAAAAAAGGTGAATTTACTACCAAAGTTTTGTAAAATGATAAATTTATTGCTTAATTTTTCAAAAGACCAATTCAATACCTAATAAATGTTTTCTTTAGCATTTGTACTACTTCCTTTAACTTTATTAACTTACCATTTGTTGCGTTAAATTAATGACTATCATGAAGCAACACTTATCCTTTTGTTATTTTAATAATAAAGGGGCCATATAGATACCAGATGGATAGAAAATAAAATAAGACAAAAACGTTGAATCAAAAGGAAAAGATTACAATGTCAAAACCCTAACTTTCTTTCCTAAATCAATTTAAAGTCTAAGATAAACCCCTTTTCTTAAACCAAAATCATATTCTTTAAATTTATTTGTTTGTCAAAATAAAAACTCTCTCTATTAAAAAAATCTTTTTTTTTTTTTATTTTGCCCTTAACTAATCAAAACAATATTGACTTACATACACATAAGCAGTAGATTTGCCATTTTGTAGAACTTTAGGTAGTAAATTCGCTATTTTCCCATTCTAATTTAAATGAGTTCAAAATATGATAATGTGAAATTCTACAAGGTTATGAAATATTTTGTCTAACATGTTGTTACAATAAATTGCATAATCATTCGTATTGATTCCTTTCTTTCTAATAATATTGGAATTAACTTTCTTACATTTCAAAACTTTTTGTCATCAATTATATTGACTTATAATGGTAAAAGAAAAATTTATTGGCTTATTAAATCAATCACAAATTGATATTCGCTAAGTTATTATAAAATCAAAGACTATGCAAGAATGCTAAATAAATACTTATTATCCTAAAATCTAAAAGAGTATCTATATTATTAATGATTAAGATATTTTTTTAGTTCAAGATATCTATAAGATTTGCTTAATTTTCAATCTTATAAAATAATTCTTGTAAAACATATAAAATGGATAGTTTATACAAATTTTTCTAAACATAACTATACTAACCTTATAAAAACTTACTTTTCTTATTTTTCCTTCATTATCTTATTATACTAATACCATGAATTTTTTAATTGATTATTATTCATAGGAAGGCTATTCTTACCTAAAGCCTTATTGTTGAACCCAACAAAAAAAGGTTTTTCATTAAAAATAATTTGAGAAAATAACATATTTTCATGTTATTTAACAATGTGCTAAAATGACAAGTTTGATATTCATGATACATAAATACATTACATGTCTTTGATATTCATGATCACTAAACTCTATAAATTGTATTTGCAATTCTTCTTAACATAGAGTTTTTTAAGCACAGTCTTTTTAGGTTTAAAATATTCCAATAGCATTCTTCAAGAAGAAGTGAGATGAGAAATAAAGAGGTATTTAGGACCTAAAATCTTGTCAAGCCAACATGATCAATTCCTTCATACCCGTATGATTAATCTTTTCATTATGCTGCTGCCATTACTTTGGTCAATCTTTATTCTTCTTCTCCTTTATTCCACTTTAATTTTAAGAAACTAAGATAACAGCATCTTATTTTATTAATAATTTAGGTTTGTTTTCTATTTCAATTTCAATTTAGTGGAATTCTAAATTCCATTTTATGCTTTCCAAATGTCATTGGATTTGTATTTCTTAAATGGATTTGGCTAAGCTGGCCAATTTAGGTTAGTAATATACTTTATCTATATGCTTCTCTTATCAGCTCTATTTAAGATAATAACATAAGAATTTTTAGATATTACAAAAGTCCTATTAATCTTAAAGATTATTATGAGTTCATTATCAATTCCTGTTAATAACTACAATGTAAGGTGGGCACAAAAAGACTGCTCATCATTGATGCTTAATCTTATCCTAAACAATTAGTTAAGCTATTTCATTCTTCTTAACCAATTACTTTGTATTTTCCAACAAAGTAGAACCTAGAGAAAATGGTTTTTATTTTATAATTTCCTCATCAATAAACTTTTCAATTATCGTACAATATTACTAATCATCTCTTAACCATCAATTAGCAACAAAAATTAGTGTCAAAATTGGTGCAACCTACCCTTTCTTCTTTTTCATCTTACTCATTATTTTTCCATTTCTTCTTATTAGCATTTTAAATTGTAAGGCTAGCTTGTAGCGATATGAGATGTCACAAGGTGGTGTTAAAATTTGATATAAGGAAAATGAAATATATTTAATTTTGCATAAGATATTGTTGAGGACCAAAAGCAAATATATACCTGATCCAAAGAAAATAAGAAGATAGAGAGATGAAAATCTATTCAATTGTTTATGAAGGATTTTGCAACAAAAAAATCTCCTTAGAGTTTCTAACTTAAAAGGAGATGATTCGGATTATCTTTCCTTTTTAATAGTTTTTATCTCCATTAAGCCTATTATTTCATCTTGGCATCCTAACTAAAGGGTAACATGTCTCATTTGGCATTTATTTTTCATTTTGATGGCATAGTAAATTTTGATTTATCAAAATGTATAATTTGAATAATGATGACTAGTGAAGAGGAGTGAAGCAATATTGCTAGCAAAAATGTTTTTAAATAGGTGTATAACTTAACAAGTTGAAAGCTAAGGTGTAAAGTAAAAAAAGAATTGCATTTCTAAATAGTAAATATAACATCATCCCCATTTTGAATCCAATAGGAAATAAAAAAAAAAAAGAAAAAACAAATATTTAGAACACACTCAAAACCTAAGCCTTTAAAAAGTATCAAGATGAGTATAAAAAAGTCTTTTATATTTTCAACAAAATTACAAAGTTTTATATTTTAAGTGAATCATAAAGTACTTATATTTATGCTAAAGTTTAAGTAAGTTTTTATATAATTGAGTCATTTAGCTTTTATGCGTTTGTACTATCAATACTATATTTTACCCATCATAATTCAAAATAAAATAAAATAATAAAAGAAAAGAAAAACTTAGTTGTTATATGTATACTTAGATGTAGAGACATTATTTCCAAAAAAAAAAAAATAATAAGTGACAACACGTATTTCTTCTACATTTTGCAATTGGAGGGAAACATGTCCTTTTAATACTCCCGCAATCTAATTTTTTGAACTTAAGCATCAAGCATTGTTAATAGTATTTTTCCTGAAATGTATAATCAACCTTAGAAAAAAACAAAAACTTCTTTTTTAGCTTTAAAAATTAGTGCTCCAAAACACTAGTTAAGGACACAAACTCTACTATAAATAGGTCTAAAATACAATAAATATGAAATTTACCTAACTATGAAATATTCTGTATTATCTTTTTACAATAGTAAATTGCATATTCTCCTATATTAATATCTTTGATTCTAATAATATTTATACCAACTTTATTACATAGAAAAACTCCTTATGCCCATTTTTTTAATAATAATAGTAAAATGATAATTTATTGTCTCGTTAAATCAAACACATATCAATATTCACCATATTATAATAGAATCGAGGAACTCTAGAATGCTAGAAAAATACTAACTATCTTAAAATCTAAAAGTACCTATATTATTAAAGAGTCTTATTGTCTTAATATGTATAAAATTTTCTTTACTTTTGGACTCTACAAAATAAGCCCTATGAAATATTTGAAGTGGATAACTAATACAGAATTTTCTAATGATAACCATACTAACCTCATGAAAACCTACTTTTCTTGTGTTATTCTTCTTCTCATTATCTTAATTTACCCTAAAACTCTAAGACACTAGAATTATGTTCTATTTTTACCCATATCAATTAACCCAAAATCTTGTTAATGTTTTTAGTATCTATAGGTATGTATGTACATTGGCATATGTATACGTGTGTTGTAGTTCTTACAAATTCAATTTCATGCTCAAATTGTTGGAATTTTGAAATTTTAAGTGATGATACATATGTGGATTCCTATGTGAGTTGGGCTATGATCTAGATCAAGGAGGTGAGCTCACTTTAGTTAGCTGAACCTAAATGATTGATAGGATAGATTATCAATTGATTGACAATAGGAGATGTATTCTTTTCAATAAATATAATTTCAAATAGATTTTCAATTTTCGTTTTATTTTTTAATATCAAATGTAACCCTTTGAGAGAATTTAAAGACAATATACGAAAGTTTATCATGTGCTATTTAGTGATATTTTAGCCTTGGCATATTTCTATCTATAATAAACATATGTAGCAAGAGCAATCACATCCCAACTTAAGACATGACAACTTTTAGAGATGTTAGAGCCTATGTTTTAAATCAATCATTGAAACATAAGAAATTGATCTATGAGACTGCGAACTGAAGAGTGTGGGTAAGAAAAAGTGTATATGTTATCTTTAGAAGTAAAATTTATTGTGCTTGTAAATTTTGGAAATTATGTATGTGGAATTTTCTTATCAATTCTTGGATGCCTTTGAAGTTTTGTGATAAGTATATATAAATTTCCTTATCTAACTAAAGATATGGAATATTTATCCGTAACTATAGAAAATGACTAAAAGGGACAACAATCCACTTAACTAACTACTGTTAATAGAAGTGTCCCTTAGAATGGACAAGTGCCTGAGCAACTACCTCTACCTATCATCATTCATACTGTAAGCTCCACAACTAGTCATTCAAAGCTTCGATCGGCTAAAAAATCCGATCGAACCTAAATTATAAGTAAAGTTAAAAATATTAGTAAAATGATCCTGTAAGTTTGAATTTAAGAAAATAAGCAATAAAATAAAAGAATATAAAAATTCCAAATTTTAAGTATATAACTTATTATTTATCGAAAATGCATAAAATGCATTCCAATAATTAACGAATTGCTAGAGATGAATTATATGTATACTAAAAATCATAAAATAACCTAAATAATATTTGAGAATATTTATTTGTACTATATATGAATTTACATGTATGTAGAATACGCGTAATTACTTAAAATACGCATAATTTGCTAAAATAATATTAAACAATTAAAGAAAATTCATAATTAATTAAGGAAAAATAAATAAAAATCAGAAAAAATAAGGAATGATCCAAAATTAGGTCGTGGAAGCTAGGGAAAATAAGAAAAAAATCAGCCAATTAAATTAGAGCAACACAAAAGCCAAAAATTAAGGGATTTGGACAATATCTTGTTCAATTTAATGCACATTAATTACCACAAAACTCTATAAATACCCCAAATTTCTCAAAAACTTATTTGGGCAGTTTGGAGAGTGAAAAAAATAGAGAGCAGCGAAATTGAGAGAAAAATTAGGGTTAGGAAAAAAATAAAGAAAACCTGTACAGTTGGGGCTTGTAAGGAGAACCCAGACTTGACGAGCATCTGGGAGTAGACGACCACCACCACCACATTGTGGTGGTAGCGACCAGGTGGGTCAACACACCCATGGCCACCGACGGTGGCTGAAGCCACCCAAATTGGTGAGTTCGATTTCCAGCCCAATTTTGTATAATTTTGTAAAAATAGTAAAGATTCTTAGAAAATTATGAATTTTGTTATTCTGGAATATTTTTGTATGTAGTTTTTAGGAAAAATATTATCTTAATGAAAATATATCCCATGATATATGGTCCCTAAGAAATCATGCAAAACCGAGCATGTTTCGGTTTAGAAATAAATGGCCTTAGAAGTATAATTTTGAACCCAAAATTTTTTTGTAGATTACTTAGATGATATAGGAAGCCCGTTTTCAAAAATTAATTGTTGAAATTTTTAAATAATTTTTAGGCCTTAAAATGAGGCATAAAATGGGTAATTTAGGGTTAATAATGTCATTAAATGGTTAATTACTGATTTAGTAAATAATTATATGTTTTAAGATGTTGAAATCTGATGAAATATGATACTTGTAGCATTTAGAGTGTTAGATGTAATTATTAAGTTAATTATGTAGTAAATGAGTAATTGGGAAAAATAGTAAATTTTAAGTTAATTTTGTAAATTAGGGTAATTAATAGTAAAATCTGATTTTGGATTAATTTAGACATTTTGAAATGATAATTGCTGTTGAGAGATAGTAATTAGAGCGATAAAAATATTAGATGTGTATTATGTACATAATAAGTAATAGTACATAATACACAATTATTAGAAATATAATAAATAGAAAATATTATAACAAAAATTGATATTATGATAAAAATAAAAATGTACAATAAATCTGATAGGAAACTTGAATTTATGTAATTAGAGGAAAAATGTAAAAATTTTTCACATCAAAAGTAAATTCGGTACACTAATAAGGATTTAAGCGTATCGGGTGTAATAAAATACTAATTAGAGGTGATGATGGTATTTAAGAGATTGGGAAGTAATATGATTAATTTCACATTATGAGTTGAAACGAATTTCTAGGGTTCGGGTATAAAACAGTATTTAGAAAATCAAACTAGAACCTAATTTGGAAGTCGATACAGAAACCGAACCTGAACCTAACCCCAAACCTAGAATAATTGTAAAAGACTTAAGACCTAGATAATTGGATATATTAAACTCTAAAAAAAATATCACAATAAGCGTTATAGGATGAAATGAACCTATAATAGTTATAAGAAAAACTGAAACCACGTTTGTGTTATAGAGATGACCAGCAATGGCCTGAGCAAGTCGAACCTCGAGTAAGTGAGCGAGGAGTCAAGGTAAGTTGGGATTAATACGTTGTTGTATTTTGGAGACTTGAGATTATGCTTAGTTGTGCTTATTAGATAGTTGGTTGTATGCATATGCTTGATTATGAGTGATGCTATGATTCTGTCTGTTGTTCTGACTTGTATTGTATGATTTATATGAAATTATTGATCACTCTAAACTGGACCTAATCAAATATACAACCTATAATCATAATCGGACCTAAATGACAACCCATTAGGGGAACTTAGGACTCTCCAGCTAAATACCGACCCCTTCGAAAGGGATAGCGCAGGATTGTATAATGATCCCTTCTTCATCTTTAGTCAAACTAAGTGACAA
This sequence comes from Lumnitzera racemosa, assembly GCA_024138005.1. Lineage (NCBI taxonomy): Eukaryota > Viridiplantae > Streptophyta > Magnoliopsida > Myrtales > Combretaceae > Lumnitzera > Lumnitzera racemosa. The sequence continues at coordinate 75,851,490 of JAMXBC010000004.1, read as the reverse complement.
GAGAGGAGGTCGCGGCAAAGGTGAAGTTAATGGTTCGAAGGTAGTCACAGGAGGAATGAGGTCTCCATTGCACAAGCCTAGGTTTGGTCATGAGCTGTTACATTAACAGCAACTCCTCAACCTGGATTAGAGCGGGTGTAATTTCTCTAATCTCACGACGAACCGGACAACGCCGTGCGATGGCATTTGCTTAAACATGCATTGCACCTAATAAGTTGATTGATAATCTTGTTGTGTTATGGTATAGTTTTAAGTCCTCTATCCTAACTTACTGAGCTGTGGTTAGACGTCGTGCAGGTGCTGGCTAAGAAACGGTATACAACTATTCTGAAGTTAGCAACTGCTGGATCCTAAAAAGTAAGGAAAATTGTTTGAAGAACAAATATATATTCTTAAGGTCTAAGTTTTTATTTTAGAATTTTTCATTTTTGAATAATATAATAACTGAATTATAGTGTATCTATATATATATATATATATATATATATATTTTCTCACTTTCTTAGGTAAATGATTTATTTAAATTACAAACTGCTTACTTCAAAACGGGTTAGTCGTAGACGCCTTGTGTAGATCAGGTCTAAGATAGCGGTTGTAAGGCCAACTTCTATCTTAGAATGGTTTACACGGTAGGGCTGTGACGACTCTACCGCTTCGAGGCGTGACACATACCTTAGATTAAGACTAAGTGGCTTGTTCACTTGGTTCATGATATGATGGCCATGATTTGAGATCAACAATAGATGTACCAGTATTTTCTAAGAATATAAGATCATAATGGTCATATGAAGTAAGAAGGCTAACTTGGCCCAACACTAAATAATGGTGAAGAGAAAACAAGGTTTAGATCATTAGACTCATTGGGTTTGCTCGCCTAATAAAATCATTTAGTGCTATTTTAGTAGGTTCATCTAAGGCAAAAGAGTATATTGAAGAGATTGAAATAGTTTTTGCTACATATGAGGTAATTAAGGATAAGAAAGTAGATTATGTAATGTTCCTTTTAGAAGATGAAATGCCTAACTAATGCAAGACTATAAGGAGATTAATCAACCAGAGGGTCATTTTGGAATTCTTTAAGGAAGCATGTTTCGGTATTTCTCTTTTTTCCTTTTCTTTTTCTTTTTTTGGTGCAATCTAAATTAGAAAGTGGTAGTTAGGTTCTTTTAGATTATGCAAAGAAGCATGATCATGGAAGAGTGTAAAGTAGACTTGAATAAGATAATCAAGTTTGCAAAAGAATATTTTAGAATCAATGAAGAGCTAAAAATCCAAAAGTTCCTAATAGATTGGATACATGCCTCTAACATGAAGTAAGATCATTTTAATTGGCTAATTTTACAGTAGTAGTTAATAAGGTGAAGCTATTAGATTAGGGCAGGAGGTAGCTCAAGGAGTTTAATAGTCATAGAGTACCAATATCACTGGAGAAGAGGTAGGCAATAGATATCATAACGAGCTAAGATAAAGGGAAGAGGCCATTGATTGCACAACCCACTAAGTCAACAGTTTAGAATGAGATCACTCTATCCAACACTTATCAAAGATGTATAATTTTTTGGGATCCCATGAGAAAAAAGATCGTAATCCATCCCAAGATCATGTTTTGCATGTGGTAAAACAAGTCATAAGACTTAAGAGTATAGCTTGTCCAAATAGTCTTATCGTTAATGTCCTATTTTCTCTATAAGCAAAGAGAACATATGATGGTTGAATGTAAAGAAGGGAATCGAAGTCAATGTAGCTCAAGTAAACAAGTAAAATGATAAGCCTAAATTACAGCCAAGAGTATTTTGTTATACATGAACATAATTTCCTAAATATTGATACCATAGTAGATAAGCTTGCAGTCTTATCTCACAGTAATAGGAATCAAATAATTAACCCTTAACCCGAACTTGAGCTCAAGGTCTTAGGGGACTGACGAAGCAAATTCTATTATTCTAACCAACTCTTGTTAAAGCTAAGCCGATCCCCACTACCAACCAACTACATATGTCAAGTCAAGTAACTTCTCGTTTGTCAATAATCAAGTGCCAACCTAAAATATGCTCTACTAGCAACTTGGTACTTTTCATATGCCTGCTTAACCATAACCATGACCATGTCAACCAACAACTCAGCAATACTAGTGCCGAGAACCTTAGAGTACGTTTGAACCCACATGTCTTGGAAAGACCCCCAGATATGATTGGCAATCCCTATCTTGACCATACCACTTATCTATTTCTACTAGAAGTGCCCCTAATGACCAAATGCTATGTGTCCAGTCTCATGTGAATGGATTGTACAACACCAATCACTAATTTATTTTGATTTTTCATTTGTATTTTTTATTATTCCTTATATATTACTTCTTTTAAACAATACCCCTTTTTGTCATTTCCATTTTAAATAAAATGCACTAACTTTTCAAGTATAAATACCATTTGTAACATGTAGCCACAACAATCATCAGATATTAAGTATACTTCTCTTTCGTGAGCTAGTGTGATTACCCTTCTTTTCTTACTCTTATCCTAACCCTTAAGTAAGACTAGGTGGCAAGTAACCTCATTAAGCTACTCGTGCATCATATCGAGCTAATTTTGTTAGGCTATGAAGTTTCCTCGGTGCATCATATCTTTAGAGCCATTCATGCCTTGCTTGTTTATCTCATTTTCTTGTTCCAGTTTTCACATCTTATCACCTTTCGCTTCAAGCTTTCTGCAAGCTTAAACCTACGCTTTTATAACCAGCCTTGTTAGTCCTTAGCTCAGATCGTATCATACAGTGCATATGTACTTTTCAATACAAGTGCATTGTATTCATATGTATCTGACAATTATATTCTTACATGTGATGCAATTATGGATAAATTAAAATATGATCTATTTGTAAGCACACCACATAGTAAAAGTTCAAACCTATGTAAAGTATGTTCAAGTGATGACATAGAAGTTTTAGGAAAGAAGATACCCATAGGCTTTTATTGTTCTTAAAATACACTAGTTCCATGTGATATGCTTGATGAACTAGCTATTGAAGTACCATGTTACTATAGATTATAATAATATAATGTTTCATTTTGATTCCCCTAAAGAAGACCTTTCTATCATGAAATTGAAGCTTATTAATTTATTAACTTGCTAACTATAAAATTATAGGGAAGGAAGCAATACATAATGTTTAAAATCATGGTAGTAGAGTAACTATGGAGCTTACTCTAGAAGAAATTACAATTACTTGTGAGTTGCCAAATATCTTCCTAAATATATTGTCAAGACTACCTTCAACAAAGCGGATTGAGTTCAATATGGAAATGGCCTTAGGTATAGTTCCAGTTGTCTAAGGTGCCTTATAGGATGGCAACCAATGAAGTGAAAAGAATTAAAAGAGCAACTACATGAGTTGCTTAATAAAAGGTTCATCATACCAAGTGTATTGCCATGGAAAGCCCTTATGTTGTTTGTTAAGAAGAGAGGTAGGAGAATGAGATTGTGTAAAGATTACAGGGAGCTAAACAAAGTTATGATCAAGGATGAGTATCTCTATCTTGAATTGAGGACCTATTTGATCGGTTAAAAGGAGCTCAAATTTTCTTCAAGATAGAATTATGGTCATGATACCATTTGTTGAAGATAAAAGCAAAAGATGTTTCCAAGTTCGCTTTCAAAATGTGTTACAAGCACTATGAATTTACAGTTATGCCTTTGGACTTGTGAATGCACCTATAACCTTTTGGACCTTATGAATGGAGTTCTAAGAGAGTACCTAGACAAGTTTGTAGTGATATTCATAAACAACATCTTAGTATACTCAAAGAGAATAGAACATTTGAGGTTAGTGCTATATATGGGCAAAGACAAGCATCTTTATGCGAAATTCCAAAAAAGTGAATTAGGGATAAAAAGAGCGACTTATTTAAGGCATGTATACTAGCGAATGGTGTGTTAGTGGATCTTAAGAAAGTCTAAGCTATAATGAAATGTTTGAGACAAAGGATAGTGTTAGAGCTCATAAGCTTTTTAGGTTAATAGGATATCATGGAAGTTTTATAGCTAAATTTAATAGCCCCTCTAAATCAACTAATATAGAAAGGATTGTAGTTCAATTGGGACAACAAGTGTGAATAAAGCTTTCGAGAACTAAAGTAGAATCTAATATCGGAGCCAATCATTGCTCTACGAAGTAGTAGGAGGAAGTTTATTGTATGACATGATGCCCTTATCAAAAGCTTAGGATGTATTTTATTGTAAGATGAGAAAGTTATAACTTAAGCTTCCAAGCAGCTTAAATTGTATGAAATGAGCTACCCTACCCATGATTTGGACATGACAGTTTTAATTTTAGCATTCATATTGTGGAGACACTATAGTGAAAAGTGTAAAAACTACATAGGCCACAAGTGCCTAAAATACATGGTCACAAGAAAGAGTTAAATATGCAACAATGGTGGTGGTTTGAATTAATCAAAGACTACAACCTAGAAATTTTACACCGCCTTAAAAAGGATAATCTTATGGCAGATGCCTTGAATAGAAAATACCAAAGGGAACACAACTACCTTGATCACATGGTAAACATAGCTAACAAAGAGTTAAAGGAGGATGGATGTGGAGATTCTAGTAAGTAAAGTGGAAGCTATAATAGCAAATTTGTAGTTACAAACCTTGTTGGTTAAACATATTGAAGAGCAGAAGGTTGAGAAAAAGAATTAAGCATAGACTCAATGTAGTATGACAATCAAATATGCGTGCTAAATAATATAGATTTAAAGAAGGAGATACTAATAGAGGCTCGTAATTCGAGATCTAAGTCTATCTCGGATGCACTAAAGTGTACAAAGATCTTAAGCTAAGCAATTGGTGGAACGATATAAAAAGAGAGGTAGTCTAGTACATGTAAGATGATTCACTTATCAACAAATAGGAATAAAAGCACCAAAAACCTACTAATAAATTGCAACCACTTCCTATACTAAAATAGAAATAAAAGCATATAACCATGGTTTTTGTGATGGCACTTCAAAAGATAATCTTACAACATGAGTTAGTTTAGGTGATGGTAGATAAATTGATTTGGTCAACTCATTTCTTAGCATCAAAAATGGGTTATTCTTAAGAGAAGATGGTGCAGTTGTACCACAAATAGATATTGCATTTGCATTGGATTCCTACATATATAGTATGCAATAGAGATACGCGGTTATTCAAAAGATGTGTAGAAGCTTGTAACATACCCTAGGAATTAAGCTACAATTTAGCATGTCCTTTTATCCTTAGATAAATGGTCAATCAGGTTAAAACCATTTAAATCTTGAAGGATATTTTGAGAGCCTATGTTTAGATTTCAAAGGGAAACAAGATGACTGTCAACCACTATAGAATTTTCCCATAACAATGGCAATCAAGCTATTATACAAATGGCTACATATGAAGCGATATATAGAAGAACGTATAAGTCCTCTCTGCATTGGAACAAGGTAGTTAAAAGACAATTTGTAAGTTATAATGTACAAATGGTTAAAATAAAGGATGCTAACAACACAAACTCACTAGAAGAATCATGTAAATAAAAGATGACTTTTGGAGTGAAAGTAAGAGCCTACTTCTTATGACATATTTCTTATGTCGTTGTTGAGAAAGTATAAGCTAGATTCATAGCAAGTTGTTGAATAAGTATAGTTGGAGTTTGACCCAACTTGACTTGTACAAAGTATCCAATGAAAATCATGGATAAAAAGGAATGAATCTTGAAGCAATAACCATTAGATATGTTCAGGTTCAATGGAGTAATCATAAGGAAAGAGAGGCAACTAGGTAGATAGGAGAAGAAATGAGGAATAAGTATACACAGCTATTCAAATATCTAGATAGAATTCAATGATAACATTCTTCTAAGGGGTTGATGAAATTCCTAAATACTTTAACTAAACTCGAGGAGAAAATAGAATTGTGCCTATAGACGCTTCATTTTTGCCTACCCAATTTTATCTTTTAGAAACACTTATTTCAGGAAAAATTCAATAAGGAATAAAGAAAAATAAAACAAATAAAATTTAAATATATATATAATTTGAAAAATGAAAAAAAATACAAAAAATTGAAAAATACTGACATGTAATAGTTACATAGATGAAACGTACCAATTACATAAGTCTAAGCTTCTTGTGTTTCTTGGCACTACCTCACCATGGATTAGTATAAATAATGGTCCATGCTTTTCATTCCAACAAGCTTCAAGCATTGCAAACAAACAAATTGTGAGAATCATCCATTTTCTCTAACTAAGATAGGAAACTCGTGAGTTACACACTTCTTTCTTTGATTTCTCTCACTCATAAGCATATTGAAGAAAATCAAAGCATTAGAATACTTCTTCATCCTCAATAAACCCTAGCTTAAGGTTTATTGCGATCAAAAACTTTGAATTTGGTCCAATTTGATGCAAATTTGAAGTTATGGTTTATTCTTTATTGTCGGTTGGTTTTCTTTGAAATTAAGCATCTTAAGCCTCAGTTTTCCAGAAATCGCCCTAGGGCTTTCAAAGGTCAACATCAGAAGAGATTGATGAACCGATCCCTACCACCAAAACTAGCTGAACCAACCCTGAACTGGCCACCAATCCATCGCCCAACAAGGTAAGCAATTCTCCTTCACTTTTCCTTGTTTTTCTTTATGTTATTTTGATCCAAAAATTCTAGAAAAATAATAAAGAAAAGAAAAAAAAAACTTCTATAAAATTATTTTTTATTATCATCATATTTCAGGTGCTAGCATTAATTTTTTTTTAATATGATATGTTAGTTGTTAATTGTTTGCATAATATCTACTTATCACTTCATTAAATACTAATTTTTTTTAGAAAATTTACTTTGTATTACTTATGTAATGTTATATTTCATGATTTTGGCTATTTTGATTTTGTTGTTTTAGCATATGTTGTTTATTTAAATAATGCTCTTGTTATTAGCATGCTGTTAAATTTTTTTAAAATAATAGCACAAGATTATTTTCTTGAATAAATAAATAAAATTTATTTTAAAAAATGAATTTTGGGGGGTTTTATTTAAATATGTGGGACCATGAGTAAGTCACCACAACTTTTTTTTAACACTTAAAATAATGTTTTCTTAAATAAAAATTTAATTTTTTTTCTTTCAAATCAAAGGCTTACTTTAGTGTTTTTTTTTTCTCGAAAAAGGATAAAGAATCATTTTCTTCAAAAAAAAATAGTAAAAAAATTGAAGTGAAAATTTTTCTCTTTAAATAAAATGAACTAACAAAGTAAAATTTTTAGAAAAAATAATAATAGAACTATGTAAGCATAATCCTTGCAAACAAGTACATAAGCACTTCAAATAGCCCTAAAAAAAATTTCCTTTGTCTAGAAACAAAAAAAAATTATATATAATGAAAATAAAACACTTTTTTCCCTTTGAAAAGTCCTTTTTGAAGGGAAAAAAAAAAATTAAAGGCCCTTTTAGTTATTTTAAGGATTTTCTTTATGGAAACCACTTTGATTTCAATGAGATAGCCTCGTGCTCACTAATATCTAGTTTCCATCTTTTTTTTTTTTTTCTAAAAATGTTTCTTAGAAAAACATAGACCAATAGTTGAAATTGGGGCTCAAACACCCATAAATCCAATTTCACTCTTTTTGTAGCTTCTATTAAGTGGCAACTTCTTTTTTATTTATTTTTTTAAATTAAATCTTTCATAATCTAATTGAGAGGCTTGAGTTATTGGGTTAAGCTTAACTCAAAGTTAGGTTGAGGAAAAAGGAAACTCAAAATTCAGGTTCAACAATACCCATAAGGTTTGTTTTCTATGAATAGAAAACTAATACTTCTTATTATTTTCTCAACTTCTCAATTGCCCTTACGAACCAAATTCTCTCTCGTTGTGCTACCAACCTCATCTCTCTTTGCCTTCTCACCACTTTGACTCTCTTCGTAGACTGATGGATCAACTCCATTGTAACTTGATTATAAGAATTCTCATCAAATCTCAAATCTTAACTTATTTGTAATACGGATTTATAGTTTTCTCTCTTAAGATTATGCAAGAATGCTAAGTGATTTGTGCATTTTCCCTCTTATCCCTATCAAGGTTAGAGATACATAATTTTTTTTTTTTAATTTCTATACCATAGGAATATATATATATATTAGAATTTATATGAAAATTTTAGGTGTAAAATCTTTTGTTTTGGAAACTATCAATTAATGAATATTATCATGATTTATGACACAAAATTTATAAGGAAATCTATAAAGTATTGAATAGTTCTTTGTTTTCATGAGTCATAGTATATGTAAGTTAATTGGAGGAGTAATTAATAGTTGGAACAATTTACACACATACTTAAAGCTTCTTTGTCCTAAAAGGATGCCTAAAGAGAAGGCTAAGTTTCCCATAAGGAAAACTTAGGTCGACCAAGCCTTAAATTGAAAGAGAAGACAAAAACTGAATACATTATGATCAATTACCTTAGGACCACAGTTGAACAACCTTATGCCTAGGGTCAACTGCTCCTTCATTAAAATCAAGGAGACTACCTCATGGACTAAGGTAGACTAAGGTACCCTTTTTTTGACCTTATATGATCTTAATAAGCTTGAAATAATTAAAAAGAAAAAAGAAATTATTTGTGCTTTAAAAATTATGGTTCTAGATTTTGTTCATTTATACAAATATTAACATGTTGTATGGAATTTAAGTGGTGGTCATAAATCTTATTGAGGTGTGGAACCTATACTAAATATATGACGACTATTATGTGATTATGATACGTGTGCTTGTAGGTTAGACACACCTCACTAATAATTATACAACCTAATAATGTACTTGCTAATACTAGGTAATATTAAGATCCATAGATAACAACCCTTGATTAGGTTTTCATTTGCCTTACAAGGAACGGATTCGATGGATGATACAATAGTGAGGCACTTAGGTCATGTTTATAGCTTAACGATTAGTTAATTTAAGGAAGCTATGGTCAATTTAGATCGGTTGAGTAAGGAAAAAGTTGCAATAGGACAAACTGGTGATATGGGACGCCGATAAGAGAGTTGTAGATGGACTGTGATCCTACTGCACAATATAGTTAGTGAACTGAGGATGAAACTATTTCCTTATTATTGTCGGCTGTGTGAATTCAAATTGTTCCCCACATATATCATTACCATGATAATGTGGTATCATTTGTCGTGTTGGCATTGTTTTAAGTCAACATATGTGTGACCAAAGTAATGAGCTACTACAAATTTTTGTGATGCCAGAATTTTGTTCTATGTTTCACTATATTAATTATGGACCTTATCACCGCATTTAGTATCGATAGGTCTCTAAGCGGATTGGCATATGTATGTGTTCCTCGTAGTTGTTGAGTATTGAATTTCGTGACTTACACTATTGAGATGTTAACGTTTCATGCGATGATTCATATGCTGATTTGCACAATGAGTTGGGTCATGATCCTAATATGGGAGACGGTATATACATTAGATAATCGAACCCAAGTGATAAATAGGATTCATTATAGGTGACAGATAACAAGAGTTAAATTTTTTTTATAGGTTTTTCGATTTTCATTATATTTTCCAATATTAAATGTAACCTTTTGAGAAGTTTATTAGACATTGTATGAAAGTTGGTTTTTCCCTTTTTTTTTTTTTTTTTTTTTTTTTAAAGGAGCCCTTCCTCCTTGAGGTAGGATAGCGATAATGTGAACTTCAACAAACATGCTCTACACAGAGGATTTAGTGGATGCGCCATACATGTTTATACACTTACGTGGGGAAGATCAAACCGTACTGGTTCTTGTTCAATGCTTTGAGAAATTTTTGCCAAGTTCTGGGTAGATTGAGTTACTCAGATATTGATTGCTGTAGTTGTTGAAGAGTACTACACTCTGAAAGAAATATACTTTCATTGCTAAATGGAATTCTCTGATGTACTCTTGGGATTCTTTTACAGTTAACTTGTCACAAGGTAAACAAGTCTATAGCAGCTGCCATGCATAAACTCTCTGATACAACCATCTCGATTATTCAGTTTTAAGATTTTTAAGACTTCGTTATTTAGACAACATTTGACTAGGTGAATAATAATACAAAGAACAACAGAAACAAGCCAATAATCCTTACAAGGATCAGATTCTGGGTAACGACAAGACACAGGGAAGCAACCGAGAAGAAAAGCATGGGAGCAAATGGAAATGGATGGTTCAAGTTTACTGCACCAATAAGCAATACCTGCGGTAGTGAGTTCCTAAGAAAAAAGACCTTGAAATATGTCCATCCCAGCCTGTTGTGCTACACCACTTAGCATATTATGAAGGACAAATCCCATTAGATTTTTTGTAGCGTCACTTCTTAGGGTATGTGGGTATTGCATGTCTACAAAGCCCGGCTGCACTCGATAAACGTTTGGTGGAGCAAGTGGTGGATGTCTAGTTGTATGTACAATTCCAGAACGGTGATTCTGATAGCAGATCCATGGATTGTAGATGTGCTCCTGTGGCAACACATCAGGAAGCGAAAATTGATGATTCAATTCACTTTGAGACCTGAGTGACTGATGATGTTGGAGTGGCTGCTTTTGATCAGTTCTTAAGCCATGAGGAGGTTGTGAATTCACCAAGGCACAGCTAATGTGAGCATCAAAATCACAGCAATCACAGCGGTAAAGCCAAGTATTTGATCCCACAAAGTTGCAAATATCACAATGGAAGCTCCCAGTATTATAGGGTGGTTTCAAACAAAGATTAAGTGCGTGCATGTGAGTACTTTGGAGGACTGATAATGGCATGAACGCACAGAGTGTATGCAAATCAAGCTGACAATTCGGACAATGGTAGCAAAAGCCTGTTCCCTCTTTCCCACATGCATTACAAATGAAATAGCGTTCTGGATAGACGGGGCCTGAAAAGAGGGTGAGAGTATGTGATGGATCGGAGTGGTGGTTCAGTTTCTGGGGCATTTTGGAACATAGCCTATGGAGGTAGAACTTGCAGGAAATGCAACTGTAAACTAGTCCTGAAACTTCAAGTTTACATCCATTACATGTTGCTAGATTTGTGCTTTCAGAGTGGAAATCGAGCAGTTTCAGTGGATGTTGGTGGCTGAAATGGTGGAGGACCATACCATCACCTAAATCCTCCATCTCTTCTACCGAAATCTTTCCTCACAAATAAGAAAGTCAAGTTTGATGAAGATCTATATGCTTGGAAGCCTCCAACAGGATATAAATAGAGATGTGAACAGGATATTCTATTGGACTCTTCGTGTCAAAAGAAACAAATATCGCTTTTCACACACCTGCATTTCCAAAGATAATACTTCACTCATGTCGATCCAACATGTCAAGTAATCAGAAGGTTGTTTGCAGTGTAACAAAGTTATCTTGACAATGACATATTAGCTAGTAATATAATCTATCTATCCTGTGTTCATATTGATGACTTGGAGTCAACTCAACTTGTGACAAAATTTTGAGATGCATTCGACGATAAGCAATGATCCAGCTCTTGCCATCTGTTCAGAACTCGTAAAATTGCATCAAGTTGCTCTCACAAGCGAGATAAATAACCTAAATAGTCTAAAAGCTAATCTATGGTCTAATTGATATTTGCCAACATGACCATTTTGGATGCATATGCTTACTGGCGATGATGACAGAAACAACGGACATCCATTTTTGTCCTAGTTTCTCGTGAGAAAGTGATTTTGAGTATGCAGACAAATGCATAAAACCATCATGCAAGATAAAATATGATGTCAAAAACAAGCATATCACGATGCAGACATTGTCTAGAGGACATTTCCCCAGGTATGACAAGTTCATTGGAGAAAGATCAGAAGTAGTGCTATTTAATTGTACAGGCTTGGTTCATTTGACAATAATCTACCTCTGGATATCACTTGATATTTTTTTCTATGATGTTAGGACTTGCCAATTTCATCCTTTATGACATGCAAGAGGTTTGTTACACATTGAGTATGTTTTGTTTTCTGCAATTAAGTTAATGTAAAACAGATCTACATGTAAAATTTAACAACTGAATGAAAGGCCCGAATTTCACTGAGCTCCAGTATGCGGATGCTTCAGATTTAAGTCTGTTGTCAATTGTATCCTTGTTTTAGGAAAATGATGATGATGATGATGATGATTGCACTTCACCAGAAGAAAACTTCTCAGAACCGCTCTTCTGCCCATACGAGTAACATTAGACCATAGTGAAGTTTCTGTATCAGATATCTCTGGACTTTGTATATTTCAGAATACTGACTCAAGATTTGAAGGAAAAAGATTGGAAGTCGACAGAATCATGGCTTCCCTCATTTCAACCTATGTCCTTAGCAGCAGTCATTTAATGTTTCCAGATGAGCTCTGGCCCTAAGTGCATATAGGTAATGCCACCCTCTGTCTGGACAACATCTGGCAGCCAACCGCTCTAGGTTGTCCATTTAAGAGCCGATAAATATCTTCAAAATGAGATCATGGCAGAAGAATTTGGCATGCAGAGAAACTATACCAACGACATGGACGATAATCATGAACAACCGTTGTCAATCTTTCACCTATCGCTCCAACATGCTCGGGGGAAAATCTAGTTTGTTTATTTTCCAGAAGCAATAGAGAAGGATCGAATTGAAACAGATGCCTCAGAATTGCTTCCTAATGTGTCAAATAAAAATGAAAATGAAATTCAATTTAAATCTTAAAATTTATTTGTTTTCCTTTGACCTTCCCACTTATCTCCATACAGGCAAAGCTAAGGATATAAATGAGAGTAAAGGATTCGAGTTCAAATTCAACTAAACAACTCAATAATAATCAACTTGAGCTCAAACTTAAATTACTCGAATAATTTACAGAGTCAAGTGATTCAACTAACTTACAAACTTAATTGAACTTGTCTTTACGCTTAAATATTCCTCTCCGACTTAATCTACTATGGAAATATTATCTCATTTTCTAAAAACCATATATTTACAACAAATGTTTCGAAGATAAATTTCTTACTCGATACTCTTCAGAGTCAAAATAATCGCACAACTCTATCCATTCATGGGGACGGTCCTCTAGCCAGGGTGGAATCAAAACTCGTCCATTCTCCCCACCTCCATGAGCCTCGTAGTGCATATGCAGCCACCCTCGTAAGTCACTATATGACTTCAAAGGCCGCCCTCATGGAGAATAGCAGGCCGTCTAGCATCATCGCAATCTGCTTCAAATTTATTCTATTCAAAATGGAAGCAAAAACAGTTAAATACTACCATGTTTCAGAGAAATCATTACAAAATTTAATACCCCATACTATATTTCACTTAATATCAAATATGCTGTGAGAGTATCTCGTACCATCTGAATTAACTCTTTGGTGTGCAAGCATTTCTTTTTCCTATTACATGCCTAGAATTCATCTGTTCTATACAATATCATATGTACCAAATTAGATGTTATTGCTCCTTAAAAGACTTTGAACTTATGTCAATCCAGATGGACCAAATTGCAAAAGGCAAGAGAATTGCCCAAGCGGTCTAACATTCTTTAAGTGTTTTTTTTTTTTTTTCCAGTATATAATTGGATTGAATCCGGTCAGGGAGATAATAGTTGAAAAAATTGGGAACCACCCTCCTCGATATTAGCCATTCCATACTTGTGCACTGTGTTGCATCTCGGACGATCCTCCAAGGATTAAATTACCTCAAGCAAAGGTTTTCTATTGTAGGAAGCCTACTATGACAATCTCAGAAGGGAAAGTTTAATCCTGGAACTTCCATAGCCATGTCCAGATGCAACAAGAACTGAATTCCGGAAATAAGATTTCAGATGATAAATACCCACCCCCACCACACACCAATACCCCCCCCCCCCCCACTCCCTTTTTTTTAATGTCCCTGAACCTCTCACCCAAACCTCTTGTCGCTGGTAAATGATCATATTCTCTGAAGAGCTATGATTGAAGTACATGATAGCAATCTCCCCAATCTAATTTTCAATCCTTCATGTCTATAATAGATTCAACATACTAATATATTATGTAAATAAATTAATGATATATAAATATCAATAAAATTATAATTTTCTAAAAACTATGCACTACTATTAATACTTACGCACCATCCTCCGAAGACTTACCATTTTAACTCCAATGAATCTTTTCTAAACGCCTTTGAAGTATAAGCCGATACATATTTAACGACAGTGCCCTGTAGGCACAATCCGAGTAGCTTGTAAAATGAGCAATCGAATTTTAGGATATTTTGTAAATATGCTTCCAAAATTATATATAATTTTATTATATGTTATTATTTATCCCTTCAAGCAATCCATTTGACTTTTCTAAGCGAAACAAATTTAATACTTACATAAAATCAACCAAACATGCTTGTATATGTAGCAAAACTGGGGTATTATTTTGAAGTATTTTAATTATACATCGACCTGCAGCCTTCCGCTTCAACAAGAAGAGCAAGCTGGCCATGTTACCATGAAAACTCAAAAATGCCTGTGATTTTGTGGAGACAAATCGGACTGACAAAGAAACACCACCAGGTTAGGTGCTCCCAATACGTGTTCAACACCAAAGGACGAATCTAGCACCCCAAGGACAGATTTTGCCCATCCTATATCAACCTCATGGGAGAAATTTTGCCCTTACAGGCATAAAGCCGAGGCTCTATAGGTCAAATTGCACTGTCGTAAAATCATCACAGAATCTGCTCAAGCGCTACCTATTTTGGGCTCAGGCATGTCACAGAGACATGTCCCTCATACATGAGTATACAGAAACACCCATATGAACCCACACTGGCAACACGTTTGCCGCTTAGTTTTCAACATGAGTATGTGGAAACACCTACCTGGACTGGCCACAACATGCTTGTTGCTCTCACCAGTAGCATGATGTCTAGATTGCTGTAGGTTCAGTAGCTCTATCATTGTGTACGGAAAATTAATCCATCACATATCTGAGAATGAAGTAGAAGTTGGGGCAGACCCTAGAACACCTTTAGATTTACATTCATGTTTTCTCGAATTACAAGCGTACAGAATGAAAAAAGACAAGTTAGGTAGATCATACACGTCCATTCTATTCAATGCATCCTTGACTACAGCTTCAACTAGAGAGATTGAATCTCCACTCTTCCCCAAATTGTCCAAGGATCATGGCCATCCAAACAATGATTGAGGGAGGAGAGGCAAGGGGTAGAAAAGATATATGACAACATTACAAGACCGAGAGTTAAGCAATGCAGACTTCTGATTCAACTAGCTCAAAGTATAGAAGAAAAATTGAGCTTGCAATAATTTTTTATCATTCGCGAGCTGCCAAGCAGTAGAAATCTGATTGCTCTGGCGGGAGTTAGCTGTTTGAAGTCAATATGCAGCCATAGTCCTACATCCCCCCACCGTACAAAGAATATTCCCCCATAGTTTTACTTCTCCTGGCACTCCTGGAATGTGTCCGAAGGTCGTGCATGGCAGAGTGAGTCAGAAGCAAAGGATCAAACACAATCACTGGAAAGTTTCCTTGAATTCCAAACGGTTACTATGTGCACCACAAAATCTCTACAGAAACTTAAAGAAATGTCTCTTTTGCTCCCAGCCAAAGAATGAGGCGCCTAATAAAGCCAATAACAATGAGAAAACATTAACTATAAAAGGAAAAAAATAAATAAAGAAAGAAATAAATAAGCACAAGCCTTAAAAGTCCCTGCTTTCCTCTGGAGTGAAGAAAAACAGAGGGTTATGAAAAGTGGCCATCTCTCTCAGGATGAGGAATACAGAACCTACATAGAAACTACAGGCTAAAGGCCATAAATAACCACAACACCATTGCTGAAAGGTGGATAAATAAATTAAGAATTTTCTCCAAGGAGTAACTCCCGAAGCAAGAAGAAATGATAGTTTGATTGTTATAATCTCCGAGGATGACCCCACCTGTAAATGCCAGATACAGGGTATGTCAACACTGCATATGATGCTCAAGAGAATAGGCACAGATGTCAGAGGGGCTTGAGCCAGGCCTGCAAACAGTCATTTAAGATATAAAAAGACACTCAGAAACTAAATATAAACCAAGATGTGTTTAAACACAACAAAATCTAAACTAGCACCTCTTGTTGATAGTTCCATAGTGGAACCTGAGTCTCCCAACCTTCACATCCTCGACATACTGAAATTACAAGATAAAGTCACAAAGATGAAACAACAACAACGAACCAGGGTAAATACTACATGTGTTTAATAAGTCTAACCAATTTCAAGGTGACCAAAATTGATGAGAATGCTAAAGAGTCAAAAGGTATATCATCAAGGGCAAAAAGCTGACAATCTGATGATTCTGGACCAGGAGAGAAGTTAGGCTTCAGGAGCTTTGCAAGGAAGATTATATATGTCTGCCCAAATGGAAGATTTGTTAATAGCTTCCACAGAAATCAGTTAGCAGCATCTGAATATGTTACATCTCCTTCACCTGGCCAATTAGAGGGATGTCCAACTGAGCAAATGGTGAGACCACCTCCACTTCAGCACCTGCTTCTTCCCAAGTTTCCCTGGTTGCCCCTTCAGCAGCTGACTCACCAATCTCCAGGTAACCAGCAGGAAGAGTCCTAGGTCATCAGTATACTGTTACGAGTATAATAGCAGCAACATATCAAAACAACAATTTTTGAAGCAAGGTTCTCCTTAATGCTTCTACACGATATCCTCACTTCCCTCCAGCTAAGGATGACTAAGGAGTGCTTGGATGGGCTTTTTAATGGTTTTTTGAAAAACCCACAAAAAGCCATAGAAAAGATGATGGTAGAAAAATCCTAAATTCCCCCATTAGAAATTAAAATACCTGAGCAACCCCTACACAGTATGCAGAAAGTTCTATTTTTCCAATGCACATACTCTTATTTCCAAAAGTATTTATAAATGAATTACAATTCCCAATCTTCTTCCACAATCACCAAATTTGTCATAATTATTAGTCATTTTTACAATTTCTCATTTCAATTGAATCAATATAGTATATAAATTAGATGAAGCATCCAAGTGTCAGTTTAAAAAAGAAAAATATGGATAAGATATGGACAGAAAAAGCCCATCTAAGTGGACACAGAGGTACTTTGCTTGTTGGCAAAAGCTTATTGGAGCATATCACATACCAGAGCCCAAAAGAAGGTTCAATGTTCCTCTTGCAAAGAAGGACCTTGTTATCATACTGGATGAGGCAGCCGACAACCTACAACAATATTATTCCACCCCATAATAAGCCAATTTCTTTTCTCAAAAGGCATAAATGTAAACAAAGGCAAGTATGGACAAAAAAGGCACTTGACCATAATCACAAAATGCTGTTGTAAAATTAAAGATATCCTGTACATGACCACTTTTGTGCAGAGCCCAAAAGGCCTATTCTCCAATTCTAAAAGACCTCCAGAAGCATCTGGCATTAATCTCAAAGCTTAATATTCATGCTTACCAGGATGTTTTATGTTGTCCTATTAAGCTTGGACATCTCTTTTTTATCCATAAAGAAAGTTCTCATTCCCCAGACTCAAAATACTAAGCTTATCTTGGTTGATGGAGGGATATTCTCACCAGGGGAATAATCCAGTGGCCAGTTTTAGACAAGGATTCTAGATTCAACTCAGCTATATGGTTGCGAATTGATTAGAGATTCTGGAAGAAATTTCACTTTCTGATACACTTACCAAAAAGAATATCTGCTTAAACCTGTGTTATGCTCCACAGGTATCCATCCCCTTCAAGCATCTTTGATAAGTATGGCCTCAAACTTAGCTATACTTGTACATGGAATGGATTAGGGAGCATGGTTGCATGTGTATGTAGCACTACCCTAGCATTTTGCAAGAAGGCAGCTTTCATGCCTCGAACCTGTGACCTTTTGGTCACCAGGGGGCAACTTCAGTGGTTGTGCTAAAGCTCATCCTCAAAACCTACTCCTATCATGAGGAGATATTCAGGGACTATCCAGCCTCTACCATATCCACTTCTATTAGAGTTCAATTCACCACTCCATTAGCCAAATGAAATGTTCAATTTTGAATTGCCAAGAAAAAGGGAACAATACATTCATCATTGAACTGAGCTGCAAGAGGGCCCAGAGATGTATGTAGTGACATTCTTTATATGTTTCTATCTCTGAGGGTTGAGTCACTTAATTATTGAGAGATAACTTGAAAAGGGGCCTCATTAAAAACAGTTTCTCCAAAACAAAATTAAGCTTGATCCACAGAGAGTCAAAATAGACACAGGCAGTGATAACTATATGTACTAAATTCTACTGACAGGCTGAAAAAATATTTTGAGGCCCAATTCATTATAAATTTAAGCAAGCCCTATTGAGGTTTTTAAGAATTTATGAACTTAAATAGTGGCCAAACTCCATTACATCCCTGTCCAAATTGGTGGTAGAATACCATCCAAACAGCACCTTCATCCTGATAAATCATTTTCATAAAGAATTATGAAGAGTAAAAAATATTTTTTTTCTTTTTTTTTTTAAGATAAGAGAAATAATTGCTCTTTAAATATCAAAACTTTTCAACCCCACTTCCTCCCCAAATATTAGGTGTACTATGTTGCAACTAGCAACTGAGAACATGAAGATATGAGCAAAGCAGGCTAGAAGAAGTCAGGGACATCAACCAAGATATAAAAAGAAATGTCTTCCAATGTCAATGAGACACTTAAATTTCCATGACAGCATTTTATCAGCAAAGAATAAGAATATACTGTTCAAAGCTATGCCTCCAATTTAACAACAACACCTTGAATTGCACTCTTCAATCTCCATTTTTCTCCTGAGGTGTAACAAGTACTAGAAATGGAGACTAAGATATCCTAGACAGCTACCATGTCTGTCAACATTAGCAAAAATCTATTTTAATGCTTCTCCTTGAAAACATGCTGAAAACATTAGTGAGCCTCCTATGGATGCTCACAAATAACAAAATGATCAAGATTTTTCTCCACAGAAAAGAATATGCAACATGAATTGGGAGCTAATAGAGTAACTATAGAGGGAGGTTCTATACATTAATATAGGAGTCAACTGGACTAAAAAGTTAATGGAACAAAAAGGAAAAATTTAGCATCTATCATCAACAGCTACAATGGCCATGAAGAAAACTGCCATATCTTGCTTCTCACCACTACTGCAAAGGTTTGACAGAGTGGTGTTTATCATATACTCTAAATAATTGACAACCAGCCACAAGGTCCCATTTATGTTTATGCTAACAAAAGAACAACCTATATTAAGTACATGCTTCAGGAAATCATATCACAAAATGCTAAGGTTTCTAAAATTTTTGGTTCACAGTTGCATTGAGTGGAACATTACTATAATAATTGTAATCAGGACAACAATCAGCATTTGTAAAAATTTACCATTTTGGGATTCTGATAAGCTATTTTTCCGCAAAGTGTGCAAATAGCTCTTGTTTTCTCTTCTCCCTCAGGAATTTCATGCTTAGTTTGACCACCACACCACTGGCAAAAATTAATCTTCCAAACTATTCCCTGCCAGCATGCATCAAGAAAATCATCATAAACAGATGCAATGCATGTACATGATCTAAACTTATTTTCTGTTCAGGAGCTAGATAGCATACACACTCATAATAATAACACATGCAATTTCTATCACAAAGCTATTCAGCTCTGAATTCAACAAGAATTCCATTCTGGCATTGAGCACTAGGAATAATTCAGATTAAGAATAGATAACACATGGATTAATATGCCTATCATGTCCGGCCTTATCTCATCCTATCCTATCACATTCCACAACTTGGACTTCGCATATCAATGAAGTTTTCGCTCTGAACAATCATTTTCTCTCTCTACATTCAATCTAATGACAAAAATCTGTCTTTTCTTCGTATCACAATACAATTTCTCGAAATTCACACTAGATCAAAGTCATAATTGTGACTATACAATCCACAATAATATCATACAATTCTAAAAATATAAGCCAATTGTCATACTAAACAATCCAGGAAAGACTTAAACCCTAAACTATCAGAAGAAACGATCTGAATCAAACTCAACTCACAGTCGACTGAGTTGTGATCGAAGGCGGCGAAGAAGTATTAGTGTCAGAACTCAACTCGGATCGAGTTGTACTCATCGAGATTGATTTGAGAACGACTCTCCGAGCCGAAACGGATGAAGAATGAGAAGAAGCCAAGGGTTTGGAAGAGGAGCAGGAGGCGAGAGTAAATGAATTCGAAGAGAGAGAAAATACGGAGACGGTGTGGTGAGGTGGTCTTCTCCAACAGCCCAGGGATTGCACTGCCTTAAGCATTGCTGTTAAGAAACGAAACAAAAGGACAGCTGAATTTACTGAGAACCGAGTCAACTCAGCTAAAGTCGATCGGTTGTAAGAGTTGTTAACAGTCTCGAGTGACTCGCTGGCTCGCCAAATGGAGTTTTGAATGGTATGGTTTGGCTCCTCGCGAGTCTCCTATCGTCATTTTAGTGACTGATGGTTTCGTTGTTCGCTGTCGTGACTAGTGAGTATGATGATCAGATCCTATCGCCCAAAAACATATAAAATACAAAATAATAACTAAAAAATTCTATCCTCTGGGAATTGGGAAGTGGGGGTTAGGACGTTAGCGGAAATAGGATAAAGGAAAACGCAATTACCATGCGAATGCTTCAACAATTTAAATAAGCTTGTAAACTTTCGATTTAACGCTGAATCACTCCAAAACTTATATCTTTTAAAACACTTAGCTAAAACATACATTGGGTTTCTAGTATTGGTAATAGTGAATGTTAGTAGTCTTTTGATGGCAACTATGTGCAACACTGTATTTGTCAAAAAACCCTTATGACATTATGACAATAATAGTGAGAGTCATATGATGTTAAAGTTAAAAAATAAAAAAAATAAAAAAAAAAAAAGAAGAAGAGGAAAGAAAAAAAAGTATTTGGGAGTATTTAAGTATGTAAGGAGTACTTAACAAGGATTTATTTGCACATGTCAAGCGCCAAAAGAGGTTGGTTCTTAGTACAAGAAAGAACAACTCTTTTCTATCACTTAATAGCTCTAAGAAAAATAACTTATCACATCAGTATGAGTGATTGCTATAATCTAGACGGCCAGATGCCTAAGCCATCATGTAGCATTAAATGAAAAGAGAGATGAAGGATTACCAAAGTATCCATAGCATCATAATCCTTAGGTTGCATGCCAAGCAACTAATGAGTGCTCGAGGTTGAGGTCTATGTGGATCTATAGAGCTTTGGATTTGGCACCTAAGTATTATGGAGTCCTTAGGGGTCTTGAGGTGTCAAGGAGTCGAGCACTCTAAAGGATATCAATTGGAGTTTCCTAAGACTTTAACTGGTTGGGCCAAAGGAGTGCTCAGGGATGGTCCGGAGCAAGTTGTGCTATTACCGGGCATGCAAACCATTTAGTTGCATTTGGATTTGGCCTACAGGAATGCTTAAGAGAGCCTAAGCATTTAAGAGATATTTTCGTAGTAAGATTAAAAGATTATTTTAATCTCTCAACTTACATGCTAGTTAATCAAAATTTATATAATGTCGAAACACACTTTATAAGTTTATGAGTACATTCATAGTGAGAGATCAAAATTTATGAGTTACTTATATTTTCCTAAGAATGTATATGCAAAAGATGACTATAAAAATGAAAAATGTATGTAATACCTGGTAGCACATTTTAAAATGTTAAATAAATTTTTACTTTTTTTTTAGTTAAGTGTGAATATTTTTAACTTTTTTTTTCCAAAAATATATTACAGCTTACAGAAAGAAGAATTCGAACTTAATCTATTCTATTAAAAGACCAATATCCATACCATTAAACTATAAAGTCCTAATTTAGGAAAAAGCACAATAATAATAGTAATAATAGAAAAATAAAAAAATTAGAAAATTTCAAAAAAAAATATTTAAAAAATTATGAAAAATCACAAAAACGTAGAAAATTTTAAAAAATAAAATAAAAAAATAAATGAAAATTTTAAATAGTTTAAATAGAATTTTTTTTTTCCTTAATATTTTTTTTAACCTTAAATAATAAAGAAGGAAAAGGGATTTGGGGCCTAGGTTTAGATTTAAATTTAACCTAAACAGATCAAAATTGGATGTATAAACAAAGCACAAGTCAACGACCAAACAATAATACACTCTGACTTAAAATGGCATTGGAATTAAAGGTCTTAGGTTCAAATCTTATACCAGGCACAAAGTGTCTTTTATTTTTATTTTTTTTTCACAAAACACACCTCTTATGTATCAGAATACCATTGGGCCACTTGTCTGTTTGTAATACATGGCGCTTCATGGTTGGATTACGAGCTGATATGGTGCCACGTAACACTATGACATGTTGGCATCTCTACCAAGTGGCACAATGCCAATGGGCCATATAGTTGATATGGTGCCACATCAGCACCCTTTTCCTTCTCTTTCTCCTTATTTCCAGTTCTTTCTTTTACTTTCTCGCACAAGAACAAGTTAAACAGGTCATTTCAAGGCCATTTTTTATCCGATTTTCTTCATAATTTCACTAAATTAATGGTAAAATCATAAAGTAGACATAGAACACTTTAGCTGGAGTCTAAGAACACATCTAGATTCACGCGTTAAGGTGGTTAAAAAGATACCAAAATATCAACAACAAAAAATTGAATTTGCGTATTTAAGCGCCAAAGTTGACCAAGCTTGATTCTAGTTCTTCAATGAAATTTGAAGCTTCTAATGTATATTTTAAGCAAAAACAAGTATCAAGGGATCATATTTGACCATTCATTTCAGTTGATGTCAAGTGAAATCAAATTAAAATTAGATCAAGAAAAAGAAAAACCTATTAATTTTGATTTTGAATTCAAGGATGGATTTGAACTTACCATGCTAATGTGAAGTTCATTTGCTAAAAATTGGGCATTAAGGATTTGTGTTTAGCATCGATCAATCAAAAAAATACTCTTAATCATACCCCACACATACTTTCTCTCTTTACATCCCCTAACAACATCGTCCCTCTCTCCTTACATTTCACTCTCTCTGGCCACTTCCAAACAAACCTACCACCACTATGACGCTCACCACCCTATGCTCTCTCAAACCCCATCCCTCTCGCGCCTAGCCGCTCCACTAACCTTCACCACACAAACCTTAACTCGCGGTGACCTCCACTCTCAAACCACCATGTACCACCACTTTCAACATAAACCAACCCTACAACTAAACACTCCGTACCTTAAAACCCAATACCAAACCCCTCTTACACCTAAATACCCCCATCGCAGCCATCCAACACCCAACTAGAACCACCTCCCTTGGACAAACCACCAAATAACCACCAATCACAAAGACTCACTTTCTAAACCCTCCCCACCGATCAGCCATTACTCCTTAGCACAAGACCTAATATGAATTGAAGATCCAATTCACACTCCAACGTCTAACCCAATGACCTCACTCCAAGATCCGCGCACCCAGCTCCTTTAGTCTAGTTCTTTTTTTTATATATTATTTAATTTATTCATGTATTATAATTGTAATTCTAACCCAAAAAAGAAAAAGAAAAAAAAAAGTTCGTTTCTTCTTTTATTTTATTTATTTTCATTTTCTTGGTTAGAACATAAAACAAAAGTATACATAACAATAAATAATAAAATAAGCAAAGATAAAATAAATGTATTATCAATTAGAAAACCATTTTTTAAATAAAAATAAAATAAAATGGACCATTTTCAAAATTAGGACTATTTGTAGAATTTCTAAAATATTAAATCAAGTTTAGGATCCTTTTAGACAATTTTTTTTTTAAAATAACTCAAACCAGGTTAAAAACGTAAACTCGACATTTTCAGAAGTTAAAATCAACTCACACATCTAAATTTTTATTAACGAACTACGAATGTCTAATCCTATCTAGCGGTTACATAAGCACCTTTGAGACAAAGTAAAACTTGTAAATTTTTTTATTTTTCCCCTTTTTTTTTTGTAAAATATAACCTTTTGTGAAATAAACCCAATTTAATTACTGACTTAGTCAAGTTCTAAAAAAGGTGAATACAAAAATAAAAATCTACATTCGAAAACTTAATGGTATTCGTAAGAATTTTAAAAATTAGGCCTCAAACTCAATTTCTAGTTTTTCAAAAACCCTTTTTAAAATCAGTTTTCCTTACATAAACTAATGTCTAGATCAAAACCAATCTACCCATTTAGTTTTAATTTAAACCATTTCCCAACTCCGGTCACATAGCAATTCCAAGTATTTATAGAATTTTTTTAAAACTATTTAGTCTTCTTTAAGTCTTAGTCAATGGTCAATATTAAATAAAAAGGGTTTAATATAGATTAAATTAAGGAAAATTTTTAAAAAGACCTAGAAAAATCAAGCTTGACAACAACCTTAATAGTTTTTTATACTATTAATAATATCATAAAGACATTCACCAATTCAATCTTATAAAAAAATTTAATTTTGTTATGAATTGTTAATTATTATAAATGTCCATTTATTTGTATCTCTAAGAAATTATCTTCTTCCTTATATAAATCTAATGTGTTTATTACTAATTAACTCTGTACATGTATAATTGATTTTTTTCCATAATTAGCATATATATGCATCTGTATATATCACTTCAATGTAACTTATGAGAATACTTCAATAAGATTATCTGGTTTAATATTTTTTATCCTTTTACTTTTTAGTTCTTTCTTCTAGAAAAATTTATAATATACTATCAACATGACAATCTAATTTTTCATGTTTTTTATCTCTCTATTTGTTATAGTTATCTAATCCTTTTCGATCTTACTTAGTGTAATTTTTTTTTCTCTATCCTTTTGAAATTTTTTTATTTGATTTTATCCCTTATAACAGAGTATGCTCTGCACTCACCATTTTCATAGAACTGATGTATCACAAAAGTTTTAATTTGTTTGACCTAATATTTATTATAAATTTTTACTAATAGTAATTTTATATTTTTAGTTTTCATCATGATGAACCTTGTAAAGCTTAAGTTTGTGGCCTTTAATATTATTGACAAGAATTATTAATCATAGATATTAGATGCTGAGATTCATTTAAAGGCTATGAGTTTTAAAGATAATAAAGAAGAGAATGAAGCATCTAATCAAGACAAAGTAAAAGCCAATATGATTAGATGCACCAATGACTCTAAGATTTTAAATATATGAGTGAGTATAATTTTGTTATCTTCAAAATTAGTTCTCAACTAAAATTATGTGGAGAAAATATTAGAAATTAAGATATGCTTAAGAAAAAAAAAATCCTATTGCACCTGTTTATACACAAAATGGTCTTATTGAATCATTTATCAAGTATCTCCAATTGATGATGAGACCATTGCTTATGAAGTTTAAACTTCTCACTTATACTTAGGACATGCTATTTTACATGTAGCATAACTTATACGCATCATACCAATAAGTTAAAACAAATTCTTTCCTATGCAATTGGCTATAATGATAGGCAAAAGGAAAAAAATTGTAAAGGAAAAAATCTAAAAAATGCAAGTCTTAGGAAAATAATCCTAGGAATATAGCATTTAAAATCGCCTCTTAAAGAAGCAATTTCAATTCTTTAGGAAATTGTCTGTTGAAGAGGCAATTTTATCATAAAACCCCCTTACCCTACAACTTGTACAAACAGGCAATCTAAAATCATAAAACTTAATCCAACACCCCTACAACTTATACAATAAGAAATCCAAATATACACAACTTAATCTAATGGCTGCAAAGTGAAGTTAAGCTTAACTCGAAGAAAGCAAAAAACACTAAGCTTCACAACTACAACCAATCTCCTTTAGAAACTCCCAACACAATCCAAACATGAACAAATATAAGTTAAGCACTATTAAACTTCATAACACATATAGAAACCAGAGTCATTCAATATATTTACATATCAAGCATGACCTTTGATTGATAAAAGGTTAGGAAAATAGAAGTAAAATTAAAGTTAGGAATGTGTACAAAATATACACAATGTTGGTTACAAGTCCAAATATTCAATAAATACAAATAATCAGAGTCTACTAATGCTTACATTGCTTGCATGCATAGGCACGCGCCTCCAGTGCATCTACATCAAGCTGGGGCTAAACCATATAAATTGCATCTAGTTAAGTGATCTATGCTTCATCCCTTGAGAAGGTACCAAAGTCAATGTGGTTGATAGAGATAGGAATAAGGTTAACCTGTGTGACCCCTTTACCCATGTCAACATCATGACCTCCAAGTTATCTCTTAAATGGAGTGGTGGGAGTCTACATTTAATTGGTAGAGCCTTCCCTGAACAAGGCATCAAATTAGAAATGAGGTACTACAAGAGACATTAGGGGCAAATAGTGTGAAGGTGACTCATAGTCTCGAATCTACAAACCAAATTGTCTATGTCCTCGGCCTCTACCCCGTCCATGACCATATCCTCAACATTACCCTCCATGATGTAGCTTGTGTGGTGGAGAGTCGTCATGCTCTGTATCTAGATAGGACGTGGATGGGTTGCCTAAATGGATGCCTCTAAGCTGCCGTTACCTAACTACCCCACACTAGCTTAGACCTATAGAATGGCTAAAAGTGAAGTAGTGACCTATTAGCCGATCTTAGATCCATTTGTACTTACATGCTCACAATAAAACAATAAGTTGATTGGTATAATAGAGGAGACAAACAATACATAAGTAAAGTGGAAATTTCCATATATATATATATATATATATTACTATTAACATAGTGTTCCTAAAACCTACAAAGTATACTAGTAAATCTACTTGAAGTTGACTAGCGTCTCATTGTGGACATCTTCTCTTATTATGCACTTCTCCACCGCATAATCCACAAGTGTACAACAAGGGCCCTCCCGAATGTCTATCTCACTCTAAAATCGTTTCTCTTAAGGCCTCCTATGTTTCCTAACCCTAACTACAGTTTGAATTGGATGCCACACTGAAATATCAAGACAAGGCCAATTGGCCTTATCGGCACATGTCATGAAAGAATGCATGTATGCATATAGCTAATTATACCATGTGTACCAATAACTAATATGGGCTGCATAATCAATGCTCATTTTTCCCATAACTGCTTTTTACATAAAATCATGGAATCATGTATACTTGTTACTTATTACAAGTACATGAATAAGTCATAAGTGTGACTATGTGGCTGTTTTCTTCCCTTTGTTCATGTACTATAGGGCGTAGCATAGTTATAACATCGTTTTCCATAAACCTATTCAATGGCTTTGCACTTTACTTCCCGGATTCTTTATGTGTACAGTATAACCGTACTGCTTATAGATGGTGCTTGAAGATGTTTTACCTTAATACTTGCTAATTCTTGTACTTCATTAATAATAAAGCAAGACAAAGTGGTTGAATCCAATTAGAGGTGATCTTAGCTAATAGTAGGATTTAAGCATGTGTATAGACCTATAAACCTAGTTATCACAAAACATCCAGCATACTTCTTCTTACATGCTCATAGTCTCCACTTACAACTATTTTCCTGATCAGCACATCTAATAGATTAGATTGTAGGGTCGAACTCCTTCACTACAAATTCATAATGGTTTAAAACATGATGCATCTTCACAGTCATTTGTAAATGTTCTTTCTCTTAAAATCGCATGCTCACCTTAAATTCATCACTAAAACTCCATTCACCATCATTTATACTGTCCTCAAATGATAAAAGTCCATCCTTAACACTTTCTATATAGAACGGTATGGGTTATAACACTCCAATTGCGTCTACAACTGTGGTCAAGCCCTACTTCTAATCGTTTCTTCTATTTGACCCCTAAGCTTCTTCCACTTCTTAGACTTACCCTTCACTCAAACCAATGTCAGCATTAGAATCAATATCATCAAAATTTTCATTAATATCCTCATAAGCTAGTTCACTCTCCACATTTGTATCCCTTTTGGACTCACTAGTGATCAGTATGTTAGGTTGACAAGGTTGTGACTACTACTCGGTATATCACTAGATAAAATCGACTGAGATTCAAACACTTAAGTTTCAACTTAGACCTAGGCATTGCCATCATGCCCTCTAAAAATCATACTCAACTGTCGAAGGGATGTTGATTTCATGAATTTCAATATGCATTTCTACTAAACTGCTTATTCCACCATGTCCTTGTGAGGATGACAATAGCTATTGGAAGTTATAGTCATTATTTATAGGAATGGCATAAAGCATGTCTCTACTCCCTGCTACAAGGGAACATCTATAAATCACTTAACCCAATGAGTCATCGTGTCAACCCAAAGGTGATTACATATCAAGCTAACCAACTAATCATAAGTAAATCCAATCGAAACCCCGATTACTTGTTATTAGCCCTCTATCACATTGCACCCATCTTCCTCTTCCATAATATTTCTTCCAATATAGCAAATTACGCTCACATTATCCATTCTCACCTATTTATCACATCAATCCCATAAAATTCACAATACCGAAACAAACCATATCTTATATATATAGCTACACATTCGTGGATTCCCATTGACACAACAACTAAATTGAATTTACAAAAGCATGTTCGTTACAGCAATTGATTAATTACTGAATATTTTTAATACAAAAAATGCTAACTCAACCAGTTTGATTTACACTAAATAAATGTGTTCATATCACATATTATGGATATATGTATAATACACTAATGCAAATAATTTGGTACATAAAAAAACTTGATATAGGCAATAATGTATCACAATATTTTCAACAATAAAGCTATTTATCGCAATTACATGTTCATAAAATAAATCAAGACATGAAAAAGAAAATTACCTCTTTCTTTGTTGTTGTCTAAAGAGAGAAAGTGAAGAGATCACATGGATTCAATACTACCTTTGAAAATTTTTCCAAAAATGTGTTATACAATACTCTAGTGTTCCAAATATGCAATTGATTTTTTTAAAAATGGATAGAAATTGAGAGGTTTGAAAGAGAACTTGCGTAAGATTTTTAGACAGAGAGAGAGTTAAGTTTTGTCATGATATGAAACTAATGTGTGTTTCAAGAAGAGGAAAGGCACATCTATTCAATCCTCGTAAGAAGAGGCAATTTCAACTACCATATTCCTTGGATTATTTTTCCAAGAACCGTATTTTTAGGGGTTTTTTTTTTTTTTGCAATTTTTTTTCCTTTCTCAACAATGATGAGCCAAATATTTTCCTTTCAAGATTTCTTAAGCATACGATATATGTTCTAATTTCTCCACCAAAACACAAAAAGATGGGACGTTAAAGAAGGTTAAGAATATATGTTTGCTATGAATCTCCATTTATGATTAAATATTTTGAACCACAACAAGGTTTGCTAATTTTCATTTAAATGAATCAATTTTTCCAATATTAGGGGGAGAAAAGAAACAATTGGGGAAAAAAATTCTTTGAGAGAATCATGGTTATCTAATTTTGACTTTTGTACAAATTAACGTGAACTTGAAGTTTAAAAGATCATTTATTTTCAAGATGTAACAAATAAATTACCAAACACATTTACTGACTCAAAGAAAGTAACTACAACTCATATTCCAGCTATAATTGCTCCAATTAAAATTGATGTCTCCAAAGAAAGTATCTAATTATATTCTCTTAGCATTTCTTTACAATATTTGATAGGGATTAAGGATTAGTCACGTGCTCCTGAGCCCGAAAGCTTGCTCGGATGGTTCATCGAGTTGTCTAGGGTAAGCTAAATGCCGAAGAGTAATGCATATTCTAAACCAATCTACTAAGTTACTTTACTCTCCAAATTCAAGAAGCTATCAAGGTGACCAGTCATTGTACCGAGCCAACCCCTTCGAAACACTCCTATCTGAACAATGAATTAGAGTGCTACTGACCTGACTCGTACAAAACCTGAGTTAACACTTGCTAAGAGTCAACTATCTGAGGCCAAATCAAAAACAAGTAGCCCTTGAACCAACCCCTATCCAGTCCTAATGACCATGCTGTCGAACTGCCAATGCTGATCTAACTTGATCAAGATATACCCCCTACTCAGTCAACAATGTCATTAAGACCACAAAATAAGTAAACCATACACGTGCTATCTTTTTCTAGCATTTGCATTTTCCTTTCTGCTAACGAATATTCTTTTTACATGATTACATTGATACCCCTGTAAATTATTCCTCTTTTTCTTAACCAATGAGAATCCTTTTTTTGTAATTTACTATAACCTAGGATTTACCCTAATTGGATACTATAAATACTTATATATTGTAATGACCACAACAGTGAATACATTGAAATTTTTAGACATACTCTCTGGAGCTAAGTGTTATGATGTTTACTCTTAAGCTACTTTTATCTTGCTCATTGAGCGTAAACTAGTGGCGAGTAACCTCCGGCTACAGTTGTATGTCATATTAAGTGTGACTCAAGCTCCTGTAAGGTGTTAGTATGTCATATCCATCATCAATATACGAAAACCCCTACTCAATCTTCGACTATCATTTATCTTTCAAACCATCTCAAGGTTCAGACTCACCCCCTTGGTTCGCGCGATACAGGACATTGTGTATTCATCCACGCCAAACCGTATCGTCTTAATATCAAAGCCTAACTACTACTTTGTTCTTTAAGTAGATTGTTACTGTTTTCGTATGTTAGAAGTTCTATAGTTAACATAGGAGTTTAGGTAGTTGAAAGGTATTGAGGAAAATTCTATGCTCTGTTTCTCCATGTTTCCTATACGCAAAACAGAGTATAGTTATTTGCTTATTCACCGTATGTAGTTGTCATAGTAGTAGGAGTAGTAATTATTATTCTACTGTTGTCATTTACAGAAAAAACTTTAAGTGGTATTTTAAACATAAATTTTGTAGGATAACCAACAATGTTAGATTCAAGTGTTCAAAGAACTCTAAGAAACCAAGAAAGTTGTGCTTAAAATGGCTAAGGACAAAAAGAAAGCTTCACACCTCAGTTAGTGGGTGATCAATTGGATAGGCTCACCGACTTAGTAGCTACTTTGGTGATTATTATCCAAGAAGATAGATAACGAGCTAGAAATAGCCCTACCGAAGGACATGAGCAACAAGAGTAAGGTAATGGTTAGTTTAATCTAGTTAATGCCCCAACTCAACCACTACAAGCTAAAAGAATAGGTGTAGTTGCTAGGCGTAGGCTAACATTCAAAGAAATCTAAGAAGAAGATGAAGGAGACTACGAAGCAAAAGAGTACTATGAGCACAAAGAGAGGAATATAGAAGCCCCTATAGTTGAAGGGTTAAGAATGTATATTCCAAGCTTTTCTGGAAGCGGTAATGTCAAGGACTACTTAGATTGGGTAGATAAGATTGAGAAGCAATTTGAATACTACGAAGTATCCAATAATGTAAAGGTTAGACTTACTGCATTTTACTGGTTATGCCGTCCTGTAGTGGAAGAAATTGCAAGCTACCTGAAGAAGAGAAGGAGAACGAGAAATTAAAAGTTGGGATGAAATTAATAGTCATGAAGAGAAGGTTTGTACCGAGCTATTATTTGCAAGATACCTTAAAAAGATTACAGGAGCTAAGGCAAGGAAGATCGAATGCTAAAGCTTATGTCAAGGAATTCCAGATGTTAATGATTTGATGCGAAGTTAGTGAGCTAGAAGACAGAATTGTATCTCAATTCATCAATGGATTGAAGTATAAGATAGGAGACATCCTAAAAACCATGGATAGTAGATTACTTGATGATGCCATCTAAGCTTCCTAAAAGATAGAAAGATGTCGAACTAGAAGGCTCCAACCTCCTGTTGGCCGATTTGGTAGTAGCCGATCTATTTCAAGCAGACTTATGTAGACAGAACCGTGTAAGGTTGCCGAAGCTCGACCTACTCCAACTGCCCAAGCAGAGGATAAGGAGATTCCGAGGAAGTTTGAGAAGGGTTAGAGCTCAGGATAGAAGACGAGTGAGATTAAGTGTTTCAAATGCTAAAGATTTAGACACGTGACTGCTCAGTATCCAAATAGAAAAACTATGGTGATTCGAAGCAAGGTGCTGACTATTGAAGTAAACAGTATTGATGAAGAAGTAGAGGAGCTAAAAGAGGACAAACACCGAGCTGTCTAAAGAGAAAGTTATCTACAGTGAAGAAAATAACTTTATGCCAACCACTCTAATGTTAAAAAAGATAATAAGTGTCAGTCTCGTACTCGAAGATAAATAGCGGAAAATCTCCTCCACATCAGATGTAAGGTGAATGAATCAATGTGTGCCCTGATTATTGATAGCAGGAGCTGCACCGATGCAGTCTCTACATTTATGATCCAACAATTAAAATTACCAACCAAGCCCCATCCAAAACCTTATAAACTTTTTTGGCTTGATGATAAAGGAGCCCTACAGATGAATAAACAGGTGTTCTATACCAATCTGCATTGCTAATTATTAAGATAAAATGCTCTATGATGTACTGTCCATAGATGTGTCCCATATTCTACTTGAACAACCATAGATGTTCGATTGAGCAGTAATATATGATGGACGAAGGAATATATGTTCCCTAGAGCATAAAGGTAGGAGGGTGAAATTGAGTCCTATG
The DNA here is from genome assembly GCA_024138005.1 of Lumnitzera racemosa. Taxonomy (NCBI): domain Eukaryota; kingdom Viridiplantae; phylum Streptophyta; class Magnoliopsida; order Myrtales; family Combretaceae; genus Lumnitzera; species Lumnitzera racemosa. The sequence goes on along the minus strand of JAMXBC010000004.1, from coordinate 75,818,878 downwards.
ACTATCAAGTAAGTAAAGGCCATGCAAATCCAACTAAGTCGAACCCTAAAGAAAGAGGCTTTGGTAATGACTTGAGCCAAACTAAAAAGAAAAAGATAGAACTTGATAGACCAACCTATCTGCTGGTTCAAATAATAATCGAGATGGGGTCCAAAGAGAGGGAGTAACCAGCCAATGTGAAAACATTAATGGAAGAGTTCATCAATCTGTTTCTAGATGAACTACCGAAAGGTCTGTCTCCTATCTGAGGTGTCAAACATGCAATTGACCTACAGCTAAGAGTCATCTTACCCAACAAGCCTGCTTATAAGTTAAACCCTGAACAGGCTACCAAGCTGGAAAAGTAGGTAAATGAGTTGATGAAGAAGGGTTTATGCAACAATCCCTTAACCCTTATTTCGTGCCAGCTTTATTAGTCTTTAAGAAAGATAGGTCATGTAGGACGTGTGTAGATAACTGAGTAATTAATCGAATCACCATCAAGTACAGGTATCTTATACCAAGGTTTGATGACATGTTAGATAAGTTGAATGGAGCAAGAGTATTTTCCAAGGTTAACCTTAAATTAGGATACCATCAAATCCAAATGCACAAGGATGATAAATGGAAGACCGCATTCAGAATACGTCATGGATTACATGAATGGCTTATAATGCCATTTGAACTATCCAACACACCCAGCATATTTATGTGCTTAATGAACTATGTGCTTTGAGAATTACTAGGGAAGTGTGTCGTAGTTTATTTTGATGACATCTTAATGTACAACCTTAACCTAGAGACTCACCAAGAGTATCTGTGAAGAGTCTTTGCAAAACTCCAAGCTAAACAGCTCTATACCAATCTAAAAAAGTGCAACTTTTGCCAATCCAAATTAATATTCTTGGGATTTGTTGTAAGTGATGGTGACATACAAGTTGATGAAAAAAAGATTAGAGCGATCACTGAATGGCTAGTGCCAACCACTTCAACCGACTTGAGGAGTTTCCATGGCCTAACATCGTTCTATCGCAGGTTCATAAGGAATTTTAGTACAATTATGACTCTACTCACCGAACTATCAAAGAAAAATGTCAAATTCAGGTAGGGAAAGGACTAAAGGAGTTTTGAGGAAGTAATAGAGAGGCTAACTATAGCCCCTATCTTAGCTCCACCGAGCTTTGACAGAGTGTTTAAAATAAAGTGTAATGTCTTTGAAATAGGCATAGGTACCATGGTAATGTAAGAAGGCTGACCTATTGCTTACTTTATTACTTTAGTAAGAAACTTCGAAGAGCTACACTCAACAATCCCATCTATGATAAGGAGTTTTACTCCTTAATCTAAGCCCTAACGATATGGCAATACTATTTATGCTTAAGGAATTTGTAATTTACACCGATCATAAATCCTTCAGATATATAAAGAGTCAACTTTAGTTGTCTCAAAGATAAGCCAAGTGGGTCAAGTTCACATAAGGATTTTCTTATGTCGTAAAATATAAGAATGGAAAGAACAATGTAGTAGTTAACGCCCAATCAAGACGACATTCTCTTCTGACTAAGCTATAGACCAGGCTACTTGGCTTTTCAATAATAAAGAATTTATATGATGATAATCCATACTTTGGTCCTATTTATACTAAATGTAAGGAAGGACAGACTCTAAATGACTATCACAGAAAAGATAGATACTTATTCAGGAAGAGGAGACTGTGTATCCCAACCTGTTTTATGAGAGAATTGTTAGTGTGCAAGGTGCTTAGAGGAGGATTGATGGGATACCTTGGTCAACGTTGAACCCATGAAGTGCTCTCTTGAAGATTCTTTTAGCCAAGGGTGAAGAGATGTCTAATCCGTATTGGAAAAGTGTGCAATATGTCGAAAAGCAAAGTGTTAAGCCAAGCAAGGACACTATCTACCCTTTCCCATCCCAACCAAACCATGGTCCAAGCTAAGTATAGACTTCATGCTAGGATTATCGAGGACATCTAGAGAGAAGACTCAATCATGGTGGTTGTAGATCAATTTAGCAAGATAGCACATTTTGTGCCTTGTTCCAAAACTAACGATATTTCGGTTATCTCTTTTCTTTTCTTGCAAGAAGTAATCAAGATTCACAAAGTAACCAAAACAATTTTTTGGAATCGAAACCTAAAGTTCATGAGCCATTTTTAGATGACATTATGGAGATGAATGGGAACCAAGTTATTATACAACACGTCCTACCATTCATAAACTGATAGACAAACCGAGGTCGTCAATAAAATGGTAGGACTTTACTATAGGTTGCTATTAGACGAAACATAACTGATTGGGGTCTGTGTCTACTTATCATTGAGTTTGCCTACAACAGGGCCGCCTGTAGCATGACAAACATATCTCCCTTTTAAGGTTGCCTATGGGTTTAACCCCGAACTCCTAATAAACCAAGCACCCCTGCTGAGACTTGATGATGACAAGCTAACTACAAAAAGAGTCAAGGTTGTCAAAGTCCTGCACCAGAAGCTCATAGAGTAATTAAGCCAAGCTACTACCAAGCTTGGAAAGTACGTTAAGGATGAAAAAACAGAGAATTTCAACTAGGTAATCTGGTCTAAATCTACCTCAATAAGGAACGATTTATTAACTTAAGGAAGAGCAAGTTATCTCCTAAAGTTGACAAACCTTTCAAAGTGCTTAAAACAATCATTCTTGATGCATACAAGATTGAACTACCTGAAGGATATGGAGTCTCAGACTCCTTCAACATTGCTAATTTCTAACCATACACTCTTAAGGATGAGCCACCCAGAGCTAAGCTAGATTTGATCTCAAATCTCAAATAACCTAGAAGAGATGATATGTATCAAAGACTAATCATGTGCTCCTAAGCCCGAAGGCTTGCTCAGATGGTTCGCTGAGCTATTCGAGATAAGCTAAACACCGAAGAGCAGTGCATTCCCTAGACCAATCTGCCGAATTACTTCGCTCTTTACATTCAAGAAGCTGCTGAGATAACTAACCATTGTATTGAGCCGACCCCTTTAAAACACTCCTATCTAAACAACGAATTAAAGTCCTACTTACCTAATTTGTATCGAAGTTAAGCTAACACTTAACAAGAGCCGACTATCTAAGGCCAACCCTAAAACAAGTTACCCCTAAACCAACCCTTATCCAGTCCCAATGATCGAGCTACCAACATCGATCTAACCTAATCAGGACATGCCCCTTACTCAGTCAGCAATGTCAGTGGGACTACAGAATAAGTAGACCACGCACATATACGCGCACTATCTTTTTCTAGCATCTATACTGTCCTTTCTACCAACGGATGTTCTATTTGCATGATTACATTGATACCACTATAAATTATTCCCCTTTTCATTAACCAATAAGAATTGTTTCTTTCTTTTTTTTTGTAATGTACCGTAACCTAGGATTTATCCTAATTTGATACTATAAATACTTGTATATTGTAATGTCTACAATAGTGAATACATTGAAATTTTAAGATTACTTACTCTCAAACTATTCTTATCTAACCTATTAAGCATGGTTTAATGGCGAGTGACCTCCAACCACACTTGTGCATCACATCAAGTGTAACTTAAGCTCATGTAAGATACTAATGCATGATATCCATTAACGGTGCACGAGGTGCCCTGCTCAACTTTCAACTATCATTTACTTTCAAATCATCTTGAGGTTTAGACCTACACTCTTGGTTCACGTAATACAGGATGTCATATGCTCATCCATATCGAACTGTATTAATGTTAGTAAGACATACTCATGCCATTACCATATTTTATGCATATTGGTGTAAATCGATTAAACCTACTCATAAACTATTTGAATAAGGCTCAATATATGCACAGATTCTATTCAGATATATTAGAGGTAAACTTTAACACGAATGACTCAAAAGTAAGGTAAACTTTAACACGAACGACTCAAAAGTAGTTTATCAAGCTGGGTTCAAATTTCAAAACATTGTTTTTAACAAACATTAAATAAAATAAGGTTAAACAAGCATAATATAATTGAGCTTAAGCTAAATATGTAAACCTTAGAATCAAGCTCAAACTTAAAATTTTAAAGCTTAATTGAACTTAAGTTTGCACCTTCAACATTCCAACCCAACTTCGAATCCTAACTCAATACTGCAGTGTCTCCACTCTCAAGTGCAAATTCATGTCACCCTACTAACAAGTTAGAAACAAAAATTTCATTAAAACCTGTTGATCATACCGATAAATATTTTAACATCATTAGGTTTTGTAGCCAAGTACTGCATTCTTTTTTTTTCCCTGTAAATAGTTAATCCAAACTAAATTTAGCTCCCACCATTTGGAAGCAACTCGGAGTTTAGATGCATATCATTGTTATCAAAAGCAACTGCGTGAGTTCAAATTATTTTACTGGTGTATTCTATGATTTGTTATCGGAATAACATGAATGAAAGTACCTGGACGAAAAGAATGCTCCTTCTGTCCTTCTCAGAACATTATAAGTTAGAAAATTATGTTACAACTGAAAGGCATACAAAAACATCTAAACTAGTATCACATTGCTGCTGCTGGCTGATCTCGCTACTGGGCAACTACCTCAAGCTACAAGCCACCAGCATTACCAGTAATGAAAAGGGAATGTGCAACACTTCTCTCTTAACAAAGATTTAGTAAAGAGATGCAGCCTTCTTTTCACCGTCCATCATGTCAGGTAAAATAGCCCCATGGACCAGAATCTTTAAAAAAACATACCATATCTCCCATCACCCTCAGCTCAAGGCCAGCTTCTCCCATCACCCTCAGCTCAAGGCCAGCTTATCACATAGAGACTGATATGCTGCGCTGCAGTGCTTGAACTTCTCCTCAGCCATAACCTGAGAAAGTTGACACCGTAAAATAAATGAGCAATTCAATAAAATTCAAGATGAGAAAACCCCTAAAACAGTATCAAACAGTCTAGACTGTTGAAATAAAGAATCCAAACTTTATCAAATTTGCATATGCAAGTGTTTTCACCATCACACAAATTTTGAAGTGCCAGGTAACTTACAGCAAGTTTGATGATAGTCAATTAATATATAATTAAAAAAAAAAAGTTAACAGGTTAAATTACCTTGGAAGAACCGTGATGGCGATCTGGATGCCATTTGAGAGCACAAGCTCGGTATCTGAAATTACAAGAACTAGGTCATAATTATAGATAAGCAACTTACAATTTTAAGTGCAACAACATGAAGAGGTAGCAATTGACAAATCAAATTCTAAGAACATGAACATCCAGATGGAAAAAGCAAACTCACGCATTTTTCACATCTTCAAGCCTTAGTGGACCAGAAGCACTCAGCCCAAGAGCAAGTCTATCTGAGGTCAATAGTGAGTCTGAACTCTCCGAAGCAAATGGGCCATCTTCTTCTTCACTATCATAACTCCAGTTCCCAAATTTTCTGTGCATACCAGAATGGCTTGATGAGCTTCTCCAATGAGGAAACTCATCATTAACAAATGACCAATAGAAGTACCGGTTCCCACCAAAAGCAGACCTAAAAATTGTTTCTACATCTATATCATCTTCACAAAACTCAAAGGCTCCTGGAAAAAACAGGACAGTAGCCTCAGGATATGATCTGAAAAACTAAATAGTCCTATCTGAACAGTAGCTGGAATTTACAGATTGGAATAAGTCATGACAGATTAAATTCTCCCCATGTTGCACAATAAGAAGAGTAGCATAGCTTGTGGAAAGAATTTCAAAAATATGCCTTTGTCTAATACAATGAAGATCAATTAAAAAATGGGAGATTTGCAGTGTCACGAATCATAAAACACAATACACTTATAACCACGCGGCAAACACATAAAGCCTAATAGCTCTTGTCAGGGGGAACCCTTTGAGAATTACTAGTCAGGAGACTAAAGTTCCCCTCAATACAATTGACTTAGTTACAAGGGCACCAGTAAACCCAATAAAACTAACTATCCCAATTGAAGGCACCGTTATAGTGAATTATAAGGGATAACTCACATGCGCTTTTATCTACCACTACAAAGATCTGGACTCATATTTTCCCACGACACTCAGCAATGGTATGCAAGGAATTGTCCTACCAGTCATATTTGCAAATAAATGTGCCCTCAGAAATATCTATTGACTACAAAAAACACTTTAGCTTCCGTTAAGATATTATGACACAAACAAGCTGAACTCCTCTTATCTGAGAATTTAAAGTTGCTTACTTCTACCCCGATGTTGTTTGTGTTTGCCTGTCCTCTCCCCCCTAGAATTCCTGGTCCAGTATTGTTTGAACCACGAGGGGCCCCTTCCAAATGGATTGTCATCATCAGGCTCCTCATCCCATCCCTGTAATCAATGCAACATAATGATCAATAAAATAGACTTCTGTTCATATAGCACTTGCTTGACAAATATCGTAGGCTCCTTTATGTATGAGATGGTGAATGCATAAAGGCATATATGTGTGTATAGACACAAACAGATACTATTCTGAATCAATCATATAGATGAAGAGAAGATCCTGAATTTGTTCTACATCCTGGCTCCTTCTTCCAATTTCACTACTCCATATTCATGCAATTCCTTTTGCAAATATTTAAACCATCAAATTTTCTCCCAAGGCAAAGTCCCAAGTTGAATGTAAAGCCCTCTTGAAAATCCAACGGGTCTGCTTAGTGTTAAGGCACAGTAAACATGACATCCTAGGATCCATCCTCACAAATCTCTGTACACAGAGCTATTGCACTTAACAAGTATACAAGTCTCCAGTGGTGGTTCATATGCTTGAAGGTCCAAATCCGAATGTTCCCTCTGTCCTCCATATAACAACTAAAAGAAAGAAAAAAGGGTTTTCTTAAATAATTTTACGATTAAACATCTCGAGGGCTAATAAAATGAAAGCATTGCTACTAGGTATTCCTTTTAGATACCTTTGGCTATTGGGATATGAAAATTAAGGTCCATTCCACTCCTCCAATTCCATCCGAGCAAAAGAATATAAATTTTGATTCCACCACATTCTATTTCATTTAAGCCATTCCATTTGAGACAATTCTGCCCTACCAACACACCTTTGGACTAGAGTAACTTGCATTAGCACCAAACTTTTGTAACAAAAGAGACATCTGAACTTCTCTTTTCTAGCAGTACCGCTTGCTAGGGTGATTTACAAATACATCATTCTTCTAGGTGGTTCATATCCCAATAACCAACATCAAGAGGTGCACTAACACCAAAACCAAAAAGAGGCAAACTAACACATAACAGGGAGTTACTAGGTATTCCTTTTAGATATCTTCGGTTATTGTGATATGAACCATCAAAGCATTGTTATCGTTCATCAAGAGGCTCAACCATTCACCAAAAAGAGAAAACTGTCCACTTCCGTTACTTTAACCACCATTTCCTTACAATCATAATCACGTTATGTCCTCCTTTATAACTCAAAACTTTCCCCAAAAAACCTAATTTTGTATTCCATTGACTTCATACCTTTGTCTAATTCAACAAAATCATACTAGCGCATCAATCACTCAGTGAATGAAGTTAAAATGATGAAACCAACCTGAAAGATGAACTCTGCATAAGCATCGACATTCCTAAACAGTGATTGTTTTGACTGGTACCTCCTAAATCGTTTAGAATAGTTTCCTGAAGATCTCTGCACATAGCCAGTCCAAATTAAACCATGACAAATCAGTCAAAAAATCAAAACTTAAATAAAAAAAAAAATTAAAATAAGAAAAATACTTAAAGCATGGATAGAGTTTGAAACTCTGCTCAATCATAAGAAACGTCAGCATCTTCAGATCCAATTTCCCATATTCTAACCATTATACACATGATTTTACTTGTATGCACAGATATAAGTAAATGGAGAATCAAAAATGAAAAGAACAACAAGAAATTAGTAAAGCTTGAAGCTTTGAACTCAATTACACTAAGCATTGATATAATTAAATTCAAGCTCCGATTTTGCGTCAAATTCACACAAATAAGTATTAATAATAAAATTTAAGTATCAATAATAATATAGTCAGCACATATACATATATTAGAGAGAAAAAGAGAGGGACAGAGAGAGAAAGCTTACAGAATCCCAATGAGTGCGTCTTCGACGATCCAAGAAAGGAGTGGAGTGAAAGAAAGCGGAGCCGAGACGACAGGAGGGCGTGTTAGGGTTTACAAGAGCTGATGATTTTATTAGCTTATTCATTTTCATAAGAAATTGGATTTCAAAACAATTTCATATTAATATTGCCAACAAAGATGGAAATGGGGGTAGGGATGACCTGCTACAGGATACTAAATGAAGTTAGAAGGAACCTAGGTTGTGTTGCGTCCGATAGGAGTGCCCAGGTTGAACCTGAACCCAGACGAACCGGTCTTGTCCGCTTGGTTTTGTGTTGGTCCGTACTCTGTGGTTCCATTTTTATTAGAACCGATTCCTTCACATGTTGACCTGTCTAGGATCGGATCGTGAATCAACCAATTCACAGCCAGTCAAATTTGAATTTTGATATTATTTTAGTTAAAAAGAAAACATAAGTTGCTTAAATTAAAATTAATCAAAAATGGTATAAATGCCAATTTATCAATATGATATAAATCAGTTTTGAATACTCAAAAAAGAATAAAATAAACCTAATCCTAAATTTTTCTTACTATTATTTTGTGTTGGACTCAAACCAAAAGTATAAATAAAACAAACCTACTCGTAAATCACTTGAATTTTATTATGTTCAACCCGATAAGCCCATAGGCCTAAGTTTAAATATTAATCAAGTTCTAGTCAAATGTAGACATTATCATCATCGTCATCGTCGTTATTATTTTAAGATTATTAAGTTAAAACGAGTTTAATTAAACTAAATTTAAGCTTATAAAGTACAATTTCGAGTCAAATTTGAGTTAAGAATTATAAATTTGATTTAGTTCGAGCTTTAAAATTTTGAATTGAGCTCAAGTTAAGTTTAGTGCTATGATGTATTAATTAGTTTAGAATATGGCACTCATCTTTAACTTAATTATATACAACCGCTCTAAGAACATGCAAAGTGAAGCTATTCAAGAGTTGCTATATACATAGTGAGCTTTATAAATTTAACATTTATGCAATAACCCACTAAATTTAGATATTATACAATTATTTTGAGTACTTTTGGATCTATAATCCATGTCATTTTCTATTTAAAATTTTACTGATATGATCTATTTTAATAAGTAGGTCCTTAAAAATTAAATATGTTCTTACTATTATTTTGGATTCAATAGGTATGAAACATTTGCAGCGATATAAGATAACTACAAACTATATTACCCTTACATTTTGAACAACAAAGCTACTTATGGGAATTTTGCATTCCCTTTACATTACATAACTATCAAAATCTAATAGAAGAGCCAATAAACATTTAGATGGAGGTTTAAAAAGTAGCAACACCATCATGTGTTCTTCCCTTCTATCCCTTCATGCTAACCAATTTATCAAAAAGTTGAAACACTACAATAGAAACTCAATAAAGTTTTTTTTTTCTTTTGTTTAGGAGCGTTGTGAATTAAAATTTTTTACAAATTTTTGCAATAATAAAATATTAATATTTCGAATTTAAAGAATATTTAAGTAATTTCTAATTCAAGTAACTATGTGCAATTGGTAAAATAGCCAAAAAAAAAAACAATGAATAAAGTATAAAAATTAAAAGAGATAGAAATAAAGACAATCAAGCTTAGATTTAATAGAGAATTCGGACCATCTCCCCATTTTTACGGACACACAATGCCTTAATTAAATACTTTATACACCTTATTTATGGATCTTAAAGTCAATGGCTCAAGAGCCTACACCCAATCTCATATACACAAGTTTCTCAACTCATAATAAGTTTCAATCACAAATATAGTGCACTTTCTCAAAGAATTTACAAGTATAAATTTACATTGCACTATATGAGGATTTACAAGAAATTTAACAAATTAAGTATATAAGATAATTAAAACAAATGACAAGTGAACAAAAGGAATAATAGCAGATCTTTGGCTCAATTAATTATTCTTCAATTGCCCAACGACTTGTATTTATAACCTCTCGAGAAAATCAAACTATTAGTCCGCTTCACTTTGCATTTAATGCTCTATAACGATTATTTTCTATGCAAATCGATCGAACGATTCATAGGGTACCAACCAAACAATCCATTCAAATGGGGTCACCGGTCGAACATTCTTTAAGCTGCCAAGCGTACAATTCAACACACCCTTCTAACCTCAAAGAGCCTAGTGCAACCAGCTAAATAGTTCTAAGACAACCAACTAGCTGGCTTTTAATTGAGCAACAAGAAGCCAATATTTCAAGTGCCAAAAATATTTCAAGCTATCTTATCACCTAAACTTAATTCAATGGTCTTATGTTCATAAAAATATTATGCCAATTTAAATACCAACAATATAATTCAAACCTTTTTGTATATTAATCATGTATTTATGAATTGCAAAGACTAATATTAAACATGATTAATTAAATTTAGTATCATCTTCTTCTCATCAAAATCATATGAGAACCTATTAGCTCAACAAAAGTTTCCCTCTCTTGGTACAAAAGTAATCTAAAAATCTATATGTTAATCATATATTTGTGAATTGCAAAGATTAATACTAAACACGATTAATTAAATTTAATATTGTCTTGTTCTCATTAAAATCATACGAGAACCTATTGGTTTAACAAAAGTTTCATTCTCTCGATACAAAAGCAATCCAAACATCTATAAAGGAAGATAATTTTCCCTTGCAAACATTAATCACATGAGAATATTTAGTTGATATATTTGTTTCCTTAGAAAGCAAGTAGATTAACTTTTTTAAGTCTATATTGACGTCAATTTGCTCAAACCTTACTTTCCTACAGAAGTTTAGACCCCAGCAAAGCCCCTACGACTTAGCATTAAGAATGTGAACTTCTCCAGTATTCCGTAAGTAACCCATTAGCCATTCATCTCTTAGTACTCCCCCAATTGTTGCCTTTCCATCAACCTCTTGAAGAGATGCATCATAATTTTATTTTACCTTTAAGGGTTACTTCCCATGCCACTCCCCTTAGCTGTATGCTATGTATAGTTTTTTGTTTCTTTACATGGGCTCAAAATTTATGTATATGTCTACGAATAAAATGGTGAAGTTCCTTTTGTTGAGTTACTTGTCCAAATAACCTATTGTTCTTAGTTTGCCACCAGGTTCAAAGGGAAAAACTAAAAACAATTGTTGATGATGGTTTTATAGAGCTTGGTTTATATTTATTGCATTTACAATTTGTTTTTATCCACCAGTCATGTTCCACTTCAAGAGTTGAACAAAATTAGTCAGGCTATAATCTACACCATAGACTTCACACTTTTAGGCATGAACTTAAGATATGCTTTATTGATTCTATTTCATCCAAACATAATTGGCATTTGTTTGGAATCAAACTAATTATCTTAGTGACTCTTTATGTTGTAGATAGCGAATTTGCTAAAGCTCTTCAAATAAATAATATGCTAAAGGACTTTTCCAAACCTACATGTAATCTCCAAATGATACCTTCTCATTCTCCTCTAGCTTATCATAAATTTCCTTTAATAGTACATGCCCTCTTAAGTTCAAGGAGAAACAGTTCTCATCATTTAGTTGGTTGGAAGAGGATATTAGGCCAATTTTGTCACTTAGCCATTTTAAAATTGGATAAGAAGTGATTTCTTCACACCATTTTATTCTAATTACCATGCTTGATTAACAATTTTTGTTACACTTTGTTGTAGAATAGGACCATAAAAATTTTATATAAACGTCCAAGTTTTGACCATGAGTCAATCCAGAAGTGAGTACCTTCACCATTACCTAGGGTATATGAACCATGTTCAAAGCAAAGTTCCTAATTCTTTCTCAACTTCTTCCATAGGTTAGAATCACTCTTAAAAGCTTGGATCTCTCACTTTTCAACATGTTTTTCATTCAGTAGTATTAGCCCATAACGAGTTGCATAATTGAAATTCCCATGACCTTTTAATCTTCTATGCTTTATTTCTCTTGTGCAAATTTTCTAACCTAAGACCTCCATTCTCTTTAGGTGTGATTATCTTCTCCTAACTACACCAATGCATTCGTTTATTATTTTCTATCTTACCCCATATGAAGCTCCTATTGACGTGTTTATTTTTGTTAACTTCAATTAATAATTGCATGATAACCTTACTTGTTAATGCGATTCGGTATTATGTTTATCCTTTACCTCCTATTAAGCCTGTAGTTTCGCTCATATCCTTATGCTTTCCTTTTGCATGACAACTATATAAAAGTTTGGGATAGAAAAGCTAAGTGAGATTTTAATAAGCAAAAAGTTAACTATTAAAGTTGTGAACCAATCAATTAGACATTTGAAAGTAACTCTCCAAAAAGTTACTATCGCACACTTAATATATACATTATACATACGATTAAACTACTCTAAAACATCTTTAATTTAGTAACTATAGTTAGTGAAGACATTTAATTTATATGTTTATTTAAAATGGATATTTATACGGAGCTTTATACATAAAGCTTATAAAAGAAATTATGAATCTTTGATTGATTGATACTACAAATTAGATAAGGCTGCCCAGAAGGCCTAAGTGGTGTCAAAAGCGAAAGATGAAAGAATAAATTGACTCCATTTATTCCTCACTCCAAATCCCTTCTACCTATCTTCTTTATGCCTAAGGATAGATTGATCGTAGTAAATATCTATTAGAACATGCAAAAAAATCTATGGGATGTGAGTAATCACTGCTCGATAACGAGATAGAGAAAGAGGCATACATAACATATGTTAATCAATTTAGTTAGATGCAATACAATAAAGCATATATCCCCTGCACAAAATTGTCCCATCAATCGTGAAACTAGAGTAGTTACAATCGAGTTTGGGTTAAAGAGCTTTTTGCACTATGCAATGACCCATAACTAAACTTAAGCTTGTGCAATGAAGACTTGCTCTTCCCAAGACTCCCAACCTTACTGCAACCTCTTTACCTATTATAAAGATTGGCTTTGAGGGTGGGGAAAAGCCAATTTACACTATCTTTTCCAAAGGTCAGTATTTAACTAGAGAATCCCAACCATATTGTAGTAAGTTGGAATGCATGTCTACTTAGGATTTAAGTCCAAGTTCAACTTAGTTCATTTTAGGAATTACCAACCAATTGCAAATAAACAAGCCACTTAGGAGCAAAGTACACAAAGCAATCCCAACATGTAGCTTAGCTATCCAATAACATAGTAGAATCCAAAGCCAAGCATCGCAAGAGCATATCCAACTATTTACAATCACAAAGTATACACCTCAACCTTCGAGTATTTATATATAATATTTTGAAATATGATAAAGCATTAATCCCACTTTCCTAGAATTATTATTGCTTTAAAGATTTCGTGACATCAATCTTCATGTCGTTATAGGGCCTAAATTAGAACCTATAGTTTAGTTTTCATAGAAGCTACAAAGCAGTGGTAGTCGTATGTATTATTAGATCATTTTACTTTTACTTAGGCTCACCATTCCTTTATTAGTACCATATATTTATATATTAAGTGTTTATTATAATAAAGACTGACTGTCATTGTTCTATATAGATTTTTAGTACCTTATACACTTCCTTCTAGGTGGTATATTCTATATAAGTTTATAGTATCTTTTACACTTCCTTCTATTATAACATTTATTTAAATTTCTTACTAAAAGATCTCCTATATTGCCCCTAGAAAGCAATGTAAGAGATCTTTGTTGCACCTTAAGTTTGCCCTTTTTTGCAATTTTACATATGAAGTTTCAATTTATCCAATTATATATTTAATTGAAGATTTAATTATCACTATTTACACCTTAATTAATTATAATTTATATCATTAATCCAATCAGTATTATCAACTAATGAGTAGCCCCTACGGTTGTAGGGGGGATTACATAAATCCCCTAAGGTTACTGGTAGTCACTCATGGCTATTGGTAGGCACCGCCTACAGTTTGCAACCTATTATTTTGCAAAGGGTGGCTGGTATCCAACTACAAGGGATTGCTCTTTGAAGTTATGGGCAACCACCTTATTAGCTAATCGTATTGATTAGATTAATAGTATGAATTCAAGTTAACTAAGTTGTAAAAAGTGATGACTAAATCTTCAATTAAATATATAATTAGATAAATTTAAAAGGCCTTATACTTTACCCTCTATTGCAATTATTCTTACTTGATAGGTTGAAAGAGGCTTTACATCATCTTCTATACCTGTTCATTACCTAGATTCTTCTACTTTTAGTTACCATTATTTTTTATGCTAAGGGAGGTTCTATGTTATTTTTTGCATCTATTTATTATGACCTTATAATGGATTCTCTACTTTGAATTATCTACAATCAATTAGGTTAGAATAAGTTCTACAGTACCTTATATACTTATCACTTCATCTAAAACCTTTACAATACCTTTTTCAATCACCAAAGACCACATTAACTAACTAATACTCCACATTTGACCCATTTTTCTCTCATTTCTAGTCTAAGCCAACTCAAAAACATTCCAAAATCTAACATGTATAGATTGAAAGCTCAAGATAAGGTGGCAACTATAACTATTAATTAATTATCTAAAATAAGCATATTTAGCCAAAAAATTATACAAATAACACCATAATTTAAGATGAATAGCAGGAATTATTCCCAATTACCTTTAGTCATTAAAGATTTCTTAAGAAAATTAATTAACTTAGGAACTCTAATAAAATCAACATAAGTGTATAGTTGAACCTTGAAAATTAATGTTTTCAACCTTGAAAAACCCATTTATTTATGAAAACCATCACTTTTACTCATAGAATAAAACATCAACATATTGAATGTCAAAAAAGTACTAAAATTAATTAAAATTCCTCAAAGAACCATCAATTTTCTTGGAAATTCTAGGTTAATGGTTTTTAAAAGTTGAAAATTCATAAGAACCAAAACCGTTGTTATGGAAAAACTTTTCAAACTACAATAATCTAGATATTATGGGGGCTTTACAGAAAAATTTCAAGCTAAAACAATGTCGTTTGCCATTTTGAAAATAGATTTATAAATTTGTTAAGAACCAAGCATTTATTAAGCGCAATATATAGAAGTTAAGAATTTTTTCAAAGTAATATTTTTACATGAAACTAAACCTAAAAGAATGTGGTAATAAATTTTTCTAAAATTTTATCATATAGTTTGGTATTTTTAAAAGTTTATGAAAACTTGTTTTGAAAATTTAACTCACTAACATGAGAGGCCCTAGTAGCTAGCAGTAGCAATAGTAAGTGTGTTGTCCCATGTAGGCATGGGGTGGGTTGTTAGATGATAGAGACCGTTTGTTATCCAATCCTCTCTTGGTCCTTAAACAACACACAAGAAGATTTTTTACCTTTTTTTCTTTAATTTTTCTAAATTCTCCTTAATTTTTCTTTATGCTCCTTCACATTTTTCCTAGGGTCTAAGCTATAAAAAATGTCTAAATGTAGTAGCAAAGGATTTGTATAAGGCTTTGGGTTAGTGGATATGGTTGTTACATGCATCACAAGTGGTCAAAAGTCATAATTTCCTAAGTTATAAAAGTGTTTAAGTTTGTCTAATGAACCCTTCACTTCACTTTTACAATGACCATGTTGTCTACTAGCCATAATCATTGAATATAGACTTTGTTTGTACGTTTAGCAATTAGTTTGCTGATTTAAGTACTACAAACACACACACCCATATAGATATATGGTTTTTTAATCAAATTACGAATATGTATTTAACATATAAAATATGTTTAGTGGATACACATCATCCTTAAATATTATTTTATGTCAAATCATAAATTTTTATTATTTCAAATAATTTACCTTTTGGATTTTGTTGTATCTTAAGCGTCAAAATTTGAGTTTTGGTAAATAACAATCTATGTTAATTAACTAACTGTTTATACCTTTTGGATTTTATTGTATGTCAAGAGTCAAAGTTTGAGTTTTGGTAAATAACCATCTATGTTAATTAATTAACCATTTACTTAATTAATTCTCTTGCATACATTTTTTTGAGAATCTAACTTTACCATATTATTTCTTAAGTTTTGTAATCTTATCAATAAGTTTAACCTTGATTAGTTAATGTTATTCAGTGTTCTAAATTTAAGGGCTTGGAACCTAAAATCATAGTTCATAAATTCTTTTTCATATATTATCTTTTCTTTCTTCTTCTCTTTCCTTTTGTTATAATTTCATGTCATTTTATTAATTTTATCATTTACTTGATTTACCTTCAAGATTCTATTAACTTCCAACACTTGAATTTAATAGTTTCGGTAAATAACAAGTTTTATTGGGATAGTTGACTTTTTAACCATATTAATATTTTATTAATCCATTTCAAATTTTAAATTTGTAGGGTCACTTTGGCTAATTTTTATATTCTTGCCATAAATCTCTAGCTGTGTAAGAAAAATTTTGCGAAAATTCTAATCGCTAAATTGCAAGGCTAATAGTATCTTCCAATAATCTTTAATGAACTTGTAACAATAACCCTATAGCCCCAAAGTGTCCCTTCACTCTCTTGAATATGGTTGGAGTTAGTCAATTAACGATACCCTTAACTTTCCTTTAATCCATGGTAATATCGTTAGTTAACATAACATAGCCTAAGTATTCAAGAGGCTTTTGGCTAAAAATACATTTTTTTCTTTATGTGCTAAAAAGTACTGCTCCCTCGTTAAATGTAACACCACCCTTAAGTAAGACACATGTGTAGCCATATCCACATATAAGCAAGTTTGATTGTAAAGACTGAACTATACAAAAAGAATTGGATAAGACGAGTATAAAAAAGGCTAAACTGAATAAGCTTATTATATCATGTTTGGTTTACATAATACTGGATACAAAATTTATATTAAAAAATTATTTATTTATATTATATAATAAATAATTTTTTATAATATTTAATAAAAATAATATTAATTAACTTCATATTATAATATGAGAGGTATTTATCAGAATACAAAATATTTTTGTTTTTATCTAGTAAATTTCATTTTTGTACGTAATATAGATAGGATAAAATTTTGGCCTTTTTCCTAATCCATCAACCAAATTTTTTGTTTAATTACCAAGCAAATTTACAAATTAAGCATGAAATGTCACATCATGACTTAACATGGAATACATCATCACACAAGAGTACCTATTAAAAACTTAACTGAACCAACTCATTCATCAAAAGACAACTTTGTTTGTGTGATAATTGAGGTACTACAACGGAGTTCTACTAGATATTTGCTTACAACTTATATGTAAAATATGATATTTATATCAAAATATTAATTTTTTTTTATAATCTTCAAAACAATAGGACTTCTGACATAGTATGGGTTTCATCCAAAAGTTATTGATTTTAATTGACACTCTCAAAATATACCCCCCTTCTTACCCTAGTGTTGTGTGCTCCAAGATCTTGCTAATCTAAGAATAAAACATTTTATCTCCTTAACTACTAAAGGTAAATTTTGTTTTTCCGAAATATATCATTTAGCACAATTCAAATAGATCATTTAGCACAATCAATCTTTAAGTTATATTCAACCTAGTTATATGAGTTTAGTTTTCAGTCTATCTCTATTGCAAATCTAACATCTTACTTAGGGTTTATTTAGGTAAAAATCTAAAAGATTAGGTTAGTAATTACTCAACTCTTTAAATTAGTACAATTATTCATAAACATCATATCAATATTCAACATAGCAGTATAACAATTTATCCAAGATATAGCTACCATCATTCAAAATTACCATAACAACATCTACATAGCAACATATCAGTTCATCTAAGATATAGCTATATTTAATCAACATAGTATCAAATAGTACACAATGTTATGAGTAGCAATATATTTACTACAAATATAGGTTAGATTCACTTACTCGACCTCTTAGTCAATTATACTTAAAAGTTTCTAATAGGTTCACAAGTTCAGCCTGCTGATTCTAGATAAGATAGAGTAGAAACTAAGGATAAATAAGATGTTAAAATTTTTCTTTAGGTGAATGTCATATTTTTACCTTATGATTATTAAGTTAATTAACTCATTCCTATAGCTAATACAAAACTTTATTAAATATATATATATATATATCATTCTGTTATATATATACATGCTGAATATGTATTATTATTTCTATATTACTTATTGCGTAACCCTTTATATATATATATATGTATGTATGTAATTGTAACATAATAATGTAATATAATACTACTAGTGAAAGTATCATTTCAATAAGTAATATATGTTTATACTGTGTATATACATTTTTCAAAAGCATTAATTGCATTTAAAATATTGTACAATACATAATTTATCTTATATATGAAAAATCATTATATGTACTATACGTATTAACGATGGGATTAATGAGACATTGTTATGAATACATGATATATATATATATATATAAATTTTTTCTATCCATCTAACTATCTATACGTGTTATACATGTTTACTACAATGAAATCAATAATAAAGTCTTATGTTTACAACATGCTACTTACATCTCAATTTATATTGTTACACATTCAAATTTATTTTTGAAAACATATAAGATGATCCATACAATTATATATTTAACTAGCCCCTTTATGGCTTATTAGATGGAAGTAATGAAAATATAACTATCAATATTCTAAGTTCAAAACTTAAAAAAGAGAATTTTACAAAATTATATGAATCTTCATTGAGGAAAATAATGAAACTACGGATATATCTCCTATATGACTATTATATATCAATTATAAGACAATACTTATAACTACAGAAATGAGATTACCTAAAAATATCGAATATTAAAAAATTAAATTATATAATCTTTTTTTTTTTCTCTTTCTCCTTTTTCCTTACTTTCTTCTTCTTCCTCTTTCTTTTTTTTTTTTCTTTTCTCACCCTTTCTCTCTCCCTCTTTCTCTCTCTATCTTTTTAACCCTCACCAATTTATTGTCTCTCTTGCTGCTTTGGCCTAAAGGCCATATTTATAGGCTAATGTCCATTGCTCGTTTAAGGCGATTTGGATTATATAATTTTTTTTAGTTAGATTATATTTTATTTAATATTCATCCTAACTTTAAAAATATTCAAAGAAAATTTTCTCTTTTTACCATCAACATTACTAATAAAGAATAATTTATAGTCATAATTTTCTTCTCATATATATTGTTATTTCAAGTAAATTATAATGTAATTATTAGTAAAAACATTAACAATATATAATTATAATTAAGTACCATTAATTATTTGAAACTTATTCATACATATCTTATATGGAATTTTACTCTCTAATATCAATTATTAAGATTACGTAGTTGATTTTAAAAGATTTATCATAAGTTATATATAAAATTATGAAACTCTACATTATAGCAATTAGATTAGATAAACTTAATAATTCTAAGAAAATTGCATATAAATGAGCTTAATTTAAAATATTAAAACTATACAATTATTTCTTTTAATTTTTATTATTTAATCATGAAGGTTCAACTTAATTATAAGAATGTTGTCATAAATCATAATTTCTAGAGTGTCTTAAATACTAAACTTTTCAATTAATTTCTTATTAATTTATATAATTGCATATTTAGTTTTGGTATAATTCAGATATTCTCATACCTGTGAATAATTCTAGTTGATCGAATTAAGAGATAACTAGCCAATTCGATGTGATTTTTAAATGATCCCTATGCCAATATTATCCCATTAAGTACTAAATGAATATAAATTACTTTTATATATTATTTCATGTCACTAGGAGGGCTAGTATAAACTGTTTTATACCTTTGACTTAACTTATAAGTACATATTTTTCTACAAAGAATATAAATTACTCAAAAGTAGCAAATTGGGATTATAGGGTATTATATGAAATAAAATTTTTTGTCTAATTCAGTATCACAAAAATTATACAACCAAACACTACTTACGTGTCTATATGTCATTGAAGAGAATAAGCATGAAATCTCTCAAATACAAACAAAATAAATTATTCATCATTATTTGGAAAGTAACCAAGGCATTGGTAAACCTAAAGGGCATTATAAGAAAGTCAATATGCCCTTAATGCTTTCCAGAAGTGCTTTTCAGTATATCTTCAATTGCTACACAAATTTGGTATATCTTCAATGATGGGTACAGGGTATTTATCCAATATCTTAGCATCATTTGAGACCCTATAATTGACACAAAAGCACCAAAAGCCATCATTCTTCTTAATAAGGATAGCTAGACTTGAGAAAGGGCCTACTCTTTCTTTAAAGATGTTAGCATCAAGCATTTCCTTTATTAGATGCTCTATCTCATTCTTTTGCATCTAAGCATATCAATAAGGTCTAACATTAACCATCCTTAGGCACTCCTTAAGTGGTATACAATGGTTCATGGGTCTAAATGGTAGTAATTAACATTATCTTAAAAAACATTTACAAATTTAATCAAAAGTATAGCAATGGTAAGGTCAAGAATAAAATTCTATTTAATGATAGTAGAGAAATCCATCGATTAAACATCTAGATAGCTCTAATTCATTCATTTTGCATAGAAACTTACATTTAGTTGGAGATTTATATAATATAGCATAAAACCACATATCCCTACATGGGATTAGAAATTTCATTGTCATTAAACTTTGATCATCCTTCACCTCTCCTAAAGCATACAACAAAGCAATATCTAAAATCATATCCACTCCTCCTAACTCTAAGGAGTAAAAAAAAAAGGTGACAAAGATGTTTGAATCACCTATATATAACAAGTCACAGCACATACCACTAGAGTACATTACATGATCATCACCTAACTTAACTCAAAACAAGTAAAAGTCAGTTGCAAATGCTTAATGCTTCAAAATAAAATTATAGCTTACACTAACTAGTATCAAAATAGGACAAGACAAGAGAGTACCTCGAAACTTCATAGTTTTAAGGATCCACTCAAACCTAATAAGGACTATTCTAAACCCTTACCTTCATCATCTTCCCTAACAACTTCATGAGTCGTTGATACAATAAGGGAAAATTACAATAGATGGAATTAACATTTAGGTGTAAATTCAAATAAAAGATCAATATTTTAAGAAGTTTAAATATGGGATCAATATTTTACAAAATGATTCATATAAAGGATTCATACTAGCCAATTCATAAGATTATTTGAATCATTTTACAAAACGTTAATTCCTTATTTGAATCACTTTGTGAAACATTGATTCTTTATTTGAATTTATCTCAAACGTTAATTCCTTCCGTTGTAATTCTCTCGATACAATAGCTTCTACATCAGCCCACTCTTCCTCATCAAACTCTACATCCTTGCCAATATAGTGACTCATAATAATTCGTTAGGACATATATGTAGTGCATTAAATGGCCGATCACATTTGAATCATTGGCCCTTACCTTTTTTCTCTTTAAGCATAAATACAAATATAATCTTTGACGTTTCATTGTTTTTTTTTTTTTATTTCAGTCCTAAACTTTCAACTTTTTTGGTATTTGAGTCTTAACATTTTCAAACATTTGTAAAAGCGTTATTTTATTGATGGTTTTGTTAAAAAAATGATATGCGATAGTCTCTAATTGGTTGAAATAATTAATCTAATTAAACAAAACAAGAAGATATATATTATTTAAGTAAATTATTAATATATAAATAAACAATTTGGAAAAAATTTTAAAAACTATAGAAATTAAAATGACATGTGGCAACATTTTGTTCGTCCACATAACTATATAAATAAAATAATATAATAAAGTGCATAAAAAATTCAAAAATATATAAAAGTATCATAACAAAGTGAATAAAAGAAAATGCAACAATTTAAAAAATAATTTTAACCATTGAGTTGTTTTGGGAGGTAACCAACTATAGGGTAATTGGAACAACTAGGATTATTAGTTGTGTCATGACTTATAAACTAAAATGGTAGAAAATTGATTAGGTTTCAACTAAGTGGAGTAACCTGATTTTTTTGGTATTTTTTCTTTTTCTAATTTTTTTTTCAATTTAAATAACATATAAATAATTATATTATTTAATTAAATCAATTATTTAGGCTGATTGGAGTTTTGAATGAATTGGAATGAAATGAAGGTCAAAATCACAAATCCTTTCCTATTAATAGAAATGTCCATAGAATAGAATGTAATGGAATCACATTAAAATAATATTAATTATTAAAAATGTCCTTATCAATTGTATATCATAATTCATTTGAAGGTTCAATAAGTAAATTTATGTCAAACAATTAATAAGAATAGAAAGGAATCGCGATTCTATCCTTTCAAAGTTGGAATTGAACTTCTCCTTAAAGGTGAAATCAATAATTATGAAGAATCACGATTCCATCTTCAAATTGCACATTTAAATATAGGGAAAGAGAATAAAATTCGGAATCGCGATTTCACATAGGTCGATTCTTGTATATCAAATGTGACATAAGTTTATACTTTTTCATTTTTCTTTTTACCTAAAAATTTTGCATAGGTTAATTGCTTTTGTCCATAAGTTCCTCTAGCATTCAAATTGTCAGCTATATCAATACCAACTGATCGTGATAATTTATTCATCTGCAAATTACACGTGGAAAACACACTAGACAGAGTGGATTTAGAAACATTAGTAAAGCTATCACTGGCTCTATAGGATGAAGAAGAAAATGTAGATTGTGGTGAAAATGAACGAAAAACTCTATCCGAAGGAGCTTCAGGTATGCGAAGGCGCTAACTGTCATTCTTTCATGCAGTAGAGGAAATATCTAAGATCAAACTCCTCCACATTAAAGGAGAATTGCATAGCTTTAGTAACTGTGTATGGAAATAACTGGTTAAAAACTGATTATAAATCTCATATGAAAGTATTTATACAAAACCTCAAACAATCCTACGGGGCAAATAGGTAATAATCTATAATAATAAAACCTAAAGTCCCATAACAAAATAAAATAAAAAAAAAACTAAAATAATAAAAAGTTTTCATATGCAACATAGGCAAAGTTTTTCAAGCGACATTAGCCCATATACTCTTCATCAATCTCGTCTTTGCCTGAATTTTCCTCCTTTTCGTGTGCAGTCGACTCCTCTTTGACAGTAAAAAGTTCCAAGTTCTCTTTGGTTATCTTACATCATGTAAATCACATTTCTCTCCCATCAAAGCTTTGGAGCATATTTCTTAAGTTGTGGGGGCATATTTTGGATTGACTAAATTGCACCGTTAAGCGATTCTGGATTTCAATCAACTGAGGAGATTTGTTCTTGTAGCTTCACTATGCTACTACGCGTCTCCTTCGTTAACTCACACATGTTCTTCTCCAAAGTTCTACCCCACATTATATTCCATCCTAGGTATGACCTTCCAAGGTAACCCAAAGACCACACTAAATAGGTAGACCTAGGGTTCAATTACGGAAAAAAAAAAAAACAAAAAAACAAGGTGATTTTATTGATTGTGAAATGAATTTGACATATTGCTTCCCGCTATAAAAGCTTCAGAGAGGAGCAATTTGCTCATTTTAGTGTAATCTCTCAAAAGTAATTTTTTTTTTATTAATTTTAACTTTCTCTCTTGTAGGCCTATTTCTAGGCTAACTAACTTGTAACTAATATTATTGGGAGATTTCAACCAAAAAAAAAAAAAAGAAAGAAAAGAAAAAGGGGGCTGACATATTTGAAATACAATCATATACACGGAATCGAAACTAACTAATTAGCTAACCACTGAAGCAAACTTATTATTGCTTGCTATTATTGCTGCATCTCTTGTACACAAGGCCTAAATGATGATTCACACGTGGTTAGGTCGTACCAAAAGTCCCTAATCATTTTCATTTCTTCTAGAAACACACTACTATAAGTAAATTATTATTTTTCCTTCATGAGATATAATCCCTTCTCTTTTTGCTTGTAGATCGTATCCATAGCATGCTTGGGGTAAAACTGACGTATAAAAAGACATATGGACTATGCTACCATAAGCCACATGAATGGGGTAAAAGTGAAGTGCCAATTCATCTCGAGAACCGAAGAACAACAAAATAAAGAGCGTGAACGCAGTGTGGAGATTCAAAAATTGGATTTTCTTGATAAATATGACGTTCTTTGAATTTTAGCATCTTAGAATTATTTTTGTTTCAAAAAGTAATATGAAATTGAAAAAGAAAAACTCAAAAATGGAGTTCGAATAACCAAGATACGGCCTTCTAAAGTTTCGAGAAAAATAATACTTAGTTCTCACTACAACGATAACACATTGTCTTGGGGGCAAATTCCAAATGAACTTCAAAACAAGATTTGCATTTTATGGGCATAGGCACTAGACTGCTACAATGCACTTGTACAACGCACATGTAGTGCCTAAAAGAATTTCTCAAGACGCCTAAATTCCTTAGATCCTTAATAAAAGACTGAAGAAAATTTGGGCACAGGCAAAAGGGTTAAATTAGCTTCATAAGTATTTGGGTTAAGCATGATAGTAACACAGGCTTTAACTCCTTATGTGTTATGACCTAGTAGTCAAGTTTACGGACTTGTGCATTGTGATAATTTAGGGAAATTTGATACAATGAGATCTAGCAAATGGTGTTGCGCTATTAAACTTTCTCTCTCGAAGATGAAGCTAGGGCCAAAAGGAGGAACAAACTCTTTTCCCTTAAGTCCCTTCCCATTTCATTAATATGTTTGAGCCCCTCGGACCGCTTTTCCTCCTGTCTACCTTCCTCTCTCAAAGTTATCTCCATGTGTTAATTCCATACCATTTCTCTAAGACTGCATACTGACCACATCAATCAGATGTTTGCATTTATAATAAAAGACCGAATAAATAGAATAAATAATTTGGACAGCCTATACAGTGCAAAAATATACAATATACCCATTCACCACTATTTATTTATTGTTTCCATTAATATCATAATGGATTATTCAAACTGCGACCTAATCGATCGGATCTAAATCTGGGTCATATCAAAGTAACGTTACAAGAGTCTATAATCTATCTTTCTTGAAGTCGGCGCTTTGGCACCGCAATGAGCCACGTGCTGAATGGAGGCTATTCAAGTATTGCATTTGAGTTTAACCTGCTGGCTTTGGATTCTGATTTTATTAATTTTGGGTGTCATATCGCTAAACTATAATTATGTCAATGGAGATAACGAAGAAATTATCATTGATGAGAAAGGATACAAGCGAAAATATTTGTCGAAGCATTTTAGGAAGTATGCCAATAATAATAATTTGTCTTAAATAAATAAAGACTAATTACAGATACATGACTTATATTCTAATATCCTTACAAGGAGATGATCCGTGTTATTTTTTTCAATAAACATATGACCTATGTTTTTTGATTTTGTGTAAATCACAAACAAGAGACAACAAGCTCTTAGTAGTCGATCATATTGTTAAATAATTTCAACTAATAATATAATTAAAAATTCTTTAAAATATACATAATTTAAATAAAAACAACTGAAAATAAAAAATATAAAAAAAAGGAGGGAGAGAAACAACAGTGGTTTAATGGAGAAAAGGTCCATCGGAGCAAGTAACCAAAAATCAAAATAAAGCAGAGAATTTGACGGAATCGAGAGTAGATTCAATGGAGAAACAAATGATTCGCAGTAAGCATCAATCACAATAAATCAATGTCGAAAAATCAAATCTCGCCGAGGACGTGCTCCTACGGAGACGAAGGCGAAGCTTAAGGTCGTGGAGATTGTTAAACACAAATTGGCCACCATCGTCGAAGAAGATGGTCGAGGACTGAAGTTCTGTTGTCTATTCATCAATTAATCTAACGAGGGGGATGGACCTACAGTGCTCTCGAGCTCTCATCGTTGCTCTTGCTCCATGGAGTTATAATTTCTTATTTTTCAGTTTTTTTTTTCTTTCTTAAATCTAATTTATGTTTTTTTTTTTTTAAAAAAAAAACTTTTAATTAGATTATTGGTTTAAATTATTTAATAATACAACTGACCACTAAAAGCTTGTTATTGCTCCATATTTGTAACTAGTTAAGAGTCCATGCTATGCTATGTGTCACGGTCCGAGACTTTTCTTTAACATAGAAACAGACCTGCGACGCTTACTATCCTACTTTTACAATAGTAAATAAGCCTAACTCGCACGTAACGCTAACCAATAAGACCTAAACCTGTAAGCAACATAACCAAGGAAGAAAGCCAACAGATTATAAGGGATACAATCACGAATGGAAAAAGAAATATCACACTTTTATTAATTCCGATAGTAATGCAAGGCTATAATGTGTGTACACGGGGGTATAGTGTATGTAATAGGTGCCGTCGATCATGATCAACCAACGTGGTAAGTAAAAACTTTAATCCAGAAGAGTACCCACACCCCCGTAAAAAGCTTTACGGATATTATTGGGCCTAGCAGAAGAAGACATTAAAACTGGTAAAATGGCACTACTTTCTAAAAGTGAAAATTTTTAATAATAGTAAGGTCCTAACTATACAAAAATAAAGTCTCCCCTCCTCCCCCTCCCCTTATGTTACAATATGTACAAAAGAATGCCCCCTTATTAGTATAAGTATCTTACAAAAAAGGACCCTGACATCCTCCCCCACTTAATTTCTATTGATGTCCTCGGCAATATGTACTGGAGCTTGGATCTGGTGGCGGAGGTCTTCTGGCTGGCAAGGTTGACTTTCTTTCGGATAAAGGCTTCAGATCTTCTTCAATCTCCCAGCTAGTATCTTCTTCTCCTCGATTTCTCTACTTGACCAAATATTCTTTTTGTTCTTCTTCAATAGAGAGATCTCTAACTTTTCGCTCTGCAAGGATGTCTTCTACTTAAGTCTCCAAGTGTTGTCTTGCCTCATCAGCCGTTATGTGCATTTCCTTTCTGATGGTTTGCACTGTAACACCAAAATTCTCAGCCATCTCAGTCATCTTAGCATTCATCTCTTGATGATTGGTCTCAACTTCAGCCACTCTTACTGACAATACAACCAAATCATCTATTCGCTTAGACACTCCCTTAAGGATTTCCTCAAGGCTATCTAGCCTCTTGCTCACTTCTTCTTGTCGTGTTATGGTTGTTCTCGCTGGAATAACTTAGGCTCTGATACTAATTATCACGATCTGAGGCTTTGTTTAGTACAGAAACAGACCGTGCGACGCTTACTATCCTGCCTCTGCAGTACTAAGCAAGCCTAACTCGCACGCAACGTTAGCCAACAAAGCCTAAACCTGTAAGCAACACAACCAAGGAAGAAAGCCAACAAATTATAAGGGATACAATCACAAATGAAAAAAGAAATAGCACACTTTTATTAATTTCGACAGTAATACAAGGTTGCAATGTGTGTGTACGGGGGTACAGTATATGTAACAGGTGTTGTCGGTCGTGATCAATCAACGTGGTAAGTAAGAGCTTCAATCCAAAAAAATACTCACACCCCCGTAAAGAGCTTTACTAGTATTATTGGGCCTGGTAGGAGGAGACATTAAAAACTGGTAAAATGGCACTACTTTCTAAAAGTGGAAATTTCCAATAATAGTAAGGCTCTAACTATACAAAAATAAAGTCCCCCTTTATATTACAATATGTATAAAAGAATGGTCCCTTGTTAGTATAAGTATCTTATAAAAAGGGGCCCTGACACTATGCACGAGAAAAAAAAAAAGGTCTTAGTTATGAATATAAGTTTCTTATTTTTAAAAATAATCAATGTAAAAATAATTTAATATTTTATGATTTCCTAAAAAAATATTATCCCATAAAATATTTAATTCATTTATTAATGATAATGATTTAATGTGAATTATATTAAATATAATGAAAAATGGAAATGCATTGATTCAATTTAAAATATGACACAAAGTAACTAAATACAAAATAAAAAATAAAAAATAATAATAACAATAATAAATCCATTTACATAAATACTAATTTCAATAACTCAATATGCATTTAAAAACTTAAAAGAAAAAGTAAGAGATGGGTATGGTTATGAGAGAGATAAAGAGGCAAAAGCATAATAGTATTGATAATTAAGAATCACCATTAGTTTTTTATTGAGATATATGTAAGCCCTAAAGCCAAGCCAAGCCAAGTAACCGTAGGGTTGAACTTAGAACTCAAGGTTTAGGGCAATCGGTTAAAGGATCCAATCAAACCCAAATTATAAACTATTGAGAGGAATATTAGTAAAACTAACCCCGTAAACTTGAATTTAAGAAAATAAGTAATAAAATAAGAGACTATAAAATTTTCAAATTCTAAGCATAATAAGTATTAATTACCGAAAATGCGAAAAGTGTAATGAAATAACTAATAAATTACTAGAGATAGATTATTTGTATACTAAAAATTTTAGAATGACTAAAATAATAGTTAGGAATGTTCACGTGTACACCACATATATTTATGTGTAGATAAAAATACGCGTAATTACCTAAATGGGCCAAAAACTAAGCAAATAATTAAGAAAATTATAAAATAATTATAAAAAAATCAGAGGATGATAAGCTGAACCAAGATCAGGTCGTGGCAGGTTCAAACCAGAAAAAGAAAAATTAACCAATCAAATTTGGACAAACTAAAAGCTAAAAATTAAGGAATTGGGGCAAAGTCTTATCAAATTAATGCAAATTAATTGCTACAATTGTCTATAAATAGGGGAAATTTTTCCAAAAGTCATTTGATCAGTTTAGGATCTGAAAAAAATTGAAACACTGAAAAAATCGAGAGAAAATCTAGAAAAATAAAAAAAAAATTGTGCAGATTAAGCAAGTGAACCAAACGAACCACTCACCACCACCTGGGACCGAACCACCACCACCACCCTACACTAGAACCACCGCCTGGACCGGTCGACAATCTTGGACTGGGCTTGGACGGCCAAAAAACTTTGGACCGGTTAGTCTCTTAAATGATCCGATTTTGAATAATTTTGTAAAATTAGTTATTTTGCCCAGAAAATTATGAAACTTGTTATTCTGAGGTTTTATTGTATGTAGATTTAGGGAAAAATATTGATTATGTTTAATTAAATATATAATTATAGGGTCCCTAACAAATTGCTCAAAACCGAGCATGACTAAACCAGAAAATAAATATACTTAGAGGTGTAGTTTGGAGTTCAAAATTTTTCTGTAGGATGCTCATATGATGTAGAACAGTGCTATGAAGCCATTTTTTTAAAATTAATTTTCGAAATTTTTAAGTTAATTTTTAGCCTTATAATGATGGGAAAATTGGGTGATTTAGGGTTAATTAGGTGATTAGGGTGTTAATTACTGATTAGGATATTAATTATATATTTAAGGATGTAAATCTCTGAAGTGGAACCTTAATCCTAGCTTTTAGGTATTAAGTATGGTTAATTAGGGAAATTAGGTAAGTAATATAAGAAATCAGTAATATGTGATATTGTAAATTAATAAATCTAAAAAAAATAAAGTTATTTAGATAATATTATAATAGAAATCAGAAAAATAATAAATCTGAAAATAACAATTAATTTTAAGAAAAAGTCTCAAAATGTAAGATTTTACACATCGGGAATAAATCCGATACCGCAATTAGGGTTAGCGTGTACCAAATAGATTAGAATACCAAATTACGACCCAATAGGATATTTGGACACTCGAGCTTAAAGTGATTAATTTCACATTAGGATTCGAGTATATTTCAGGCTTAGAAATCAAAGTTTAAAATCTCATTTAGGATTTGAACACCGAAATAGAGTACACGAATTATTAGGACGTCATGGGCATACACGGAAAAAAAATGAATTAAAATATAACTTAGAATATGAAACCGTAAATTTTAAGTACTAAAAAGACCTATTTGTATCATAGGACATCTAGAGACAAAATCAGCTTGCGATTAAGGGATCAAGCAATCAAGCAAATCTAAATAAGTTGGGTTATTGCTTATTGTAATAGATTACTAGCTTTGTAGTACTCGGAGACTTAGGCTTGTATATGATTGTGATTGTAAGTAGTTTATGCATGTGTTTGATGTATCTGAATTCGTGTTGAATTTGTATTGTGAGTGATTCTATGATTGATTGAATTGGTATGAAATTATTTGACCACCCTAAACGGAATTTAATATTAGTCAACCCCAAATAATTAATAATGTCATGCATTGCAACCCGTTAGGGGATTATAGGATTCTCCAACCAAATACCGACCCCTTCGAAAGGGATAGCGCAGGATTGCAAAATGGTCCCTTCTTCATCCTTAGTCGAACTAAGTGACAAGAGAGGAGGTCGCGGCGAGGGTGAAGTCAATGGTTCGAAGGTAGTCGCGAGAGGAGCGAGGTCTCCATTGCACAAGCCTGGGTTTGGTTGTGAGCTGCTGCATAACATGGAAACTCCTCAACCCGGATTGGAGCGGGTGAAATTTATCTGATTTTACAACGAACCGGACTACGTTGTGCGATGACACTTGATTGTTGCATTGCATAAAAATAATTGTTTGATAACCCTGTTTGTGCTTATATGCATTCATGAGTCTCCAATTCAACTTACTGAGTTGTAGTTGCTCATACCCTTATAGATCCTTTTGCAGGTTCTGATTTCTGAATACTCAAAGCACTATGTCGCCCTACAATTACCTAGAGGTTAGTCTGTTGGAAGCCAGGGGTGTGAGGATCAAGTTACTTAGTATAGTATTTAACTAGAGTGACCATGTAATTAAGAATGAAAGACTGGTAGTTATTCTGTAATCTAGTAAACTGTTATGTGATGTAAAACTTCCTGGAAAGCTCTGTAGACATATATATATATAATATTGTACATGTTATTAGAAATTTATACTATTTATCATAATTGTAGTTTAATTGTTAATCGGACTGTTTACTTCAAAGCGAGGAGTCATCGACGCCTTGTGTAAGTCATGTCTATGGTAGGCACTGTGAGGCCAATTACTATCATAGAATGGTTTACACGGCGGAACTGTTGCGACTCTGCGACTTCGGAGCATAACAATATATGAGGTTCAAATTCTGGTCCCCATGTTGTAACATAGTTAGGAAAAAAAATGTATTATTGAAATTTATTTATCTTTACTTTTTTATTGTACTTTTATGTTAAATAAAATTTCCATATCATTGCTTGTAACATAATATAAAAACATATATTTAGTGTTAATCATAATAAATCAAAAATTGAAAAAAAAAAATTGTTGAACTTCTATAGGAAAGAAAAAAAAAAGAATTATAGCACAAAGCTAATTATTAAATGATGAATAATTATATTTCTATGTAAAATTTAACAAAATCTATGAAGAGTTCTACTCATAGAACTATTTGATGATTTTCTATAGATAATAATATATGTAGAATTTCTTTGTTTTGCATAACTATATTTAAAAATATGATCTACATAATAAAAAGAATTAAAGGATATAGAAGAGTACAATACATTAGATGAATAACATAACAATTATATATAATAATTAATAATAATAGCCAATGGTTCTACAATATATATGAAATGGAACTTTGATTATATTTTTAGTTAAGTAGCAACAAAACACGAACTTTGGAGTTAATGAGGCACTATCTCTTCAATTGAGATTATAATGTAATGATTATGGATAGTCTTCATGACAGTGAACCAAAAACATTAGCACGTCGCTTAAATTCCAAAAACTACGGCCTTTCTTCGGCTTTTGATGGTTTTCATTACTATTTAGTTTAGATTTGTGACCTTCTTAATCACCCTGTTGCATACATAGATTATCCTTCATGGGATGTCCCTTTATATGGCTTACATTTGCAATCCTCTTAATTAGAATTTTTCTTGTGATTGTGGAGTAAATACTCAATTGATTATTATTATTTTTTAATAGATGAAAAGTGTTAACCAAACATATACCACCATATATAGAATGATGAGTGCCATTATAAAGACAATTCAAATGTTACAAATTTAAAACATCAAATCTTGTAAATTTCATATCCATAAGCTTAATATATATATATATATATATATGAAAAATATCAAAAACTTCTTATGACCAAATATATCAAATAGGCAAATGGAGAATTTTTGGAAAAAATGATTATGTTATAGCCACAGAAGAAAAGGATATTCTAGTTTCTGATGGTTTAACAACAATAAAACTTTTAAATGTAGAATCAATAAAAAAAATGCAAAAGATTGAAATTATATGCATTTAGGTTTAGTTCAAGTAGGATCAAAACCTCTCACTAAACTAGATCTAGATATCTCTGTTTTTATGGTTCTTAGAGATGCTAGGGAATTAATATATGAAAGATCAATACATGCCACTATTGAAACTAGTCTTAGTAGTGGACCAGTCCAATATGAATGTCACCCAAATATTACCCTTGCTCTTAGAGATAAGATAATAATGAGTTCACTAATCCTTCAAATCAAGACACATAATTATAGAATGGTAGAAGGATCAATACCAATGGTAGTAATCTACATAATATATTTCAAATTAATGAAGACTGCTTTTGGTTCTAAGGTATATAAAATGGATAAGAGAGGCCAAACCTTCCTTATTTAGACAGACTTAACCAAAGCCAATGTATCAGTCCCAAAAATGATTTAATGGTCTCAAGTCAATTTACTTGAACATTGGGAAGTAGAAAACCCACTTTCTAAACAACCAATATACAATACTGAACTGTCAAATGTGGTCTAACACCTAGATGGTAAAGTTACCATCCAATTCAATAGAAGATCCTTTTATCAATCAAATAGACCCTTAGTAATAAGATCTATGACATCTTCTTTTAGAAAATTAGTAGACCTTCCAAATCCTCCACCAATAATTTACACTCCATATCCTACTCAATCAAATAATCAACAAAATACGCAATCAAATATCCATGATAATCCCCCTCTTTCAGGTATTATTCACAATAGGTCTGATATTACCCAACCAGTTTATCAACCAAATGAACAAGAACATAGAGAACCTTCATTATTAGAAATGGGTGATTCAGAATTAAACATTATAGAAAAACCCTTCAAACCAAATAAATTACTTTTAAATAATAAGTTCAATTCACATAAAAATAAAAAAATTAGAGAATGGTACTTTGAAACATTTAGCCACATGAAAATGGAAATAAAAGATGAATATTATAATTTCACGAATGAAATTGATGCTCAAATATATTTTTTTGAATGGTTTGAAAATTATTACTTGAAACCCAAAGAAATTAATGTAATTAATGGATGTTTTAAGTGGAAACTAAGTGATGGATAAATAATAGAATCAAATCATCCACCACTAAGTAATGTAAAAATTATTCACAAAAATACAGAAATAACCCTTACTCCTTTTAAAAATCCTACAGATGAAGAAAGTCCAAGAATAAAAAAGATAATAAATCAAAATAATTATATTAACCAACATTTACACACTATTGGAGAACAATTAAATAGAATAGAAGATACGATTAATAATGAAATAAATAAGATAAGTGAAAAATCTTTTAACAGTAAAATCAATAAAAATACACCTTTATTTAAACCTTTTGAAATACCTAAAAATTCCAATAATGAATTTCTAAAAGCCTTAGAAGATAGAAAAAGATTACTAAAAAATAAAATAATAAAAGAAGAAACATCCTCTTCAAAACCAATAAATATTTTAAACATGAATACTCCAACCTTAATAAAAAAAAGGAATAGTTATTGATAATATACCTTCAGAAAAAATTAATGTTTTAGACGAAACAGAAACTGAATCGATAAGTGAAACGATGTCTAACATTTCTTTAAAAGATAATATTAATAAATCAAATGATGAAATCAATAAAATCAATTGGAAGGAACCTTAAAAATTATATTATCAAAGAGCAACGCCTCCTGATATACTAATTGAAGAAAAAAATAACAATTATCAAAATAAATACTCCATAAGATCCACATATGAATGGAATATAGATGGATACTCAGAACAGAAAATTCTTAATGTTCTCAGTCAAATGATAATGTTCTCAAATACTAATAAAACTGTCCCAAATGTTACTGATTATCAAATAGCACTCCTTTTAATTTCTGGTTTCACTGGACAATTAAAAGGATGGTGGGATAACTATCTCACTGAGGAATAAAGAATTAATATCCTCACTTCATGCAAAATAGATGAAGATAATAGGAGAATATTAGATAAAACTTTAGATTTATTATCTAATATGAAGTGTAGATCCCTAGGAGAATTTAGGCAATATAAAGATATTTTTTTTTAAAGAGTCTTTCTCAGAAATGATTGCAATCAACCTTTCTGAAAAGTAAAATTTCTAACTGGTTTACCAAAATTAATAGGTGAGCAAGTTAGAAAATTACTAAGGGAAAAAAACAATGGAGAAATTCCTTATGATAATTTGTCATACGGAGAATTAGCATCATATGTTAATAAAACTAGAACTAATTTGTGTAATATTATAAGATACAAAAACAATTAAAAAATGAACAGCGCTTAAAACACAAAAGTCTTGGTGATTTTTATGCTCAATATGATCCCTCTTTTGTCAATAAAAAATCAAAACATAATAAAAAATCCTCTTCAAATTGTCCTCAATGTAAAGATAAAAAACCTCGAAGAAATTTTAAGAAAAAATCATTTAAAAAAGGAAATAAACAAACTGAAAATAAAAAATATAAAAGAAAATCATATAAACAACTAAGATGTTATAAGTGTGAAAAGATTGGTCATACAACAAATTTCTGTAAAATAAACAATAAACTTAATGAATTAAATTTAGATGATCAAACAATGGAAAATATTTTGTAAATATTTTGTGAAAATGAATCCTCTTCATCAGAACATGATTGTGATAATGGGATCTAAGTCAATGACATGGATTCCACTTCATCTACATCAGTTGAAGAAAAGGAAGAAATTAATGTGTTAACAAATAATAAAGAAGCAATTCTTAAAAAAATCGATCAAATGTCTAATGATAATGAAAATTTTGAATATATTAATAACTTTAAGACCAATATAGTCTTTACTCCAAAAATACCATATAACCTTAATGAAATTTTTGAGAGAAGTAAAAGAAAAAAATAAGGAAATAATAACAATCAGTGATTTACAAAATGAAATCAATATGCAAAAACAAGAAATAAAAGAATTAAGACTAATGCAAATAAAATTTCAAAAAGAATTACTTGAGTTAAACCAAAAAATAATCCAAGAAAATGAATCTGAAACTTTAAATGAAAAAAAAAAGAAATAACAAATGGAAATAGTGATTATTTAATGCATCTTGTCCAAGTAACAACAAGAAAATGGCTAATTAATATTTCAATAGGAATTGATAATGAGTTGTTTTACAAACACCTGCCTTATTTGATACTGGTGCAAATTTGAACTGTATTAGATAAGGCCTGGTTCCAACAAAATATTTTGAGAAAACTAGCCAATCTCTAAGTTCTGCATCTGGTAATAAATTAAGCATCAAATATAAATGATCCAATGTTGAGATATTAAAAGATAATCCTTCTTATAAAACTTCTTTCATATTAGTAAAAATTTTGAATAAAAATGTTATCTTAGGAACACCTTTTATAAATCAAATTCAACCATTTATGATAGACAAAGATAGAATTAAGACACAATATCTAGAGAAAGAAATAGTGTTTAAATTTATCACAAAGCCACAAACAAAGTATATAAATCAATTGAAGAATAAAGAATTAAATTGTTTAATACAATACAAAGAAAATCATTTGATGTATTTAAAAAATGATCTTGAATTCAAAAGAATTGAAAATCAACTTAACAATAAAAATTTAAAATTAAGAATTTCCTAATTATAATCAGAAATAGAAAGTTCCATTTGTTCTATACTTCCAAATGCATTTTGGAATCGTAAATCTCATATAGTGGATCTTTTATATGAAAATGATTTTAATGAAAAAAATATTCCAACAAAATCTAGACCTTCACAAATGAATAATGAAGTTCTAAATCATTGTAAAAATAAGATAAAAGATTTACTTAATAAAAAATTAATTAGAAAAAGTAGATCACCATGGAGTTGTTATGCTTTTTATGTAAATAAAAATGCAAAAATAGAAAGAGGTGTCTTAAGATTAGTATTTAATTATAAACCTCTTAATTCTGCTTTAAAATGGATAAGATATCCAATACCTAATAAAAAAGATTTACTTAATAGATTAAATAATACTAAAATATTTTCAGAATTTGATATGAAGTATGGATTTTGGCAAATTCATATCAAGGAAAGTGATAGATACAAAACTGCCTTCACAGTTCCTTTTGGTCAATTTGAGTGGAATGTAATGCCATTTGGATTGAAAAATGCTCCTTCTGAATTTCAGAAGATAATGAATGAAATCTTTAATAACTATACCAATTTCATAATAATATATATATATATATAGATGATGTTTTGGTATTTTCATCCAATATAGATTACCACTTTAAACATATAAAAATCTTCATTAATGTAATCAGAAATAATGGTTTAATTGTTTCACCAATGAAGATTGATCTCTTTCAGACTACGATTAGATTCTTGGGATTTAATATTCACAATGGAACAATAATTCCCATACAAAGGTCCATAGAATTTACTAAAAAATTCCTTAATGACATCACAAACAAAAATCAACTCCAAAGATTTTTAGGAAGTTTAAATTATGTTGCAGATTTTTTCCTAAATCTTAACATAATATGTAAACCATTATATCAAAGGTTAAAGAAAAATCCACTTCAATGGACAAATGAACATACAAATATAATAAAAATGATCAAACAAAGAATTAAAGAAATTCCTCGTTTACACATTGCAAATCCCTCACTTCCAAAAATAGTAGAAACTGATGCTTCTGAATTAAGATTCGAAGGAATTCTAAAGCAGAAACAAAATAATAAGGAATATATTGTTCAATTTGTATCAAAAAATTGGAATGATTGTTAATCTAATTATTCTATAATCAAAAAAGAAATTTTAGCTATTGTTTTAATAATATCTAAATTTCAAGGAGATTTGCTAAATCAGAAATTTTTGTTAAGAATTGATTGTAAAGCAGCAAAAAATGTTTTATTAAAAGATGTACAAAATATTGCATCAAAACAAATTTTTGCCAAATGGCAATCCATTCTTTTTGTATTTGATTTTGAAATAGAGCATATCAATGGATCTTCGAACTCTCTTCCTGATTTCCTTATACGTAAATTTTTGCAGGGAGATGCCTCCCAAAAACGAAAAGCATAAAGGAAAAGAAAAATCTCGTCAAATAAAGGATTAACCAATATCAAATCATGATTAGATGTATGTAAATCATCTAACACCCCATTGACAATCAAAGAGGAATCCTCTTCTAGGTCCTCAAAACCAATATCCTCAAACAATCAATCTAATGAAATCTTTTCACAATTATCTAATATGGAACCAACCCATTTACTCAAAGCAATTTCAATAGTCTTGCAATCAAAAAATAAAGTTCCAATGTTGCCAGAAATCCCACAATCAATAAAGAACCAAAGAAAAAATCAGAATTTCCAGCTTATTAAGATATCCAATCCAACCCCAGTATCTTCTAGATTTATACTTATAAATCAAAGATCAAATTTTTTTATAAAACCTACTTCCAGATATGTTTTTTCTGTAGAAGAAGACATGTCGGAAAAAAACCCCTTTGAATTTGCTAGAAAAATATTTACAAAACATTTTTATTATATACCATATGATATTTACAAAACCATCTAGTTTTATGAAAAAAATTTGACTGAAACTGGATTAATCAAATTCAAACATTTTGAAAATGATGGAATAATCAGCTATTATACGGCTAGGATATTAAGAGTAATTAGTCTGCAAGAATGGCGGACTCATCCAACCACTCCAATAAAACTCAATATAGAACCATTTTCAGCACAACCAAGTCATCAAGCTACTTATAATTATTATGATTATAAGTAATCGTGGTGGAATGCGTTTTAGCAAATGAATTCAAAAAGATCTCATACTTGGTTAATATTTTTTTATAATTGCTGTTCTTCCAATATTCCTAACTGGTTTACACACTGGTGGGAACAATTTGGTGAGATACCTAAAATCATTCATGAGAATGCTAGGGATGGATTCAACACATTCTTAAAAGAATACAATCCTACATCTCATGAGAATAATTTTCAAAAGGAAATATTATATTTTGTTCACATTGGAATATCTTGGGTTATAGCTTAGTGGTTTGATTACAAGCCAGATCGGATGTTAAATACTATCAATTTGGTCAGAATCTACAAAGTCAAATAGTAGGACAGTTTCAAAATGTGGAATAAGTGTGAAAAGGATTCAATTTTGAATTGGATCGAAGCTAATTCTTCAAATCCACCATCCAAAATTGCGACTCCACAATATCACAATAGAGGATTTTTTATTTCTTCACTTGCGAGTGCAACTTCTCCAGAACAAATGAAACAAATCCTGGAAAAGGCATTGGTAAATATCAATGAATCAGCACAAGAATCAAGATCAGACTCGAACTCTAAATCTCACCACAGTGGAAATACCAATGAAGATGACTGCTATGGAATAGATTTAGGAGATCCATGAATATTGTATATTTTTGCATTGTAAAGTAAAAATACGGTACATTATACATATACCACAATGCACAATACTATTAATCTTAATCATTCAATGTCTACCATAATACTACTATTCCTATGGTACCCTGTCTCCCACAATACTACTGTTTCTACGGTACCCTGTCTGCCACGATACTATCACAGTATCCAATACTTTCATTATAAGAGGAACCTCAATCCATCACATAGGACAGAACATTCAACTACATAACATCCAACTCTACAACATCCAACTCTATAACATCCGACTTCATCTCCTCTCTTCTTCTAAACCACTCTTTTACTTCTACCTTCTCATCTCATTTTGCAATTCTCCTGAAGCATAATTGTTTGCTTCCAATCAATCAAACACTCTCCTGAAGCATAATTGTTTGCTTCCAACCAATCAAACACTCTCCTGAAGCATAATTGTTTTCTTCTTTTCTTTCTGAGGTAGATATATTATTCTTACCTCCCAATATTTCTTTCAATATCTATTTATGCTCTTGTATTTTGTATAAATTAGCTTTAATTAATAAAATTTCTATTTTAATTAGTTCTTCTCTTACTTTACATCTCGTGTAAGGAATCACCAATTAATTTGGGTGTAATTCCACGAGATTCTATTTATATATCAATCAAAACCCCATAATTGGCTGGTATTATCGTCTTTAGAGGTTTCATATTTGCATAAAACTCCACTAGTCTTGGCATTGCCGCCTGTGGTGGTTATAAATTTTCTTGCATGCATATTTATGTCATAAATTCTTATTGATATTCATATGTATAATTATCTGGATAATGCAATAGAATTTCTTGAATGGTATTATACTAATATAATTAATAAAGATTGGTATTAATAAAATATTTTGTTCTGTAGATGTCTAAACAATATAATCCCCAGAATTGGGAGGAAGAAGCTAAAATATTACAATATTTGTTTAATGCTTAGTCAGGCTAGAACAGTTTCATAAAAATTATCTTTTGCTTACTTTCAGCGTAATCAATATTCTTGACCATTAATAAAATCAAAATTCTATATGTTTGTAGATTATAATCCTTTTCGTGAAAACAAACAAGATATAGAATTATATTATAATTACTTGATAGATTGTATATCATTCCTTGAAAGATTCCATAAATTATATTTTTTAATAAATGTCGAAAATATTTTAGATTATAATTGAATGTCATAAACTACGAAAGATAACAATGGAGAAGATTTAATTGAATATAACAAATATTTAGAAGACGCGGTAGAATTTCTATTTTATATAATTTGGGCTTATTTTTTATTAGGAAATATATTTTATTTGGCTAACATATATTTTAGAAATCAATAATTAATAATATCTTTTATATATATATATATATATATATATAAAGAAGAACATATGAAAGTACATTGTTGTTGAGAAAAAAAAAAATTGTTGATTTATTGTACTCTTAAAAGCAGTGAAAAAATAGAAAAAGCCTTAAAGCTAGCAGATCTTCTTAATAAGAGCAATCGGTTACTTTTTTTGAAAAAATAAGGTATTGCAGTGTAAATAATACTGTACCCCTAAGATTGAATGATCATAATATCAATAACCAACAAATCTTTGTATTACGAATTTTGTGTATGAGAGCAATCAATTACTCTTTGTTGAAAAAAAAAAAAAAGGTGTCACAGTTTAAATAATATTGTACTCATAAGAATGAAGCACCACAATATAAATAACCAATAGACCTTTGTATTATAAAAAATAAAGCAAATCAAATCAAATGTGATGAATGGATTAGATCGGATTGTAACCTTTGCATATTTTAGAAGAATGGTGTCTATAGTGTATTAGTGTTCCTGTATTTACTATGAATTATATAGGAGAAAGTAAGTACACATGTATGGAATATGGAATATGGAATGTTAAAACAAATTCAAGAAGAACTTGAGCTAATTATGGATATATATTGTATTAAATGCTAAATTAATGTATCATAATCAGAATAGAAGGAAATATTAATTTTAAAAATTTAAATGACATTTTTTAAATTGTAATTTTGCAAACCTAATACATCTTGTCGCTTAGGGTTTGCTCCTGTGAACTCAAGCCATGAGCCTGTATTGACCAAGTCCAAGAAGATCTACAATGACTAAAATACATAAAGATAAAATACCGACTCAACAACTATATTTTGAATAAGTGGGATGCATCAGACAGCACGACCTAAATCTCACATACTTGGAGAAGAAAATCTTTTCCTACTAACTATCATTTAACTATCAGCGTAATTCCACTATAAATACCGATCCACTACCTAGCGATAAATCTGAAATCTCTCTAGAGTTTATACACCAAGCTTACTTATTACTCAAAATACTTTCTATTCTCTAGTATTCACTATTAACTTAAATATCGAAATGATTACGTTAAATAACATTTTGACGTTTCCTCATAGTGTCTTGTTTTGTAAGCTTACAATATGTAGAGGCTAATAACTAATGACAAATTCTTAGAGACAACACTACGTATAAAAAAAGTTCAGAAACTATATATTATAATATGATTTACATAAAATTAAAAAACATGCATCATATATTTATAAAAAAAAAATAGCACACATCACCACTTTGAAATTAACCCATAAATAAAATATCTAACTACGAGAATACAATAATTAAAACAGTACATACTGGACGACAAAATTTCGGAAATCAAATCACTTGCTCAGCCTGCAATGGCATTGAAGAGAAAATTTATGAACTATTTTATGAAACTTTACGGTTTTCAACTTTTATAATAACAAGCAACTTAATTATTAATTGAATTTAGGTTGAGTTTATATATAAATATTTATTTTCTTTAAACAAAAAATATTCTTAAATTAAAACTAAATAAATTTAGTCAACTTTGAGTTTAAAATTTCAAATTCCACCGAATTTGAATTCTAGATCCACGTTATATGTCTCCATTTGATTCAATAAACCAAAAAACTGCACTCCAACTGAAGAAAATGTACTTAGGCTTTGTGCTTTCTAACTTCTAACTTGGCTTTCTGATTCGACTCTCTTCGGATTCGATCATCAATGATAAATAATGATGGTTAGGGTTGGATAAAAAATCGCGAACTACAGATTAAATCGTAAATCGAATAAAAAAATCGATCTTTTGTTTACAATTCGATTCAATTATGTATAAATAGTTCACGGTTCGGTTCAAAAAAGCGAATCGAACCAAACCATTTAAAACCAAATTGAATTGAATTGTTTAATTAAATAAAAAAATATTATATAATTATTTTATATTTTTTTATGTTTTTTTCTATCAATCTTTATAAATTTAATCAATTTTTTTATATTTATTATTATTTATCATAATTTTATATTAATTATTAAAATTAAGTTGACTAAATTCTATTTAAAATTTCATATTTATTAAAAATAAAAATATTTAATAAAAATTTGAGATAAATAATTTAAACTGTAAATCAAATCGAATCAAATTTAATTAAATTTAAATAATTTATCAACCAATAATATGATTAAATTTCGAAATAAAATTATTAGATTAGATTTGATTCCATAAGATGGATACTAATAATATTAAATCGAATAACCCGACTAAGCGTACGATATCAATTGTCTACACCATGTTGGAACACAAATTACGATGAAAATGATTAAAAAATAAGAAGAGAGAAAGCACGCATTAAGTGGTCACCCATTACACGTGCTACTCTCTTGTGATGGTTTTTGCATGGCACGTCGTGAGCAAAGAATCAAGAGGTGTATGCACCGTTTGATTGTTTGACCGGTTTTCAAGGCCTTGACTTTGACTCGGTTTTGCAGGCGAAAACATCGGTGGGAGCAGACAGGTGTGTGTGGATGCAGATGCAGAGGAACAAACAGGGCAACATGATCCAAGGACAAGAGTAACGGGAACGCTGAGTTGGGATTCGCTTTCCCTTCCCTCCTTTTTCTGCATCATCCTGAGTCCGGTGTATTATGACTGCTCCCACCCAACACGTCTAAAGTCATTTGAAAAGTGTAATTGTCACCTTTTCCTTCGGGAATCTTTTCAATGACTATTTTAACCTCCTTTGTTATATAACTTAATTAACATTTTTCTAAATCATTGTTTTTTCCCCTTCCTAAATTGACTTTTCGAAATAATCTTAAAGAAAGATGTGAGAAGTTACGAGTATTAATATAAATAAATACACTAGAAATAGAAGAGTTGTGATACATAATAGCAAAATGGATGCACTTTTCATCACAAAGTACTTGTACTTTGCTATACAATAGCACCGTATAAATTTTTAATAGATTCCTTTTAAATATGAGATTAAGCTCTCCTAACATAAAACCATCATAAATTACTTTGATTATTATTATTATGATTAATTATAAGAATGTTTAGAGTAAGATATATGATTGTAGAAGGAAAAGAAAAAAGAAAAAAAGAAAAGAAAAAAGAAGATGTCTTAATTTGTAGTAATAAGACAGGTTGCACCTTTTGATATAAAGTATTTTTTCTATTGTCTAAATACTTTATAATGTACAAATATAAATTTTTGTAAAATTTATATCTTCATTTGAAGAAAACAATATAAATAAAGTAGGATTACAATACATCTATAAATATAAGTTTTAGATTTATAGCATAAAAGTATGGATTCAATGATCAATACGT
Organism: Lumnitzera racemosa; assembly: GCA_024138005.1. Classification (NCBI taxonomy): domain Eukaryota; kingdom Viridiplantae; phylum Streptophyta; class Magnoliopsida; order Myrtales; family Combretaceae; genus Lumnitzera; species Lumnitzera racemosa. Next base: position 75,775,544 of record JAMXBC010000004.1, on the reverse strand, counting down.
TATTAAATTAAATAATCTTTAATCTTTCAAGTTTAAACACTGAATTATTATTTAGCATCGGCTAATACATAAGAATTAACATAAAATGAAAGAACATGAAGGAATTTATATGGAGTATATTAATTTGTGATGGAGAACTCTATATTAGGCCTGAAAAATGAATTGTATCTCAATTCATAAAAATATAGCAAATGAATTTAAAAAGAAAAGAGAAAATAATTTAAAGAAAAGGGCATTTAAGTCAATAGACAAAAAGCAATCGAAAGTGCGCCAACTGGTTTTCACTATGCGAAGGTGGGGTCAAAACAGAAAGGAAAAAATGTACTAAAAACGGACGGCCCAGATTAAAGAGACAGCGCACTTTGACTCCTCCTCTCTAACGCCCTTTTTAAAACAAACAGCGCGCGTAACCTCCTTCATTGATTAACCAACCTCCAAATACATACCATCACACACCCACACACAATATCACAAAACAAACAGAGAGAGAGAGAGAGGGAGAGAGAGAACACGAAGAAGAAGAACAACAACAACAACAAGAGCACTACTAAACAAGGTAGTTGAAATAAGATTTGTCTATTATGAAATATCATCATATCGTTTCTTGATCTATGTTCGATTCGATTTGACGAGCATGTTATGATCTCGCGTTTCCCATTTTTCTATTTGTATATTGATTTTACTTAGCAATTATGGTTCTATTCAAAGATTGAATGTGACATAAATTCCTCCTTGAAATCACTATCTTGTGTTTGCTTATGTTTTTTCTCGTTCTATTTGAAGATCGAACTTGAGTTTTTCTATGATTTTGCGATCTGGTGTTTATTTCTCAAAGATTAGATATCATATAATTGGCAACTTGTTGATTATAGATTAGTCGAGATATCTCGAGCTTGTGAAGAATTAGCTTTTTTTCCCCCCTTCAATTTGCATAATGAGCTTGCATGGTAATGTTCATTTTGTTCGATTATGGAATATGCTATTCTCTTTCGGAATTATAATCTTTCATTTGTTAATTGTCTCATTTTGCATCTCAAAGATTGGATCCTCTGGATTAGCGTTCTGGATTTATAGTTTGAGATTAGAATCTTCTTTAGTATGGATTCATTTGTATAATTGCTCAATCACTTTGAAAGGTCAGATCATCCAATCAGTATAGTAGATTCATTGAGTAATTCATGTTGTTAACTTGGTAATAAGTGCGTGCCTTATACAATCCATGGAATAAATATGTTGTTTACATCAAAGGTTCTATTCCATTCTATATTTGTTTTTAATTTTGCAAACTCACTTTTGTTGATGGATGCAAATTTTATATCATCTGGTGTTACCTTTCTTTTATTTATTTCAAATTTAATAAATTCTCTGGTTCATACTATAAGCATGATCTAGCTAGATCAGTTGGTGGATGCGTATGCATTCTCCTGGTTAAAGGATTTATTGATCAATTTCGGGATTATCTCACAAGACATCAGAACTGGTCTACATTTTCATTTTCTTTGCATTAGTATGGCAATTTCCTTTAGAACTTGTCAAGGCAATGGATCATATTATGATCGTGACTCAGGTTAACAAATAAGATGATCCTGTTTCGCTGTCTTGCTTGGTTGGTTTTATGTACAAGTGGCAGATTATTTTAAAGAATCATATTGTCAAACTGACATCGTAAATTTTCCTACCATATGTAATCCTTAGAGAACTTGTCTTAAAAAATTCTTATTAGATGAGAAAAATGATTTTTCTAAATTCTCCTGCACATATATATTGGGTGTACATGGTAGTAAAAGCTGTAAAAGCCAATATGATGCACCATCAATCTGTGTCTCTATATGATGGTCCATTGCTTATTTCTCTGTCGCATTTTTTCTGTCCAAGTCATTTTTCTAGAAATAAATAACGGTTTTTATCGGACTAAGAGCGGAATTTTTCAATATCATTCCCTGAGCATGTTTCTAGCCATGATTTGCAGCTTGATATTCTTCTGGTTTCTGTGCAGCAAGTCAATAAAGGATGGCAGACACCGAGGATATCCAGCCCCTCGTTTGTGACAATGGGACTGGAATGGTCAAGGTAATCTATCCGAGATACTCTGGGAAAAAGTTTAACTGAAATCCTCGGTGCAATTAATAGCTGATCCGCAATAAACTTTAATTTAACACAAGTCCTTGTTTCCAATTTTTTCCCTTTTTTATACTGGGGGTGAAATCTCTTGCTTTTTCCTGCACCAATTTCTATCATTTGGGGTTATTATCTTATTGCCCAGATAGGCAAGTGAGTTGAGATCTGATCACTAAAACATAGCACCAACTATTTTACATTTGTTTCAGGCTGGATTTGCTGGAGATGATGCACCAAGAGCTGTATTTCCTAGCATTGTAGGTCGTCCTCGCCATACAGGAGTGATGGTCGGTATGGGGCAAAAGGATGCCTATGTCGGTGATGAAGCACAATCAAAAAGAGGTATTTTGACATTGAAATATCCAATAGAGCACGGAATTGTCAGCAACTGGGATGATATGGAGAAAATTTGGCATCATACATTTTACAATGAGCTTCGAGTGGCCCCAGAAGAGCACCCGGTGTTACTAACAGAGGCACCTCTCAACCCTAAGGCTAATCGTGAAAAGATGACCCAGATTATGTTTGAAACCTTCAATACACCTGCAATGTATGTGGCTATCCAGGCCGTCCTTTCTCTATATGCCAGCGGAAGAACAACTGGTGACTAAATTCTTGTTCCCTTCTAATGTTGTCATCTCTGTTGCATTAAGATCCATTAGCTCTTAACAACTGAAACTGGAAGAAGTAAGGAGTGGAGAAACTTGTGGAAAAATATGATTCTTTAAGAGAAATCAACTTCCTTCATTTTGGCTGTGGCAGAAGTGAATTTATGATCAAATATGCAACTGCAAATTTTTTTTTAAAATGAAGCAAATGTGTCATAAAGCACTTGATGTTAGCACATGGTGTCCTTTACATCTAGTTTAGATTGTTGCAATCAGGATCATAATATGCATGTTATTAAGCAATTCAAATTGGAAATTTGTGTGTTATGGAGTTGGCTAGACTGTTATAGATGAGCTTGGGCTCTTCATCCAGGTTTTGATCAAGTTGTTTTACGAAAAGAATTGGAATAATTCAAGTTTCTCTTCCTCGAGATTGCTTTTGTATTTCAATGATGACACAATTGATACTGGATCTTTTGCCTGTTATGTTTCAGGTATTGTTCTGGATTCTGGAGATGGTGTCAGCCACACAGTCCCTATCTATGAAGGCTATGCTCTTCCACATGCTATTTTGCGTCTCGACTTGGCAGGGCGTGATCTCACAGATGCCTTAATGAAAATTTTGACAGAGCGTGGCTATTCTTTCACTACTACTGCAGAGCGGGAAATTGTGAGGGATATGAAGGAGAAATTAGCTTATATTGCACTTGACTATGAGCAAGAGCTAGAAACCGCAAAGACTAGTTCATCTGTTGAGAAGAGCTATGAGCTTCCTGATGGGCAAGTCATCACCATTGGGGCTGAACGATTCCGTTGCCCAGAAGTGCTCTTCCAACCATCCATGATAGGCATGGAATCAGCTGGAATTCATGAAACCACATATAACTCTATCATGAAATGTGATGTAGATATCAGGAAGGACTTATATGGAAACATTGTTCTTAGTGGTGGCTCAACTATGTTCCCCGGTATCGCTGACAGAATGAGTAAAGAGATAACGGCATTAGCTCCAAGTAGCATGAAAATTAAGGTGGTCGCACCTCCTGAGAGGAAATACAGTGTGTGGATTGGAGGTTCCATATTGGCTTCTCTCAGCACCTTCCAACAGGTAATAAATTTAATTTTATACTATCAATGCATGAGCAGTGGTGGATGGTAATGATTAGTGGATCTTGCAGCTACAGAGATTTGACCACAACTAAAGATGTTAGATAATCGTTTTTCTAGACATTATCGAATCTAATGCAACAGGGAATTAAATAGTAACTCAGTGCAAGATGTGTCTTTTTTTTTTTTTTTTGAACTCACAGCAAGATGTTGCTTAATTGTGCAATTATTTCCTCCATCTTGGCTTATGTAGACATTCTGGAATGCTCCCTGTCAATTGCTTTAGACTGATCTATATGATCAGGTGGCAGTTAAAAAATATAAAATCTCATTATGGCTGTTTTCTTCTGCGTGCAGATGTGGATTGCAAAGGCAGAATATGATGAATCTGGTCCATCAATTGTTCACAGGAAATGCTTCTAATGGCCAGCAAGATGTGGATTCATATAGCATACTACTTTTTTCATGTTATATAATGTAAGGCTTCAATTTGGGGATTCCTCTTATGTGTTCCTGGTTCTTTTTCCCTTTCATTTTTAACACGTTTTAACTATGAATATGGACGTGAGCAAATTATGCTCTCAATTCATTTTCTCTCTCTTTTCTTTTTTCCTTCTCCTCTGAGAAAAGTATTCCATTATAAACGGCTTGTTGATGAATAGCAATTTGGTTTGCATTTGTATTCGGCATTCATTGGACTAAGGTTTTATGAATTTATGTAGTTCATAGCTATACAGGCATTGCAGATCTTCTATTTGTTTCTCATAATCTGTCTCGTACTGTGATTCTATTTGCCCTATTTTTTTCCCCGTCTCGGAATGGTAGCTTGATTACCGAGGAGAGTTGTCAGGAGGAATGCCTTGCTGCAGAATATTAAAGCTCCAATACCAGACCTCATATAATGGCTACGACTGCTGTTAATCTTGTAAAGCATTAATATGACATTACACGGCAAGACAAGGGGTTCCTTTTTTTTTTTTTTTTTTTTTTTTCCTTCAGAAATTTTCACCTGTCATTTTTTGCCTAGATTTGCACGATTTGACATAAGAATGTTTCTGGTGCACTTTTTATTAACAAGTAAGAAGAAAACAAGGTGTACCCAAAATATAAAATGATTAGTTGAGCTGACAGACGATTCAAAACCGAAGGGTACACACTAGAAAGGCCAAGAAATTCAGCACAAAAATCGTTATGAAAGATTCTTGAAATGTTACTAACAGGATAGAAGAATTTCGAGCTCCCAATAAATTGAAGGGGAAGGGATCATACTTAGTTCATTAAAATCTGCTTAATCAAAATGCATCGAATCTGCGGAATATCATTCGACCTTCCGTCACCCGAGAAACGCGAAACCTCGATCGCCCAACAATGTCAGTGTGAAAGCCTATGTTCCGTCCAACATTTCTCCAAATACCTCACAACTCAAAAAATTTCTCACCAAAGAGAACCGAGGAAAAAGAAACGATGGAAACTTTTATTGATTTAAAGGAAGGAAAGGAATCAGGCCAACGAACTGAAACGTTCTTCACCAAATTCACATTCCTAAAGCAGCGGACACAGAGAATGCACCTACATTACGAAATGAAAGGGAGGGAATGACTTGATGTCGAGATTCTATCATTAACACCATTCCTGATGCCTATGCAACCCATTTTTCCCATGTGCAGGAAGATATGGAAGATGATGGAGCTGAAGAACAAGAACGAGCAAACAAGTATGGAAAACAATGGCAGTTAAGTTGTCTGCTTTCCATAAGACCCAAAAAAAAAAAAAAAAAAGGATATTCCTTAAGAGACTTATGGGTAAGAGCATTAATCATCAAACTATTCGGTAACTTACAGGTATATAATATACTGTTCCTAAATCTGCCATCATTGTGGAAATTTAGCAGTGGTTCTACCTAGGCGACGGGTGGGCTTTTCCAGGATGAATTTTTACTCCAAAGATGATCCAATAAGAGAAATCCGCAACGGCTTATGGTTTATTAATGAGCATTTTCGACGATTAGACACTAGGAACCAAATTTTAAGACTTTAGATCCATCGATCTTTGCAGTTGCAGCTTGGGGGCCTACTCAAGAATTACCGTTAGTTACTATGTCCCCAAGCGTTGAAGAAACTATAGGTGAACCAATATTGAGATTTGATTAATATACTATAAATGCTAAAAAGAGGTTTTGCTTAACATACACTAATGATTGTTGATTTAAAATGCACCGTCCAAGATGAAGGGATAAGTATTTGAAAGGAGAGAGACAAAGGAAAATAATAATAATAATATTTATCCTCGTTAAATGCTACCATAGTAATTACGCATTAAACCCTGAATGAATCGGGAGGCAGTCCCACATAGTAGCTGATGATCGCCGCTCGTGCATATACGTGGTAAAACTAATACTAATATACTCTTATATTAGTACACAATAAAAGAATTTAAGTTTTCACTATTTTTCAATTTCAAAATCTACCTTTTTATTATTTTCATTTCTCAAACCTAAGTTTTCACAAATAATGCTTCTCCAAACACCATTATATTTGTTAAAGAGAACAGCAAGTTCATCTCAACACTCAGAACCATTCTTTTGAAGCAACAGTGACATGATGAGGAGACAAATGAAACTTACATTAACACTGAATACTACAGCCTCAACATTGCCAGTAAGCCAGCATTTCCCAAACACCTCATGACATAAATACAACAGTGCCTTTGCAGCATTTTCACTTTCTTCATCTCAGAAAGCCTGCCATATTGCAGGCAACCCTGTGTGAGAAACGTGCGATGTAGGGAGATTGGTTGAATTCAATTAGAACTGTTACATGCTCAGCATTCGAGTGGCATCACGAGCTGAACTGGGTCCCAAAGCTGAGAGTATGGCAGTCTAGATTCTTGAGATTTAGCTGCAACATAAGATATAAATAAGATTCAGGGTCACTAAAAATTAGAAAAGATCACTGATCACAATGTACATTTGATTTTGTTTCTTCCAGATAGGCCAAAAAGCCACTAGCAGATGTTGAATCACACCAGAGATCTTCCATTAACAGAAAAAACAGACAGAAATCACCAAGAAACTATGGTCTGTAATGTTGCCTCTGGCGATACAGACCTAGTTGTAGTTTAATTTGAGCTAATGCAACTTAAACCTGTGTCTTTTAACATTTGCTACAATCTACAATATGCAAACGCTAAAACTTTAAAAAGAAAAACAAAAATGAAAACCATTTTCCTTGTTTTTCGTTAACCACCACCTCCACTGTCAAGCCTCCTAACATTCCCTACAACTAAAAAGCAACTAGTTACGCAGAACCACTATTGAGAACCAAAAACAAAAGTCAACCTTTACAAATACTCGATTACAAAGAGAAAATTTTCCATGAGGCAAACCCCTCTAGTTTTAATTCTCTTCTTATGATGCATGTATACATACGAGATGGTTGCGTATTAATTTAACAATAATGAATACAAGACTTTATTTATATTATCTTACTGTAATGCAGAGATTGATAAGTTGAGCCTTCAAGTTTAAAGATAGCCTTTTTCTGGAGTAAATGAGCTTGAACATTACTTTGGCCAATATACAGGGAGGAAAAAATTAAGAACATTGAAGAGAACATATACAAGTAATTAAGGATGGTACCCATCTGAAAACATCATTTACAGCCCAGAGTGGTATGTTGATCACAATGTTTCAATTATAATTGGAAAGACTTGCACAAGGAAACTCCAGACAATCAACTGAGTGGAGATTTCTTTTCATAGAGGATGCTTCTACTGAAACGAGATTTAAGAAAATGACATTTAATTCCATTCAAGGATGCCTCCACCTGGTTTTGCAAGGAAATTACAATAATACATCACCATAATGTCACATACCTAACAGCCATGATAACCACTGTTTCACACCCACCCACATATTTTCTTAGCTTGTGATTTCAAGATCAACTTAGGCAATCTTCAGATAGCACACATCACAAAAGCTTCCATATAATGCATCATTTTCACAAGATACTGTATAATTCATCTATATTTATTTTCTCTTATCCTGTAACTAAGTATTTGGAAATTTAATAATTTTTCTCAACAAGTTTTACACCTGAACCTTGTTTAGTTGGTAAGATGTTAACACCAATTTATTAAAAATATAATTTTCAATCAGCGTTTCTTACTGAGTTTTGGCCAGATCTTGATGAAAATAGTTTTGATCTGATAAACAGAGTTTACATTGCGTACTTTGGATAAATCTAATAATGAGAACTTAATGAACTATAGATACACAACATAGTTTTACAGGGTTTGGAGCCATGATTATGAAGAATATGACCTTGGAGCACATCTTTTTTCCTCATTGATAAAGAGAAAAGTAATAGAACTATGCAATCTTCATATGCTCTGAATACTAGGTTCTAACATTAGATAGCAACTTCTTTGAGCTGCATGCCCTTGACCTTTTCTTTAATCTTTATTTCCATTCATGTCGGTTAGATATGTAGCCATACAAATATTATGATCTTTCTAAAGTTTTTGCAACATGTTAGAAAAATTATCAGAGAGGAGGATCTCATTTACATTTACACATGATAGACAATATATAATTAGATGAAACAGGACCATGTGCTTGCATCAAAAAAGCTTGACTTAAAAGAACCACTTCTCACTTTTTCTAGTAATACTATAAAAGAAAACGGCCATAAAAGCAAACCTACCATAACTGCAACTCCAGTCTCGCAGAATTTTGGAATGCATATTAATCTCACTAGCTGCCCTTCTGGTCCTGCTTGAAAAAAGCTTCAGATTATTATGCAGTCTGAATTTAATAATTATTTAATTCCTTAAAAAGCAACCCTTTATTCAACAAAGTAAATAATTAAATAAACAAACCTTTTAACAGTCGAGATTCATACTTATCTTGATTTCCAACGAAATAAACATGGGGACAGCTGTCGATCAGAAAAGGGTCCCTATCTGTGAAAGGATAACATCCTGAGAGAAGACAGAAAACATGAAACTGGTTCAAAGAGGAATCTGCTGATGCAATAATGATTTCGCCAAAACACCCTTACTAAACTTTTAAGGACGTGTGAAGAGCTGACCAGAAAAATCATGTAGAAATGCATTAATGAAGTTTATAAATTTACCTAGAGTGTTGGGCGCTGTTGGTGCCAAATGTCTCCACCTTAATGTTCTCTCCATGAATTTGAGTTTATCTTTTGCCTCTGAATACTTATCAAGATCATCGATATTCTGACCTGACGTGCCAAGAAATCTGGGGAAAAAAGAGATATTCTAACCGGTGAAAGCAATCCAACTTCTTTGTTTTATAGTATATTTTTAAGAGACTGTCTTGCCTGACGTTGTCAACCTCAAAACAATGAGGATTCGTACAAGATCTGAAAGTGTTGTACACTGATGAACCAGGGAAAAGGCATCTGTTGAGAGGCTGAAGAAAGAGGCAATTCAATAACAAGCAAGTGTAAGGTGAGAAATCAAAGAATGTGACCACATCTTTAAGACAAACCTGCTGAGGCAAAGAAAAGTTTGCTGGGTCCCTTGGGCCAGGCATGATATCCACAGGCAAACCTGCAGCAATCTACAGTTAGGCAGTACTATTCAGTACTTTGCTGACAACAAGAGAGACATAATATGTAAATATATAATATTATTTCACAAACCTGTGTCAACAATATATCCAGTTCCTTAATTGGTTCTGATAACCTTGATAGGTCATTTGAAGCCACATTCTGCCAAAATATCAAAAAATATTTATTTAATCAGAACCAAGAACAAAATGTACTATAAGAGCAGGTTCACAAGTAATTACACATCTAGTTAATTAGTGTAGGAAATGAGAACACAAGAAAGCATTTCTGTGGATATACTACCTGTCTGTTGAGAATTCCATGTGGAATTTCAACAGAATTTCCTGCTATTACAACATGAACTATTTTCGCTGCAACAATTTGCTCCTAGAAAGAAGAAATAGAATGGAGTTATGCAAAGGAATAGTCTCTGAAAGAGCATCAGACTAATCACAAGGAGTCTGAAGGATTCTCAAACCTGTTCATCTCCAAGATGGCCAGTAATATGATCAACAAGAAGTTGAAACTGGAGAGGATTACAAGTACTACTTCCAATGCTAAGCCCAGAAACCAAAACAACATGTTTGTCCTCTCCTGCTTAAGAGACAAAGAGGATGGGCTCAGGAAGAGAATTATTGCAGGAAATGCAGATAGTGGATAATAAGTTCAGAAAGTTGCTCATCATGACATTGGTATGAAAACATCTCTTCCTCAATTAAAATCAAACATTAAGAAGGAATATAAAATCAACTAAAAAGTTCTAAGAAATAGGTGGATTTTTCCCCTCTTTGTTGAGGTGGGTGTTGGTTGGAATAGAAGACAAACAAGGCAATAAAAATGACAAGAAACTGCTGGACCTTTTGATGAATTTCTGCCGACTTCAATCTGAAGAAGAAATCAGCAAAAAATTCACCCTTTGAGTTTGTAATTGAAGGTTAATTTCAGTCACTACATGAAAGCAATTTTGTAATCCAGAAATTATATAAGAGTAAATTATGACAGACACAGTTTTTACCATGTCAAGCATCATAGGAAAGATAAAACCAGGTTTACCAGACTTATGAGGCAACTCTGACTGAGGTGGTATGCCTGCTTCTAGTACATCTTCAACTAAGAAGTCACCAGCACCAGATTCCCGCCCATGCAAAGCAACAATTACACCTTTGAAATACAATAATAATATCAAAAGCAATGAGATTGAAGCAGGTAAAAGGATATCACTCTTTGCATGATGAAAATATACCAAGTGTATGCTTGTTTCCCTATAAAAGATTCACACTGCTATTTAACAAGGCCCTCACCCATAAATTTGCAAAAAGAACCTATTCAATTTCAACTTCAATTGATGGCAAAAAAAAACAAAATACTTCAACTTCAATTATTTTTTTGGTATCTATATGTTGTACATGACATACTCAAGCCATACACTATCTGCTCTGTGAATGAATTCATATCGTCTCAGAAGATAGAGGTGGCACACATGTTATCATGCACTCTTCCTTTTTTACTTCACAAATATCTTATTAGTTGATAAAAACTTTGATGAACGAGAAAAAATTCACCTTGTTTGGCAATATCACAACCAATATTGTCAAGTGTTACTTATGACAATGACAAGGACACTTAAGCCCTAATCCCAATAGGTGGCCTTGGTAATGCCAAATCTTATTGCCTTCAAGTAATTCTTTGGTTGCAACAAATGACCATAATTTTTATTGTGAAAAATGCTACAAACTCAATTCGCCATACACTTACGGCAAATCAATGGAGTACTGAACTTTTTTTTCCTCTTCATGCAAAATCATTGGCAAAATGGATGTATCCAATTGTATGCACCAGTTGTGACCAGCATATCCAAGCTCCCATTTTGAGAGGAAAATGTAATTGCAAATCATGAAGAATGGAAACTAAAATAACTCTTTAGAGTTTTTCAAAGAATCAACCCAGTAGATATATTCTGAATTGTACCTGTTACATATGAAGCGGGTGAAAGTAAAGATCCACCAAGCTTAACCCTGCCACTCTCATCTTCCAATACCAGATTATCATCAGGGTGCATAAAATTATGAGGCCTTGCAAGTGGGGTTACTGATCTCTGCACATTGCAACATTTACATCAAATGAACCCCTTTTAATTACAACAAGGCCTCTCAATTTAGTTGAACAGAAGAATAAGTTACAATAAGCAATCAGCAAAGACTAACCTCCTTCGCATACTCATCAAGAATGGAAGGCTTTAGCTTCATGTGCTTATATAAAGTACCCACGATGATGCATTCTTTTCCTTCTTCAAGTCCTAAAACAGTGCAAACTGCAATATGACAAAATTATGCCGAATTATAACTGTAAAATGAAATCTGAGACAAGTGGTATCATGAGTTAGAGCAAAGATTTCAGTTGAAGAAACACAAAATCTACTTGATCAACTTCCGAAAAATCGTCCAGCAATGGTGTCAAAGAAAACTTGTCAATTAAGACACTATTTTATCTCTTTTATGAAAAGTTAAGAACTAAATCTGCCCATCATACTTCTAAGTTACATAAAAGCCGGTATCTATTCCATCAATGACCCTAAGTAACAGCTTCTTGATGTGATCTATAGACTCCATGGATCTTATGCTCATAACTAGGATATTTTTATGCTCTCACACTAGAAAAACTTATTTTCTCTTTTGGTACAATACATGCAACACTTTCAGGCAACAAATGCAAGAGCCACACCGAGGTACAAGCAAAACAAATGAGATTCCATCGGCCATACAGACACACAGAGAGAGAATAACTAATTAAGTACCAGGAACATGGGGCTTCCAATGAGGAACAAGGGAATAAATAAGAGTTCTCATCATATGAAGACGGGCAAAGTAAATATGACTGTACTGTTGACCTCTGTATGTCTCTTTCTGTATCTCAAAAACCTCATCCTGCAAATAATTAAACGCAGTCATTACAAAATAAAAAGCATCAAAAAGGAGCCCAAAAAGTGTTGGGGGAAAAAAACTAGTTTCTATCTTCCACCTTATGCGGTCCAACTGCTCAAATGGGTCTAATGATTTTTTGGGAGTCATTAAGCGCAATTAGGGTTTGGGTCTACATAAATTCACATGATTCATATAATAGGAACTTTTGCACCAAACTGAAGACTTCGTTGCATAAAAAGAACGAAAAAGACTAGATTTTTCACCTGGTTTGGTGCAATAGAACGAATGGTTATGTTAAAGATGTGATTTTTAGAAGTTATTTAGTTGGATTTGGGTACCCATGATTGATGTTATTTATATAGGTATTTAGCTTGAAACATATAAGCATTAGTATAGAATATAGAACTTAGATGAACGTAGGGGAAAAAGGAAAATGAGAAAGGATAAGGACGTAGATATCTTACTAGGCAGTTGTAGGTGGATCGTTTCCTCTCAAGATTGAGAGTTGAGTCGGCTTCCATGGCTGCCATGGCGGGAAAACAGAGAGAGGCAATGTTAAGAATTCACAAAATAAAAACAGTTCCACGGCTTCAGAGGAGGAGCATATAAGAGAGAGTAAAAGGATTCATATAAATATTGTGCCATCTTGTATCTAATACGGCGATGTAGCTCAAATGTTAGAGCGCTCGCTTTGCATGCGAGAGGTACGGGGTTCGATACCCCGCATCTCCAGTTTTTCTATTTCATAATTTTTTCCAATTAATGCTATATTTTAGTTATTGGAAATTATATGAGTGAAAAGATTTTGGATTGAAACACACTCCCAAAAAAGTCTAAATCGAACCATTTGAATAATAAAGTTTTTCCATTTTAATTTTAGTTTTTATTATATTGCATATGTAATGACAATACGGTTATCTTTGTTTTTTTTTTTTTTTCCTAATCATTCTCTCTCTTAGCTAGTTTATCAAATATTGAAGTGTTTATAAAAATGAGATGATTAGGTAGATTTTTTAAAATTAACGATACCGTGATGAAAAAGGTTCTTAGATCGAAACACACTCCAAAAGGTCCCAACATACAAATTTGTGTAATAATTTATTTGCATTTTAATTTTATCTTTTACTTGTGCTACTTATATAATGATATAGGATATTACAAAATATCGATTATATTTTTAAGTGAATTGGAAATGATGAAAGCTATTCATAGGATATTATAAAATATTAACTAAGCAAATAGGAAATGATGAAAGTTTTTCAAATGGGATGATCACAATATATTATATACCTATATTATCTCATTTATCCTTATCTAAATGAAATAGTTAAAATATAGGTATCTAAAAGCATCACGAATCTTTTTACTCAATTGAATAATGACATATGATGGCATGTATGTAATAATCGTACTTAATTATCAATTAATTAATCCAACAATAAATTAATTAAATATTTTTATTTATCAAAATAAAGCATTATTGAAATACACATATTTCAATCAAATAAATATATAAGGTAAATGCCATTATTAGTGTATGCAAATGGTGTTGATATATTGTTGTATATATTTGAACAAGCTTTTCGATAAGTGCATGATTTATCTTTTATCATCTGCATTTTCTCTGCCATTAATTTATGATGATAAATTTTGCACTATAATCGAAATCACTAGAAAAAGAATGAAAAAAATAAAAAATAAAAAGGACTGAGTGTGTCCCAATGAGATTTCGTGATAATACATCGTACTTAAATGTGTTAGTGGTGAGTAGAATGTCCTAATGAATTGGAAAACACGTATATGTTGACATTATGGCAATTTTCATTGAGCTTACTATGCAGTTCCATTTGATTCGTCCATCCAAATTTAATCAATCCTAATATTATAGTTGAAATACTTTTTTTTATTTGACAGTTTAGTTCTTCCATTCATAAATTTTTCAAACTTAAAAAAACTTGTTCAATTTGTGGTTCAAACAAAAAAATCTCAAATATTTAAGAGAAATAACAGGGAATAAATAAGAAACGTAAATTTGAGACTTTGTATTTATATTTTTATATGTAGATTTAAATATAAGTTTGCAATTGGGAGTTCCACAAGATTGGAACTAAAGTCATTAAGTTTGATATGGGTTTCAAATGGGTTATAAGTGCATAAAAGGACTAATCTATAAAAGAATTTTACATTATTAAATTGGTCAAATCATAAGTTATATAACTCATGCAAAAACATATTTCTTCTTTATTTTCTTTACCGTTAATGGTTCGATTGGATTTGTAATTTTTTCTAAACCTAAAACATGGTTTGAACCTAATTTAAGATTTAGTTTGATTCGGTCTAATTTGATTTACGATTAGGTTTTTTTTTTTTTTTCTATGGTCCTCAATCTTATGAACTTAGTCAAGGTTGAGATTAGAATATTAAGGCACTACTTATGTGAGCAATCAAATACAATTCATTCTAAGTGAATGTCACATTGGTGTCATTAGGTGTACTATCGTCATGACTTAGTGCAACCAATCTTTAGATCCGAGAAAATCATCTACTCAACGAAAAAAGATTAAATAATATCAACACACTACATGTTTAGATAATAACATATAAGTATTAATATATGACTCTTAACTATGGCTACTCTCATCCCACTTGTTGGATATAACTTGAAGTTTGTGTAGGAGGTGCTCATGTGCAAAGATGGGATCCACTTTGCTCATAAATCAGTGAGTTAGCATCCTCAGTCACTTAATTAAGATGATAAGGGCACAATAATTTTTTACGATAAGAGGAATAATTTGCCATCCATGTAACTCATTTTATTTAGGAAGCTAAGAAGATGGATTGATTAATAACATTATATCATGGGTAAGATCAATCTATATATGATATCAAAATGGAGTAATGAAATCAAATTGTCTTGGATCATAGTTAGCTATCAATCTTTAATCATTTTGTAGCACAAAATAGCTTAGCAATCCCAGATTACACTATAAAGAGTTTTTCAATTGTGATAAGAATTTAGAGTTTATATGTATGTATATGAGCTCAATTATAGTTGCTTTGATTTTGGGTCAAGTTTTAACTAGAATATACTTATGTAGTTATTTATATATATATATCTATATTATTAAATCAAATCAGACATTAAGTAACCATTTTTTTAAAATTACATATTTAGCTTATATTTACTATTATTTAACAAAAAAATAAAAATAAATAAACTATTAAAATTATAATCAATGGATAAATATGTCTATTAACTCATTTTTCTCTCTTTGTATTTCTATGTTTATTTTGTATTTTCTCTTTTCTACTTTTCTCATTCTTTTACTTTTCTACATTCTTCTACTAACTACAATTATAGCTCTTTTTTTTTTTCTTCTACTTTTCCAATACTCTTTCATTAACTATACCAATATATCTCTCTTTTTATTTTATATTTTTTATACATGCAATATAAATATATCAATCACTAATATATATATATATGTATGTAATTACTCTGAAGTTTACCCGTTTTTCATTTTTTTTTTGTCATTTCAGTCTTTTTTCAAGTGATTAGAAACTAACTGTTTTTCAATTATTCCTAAGTAAATCTTTCACTAAATAATACGAAGTCAGCAATAGTCACCGAGTATTTATTATAATTAACAAATCAAACTGTAGAACGTGTTATCCTAGAGAATCCTTGTCTTGGTTGAATACTCACCTGTCGAATTCACTGAGGTTTTGTTATCAGCTTCGTCAGCCGTAAAGTTGAAGCGGACTGAGTCTCATCACGTGAATGTGTCTGGTTACGCTTCCAGCGACACGGTAAAGTGGCGTAGGGTTTTTGCTAATACTTCGGTTATGTCTGATGTTTTTACGTTTCATTATTATTATTATATGGTCATTTTCATCGATGAGAAATGTGAATGGTGGCTCTTGATTGATTTTGTTGGGAAGTGTGAAGACAATAGTTTTCCCTCACGCGAGTAGACTAAAAATTAAAATCTATACTATCTTATTATTGCCCACTAGAAAACTAATACCGTACATGTACGGGTTACGCTATCATAGTGCTCCATCCTAAGACATTGTTAATATTTTTACTTTTATGATTTTAATTAGGAAAATTGGTTTATTTTCATTTTCATGGGGTTATATAAAGAAGACGCCAGATGGAATTTTAACATTCTCATTTGATAAATATGTATATATATATATATTAGTAGATGGAGTACGGACATTGCGGGTGTCGATATTAAATTTTATTTTATAATCAAATTTAAAGTATAAAATAAATAATGTATAAAATAATTCTTTATATGGTGGAGTAATTTGATATTTAAATTTTGGAGCTATTGACTTTTTTTTATTTTAGAAATTTTGATTACTCATATAAGGTTAAGTTGTAATAATTATTTTGTAGCATAGATTACTGTAAATTATATAAAAATAATATCGTAATGCGATAAGGCTTGCCTCTAATCCTTCCACATTAGTTTCTTGAATGGGCTAAAGTATATTTAACTTAGATCCAGACAAAACACTTTACAAAAACAAATAAAGCTTTTATTTAGGATGCCATATAATTAACATTTATCACAATTACACTTATTATATAATGAGGCTCAGCATATTACATGTACGTTATTCCATACTAGGGAAAGATTTTATCAAATATTTTGTGTATTCTATCATTTTGGATATTTTTAACTCTAACACTACATAGTATTAGCTATTTCTTTTCCTCTCTTGGTTTTATAAATGAAAGACCTAAATTATTTAGAAAGCAATCCAAGAAAACAATATAATTAGCGTAATGAACAAAAGTACATAAATCAATATAATAAAATTTAGAATATAATGTAATTATTAAATCAAATTACATTTACAATCGATGGTTTAAGAAGGAAAAAAATTTATACACAGTCTAAATCAAATCATTCACAATCATGAATATAATTTGATTTAATAATTGTATTATATTCTAAATTTTATTATATTGATGTACCTAATGAATAAGAGACGTTAGATTACACAAAGACTTTTATTGTAAATCTTATACCTAGAAGAGAATGGAGTATATATATAGTTAAAATATTAAATTGTATTAGCAATTTGATATAATTAATGCTTTATACTATATAAAAAAAAGTAATAATGTTATTTATCATAAGTATGCCAGGAAATGCTAAACTTCATTGAGTTATTTTAATTATGTATTACTCAAAATATAATATCATAACTATAATATAGAGTTATAGACCTTATCGATTCTATTTCTGATTATATTGTACTCTCCATGAAATGGTAAGTTTTAAAGGAGTTAAATAAAAATGTGCTTCTTTTACACAAAAAAGAAAAAAAGAAAAAAAATACTTTTTTCTTATATAAATATTCATTTTTTTTTAAAAAAAAGAGTGTGTGCAAAGAATTCATAGGAAACAAAGAATCAAGAATAAAAGAATGGGTTTCACAAATTTATAGCCCAAAATTCCCTTTGTTGTTTTGGTAGATCAACCATAGTACTCTTAAGTGTACGGTTAAAAAAAAAAGTCAAAAAACATACATTATTAGAAAGAGACTTAATGCATAAGAAGATAAATGGTTTCTTATTTCACCAATCTTAATTACATGACATGAAAATTCATATAGTCTCTCTCCCTTGCAAATGCAAGATTGGAGAATTGTAACACGAGACGATTAGCCAAGAGAGTTATTGGAGTAAAGTCAACAATAAATAAGTGCAAATAAAATATTAATTTGTAACTATCTTCCTCTTCCCACCTTCTTCAATTTTCATGAATTTTGCCAACTCTAATGTTCATCTTAGCTTGAGTCACTATATGTCTACTTTCCCTAGTAATCTTTACGCTTACCTCAATAGAATTGTAAATAAAAAATAATAGTAAGGACTTAGACAAAATAGGATCAATGCAATGAAATTTCACTTATAGGTTAACAAAACAATAAAGGTTGGCATGTCGAGCTAACAATATTTAAAAGCAAATTCCCATCTAAAACATCAATGAAATGATATGTCAATATAAGATGGTGAACTTTAAGAAGAACTAAAACAACATATTGATTATATTTTTAAAATTATGGTTTCTTATCATTTTCAATATTTAAAGAAGTGAGTATTTTTATATGCTTTAGTTTTTTCCACGAGGATATTACACTTAAAAGGCTAATAATTTCTAAGTAAATGGATAGAGATTTCGAAATCAACACCAAAATTATCATTAATATTTGAATGAATATTTAATGGCCATAAAACTAATTATCAAAATGAATATCTAACGGATGAATAAAATTATAGTAAACATTCAACTATTATGGCAAATAAGGCAAACATAACTTTAAACTTTAGTGTTTGTATTAACAAAAATTACAAATCTTTAAACTACATATTGTTAATCATGCCATAGTGCCAATACAAATTAATCAAATAATTTTTTTTTTTGCAAAAAGCATAATTATTATGCTAGAATAGTCATTTTGTGTAGAACTGACATGTATATTATTAGAAAAAAATTAAATAAATAACATAGTGGATTGCAAACAAGTATTAGACATCGAATAGAGAAGCAATTTTCAAAAATGACATATAGATTATTAAAAAAATAATTACATAAATAATATGGTAGGTCGTAAACAAAAATTAGGCATGAAATAGAGAAGCAATTCGTAAAGTAGAGAAAGAAAACCCATGTAGGAAATTGCATTCAAGAAAAATACCAAGAAAAAAACTGATGCATTGATTGTAGTTGAGATCTTTTGTCATACAGGTGCATAATTTTGTCATCTTTGTAGATTTCACTTGCAAGCACAAAAATTGCCAATCCAAACCACATTTTATTGATGGAAATTGAGGAAAAAAGAGAACTTTGAACTCGTTTTGAACTTAGAGAGAATATGAGGAAACTAGAAAAGAAAAACCAATTTGACATATTTTGATTGCATAAGATTTCTATCATTTGAAGCAACAAAGCCCCTTTATGGATTTCCCTTGCAAACACAAAAGGGGTTGTTTCGATTGACATTTGGTTGGTGAAAATTAAGAAAAAAAAATGAGAACTTTAAACTCATTTTGAACTTGAAGAGAATATGAGGAAATTGGAAAACCAACCTTGATGTATTCTAATTTCATAGGGTTTCATTATTGTTTGTAACAATAAAGCCTAAGAGAATGAAAACAGATCCCATTTTCCCTTAGAGAAGAAAACTTAGCACTACAAAGTGGAAAGCTGTAGATTAATTAAGAGATTCCGAATTGAGTTTTATAAATGGATTCGAACACTTTTGAAGGATTCGTGGTTTTTGGTAGATTAGGATAGAAAAGATCGAAGAGATGTAGTGGGGATGGAGATTTGGAAAGTGGAAAACCAATCGTATATTATTTTTTAGGATGTGAAAACATGAGTGTGATGGAAGAGGAGAGAGATGGAGGAGAAAAAATTGGATATAGAAAAAATAGTGGGTATTGACATATCTGCCTATTTTCTGGATTATGGAAATTGTAATATGTAATTGATATTGACAAATGTACCCTTGTTAAATCATATGATACTTGATATAAGAGTTGAAAAAAATTGAAAAAATCACTCGCTTTAGAGGATTTTATCGTAATTACTACATCAGCGATTACTTGAGGCTCAGTTCACTTTAATAATATAGATATATCAATTTAGTACAAAAAGCGGAAAGTAAAAGTAAGAAATATATTTTAATTCATTAACAAAATCATTTAGAAAAGGGAATTTAAGTTTTGTTGGAATCGCATATATTGTTTATTTTAACTAAAACCTTTGATGTTATTGACCATATAAAAGGATTAAGTTATAATAGAGATGATTAACATTTTAGGATAAATTTAAATGAAGAATCAATATTTTAAAAAATTCAAATAAAGAATCAATATTTTACAAAGTGATTTTGATTAGGAATACAGTTATTATAAGACTATAATTTAATAACCATTCCAAAAATTATTTGAACTACTTTATGTAACGTTAATTCTTCATTTGAATTTTTTGAAATATTGATTATTTATATTAACCATTTTCAGAAATATTAATCTCTTATTTAAATTTTTTGAAATGATATTCCTTTATTTAAACTGACCCTCAAATATTGATTCCTTATATTATAATTTTCTCTAATATGAAAGGTTTTGGCATCCGATCCATCGGAGAGTGACTTATCTTAGCGAATATTTCCAATTGTTCCATGTGAATGGTAGGTAAGGGAATTCAATCGGTGATCTGATTTCCAGCTATCAGTTGGATGATATGTTTTGAAGTGTGCGACCAATGTAACAAAACCTTCTAACTTCTTTCGTATATTTTGCAATGGTATGGTAATGGGGTTATCGATTGATTGGTAGTCCCTAAAACTTATAGCACATGAATTTTTCTTTAGTTATAAGAAATTTTTGTCTAAAATTAATTTAGAAGTTACCAAATACTTATGTTGACCTAACTTATGTGATTTTCAATAGATTAAATGCAATTCGTTATAATTTTCCATGAAGTTCACATAATCTAAGGAATAATTAGGTAATTACACACTTATCATGCAATCTTTTACTTATGTTTGAAATTAAGCAAGGGAATATGAATGTTACGGTTGATGTACTATAGTACATGTTTATCCTTATAAGATGTTAAGTTTAGTGTTTAATTAAGCAGTATGCTATTGATGATCATTTTACCCCTACTAAATTCATCGTTAAAAAGGAGTAATTATCGATGGATATTATATGCCTAAATGGTTTTTTTTTTTTTTATATTGGAGAAATTGTGTGTTATTACCAGATCTATGAGGGAGGTTTATGCTAGTACTTAGCTATTCATTTTGGAGTTTAGCATGTTAAAGTAGATTCTCAATGAAAATTTCTATTAGTATTTGGTATAAATATGAGATGAGATGTGAAAAAAGGTCTTGGAGAGTTTATCATGTGTATAGGATATCCAAGAGTAGGAAGGAGGTACATAGGTTGTATTTTCTTTCATTTGTACTATCACATCTGTATATATATTTGAGCATGGATTTTGTTATGAACCTTCCTAAAACTTAGAGAGGAAAAGACTCCATAATCATTGTTTATAGGTTCACCAAAATATTCCACTTAATATCATGTGACAAAACTAATCAATAATGGCTATTTTGTTGCCAACTTTTTCTCGCATGAACTTATTCACTTTCATAGAGTACCCATAAGATTGTTTTAAACATAGATATGAAGTTTTAATTTCTTCTAGAAGACCTTGTGGAGGCAACTAGCAAATGAGCCTCATTTTATCATAGCTTGTCATCTACAAACAAATGGACTGACTACGGTGGATCAATAAGACATTGGGATTGTTACCCAAGGCTATGGTTGGTAATAATTTTAAAGGATTGAGTCTTTGTTTACCAATATTGGAGTTTGCATATAACAAGTTAGTCTATAATTCACAGTTCGTTCAGCTTGGAATTTTTTTTTTTACTTTTATTTGGGAAACTTTGTTGAGTGCCATATTCTTTTTGAGAAATTATTATTGTTCATGTATCAATTTCATTCGTGTTAGAAAACAAACTAAGAAAAGAAGTCCAATAAGCTAATTCCATAAGTTAATTTTTTAATTTTTGGCAAGGCACTTCATTTTCTTACTACTTTTAGAGCATTTATTGCTTGAGTGCTTGCAAAAAATGCATTTGTTTTTCCACCATGTTGTTCGGATAAAAGAAGTATTTTAGTCAATAACGTCCTTAGAAAGAGAGAAATGATTCAGTAGGTAATACATATCACATGTTATAGATATGTGTTGTGTAAATACTAATAAAATGTTGATATATATACTGTGTACAAATTATGCATAGTAATGAATTTGGAAACTATTCTTTACCATTAATATTCATGTTAACATTTTATTTGTATTTATATGCCGTGTGTATATACCTTTTGAACTTTTCCTTTAAAGAAAAAAGGGGTACTAAATCAACCATATGTAATTGCATAACATCATATATTGTATCACATCCCCTGTTCAATATATAGGGTTGGAAATGCATATAAAAGGTAAAGTACATAGGTTATTGAACACAAAAACTTGACACAAATACATTCAATAGAAAACACACAAAAAGACCTAAATAACAAAATTATTCAAATCAACATACACATTATGAAACTGGATTTGCCTTCTATCATGAAAGGAAGAGAACGAATGGAAATAGAGATGTGAAGTGTAAGAGCCTTAACAATGAATGCGATAACTTTTTTTTTTTGTGCTGATTGGGAAAAAAAATTTGCCAAGTGGTAATACTTATGGTGTTTTGATTTCATATGGTTGACTAAGTTCTTCATTGAGTAACGATCTCCTATTATATATAGATTAACGTGGTCTAGTAAACGCCACAATCCTCTTTTACTCAAAGATAACGGAAATATTTATCCATCTCCTCTTTCATATGTGCATACAAGTATCTGAGAGACTAAGAGTTGAAAGGAGGAGAATGAGAGCAAGCAGTATGAAAGCGAAAGAGGCATGAGGGTTCAAATTATAGAAATTCATGGAAACCTTATCGTAATGTTTCCTACTTATCTCTTCATGCAAGAAATAATTGCACATCTTTATGTCTTTCCCTTCTCTCTCTCTCTCTCTCTCTCTCTCTCTCTCTCTCTCTCTCTCTCTCTCTCTCTCTCTCTCGTATAAGTGACACTTTTAGTATTTGCCTCCAGTTTCTTTCCATCCTTTTACTCTCATTCATTGTTGACAGTATTAAGTCTTTTCTTGTCTTCTTCTCCCTACCGCTTCCCCCTCTTCCCCTTTAAAAAGCAGTATGCACTCAAACAATAATTATGCATTCACATATTTTCTTGTTTTGGGACAATTCATATTGAATAAAAGTGTCTCGATTTTTTTCTTATTTTCTTTGAAGTGTCACTTAGATGCTTTCTTTAACAAAATGTTGCAAATATGTGTGATAACAATATGCATTTTCCTTCTTTGTCTCAAATTTACATCTTACAATAATCTTACATACATTATGAAAAATATGCCAATTATAGAAAAATTTACATCAAATGATCCATAACACATATATAAGTTTAAATGTTCAAGTATGTAATAGGGAAAAAAAGTTTTTGCCAATTTTTATATCACTGGGAAAATGTCTACATATTCATTAACCAAAACTAGACCATCGTAGTTTGCTTTTTTTTTTTTAAAAAAAAAAAAGTTTAGTATATTGGTCAATTTTATTTTCAAGAAAATGCTTGCTTTACTTGATTTGCTAATGAAATTTATTTGTAGAAAAGCCCCTACAATACACACTAATTTTTTGTTTGCCCAACTTTTGAAAATCTAACATAAATTTGGAAGGCCTAATTTTGAAAACAAACAACTAATGATATTTTTTTTCCTTTGAAAACCATATATCTAAGTGACAAAACATTTTCAAACAAATAGAAAATTTTTTGTTACTCGCTATTACCTTGTGTGTTACTACGATCTAGTGTTAAGCCTTAGCTTCCTCTAGGTGAGTTTGAGTTACTGAATTAGTAGTCTTCTTAGGTAAACATTCCCATAGGCTCTTGGTCTCTAGTGGTCGCATTCCACCAAGTGTGATATGAAAATGTGTTATATAAGAGAACAACTTATATTTCTCCTGAAACAAGTTTCTATCTCTTAATTCAAATGGACTTGCAAAAATAAATAAATAAATAAATAAGCATGTAACCTAATAGGAATCAGACAACCGAACCCTTGACCCGGACTTGAGCCCAAGCCTGAGGATTAGAGAATATGGCCAGAAGAGTTCTTTCTTTATTCCCCATAATTGAGGAATCCAAGTTGCTATAGTCTACTGATCCGATATCTCGGTTGAGCCAAACCTTCTCTTTATGCCCTTTTCATTCTTTATACATTACTTATCTAAAACTTTACCCCTTTTAGTCATTTCTATTTATCGTTCTTGCCTTAACTTTTTAGATATAAATACTCACTGTACATATAGTTGCAAGGGAGAGATATGATATTGAATATACTTTTCTTTTTGTAAGCATTAGTCTCTGTTTGCTTATTTACTTTACTTTTATCCTAACTTTTAAGTAAGACTAAGTGACGAGTACCCTCATTAGACTAGCTCATGCGTCATATTGAGCTGAGCCATAAGTCCTCGGTAGTTCCCTAATACGTAATATCCTTAGAGCAGATTAAGGTTTGCTTATGTGTTTCTTTATTCACACGCCTTTCCCATCCTTGTTTTCAAGTTTTTTACAAACTTAAACCTATCCCTCACGATCAACTTTGTCAATCCTTGGCGAAGGTCAAATCATCATGGTATCAAGGCGGATGTTCATTTAGGTAGCTTATGTTTGAGCTTTCTTATGACTAGTGTTCGTTGTGGTAATGTGTTGTAGTTGCATAAGAGGTTAGTTGTAAGTGCTTGAGTAAGTAGAAAGGCATAGTAGTTTGTTGTCATTGTACGCTCTATTATACTTTGTTTCAACTATATGAAAATAGAGCAAGTTTCAATTGGATTTGTTGTTATTCCAAAGTAATTGCTATGTTGACGGTTAGCTTGAACTTTCATATAGAGAAAGGTATATGTGAGTTGTTTAGCTTAAGAGGACAATTTCTGTTGTTTTGTGGATTATAAGTTTGTTTACTAAGTTTTGTTGAGAATATGACAGATCTAAGTGTCAATGATGGCATCAGAGATGATAATAACGGTGTTGTTTACCATGGATAACAACCGTAAAACACCTTTAGAAGTATAGATGAGCGGATGGATGGGATGGCTAACCTTATAGCCAATCTGACCAGAGTTATTTACGCATTGGCCTTTTAACTTACTAAGGCTGTATAGAATACACCCCAAGCTGCTTGACCTATGAGAGGATAAATCCCAACTCAACAAGATCGAGATAAAGGAGTAAGAGGACATGTATGAAGAAGAATTGATTTAGGTGATATGGATGAAGAAGGAGAAAAAGGGTACCATGAGGAAGAAGAGCGAGCTTGAGTACCCCAAGCTGCCAACCATGTGAAGCTTTAGATTCCGAACTTTAATTATTTTAGAAATGCTGATGACTATCTAAATTGGGAAGAGAAGGTAGAGTGTGTTTTTTTATTATTACCAGTATGAAGACCGCAGGAAAGTAAGGATTGCTATTGTAGAGTTCTCGGGTTATGCAGTGATGTAGTGGAAGAACTTCCAAATTATGAGGAGACGCAAATGATATAGAGAAGTAAATACTTGGCTTGAGATGAAGAGGATACTTAGAAACAAATTCATGTCGAATACTTCTTTATACTATACTTTTGCTTGGCTTCAAGAGCTAAGGCAAAGAAAGAAGCCAAACTGTTGATGAATATATTCAAGAGTTCCAAATACTCGTGATTCAATGTGAAGTGGATGAACCATCATCCTGAACAGTATCAAGATTTCTCACTAGATCGAGATTCCACATTCGAGATGTTGTAGAGTTTCAACAATTTATTACATTAGACATGGCCATAAGAATAGCCCAATAAGTAGAAAGATAGAAGAGAAATAGGCCAAGCTGACCCATTCAAGGAAGTTATCGAGCTTAGTAACGTACTAAGTCGAGTAGAAGAATAGATGTCGGAGCTAAATAGAAGAGCTAACCAAATGATGGTAAAGTGCCATCGAGAACTTATGTGAAGGGACAGGGATCTAAGAGGAAGACAGGCCAAAGAAAGTACTTTAAGTATCAAGGGTTTGGACACATAGCTACCCAATATCCAAATAGAAGAACTATGATTATCAAAGGATACATTTTGAAACTTAACATAGACAGTATTGATGAGGAGCCTGAGAAGAAGGTTGTCCCCGAGAAGGATACTACCCAAGAGGATGAGCTTATTAAAGAAGATGTATTTATTGAGGATCTGGACAAACTAACCTTGGTTGTTCGACGTGCGATGAGTATGGAACCCTCAATTGAGGAGAAGTAGAGAGAGAACTTATTCCACATACCTTGCAAAGTGAATGAACAAGTTTGTGCACTCATAGTGGACACTAAAAGCTGTACTTATTTAGCATCTGTTGACCTGGTTAAGAAGGTCAAATTGCTGACCATTTCATATCTAAGGCCTTATAAACTACATTGGCTGAACGAGAAGAGAATACTATATGTCACTTAGCAAGTGTTACTACCAATCTCCATTGGGAATTATTCTAATGAAATTCTTTGTGACGTATTACCTATGTATGCATCTCATCTATCATAGGGTTAACTTTATGATAGAAATTAACTCCTCAGACCGATCCGCGCAATTGACTTAGAGGACTCCAAGGACTTATATAAAGAATATTAGCTTAAAGCTTCAACTAAGACATGGATTCCTATTTCAACCTTCATGCTTCACTCTACTGTTGACCTAAGTATTGAGCTCTTATATGAGCCAACATAGTTTTTGAAGCTGTTGAGCAAACGTGTCGACCTGCCAAGCATACAGGCTAACCTACCAAACAACCTTGCTATGACCCAAATAGAATCCGTGCCGACTAACCTTAAACACATGTCCAAGCTAAGCTTTTGAGTTAACCAGACTCCAACCCTAGTCAAAGATGAATGTTCTTTAGTAACTAATTGATTAAGCTTTGACCCAACCCTGATTAAGTTGGCTTTAAGTACGGATCCTTCTTTTCTTCATTTTGTTTAAATTGTATCACATTCAAGATCACCAACCACCATGTAATACATGTCTTCTGGCATAACATTCCAAAATGATTTTTTACCTTAAAGTTCTCATTTACCCTTAACTCCTATCTATTTCTTTTAGTAAGGAGTAGTGGTAAGTGACCCTATAGTTCAGATCGGTGAGTTATATCATACAAATTGTAGGCTGAGTAAGATCAATTGGTATGTTATATCCAGTTGATAGGTGCTTAGACCTTACTAGTCTTCTTTTATTTTCTTTTTATTCCTTACGTTATGGTGCTCCTTCGTGTATCCTACCTTGGAAACTCATCAACTTCACTAGTATCAAAGCACGGTTCCAAGATGAAGTTGCTATGAAGTTGCAATGAAGTTTTGGTTTGTGTTTGTTGTTAATGGTTGTGTTCCTTTCGTAGTTGCTTTAGTGTGTTCGTGTGAAGTAAGTCTTAAAGTTTTGAGCCATGTAGTGAAGATTTGTGTGTTGGTAAGTGTAATTCAATTGTTACTTTATTTTTCACTTTGAAAATAGAGCAATTTCAATTCTGTCTTGCTCAAGTGATTATTGGGTATTGAAGTTGATAGAGTGTGTTAGTTGAAGTTTTTAGTAGTAAAGTAGTAGTGTTTTCCGTGTATTGTGTTGTTAATCTGTTCAGAAAGTATTATGCCATATTGAATTTGAGTGTTTAAGGTATTATTGGTGACCTGAGTAGTGGTGCTCAACCTAGTTATGGTCATAATGGTAGCAACATTCTTGGATCAGTCAATAATAAGCTTGATAGACTCACTAATCTTATCGAGATTCTGATCATTGCGATGTAAGTTAACAAACAAAAACCCCATGGTATGCTACACCGTAACCCACCTGAAAATGCTCTAGAGAGATGTTATGGTCAAGGTGGTCAAGCCAATTGCCTAGTTTGACCTCCTTGAGTTAGAGAAGTAGTAGACTAAGTTACTTGACAAAGGTTGGAGTTGGAGAAGATTGAGGAAGATGATGAGGAGATAGATGCCAATGAGTATGGAGAGGTAGAAGAAGAGGCTGATTATTACTGAGCATAAGAGCAAAAACGTTGAGCTCCTCAAAGACTTGATAATGTTAAGGTCCAAATCCTACCTTCAGTACAAGTGGAGATACAAATGAATATTTAGAGTAGGAAGAGAATGTAGAAAAGGAGTTTGATTGTCATGGGTATAAAGATGCTGTTAAAGTATAACTTGCTACACTTGAGTTCTTTGGTGGAAGAATCTAAATGCAACCAGAGCAATGGATGGATGACAAAGAGTAGGAACTTGGGATGAGATTGTTAAGGTGTAGAATTGTGCCCAAGACTTACTTGCAGGACACAGTTGCCAAACTACAAGAACTTCACCAAGGAGGTCGATCAGTTGATGACTATGTGAGAGAATTCTAGATGACAATGATTTAAACCGATGTGGGTGAACTTGAGGCTCATACAATATTGAAGTTCATGTCTAGAATTGAATACGAGATTCGCAATATTGTAGAAGCATAGAGATTTTATACTTTAGAAAAGGCCATTAAGGTAGTGTAAAGAGTTGAAAAACAAAGAAGGAATACCCTAAGCCAACCTGGGTTAACATTTTCTCGAACCCTTGTCCCGTATCGACCCACTTAAGCCGAGTTGAGGAAATCCTTCGAAGTTAAGGAGAGAAACAACCAACTTGATGATAGTTAAGCAAGCCAACTGGGTCGAATTGAGGTTAGATTGATCTTAAGGACATATGAGAGAGGATAGACCTTAGGACATAAGACCAATGGGGTAAAGTTCTTTAAATGTTTAGGCTTCAAATACATGGCTGCTGAATGTCTAAACCGACGTGCCATGGTGCTTTGAGGAGATATAGTAGATAACACCAACGAAAGTGAGCTTGAAGATGAGAGAAGAATATTGGAAAGGTTGAAGTTAAGGAGGAAGACGAAACCGGTGTCTACATTGACCAAGGAGAAGTAATAACCTTAGTACTGAGACGAGTATTGAGTTTCTTACCGAACTTTGAGGAAGACTAGAGAGAGAATCTATTCCATACCATTATAATGGACGGAGGAAGTTTTATCAACGTTGTCGCATAGTCCTTTGTACAGAGGTTAGGACTGTTGACTTCTAAGTACCCCCAACCTTACAAACTACATTATCTTCATGATAAGGGTACTTTTCAGGTGACGAAATAAGTAATTGTACCATTTAGTGTTAGGAATGTGTACAAAGATGAAGTAGTGTGCTATGTCATCCTTACGGGAGCTTCAAATCTATTACTTGGAAGACCTTGGTTGTTTGATCAACATGTTACTTAAGACGAATACAAGAACACCTATACCTTTGTTAAGGATGGGGAGAAGATTGTGTTGTAAACCATGACGTCGACCCAAGTGAATGAGACTCATAGCCAACTCACCTAAGTTAGTAAGAAAAAAGCTCTAATGATGAGTTGAAGAGAGGTTTGAGTTGCCAAGAAGGCTAATGAGCCTATGTTTTTGTTAATTTGAAGGTTATTATAATGGAGGGATCTTAAAGAAGTACCTGATGAGATCTGAAGGTTGATAGATGAGTTTGCAAATTTGTTTCTTGAAGAGTTACCCAAGGGACTACCCCCAGTCTGAGGCATCAAGCATTGTATTGATTTACAGCCAAACATTGCCTTATCGAATTAACTTGCTTACATAATGAATCTCGAGCAAGTTGTTAAGTTGAAAAGATAAGTGGATGAGCTTATAGAGAGGATATGAAGGGAGAGCATGCACCCTTGTGCTGTACCAGCCCTATTCGTCCCAAAGAATGATGGTTCATAGCACATTTGCATCAACAACTGAGCAATCAACCGAATTGCTGTTAAGTACAGATATTCAATTTTGAGACTCGATGACATGTTAGATGAGCTTCATTGCGCCAAAATATTTTCAAAGATTGATTTGTGAAGTGGTTACCATCAAATTCACATAAGACTAAGTGATGAGTAGAAGACAGCCTTCAAGATAAGGCATGGTCTGTATGAATGGTTGGTTATGTCGTTTGAACTTATTAATACGCTGAGTACATTTATAAGGCTTATGAACCATGTGATGCGTCATCTGATCGGATGATGTGTAGTCGTGTACTTTGATGATATATTAATATACAATGCTAACTTGAACAACTATGTTCAACATCTTCGAGAAGTTTTTGATATTTTACTAATCAAGAAGTTATTTGGGAACCTGAGGAAGTGTACACTCCGTTAGGATGAAGCGGTTTTTCTTAGGTATGAAGTATTAGGGGAAGGAATCTGAGCTAATAAGTAGAAGGTTTAAGCTGTCTTAAAGTGGTTGATACAAAAGAATGTCATCAAAGTTTGAAGTCTTCATGGTCTTGTTTCTTTCTGTAGAAGATTTATTAAGAACTCCAGTACCATTATCACCCCCTTCAACCCAGCTAACAAAGAAGAGTGATGGATTTCGATAGAATGACTGAACTGAGCAAAGCTTTAGAGAGATAAAAAAGAAGCTTACCTCTGCTCTTATCTTAGCTCTACTCAATTTTGACAGGCTGTTTAAGTTGGAATGTGATGAGTCGGGCATTGGAATTGGTACTATCCTAATGCAAGAACGACTGGTTGCCTATTATAGCGAGAAGCTTAGTGGTGCCGCATTAAACTATTATGTTTACGAGAAAAAGTTATACTCTCTTTTTTAAGCTCTTATTGTCAGGTAACATGACTTATTACCATAAGAGTTTGTTATTTACACTGACCATGAATCATCGAAACATCTTGGAAGTCAGAACGAACTTTTGAAGAAGCAAGCCAAGTGGCTGGAGTTCATGAAAGGGTTTTCCTATGTGATCTGAACAAGAGGGGTAACGTTAATGTGACCACTAATGCTATGTTACGTTAGCAAACCTTACTGACCAAATTACTTGAATTTTCACTTATCATTGAGTAATATGCTCATAATCCTCATTTCGTTCTTATTGTAAAGCAATGCAGAGATGGAGTTGTTATTGGAGGTTATTATATTTGAAATGGTTATTTGTTCAAAGATCAAAGGTTGTACATACCTAACTGTTCCATGTGAAGGTTTTTGATTAGGGAAGCTCATAGTAGTGGATTATCTAGTCATTTTAAAGAGATCAAAACAGCTAACTTGTTGAAATAAAATTTTTACTGGCTTAACTTGGCCAAGAATATCCATAGAGTTTCTTGACATGATTACCGGCATGTGTAAATTATTCGACACATCTAGAGTTTCTTGACATACCATGTGACGAACATGTTGATTTGCTAAGACACATGAAGTTGGTTGTTAAGTCGACAACACTCATTCGGCATGGAGATGGACAATTACTTAGCATAGAGTTTGATGACTTGTTGACTCGAATAAATTTGGCCACCCGACATGGACAAGATGAATTTGTTGACACTTGGCATCTGTTCCTTGGGTGGCTCCTCGACGCAAAGCTCGGATTCTTGATGACTTGAAGGATACTTAGTTTCTTGGCAATATGAGTTGATGAACTCTTGGCCACCTTGGCATAGAGTTTAGAGATTGCTTGGCCATAAAAATTAGTGGACAAGTTAGCCAATGAATTCAGTTGGCGACTCTGCCATGGAACTTACTTTGGTCATGCAGTTATGGAACCTAAGCGGTGAATGCTCTTCGGCGGTTGGAACACGCGAAATAGTCTACGTACAACTTCTTTAAAGGATCAGATCTTAGTGATAAACGAACACACGATTGATCATCATGTTTAATCTATTCGTAGATGAACATTTTAAGAGCCATTGCCATGAATAACTAAAATATTGGAGGCATTGGCTGATCCTTAGCGTGATAGTCATAGTGGCCAAGATAAAAATAATTTAAGCAAGTAAGATGGATGTCATGATGTACCTTTCATTTCCTTGATGGATAACTGCAACAAAGCTAGTAAAGGGTCTTACTAGAACCAAGCGAGTCATGAAGTTGCGGAAGTCACTTTCAAGGACTATATTTATCAATCAAATAGTGACAGAAATAAACCATAAAAGAGAAAATCGTCACCGTTCGAATGTGTTTGCACCCATTAGGGAGACAGTAACGAATGGCAATCATGGTAGTTAGATTCTAGCAAGAAAACCGTCATGAATAAGGAGAAAACTGTCATGCATGAAGAAGACAAAAAATCCCAATCCCAAGAAGTACCATGTTTCATTACTTATGGTCTTACACATCTTGCCAAGATGAATCCTACATTGGAGTTCCATTCTTAAAACATGTACGGATAGTCTAAATCCTAGGTGAAAAGGACTTGAAGCTACGATCCTTTGAGAATAAACAAACAATGCTTGAAGACGTAGTCCTTTAGCAAATCGAGAACATATGTGATCCCATGTGGTAAAGAAATTCAACCAGACATTATTAGAGAATCCTTAGAATACGGAATGAGTATACTAATCAAATGTGAATAAGTTCATCCAAATGAAGAAAATCCCGTTTCGAAATTTTTAAAACAACATTGGGAATTGTAGCAATTCTTACACGTTTCCCACAGATGACGCCAATTGTTGATTTAATATTCGTCCTAGTGTAAGAACACCTGCAAAACATAAAAAAAACTTCGAGGGGTACTGAAAGGTGCTCTGGCATGGCCATTCCGATGCCTAAGTCAGCCTTCTTACCATGTGAAGAGAAATGTTGAGTAGTTAGAAAAAAATGAGGGAATCGAAAAAAGTCCCCTTACTTGAGGGGTCTTACTTAGTATTTATAGTGAATCAATAGAGATTGTGTTTAGATCGAGTCATTGGATTAGGCTTAGATATTGGGCCAACTGATATAAACCCACATAATAATTATTTAAAAATACCTATCCACAGGCATCATTGCCGAAGAGGTGCTTTTTACTTTAATAATACAGATAACAAGGGGTAATAGTATCATACAATAAAAATAAAGATTGATGTCTTTATTATTGTTATTTTATTTTTAAAATTACAAAACTATCCTCAATAGTTATATTTATTACCATAAACTTCATATTAAATTAATATCCACAATTTTGAATGAAGAATATATTTATAATTTGAGGAAAAACTAAAACAAATTTGGTAACATAACAATGTTACCGAGAAAAGAAATTTGGCCATTTTAAGAATTCAAGATTAATTATGACTTAATACTAACTAATTTATATTAGATATAGCATTACTAATTTGGTAACAAATTAAATGTTTTATATTAATTGCTTACTCTTACATTAGAATAATATGCTTCAATATGCCTTGGTGTTGAAATTATAGTATTAAATACTAATGTAGTAATAACGATAATGTAAAATGATTATTTTATAATATATAAACTAGAAATTTATTTCTCTTTTTCTTCTCGATTAGTTTTAACTTTTCATTCACAAAAGTTACAATAACAAAATCTAAATCTCTCAAGTGTCTTTTTTCACCAAAACAAATCCCATCTATTTTTATACCCACTCTACTAAGGCTGCAACTGAGTTGAGCTAAGCCGAGCTTCTAAAGGCTGAAGCTCGACTTGTTTAAAAATTATCAAGCTCAAGCGTAAACCGAGCTTTTTATCGAGCTCGAAATTGAGGTTGAAGCTTGACTTGTTTAGATAAATGGGTTTTGTCTTAAGCTCAAGCTTGACTCATTTATTAATCCAGCTCGAGCCGAGTCAAGCCGAGTCGAGCTTTAAACAAGCCGATCTTGAGCTTGTTAACAAATCTAAGCTAACAAAATTAAGAAATAAATAGATTAATAGATAGTGAATAAGGATTCAATTATATATTATATATTATTCTATAATATATTATATATTTATATGTATTATATATATTAACTTTTAAATTTTAATAATACAAATTTGTAATATGTATAAAATTCATAAATCTACTCATGAACCTAAACAAGCTAGCTTATAAGCCTAAGTGAGTAAGCTTGCGAGCTCTAGTTCAGCTCGTTTAGGTAAACGAGCTTAATCTTGAGCTCGAGTAGCTTGACTTATTTGTAGCCCTCAAATAGCTGAGCTCATTTGTAGCTCTTAAGTAGTTCGGCTCATTTGCAGCCCTACACTCCACTTCCTCTTTCTCTCTTACTCTAGAGCACAAAATCGACAACATTCTATCCATTCTATTATGTGAATTTTTCTTTATCCATTGTTTTTTTAGGGTTTGTTTTTAGTTTTGCTTAATATTGGGTTCATACCATATCTGCTATTTTTTCATTTTAATATTTTGACCAATTTGTATAAACATCATGATCTTTTTTATTGTTCTTTACGTAAAAAGCAAAATATCAGCCATGTTTTTTAAATTCACTTTCAAATTGTTGTACTTCATTACTTGTATGTTGTTTTCTTTTCATAGGTACTAAAGGATTCTAATAGAAGAGAATCTTAGGTGAAGGAACCTTACCATTTACATGTGTAATCCTACATTTTATTTTTAATTTAAGAAAAAATCTGACTACTAATATGTACATATCAATGTATATATACTAAATATTTCCATATTTCATAATGAGTGCTAATTAGTGATGAAAATTGAAGTTTTTATTTTAATTTATTTTATTATACGCATATGCATTATGGGTGCATATCAGCTGGTATTAAAAAATGAGAATAAGAAATAATTAAAAAGAAATAAAATAATAGTTATCCAAAATATTCAATCTCTTTCTCTCTCTTAAAGTTTACTTTTTATTGCTGCTAAAAACTTTAGAAAATATAAGTAGGAATTGAAAGATACCTTAGGAAATCCTTCTACTAATTTTGTGAAATAATTTATGCACATTAAACTAAAATTATTTTGAACTGTTTTTTTTTTAGGTTATTTCACCATCTTAGTCTATGATTCTAGACTGTAATGGATATAAATATGTTGCTCCCTTTGAAAATGGAAAGAGTCTCGAGTTGCCAAAGGCTTGCAAACAATTTGCTTCATAAGTTGGAAGACATGTTAAACGCGTCGTATATATTAAAATTACAAACTAGATATAATTAGTATATTTTTAGTGTATTTTAATATCTTCATAATGCCTTGGTATAGTTCATATATTTACATGTATTTTTCAAATTGTTTATATATTCTTCTT
Organism: Lumnitzera racemosa; assembly: GCA_024138005.1. Classification (NCBI taxonomy): domain Eukaryota; kingdom Viridiplantae; phylum Streptophyta; class Magnoliopsida; order Myrtales; family Combretaceae; genus Lumnitzera; species Lumnitzera racemosa. The sequence goes on along the minus strand of JAMXBC010000004.1, from coordinate 75,740,476 downwards.
CTTCTTTTTCTTAAATCATTGGCTATATATATATAGCTGGATTCAATAACTATATTATATTCTGTATGGTATCATATTGCTACCTTTGTCATTTGCTAGTATCCCAAAAATAAAAGGTTTTTGGTAGGAATTAGAGGTTCCATAAGTCCAATGACGATAACTAGAGCTTAGAAATTATAAAAATTTGCTTAAATGATTCTTTAAAATAGGACTACAGACAGGCTTTCATTGATGTTTTTGAGTTCGATATGAAGCCCTTAGATGGATATACTTTGTTAATAAATTTGTATATTTTGAGAACTTCAACACTTAAGAACCTTTTGAATGTTAATTAAATGCAGATTTATGATTTGCAATTGATCATTGGTATTGCTTTTGTGATATTATCATTTGTAATGTCTACAAATTTTTAATTATCATACTTTCTAATGTTAGATATAAGAAAAATTGTCATATTTAGTTACTATTGAGCCATTGCCACTTATTTTATGAATTGTTGCTTTTATTGTGCATCAAACTATTGCCTTAATAGAAAGAAACAGTTACCTTTTAAAGGTGCAAACTATTGATTATCTGTTATTGAAACTGTGTGCCTTTTGTTGTATTTATTACATTGCATTTTACTCGTTGCTGTTGCTTTTATAATTGTAACCATCATCAAATATTTGTGTTTACCCCTTGTCTTTCATAATTATTGTTTTTTTAAAAGGACAAACCGTTGCATATTTACATAAAATCGATGTAATAAATGTATACAAACCATTACCTTTTTTGTTTTAGAATGTTGCTCTTTGAAGAATTGAAGCCATTACTTTAAGACATTTGCATCTACTATTGTAGGAACCATTGCCTTATGTCACATGTAATAGTGGTCAAATGTAAGAGATGCAAAATCGTTGCTTTAGATTAAAGGTAATGATTTTAAGGTTATCGGCTATAACATAGTATTGTTGAAAGCATAAAATGTAATAGTAATGGGTCTATGAAGGGATGTGTTTTGGGTTTTTAAGGAGGGTAGGGTTAGGGTATAAAGGGAGTTTCAATTAGAGTTGTGTAAGCAAGTTAAATGAGCCAACTTAGCTTACCTCGCATTGATTGGCGATTAAGTAGGTTAACCTACGGGTCAAGCGAGTTAAAATTTTTAGCCCAATTCACATTTTTTTTTCCAATTATGCAGGTTGAACTATGTGCGCCTTGCTTGCGTAGCTCTAGTTCCAATGGCCCTAAGCCTAGGAAAAAATTAACTCCAAAAATTTAATAAAATAAGAAGTTATAGGTATTATGTAGATATTTTAAGAGTTTAATATAACAAAGTGCTATAAGTAGCAAAGTGGTTAGATAAGTGTTTTTATAAAAAGAAGGTCATGGATTCAATTCTTATGTTTGTTTTGTATTTTTTTTTTTAGGATTCATTTATTATTACATTGCTTGAACGATATTTTCTTTGTGTTTCTTTTTTCCTTCATAGTAACCCATATGGTAAATATCTAATCACTACAAAAATAACTATATTGAGATACTATTTATTTAATAGTTTTACACCATAATAAATAATAACCTTGTAAATTTTATAAATTTTTTGTTCTTATCCCACAAGTATTGATAAGTAATAACAATATAGTACTTGATATCCTTTTCTTATAATCATTGTTATGAAAATGAATATAGATTATTGAATTACTAATCACTTAGCACTTATATTGAAATTAGTAATTGTTAATAGTATTGCTAACGATACAATCTTTTGGAGTCATCATTATAAAAAAAAAAAAATCAAAGAATGCTTATATTTATATAATGTTGCGATTTTTATTTTTATTTTTTTATTTTTTTTTGCACTTCTTGTAATTCACGATTTGAATTTTTCTTGTGTTAAATTTTAGTTGATGGAAAAATGTACACATGTTTTATGTATAAAGCTAATTCCTTTATAAATTGATGGTTGAATATCGGTTACTATTTGGTACAATGAAAATATAAAAAGTTTATTCTTTTATTATAATGTACACCAAAAGCTCTTAATTATTTTCTTAAAAATTTTAAAATTTTCTTCCTATTAAGTATTAGAAAGTGTTGGGTGTGCACTTATTTATAAAATCTTTTATTTATATATGTATATTGTGTTGTGAATAAGTAATTCTAACAGTGACTCCAGCCTCCTGAACCTCAGTAGCATTGCTTTGTATTTATCCCTGGTCTAATGTACAAGTAAGCATACTAACAATCATTCCATTTATAAGCAATAAATAAGAGGGGATTGAAATATCCATGATGTTTTTATTTGTTTTTTCCTTATTCAATTATTGAATCTGAGTTTAAAAACATTCATCAAGTTGAACAACTTTTGACAATAATTAAAAGTTATATCGAACACATCAAATTATAAAGCGTATTTTCTCGCATACAAGGGATATTGCAAAACATGTCATTAATCATTGACGTTATCTCCATGGTGGCACCAACATTTAATATTACAACTTGAGAATAAAGTTTACCAAAAGGGTTAACCTAGAGGCTGAAAAGTAAAAAATTAATGTTAACTCCAGGGGTCGACTTTGGGTGAGCACAAGCAAACATATTCTCCATAACCGTGGATGAAGGATATCCTGCTAACAAAGCCCATAATTAGTTTAACATAAATTATCATCATATCATGTGTTCTCGTCAAATTAAAAGAATGTTTCTCCAACTTTAATGCTAGCTTTCGATCCGATAAACAATACACTGCATATGCATATTGCTTCGCTCGGTAAATTGCAACCACCATTTCTATTCCAATAATAATAACTAACGTAATATTTGGTATGAAGAAATACTCTGAATTGAAATGGATTGAAACAATGATTATAACGAATTTTTTTTTTTTATATATATGAAGATTATTAGAGAATGAAACGAATAGAAACGAAATGAAATGATACTCAAATAGTATTATTTATTAAGAATATGCTTAATTATTGCTTTCTAATTAATGAAGTGAGAATGGAATTACCATTTCTGTTTCTCAAAGGTAAAATCGAATTTTTTATTGAAACTGGAATTGTCAATTCTATAAAATTACCATTCCATCTTTAAAACATACTTCTAAACATAGAGAATAGGAAATGAACATGAAATCGCAAATTTCATTCCAATCCGTTTTCATATATTAAACATGACATAATAAGGAGACACAGTTTTTTTAGAGCAAGTTTGGGTGAGTTTATAGGGATTAATGTTTAGAAATATCACATTTGGATTGTGAAAATGTTATTCCATAGAATTCTCATTGGTATAACATAGGGAATAGCAATTTCTAGTATTATGTTTAGTATACAAGAATGGACTTGGAATTAAATTACAATTTTAGGTCCTATTTCTTTTTTCATATTTAGTAATATATTTAAAAAATGAAATTATGATTCCTTAGAATTGATGATTTGAGTTGAAAGAAGAAATTCAATTCAACCTATAGAAGGCAAAATCGCTACTTCGTTCCATTCTCATTAATTAAAGACTTATTTGACCTCCAATCTTATAGCATCCAATAATTAAGAATTTTACTAATAACTATTATTATATGTGCATTTCATTTCATTCCATTTTGTAGGTATCTGAAACACAAAAAATGATTTATGATTTTAGTTTTCATTTTATTTCAATGTATTCTATTTTATGTAATTATTAAATATCAAGCCTAATATATTAGGATAAAAGGAGTAACTCTTTAGCATATTTTGTATCTAATAACAAAACGTAGCCAAGTTGTCATTCTACTGATTGGGGTATGGGATAAGGGTATGTTAGTAACTTTGGATGTATTCCTAATCTAATATTAATGTCATTTTAAGTTTAAAAAATGTAACAGTTATTACTTTGCTATTATATCATTAACTCCTTTTTCTTTCTATTTTCTTTTCCTTTCTTTCCCTTTAATATTGTTTGATTATTCCTTTATTTGTGTTTTCTTTTTAATTTTTTTTTTCCACATTAGATGTAATGGTAAGGCAACTCAACCTTTTCTTTTGCAAAGAATGTAGACCATACTTGCTATAAGGGTTAATTTCAAAAGTTAGTATATTCATGCAATTATATAAGTTTTTAAGAGATATTTCATGTAATTTAAAATAATTTCCCCATATATCATAAGTTTTATATGTACTATTTCCAAGGAGAACCGGATAAAAAACCATGAATAGGGGGTGGATATCATAAACAAACCGCTACATCCTATGACGAAACCTGAATTTCCGTGTAAGAATCCTTTGCTGGTACGGATTCCATCAAGAGAACTTAGAACATGTAAAAGTAAAGCAGTTCATCACGTTTTATGCGCCAAATTTCATGAAATGTCTTTTGCTTTTGTTTTGCATGCTAGTGAAATCGGCAATTCAAAGGACTACAAGCAAGGGAATTAAAGAGAAAACTCTCAAAATACACTCATCATCAACAATCCCTAAATTTTGAGAAAAATTCTTCGTTCATCAAATGCAGGAAATCAGTCCTAAGACAAAGCCTTTGTACCTATGGGATTTCACCAAAAAAAAAAAAAAAAAGGAAAGAGAAAAGGTCATTCATCAGATTGTCAAACTCTAGTTTCTCTCTTTCAACCAAACTTCATCCCATCTGGAATCATCTACAATGCCCTAATTAATTCAGAAAAGGTGCATGTGGTGGTGAGACTGAGACTGAGAATCCACAGGCAACAGGGGCAACCCACCAAGCTCTTGAATGAAACTATCCCAATCTGCAAACTCGTTTAAATAACCCCCAGAACTATTCTCACCAATACCATGACCGATATTGTTACTATTAATATTATTAATCCTCATCATGAACATACCCTCTTCTTTCTTTACCATTTTTTGGTCTCTAGACTCCATTTTCCTACCCGTCATGGACTTTTCATGATGTTGCAATTTTCTTGTATCTTCCTTCCTTGGAACCCCAAGTTTCACTTTCTTCTTGCACCCTCTTTGGCTGTCGAGATCGGATGGCTTCCCGGTGAGCCTTTGTACTAGTTCCCGGAAGTTTTCGACGTCGGTCTTGATGATCTCCGGTGCAAATATGTGAATTATTCTTATCTTCGGCTTCACTTTGGTTATAGGTCTTGAGTCTCTATGAAGTGATGGTATTGATGGTGTTGGACTCTTGAAACTTGGTTGTTTCCTCATGATCATCTCCTCCATGGCAAAGGGTGCGTGTGTTTTCTTTCAGAGAAAGAGAAAAGAGAGAGGTGATTGTGATGGTGTGGAAGTTGGTAGACTTGTTTAGGAAGAAGAAGGCAAGAGACCATCCTGCCCCTTTTATAATGAGTTTAATATGGAAAAGGATATTAATAAAAATATCAAAGATTTTTTTATTGCAAAATTCAATTATTATTTAAAAGTTAAAGATCACACGGCTCATATATAATTTAAAGCTAACACCAAGCTGTCTTTGGGATGACGTGTGTTAAGACTTGAATGATAGCCTGGTTTATTTGATGCCATTTTGTTCAATTGCGTATTGAGATGATATATTTAATTGAAGTCTTTTATGTGAACTATGCATAAGTTAATTATTATCTTTTTGGGTTTCAATACTTGGAGAAAAAGAGAGAGTCAGCTCTATAAAACGACTCGCAACTGCCTCCTCAAGAATTCTTCTCTTTTTACACTAGTTGATTTTTTCGTGTTCACACGCTATATAAAGAAGACCATTTAGTACACAAAATGTCCCATAATTTTAATGGTTTCTACAACAAAGATAATTAAATAATATAAATCCTTTAAAATTTCATACGGTTAAATACTACTATACCATTTGGCTTTATTCTGACATATTTTTGAATACTCTACATGCTACGTGAAGCAAAAAATTAGAATACGATATCAACAATAAAAAAAAAACTATACATTATAAAACATATTAAAATAAATGAAACTAAAAAAAATTTAAAATATAAATAATAAGAGACAACCAATTTTTGATGGCTCTTGTCTTTGATTGGATTATCATCCACCAATTGAATTTTTTTTTTGGATAAACCCAATATATTAAAAAATAATAGACTTTAAATACAAACAAGTGTTTTTGAGGTTTTAGCCTGAGTTAATTACATCACAAGCAATAGAAAAGTCTTTTAGAACAAATGAATAATGTCCTCCAAAGGACACTCTAGGAAGAACAAATCTTAATACCTCCAAAGGATACTCTAGGAAGAACAAATCTTAATACTTTTCAAGCCTTGGCTTTGCCAACTAGTTAGTTACTATGTTTGATTTATGGGTGGCTCTAGAAAATGAAACTAAATTTATTTTTCATGTAAGTTTCCTGCTAAAATCCACAACCTCCATACAAAATCTTAAGAGAAATACCTTCTCAAAAATAAATTAACAGCTAAATATGCATCAAACTTTATAAAGACATAGTTTAATTTTAGGTCATGGGCCAACTTGAGAGGTTTTAAGATCACCAACAACTCAACTTTAAGGAAGTAAGGGCAGGACCAATTTTCTTGGTGAAGCCCATAATCACTTTTCCTTAAAAGTCTCTATAGATGGCTTCAATTGATGCATTCCTTCTAATGCTGACTAAAACCAAGAACAGATAATGTCGGTTACTAAGATGAGTCTAAACTTGCAAAAAGCTTGAAGGATGAGATGAAAGTTGTGCAAAAGAACAGGAAAAGGTAAGATTAGCAAACTCACGAACAATTTTGAGGATATGACGCACTAAGGAACTTCTAAGGATTTACGGAACAACTCGATATGACGTCCATAAAGGTTTGATAAGGTTACTTGCCACCTAACCTTATTTAAGGGTTAGGATAAGAGTGAAAAGAGTAAACAAACTAACGAGAGCAATATTCATAAGGAGTATATTCAGTATATGTAATGATAAGATGATAATTGATTATGCAGCTACATGTATAACGTCATTTATACCCTATAAACTAGGGTAACTTACCTAAAATAGAAAAGACTAAAAGGGTAATGTTTAAAAGAAGTAATGTATATAGAATAATAAATGGTACAAATGATAATTCAAGTAAATTAATGATTGGAGCTGCAGATTTCTTCATATAGGTTTAGGATACGTGGCAATAACATATTGGGGATGCTTTTGGTAGAAACAAAAAAAATAATACAGTCATGATGGAGGGCTAAGTAGGGGTACCGGGCAGAGGCACCGAGCAAACTTAGGCTCATTCGAGGAGTAGTTGCAGATATGTATTAGAACTCTTAGCTTCTTGGCACCAATGTTGCTACTGGGTAGGCATGTGTGAGGGGTCAGGCAATCGGTAGAGCATTTGACTAATTAGTACACAATTACTGAGAGATTTGTGGTTACTTGGCTCAGCATAAGAAGTTGGTTTGTGGTAAGGATCAGCTGGGCCTTGGTAGGAGTGGGTTGGAACAAGAGGATTCGCCTTGTTAGTCCTTCTAGGCATCGCGCTCGGCTGCGAGTTAGAGATCCAGTAGCTTAATTCCTCTCATTCTTTCCTAGTTAATTTGGATTTAAGGTCAAATCTGGCTAATAATCATCCGATGCTCCTTTTGGGTTATAGGGACTCAAGTTGGCAATGTTGAAAGTGTTCGAAACCCCATAATGTTTAGGTAGTTCCAATATGTACTCATTATCATTAATCTTTCAAAGAATTTTGAAGGGATTTTTAGCTTAAGCAGATAGCATGTTCTTCTTCTTGCTCAAGAACCTCTTCTTACTTAAGTGTAGTCATTCTAGGTCTCTAGGTTAAAATTGTATTGACTTCCTTCCCTTGACCTTTTCTTACATTTTCTTAGTAGCTTGATCGATCTGCCAAGTAACCTTATCGTAGATGTCTAGTAGGAACTGTGTTCAGGCTCTCGCATCAAGGTCTTCTTGTTTGGATATAGGTACATATGTATGATCAAAGGATAACTTGAGATTAAAGCCATAGATAACTTTGAAGGGGGTCTGCTTAGTGGTGTCATGTACTATACGGTTGTAAGCAAATTTTACCATGAACAAACAGACATCACAATCGGCCAAGTTCTTACTCACTATAGTTCAGAGCAGTGATCTCAAAGTACAATTGACTACCTCCGTTTAGCTGTTAGTTTGGGGATAACAAGAAGTGTTGAATAGTGATTTATTCCCTATCTGATGCTATAGAGTCCTCTAGAAATGGTTTATAAACTTTAGATCTCTATCTAAGACTACACTTCTTAGCACCCCATGTAACTAAACAATTTTCACAAAAAGAGATGTAATAGCCAAAGTATTGTTAATCTCAAAGTAGGGCATAAAGTGTGCCATTTTATTGAACCTATCCACAATGACCATTATAGAATCTTTGCTTCAGGTAGATCTTGGTAATTGAAGGACAAAGTCCATCCTTACTCAATCTAGGGTTTAGTTGGGGTAGGCAAAGGCAAAGGCAAAGGCATTACTTTCCCTTGTTTGGCTCTCTTGTAAGTAACATAGCCTTCAACAATTCGGTGTACGTCTCGCCTTATTCTCGACTAAAAGAACTGTTTACTCAACAACTCATATGTTCTTCTCTCTCTAAAATATCTAGAAAGTCCTCCACTATAGGCTTTCTTAAGAAGCAACTTCCTCAATGAACAGGTCAGCAAACATAACTTTCTACCTCAGAACAAATAACCATCCACCATATGGTACTCATCTACGTTCCTTCCATCAGCATAACTTCCAAGTATAGGTCTGAAATGTGGGTCCTATGGATACTATTCTTTAATGCTTGCAAACCTTTACAATCTGGTCTATAGCTTAGTCAGGAGAACATGTCTTTTAGATAAAGCATTGGCAACAATGTTGCTCTTGCCTTGTTTGTACTTTATCACAAAGTTGAATCCTTCTAGGAATTCAATCGACTTTGCTTGTTGTTTCGATAACTTGGTTTGACTTCTGAGATACCTCAAGGATTCGTGATTGATATAGATGACAAATTCTCTAGGAAATAGATAGTGCTACTACACTTGGAGTGCTTGGATAAGGGCTAAGAATTCTTTGTCATATACAGAGTAGTTCAATTGAGGTCCTCGGGGCTTCTTGATATAGTAGGCAATTAATCGACCTTCTTGCATTAAGACAATACCTATACCAATGCCTAATGTGTCATGTTCCAATTCAAAAATCTTCTTCAAGTTAGGTAAGGCTAATATAAGTATAGAAGTTAACCTTGCCTTCACTTCAACAAAACTTCCTTCCTCTCTTTCTCCTCACTTAAATTCAATGTTCTTTTTTGTCAGCTTAGTAAGGGGTATGATAATAGTATCAAAATTTCTAATGAATCTTCAATAGAAAGATGCCAATCCATAGAAACTTCTCACTTCGGCATAAGTGGTGGGAGTTGACCATTCAAATCTTCTCATCATCTACTCACAAGTCTCCTCTACTTACTACATAGCCTAGAAATATCATTTTCTCTTGGAAAAAGCAACACTTCTTTAAATTGCCGAATAATCTCCCTACTCGAAGTACATTGAACATAGCTTAGAGATGTTCACAATAGCTCGCAAGATCAGCATTGTACATAAGGATGTCATCAAAGTACACCATAATACACTTCCCAATCAGATTTCTTAGTATATGGTTCGTTAGTCATATGAAAGTGCTTGGGGCATTTGATAAGCCAAAAGACATTACCATCTATTCGTAGAGTCCATGCCAAGTATTAAATGCAATTTTTCACTCATCTCCCGAACTCATCTAAATCTGATGGTAGCTAGACTTCAAATCAATCTTGTTGAAAACCTTAGCTCTCCTCAGTTTATCTAACATCTCATCCAACCTAAGGATAGGATATTAGTACTTGTTGGTGATCTTGTTCATGACTCAACTATCGATATACATTCTCTAGGTAACCTCCTTTTTCGGCATAAGGAGCGCTAGTATAGCATAAGGACTAAGACTCTTCCTTACATATCCTTTCTCTAATAGTTCGTTAACTTATCTTTGGAGCCTAGAAGCCTGCTCGAGATTCATTCAATAAGATGACTTATTCGGTAAGGTAGCGCCGGGTATTAAGTTAATGTAATGTTCAATACCTCTGAATGTAGGTAATCCCTTGAGTGACTATTTTGGAAATAAGTTGGCATATTGACCTAGTAGCTCTTTCACCTCGAGGGGTAGCCTAATTTGATCCTTTGATTCTCATAGCTTTTTTACTAACATAAAAGTTGGCATATTGGCCTTTATAGCTTCTTGGAGCGCGGCTTTACTCAGAATTAAAGTCTTCTTAGAATCTCAAGCAAGTTTAGCTTACAGTTTGCTAACTTGACTCGGCTTCATAGGGTTTAAAGTAACTTTCCTCCCATCCTTTTCAAACACATATATGTTCTTATAACCATCATGAATAACTTTTTAATAAAAAAGCTAAGGTCGGCCTAGTAGAACATGAGATGCACGCATGGCCAACGCATGATAAAGAATATAGTCAGAATAATTTTCAATAGAGATCGGTAGTAAGACTTATTAAGTGACATGTAGTGCTCATTTCTCATTTAGTTAGTACAACTTAAATGGCTTCGGATGCGAGATAGTCGGCAGTTTCAATTTCTTAACCAAGTTGGCAGATGCTACATCAGTGTAGCTCTTACTATTCATTATGAGTAGACATACTTGATCACTTACTCTGCAAGTGATGTGGAATAAGTTATCTCTTTACTCTTCCTTAGGTGAGTGTTTTAAACTCATTATACGTCGGACAACTACAGTCAACTTATCCAAGTCTTCGGCAAACACATCCTCTTTAATCAGGTTGGCATTAACATCAATCACATCTCCCACTTCTTTCTCTTCTTCTAATTCCTCATATGTGCTATCTACTTTAATCTTCGAGGCATCTCTCTTGACAATCATGATCCTTCGGTTTGAACACTGGGCGGTCATGCACCTAAACCCTTGACACTTGATCTAGCTTATCTTCCTTCTAGATCCTTACCCCTTCTCATATGTTCGAGTAGGTACATTACCATCAAGTCAGCGCTTTTGTTCAGTCCTAATATCTATTCATCTAGTCGATTCGGTACTTGGTTGAGCTTGATAGCATCCTTAAACAGGTAGGCTTGACTGACCAGGTCAGTTAGTCGGGGGTTGGGTCAGCATCCTACTCCTTCTCTGTCTTTCCACTTATTGGTTATTCGTATAGCTTCATTCATTGTAGTAAATTGCTAAAGTTCCATAATGTCTCAGATATCACTTAATCCGGTAAGGAATCTGGATACTGTCTAAGCCAACGACTCTTCTACTTTACAGTAAATCATGAGTATTTAGAAATCCTGAACATACTCGTTAATAGTTTGGTCTCCTTACCTCAACTCTTGAAGTTGGGCAAAAGTCTCCTATAAGTAAGTGTCCGGTACAGATCAAGTACCCACTTCATCTTAGGCCAAGTAGTAACTTCTCTATATCCTTCTCATCTTCTTATGATTTGAAAGTTCTTCCACCACATGGCGACATATCTTGAGAACTTAACAACAGCAGTCCTCACCTTCTCTCGGTCCTAATACTAGTAATAATAAAAAACACACTCAAATTTCTCTTCCTAATCTAGATAATCATTTACACTCCCAAAACTATTGAAGCTCAGAATCTTAAGCTTCACATGGTCGGTAGCTTGTAGTGCTCTAACTCACTCTTCTTTTTCTTCTTCTTCTTCATACTCTTCTTCTCCAACATCATCCATATTTCTCAAGTCAATCCTTCGTTGTACTTATACTCCTACTCCTTTACCTCGAATTTTTCGGGTTGGGTTCTGTCCTTTTGTAGGTTGAGTAGCTTATGGGGTGTTCTACACGACTTCAACAGGTTGATAGGCCATCGTATGAACAATTCTGGTTAAATCAACTAGGAGCTTAGCCATCTCATCAAGTCTCTTATCCATACATTTAGGGATGCCTTGGGATTATTGGCCGTGGTAGACAACACCACTATTGTCATCTCTAATGCCAGCATTAACACTTAGGTTTGTTATTTTCTTTAACAAATTTAGTTTCAAACTTTGAATTTGAGATACAATTGACATTATTCCTCTAAACTAAACAATGCGTATACTCTTTACGTAAAAGTCTAGTTAACCCGTAAATACAGTAACTACATTGATGAACAAACTACTATATAGAAACTTGCTTTATTTTCGGATGTTCGAAATAAGACAAGATAGAGTATACACGAAAACAAACCACTTCGCTCTTTTACTTACTTGAACATTTCGATGAATTTCTACATAATTTTAATACACTGCTACAACAACACTACTTCATAAAAACGTAAATACAACTTACCCAAATGAAATCTCCGCTCTAATACTAAGATGATGCGGACTAAGACCAAGAATAGACAAAGCCGATTGTTGAGATGGGTCCGAGGTTGCAGAAAGCTTGAAGGACGAGATGGACGTTGTGCGAAAGAATAGGAAAAGGTAAAATAAGCAAACTTACGAACAATTTCGAGGATATGACATACTAAGAAACTTTAGAGAACTTACAACACAACTTGATATGATGCACGAGAAGGTTCAATGAGGTTATGCGCTACCTAGCCTTGCTGAAGAGTTAGGATAAGAGTGAAAAGTATAATAAGTTAACGAAAGCAATGTTCACAAGAGATTTATTCAATATATGTGATGATAAGATGATAATTGATTATGCGACTACATGTATAACCGATATTTATACCCTATAAACTAGGTTAGTTTACATAAAACGAAAAAGATTAAAAGGGTAATATCTAAAAAAAGTAATGTACAAAGCGTAATAAAAGGTACAAATGATAATTCAAGTAAATTAATAATTGACACTATAGATTCATTCACATAAGTCTGGGATATGTAGCAGCAACACATTAGGGATGGTTTTAATAGAAATAGACAAAATAGTATCGTCATGATGGAGGGTCAAACAAGAGTGCTAAGTAGAGGTGTTGGGCAGACTTGGTCTCATCTGAGAAAGAGTGGCTATCGATATGTGCTAAAGCTCTCAGCTTCTTGGTACCAATGTTACCAATCTAGAGGTTGGTTAGGTCAAAGCTGAGTAGGTATGTGTGAGGGCCGAGTAGTTAGTAGAGCATTCGACTAGTCGGTACATAATTATCCAGAGATTTATGGTTATTTAACTTGACATAAGAAGTTGGTAGGCAGCAAAGATCAGCTTAGCCATGGTAAGAGTAGGTTGAAACATGAGGATTTACCCTGTTAGTCCTTTTAGGCCTCAGACTCAGCTACAGGTTAGAGGTTTAGTAGCTTGATTCCTATCACCTTCCATCAAAGGTGATTGTTGTATGACATATCTTCATATCAAATTTCAAATGTGGAGACCATTTTAGGAGTCTTGCCATGAGTTTGCCTTGCAATTTCTCATGTTTATTATGTGCCCACCACTCATTGGCTTCAACATGAATTTTGGAAACCTAATCTTTTGCTCTACTCTGTTCTTAAAAATTCTTCTATTTCTTTCAAGCCATATGTTTCTTAAAGCAAAGAGGAGGTCAATAGCTTTAGGCTTTTGTTTGTTCAGTCAACTTTCTTTATGTAACATATCCTTCTTATCCATGAAGATAAAAGTTCATCCTTTGATGGTATGTCATTATACCCAATCTTCTCCAAATTTGCTTAATAATATTGCAATTAACTAAAATATGCCTACTAGATACAGTCTCATTATCACATAACACACATTTTTTTTTATCAACATTAATTCCCCTCTTTGATAGGTTATCCCTATTTAAAAGGCCATTATGTAGAATGTGCCAAATAAGAAATTAAATGTGATGAAAAGCAAGTAAGTGCCAAAACTACTTCCAGTTATCATCTTACCTATCACCATCTCTACATAGACAAAGATAGGTTGACTTTGCAGAAACTCCTTTACTATGTTCATGATTCCACATATATGTATCTTCTACTGTGTTTTTAAAGTCAAGGAAAATGTTTCCAATCAAGCATTGATCTCTTCATTTATAGGGTATCTAATAATATCTTAATTCCACCGACCTACATTAGCCCAAGCTTAAACAAGAGTAACATTTTCAATGTTTTTACTTAAAGGGCCAGAAAGCTAGTCAATTACTCTACCTTCTTTTATCAATTAATTTGTCTAAAATTTGACATTTCTTGCTTTCATAGTCTTTAAGGTAAGCTTGCTATCCAACCGATTGAAGCTATCCTTGAGCTTTTTAACGAATGTTAAGCTAGAGTTCTTTTCAAATTTATTGCTCCTTAGGTTATCTTTATACTTAATCAATATGTCTAGAGAAGGTTTCTTTTCCTCATAATCCATGCAAGCTTTACGAAGTTCATCTAGTTCCTCATCTGAGATTAAGGAGGCCCATACCTCCCTCCTTTTTGGGTCTCTTAACTTTATCTTAGGCTATCCATTGTAGCTTTTTCTTCTCTTTTATGGATCACTAAGGAAAATTTCTTTGTAGTCTTTCTAAATGCATAAGGCTTGAGAGTAGTCGTTAGAAATATTCTTAAGTTCAAAGGAGGCTAGAAGTTTTCTTATACTAAGCATACTTATTTTTCATCTTATAAGCTTGTTTACGACCTTTTCAATAATGAAATTTGGGCCAACAATCTTAGATGACCTAAATTTTAATTGGGATGCCAAGATATTTTCTATGTCTCTTTTTAGGTTTATTCTAAGAAGATCAGCATTGTACTACTTATTACCATTGTTTATATTACTTGAGAAGATAATACAAGACTAATTGTAATTCACTTTCTACCCAAAAAGCTTACCTAAAACCTGCATAGTTTGCTTCATAATTTGAGCATTTTCAAGGAAGCAACACCAACCCCCCCCCCCCCCCCCCCCCCCCCTCTTCCTTTTTTCCCCATAAGCAGAATATCATCTAAAAAAAAAAAAGATGGGAAAAGGTTTAAATTAGCTCCATTTATTTTGATGGGCTTCTAGGATTTTACGTCAACAAAGTAATGAATCATTTTAATGAATAGTTCCTCGATAATGATGAAGATATACAAAGATATAGGGTCTCCCTACCTTATATCTTGATTTCAGGTAAAGCTATTGTAAGAGGCTCTATTAAAAATAACTTGAAAGGAGATAGTAGCTAAGCAAGATCCAATCAGCTTTATCCTGTTCAACCCTATTGAAGGGCTTCCTTAGGTTGAGCTTCACAATCATCCATACCTTCCTACCTTTCTTCTTTCTCAAAGTGTGGAGAAGCTCTTAAAAGAAAATGATATTATAACTAGTGATCTTCCTAAGATGAAAGTAGATTGCTCTGGACTAATTAGCTTATCCAAATGCGCTTTAAGGCTATTAATAATGCGATTTCTATAATGAAGACAATTAAATCATGCAACTTTTGAAGAATTAGATACTCAAATATTACCACACTGTATGACTTGAATATGAAATGTTTTTATAATCTTTGTACTCTAAAAATTAGAATATATTATTATTGATAAAACTATAAACATAAATATTTTAAAAACATAAAGGGAAACCATTTTCAATAGCTTTTGTCTTCAAGTGGATAGGGAAGAAAATAGCTAAACCAAAGATATGTTATGGCCTACCTATTTTGTAGTGGGCCATTGCCTTCTAAGACTAGGAGGATTATATATGCAATTAAAGAGTAAAAGTGACATTGAAATGCATTTGACAGCTTGAAAAGGGGGAAAGGAGCGATCTTTATTTTATTAATTTTTTACATTTACAATCTTTCTTATCCTTATCATTTTTTAATCAAAAAAGAATTTTGAAATCTTCATATTAGCAATTAGGATGTCAGCATCTAAGTTTAAGGTGTTTATAAAATTTTCCATACAAGCTCAAAATTTGTGATGGGGCCATAAAAGTTAATCAAGATAACCATGTGAGTGTAGATATTACAAACAAAATAATAAAATATTAATATAGTTAAAAAAACTAAATATATCAATATCACTTAAAAGTGCGAAAATCATATTCCTATAATTAATGAGCTTTTAGAGATAAATTATTCAAGAAATAAAGCTAATAATATGACAAAATAATATTTAAGAAGTATGTATATTCAGTAAATATATTAAATATGTAACATATCTATCCATGAATTAATAAAGAAACACTAAAGAAATATTTCGATTAAAAGAAAAAAACACTAGAGATATATATAATAAATTGAATCTAATTCAATAAATAGCAACTCAACACCAAAAAGAATCTAAATTCAATATACTCTTCATGAAAGAGGTGCGACAGATGGCAGGGATTTAGAAAAATGATCAAACTAAAATTGAGACACTTAATAGTATTGTGAGACCCCATTGTCAAGTATCTCATGTGGATTATGGAAGGTTGTGCTACTACTTTATAAAATCATAATTGTGAACATTATTAATATAAACTAAAAACTTTTGAGTCAAGTAGTTAAAATAAGTCTATTAATGTTTGTTGGCTTAACCATTCACCACTTTTGGCCTAGGTTGTTACAAGTTTAGTAATGTAATAAGAGGAAATTGGTAATAAAATGGACACATAAGAATCATGCAATTTCCCCATCGACTCCAACACATATAAATCATTCCTTTCACCTCACATTTACACTTTTGAACAGATAGAAAGCTTTAGGAAATATTGAGTGAGCAAATAGAATAAGAATTTATATAAAATTTGAGAAATAATAGAGGAAACCTTATCACGCTCCAAACAGGAAGAGTCATAACAGTCCCATCATATGAACTAATCTAAAATAGAAGCTGACCTCATAGCTGCTATTGTAGATACAGTTTGCACAAGGTGCACAACTCGACCAGCTTTGAAACGTCTATTCTGACATCTGTTAATAACCAAACATGTGGTAGAGCTTTTACAAAATACTTGTTCTATACAACTTGTTGTTTAATACCACAACAGTATTTATATAAACGTTTTACGTCCAAAGGTAAAGTTTACAATCAGAGTTTATTAAAAATCATAGATTTTGTAGTCTATATACAATAAGTTAGGAAACTAGTGTGCTCCTAGGGAATTCCCAATTAGTTTCCTCAAAGACAAAGTCAAAAGCCCAGATTTGGTTGATTCCTCGATCCTCACTTTCCTAAACAACAACATACTAACTTGGAAACGGTGGAATCTGAACATCTTGTTCTTACTCAATACCTGTAAAAGAGCTTAAAGGGATGTGAGCATAACTGGCTCAATAAGTGGGACGGAGTCAGAAGAGTACTGTACAATCACAAATAAGATTAATAATTATAATGAAATGAAATGCAATCACTCAAATGAAACATCGCACAGTGTTATTCGGTCTACTATGAGGTTAAAGAAATTACATTCGCTCCAACCCGAATTGAAGAGTTTCATTACAACTCAAGTTAGACCAAACTTGGGCTTGTGTAATGGAGAACACCCTCTTTCCATAACTACCTTCAAACTACGGCCCCCAACCTTACTGCAACCTCCTCACCTGTCACTTAGTTTGACTAAGGATGGGGAAGGAACCATTTTAGCTATCCTTATTGAAGGAAGTCGGTATTTAGCCTAACACTCTTAATCATTTCCCTTAATGGGTATTATGCATGTCCAGTTTCATTTTAGTTGAATAAACATTAGTTTTAATCAAGGGTGACCAACAAATTCACACAATACAGAATCCATGCAAATATGCAGAATAGCATACTAAGGAGTTGAACTCCTATCACAACCGAGTATCATTTACACACACAATATGTGCATAATCATCTAACTATAAACACAACCTGAAGTACTCTTGGGTCTTCGAATACTTTAAATAGTATCCAAATAAGCGGTGAAACTACAATGCCAACTTACTTGTTTAGATGTTCGCTATTGTCGACTCGAATCATCAACCATTTTTATATTGGAAGGTCCTATTACACAAAAGCCCCAAATTCAATTTTCGTAATAATTATGAAAACATTAGGGTTTAATCTAAAATGGTTATATATTATTATTATTATTATTATTATTATTATTACCATAATATATAGTCGTATTATCGCTATATATCGAATTAAGTTATTAATTGTTGATACTGTACATCATATATACTATTATGTATTATATATCATTTCGATTGTATCGAAACGTACTTTTAATTTATTAATTCATGTTTTCATTCCGGTAAGGTTACCGAAATATGTACATTCTTGAATATGATAAAGTTATAGGTTAAATTACTTAAGGTTGTTCGATTTTAACAAATTTAGCGTCGTTGGGTTCGTATAGACCTAACAACACGTTTTACGAGTCATATTTCTAAAAACGACTTTTAACGGGTAGTTTGAGTGCTTAATACAATTATACATAATTATATAAATATGATCGTATTATACGTAATTTACATTATTAAATTGTATTTTATCTAATTTGTCCATATATTGTTACAATATAAATATTATCTAATTTTAATATACCTAAAGTGTATCCCGATCAGAAAATATTAATAAATATAATAAAAATATCCATTTAATCCAATCTGATCAGCAATCTTATATATAGTTTTTATTTAACTATTTAATTCATTTTAGCTTATTAATATTACAAATACACCCCGATTTGTAAATTAAGGTATTTTACTTAGTAAATTCGTAATAAATAGTTTGACTTACCAAATAATTCTTTGAAAATTTCTATAGACTCCTAAAAATATAGAGAATTCAGTTATCACTTGCTTTTGAGTTTCCGACTTATCACCTATATATTCGTATTGATGATTTTACTCCTAAATCATCGTAAATTACCTAATTATGATTCTTTTTATACCAAATTAAGTTCAATCTGACTCAATACCGTTATTATTTATTATAGATCAGTACATGTCCATTTCATCAATTAATTTCATAATTTCCTATTAAATTCATAATTTCAGCCTATTTTTGAGCTATTTTTAGGCCAAAAAATGCAATAAATATTAAAAATATTCAAATAAAAATTTGAACTACATAGCAATTATCTATATATCATAAACATCTTACACAAAAATTTTCAACTAGAAACAACATCATTTAGCACATTTATTTTATAAATCTAAATTCAGGTGAATAGTAAATTTCTTAAAAAAGTATATTAAATATTATGAATTTTTCAAAAATAAAAAAATCACATGAAAGCATGTTCAAAATAATCTAAGTACAATTTTTTTTTTTTATAATTTTATGGGTAGATTTACTAATTTTTAAAAATTATTGAAAAACAGGGCAGTAAATTAACTTTAGTGTTCTTGGGTGCTCTGGTGGTTGGTGACGGTTGGGTGGTTGTCGGACGGCTTAGGCGAGGTGGTGATTGGTGGTGTCTGGTCGAGTTCTATAGCATAATTACTTTAGGTTATGGAACTAACCTAACACGAATTTTTCTCTGTTTTTCTTAATTTCTTTTTATTTTCTACGATTTTTTTTCTCTAAATATTTTTGATTCCAAATTGCTAAAATTTACATGTCTGATATTGTTTCCCCTTTATAAAGCCTAAAAGTCGGTTAAAGTATTTTCCTCCAATTATTTTATTTTATTTTTCTTTCATCCTAATTAAACAAGCAAGAGGTGTCCTATTCCCCCATTATTACTTTTGAATTAGCAACATACAATCCCAAGTTCCTGCCACGTAAATTTTCTAGCAAGCTCCCATGCATTTGGATAAGTGTTATTAATTATTTACTTAAATATGAATATTATATGTTAGGTAGTTATTTAATTAGTATATAAGTATATACCCTATGTAAATAACATGTGAAATATATAACTTTACTCATATAATTAAGTTTTTAATATATCTTTTATTTTTAGGATATGTTTTAAAGTTAATTTCATGAATCCAACATAATATATATAATTATATAATTTAGGGTTAATTTACAGGTATAATTATTATTTATACCGGGTATACTCATAAAATTACGAGTATTTTTATATGGTAAATTATACTATATTATTTTATTTTATAACTTAATTAACTTATTTCTAAGTTCTCGTCGTAATCTAAGTTTTATTTTAGGAGTTCCGAACATTTTAGTGCTATATTAAATATTCCTACTTCTAAGGGCAAAATTGGGATTTTGGGTCATTATTTCTAAAATCTAACTTCACTATAATATCTCGACTAATTTTTTTATTTTACTCATAAAATTTGGGCTCAATTAAATAAGTTTGGGCTTAATTAGATAAGTTTTCCTAAAAGCCCTAAATCTAAGCTTGATTGTTCTAAACTTAATTTTGGAAGCTTACAAACCTCATCATGTAGAGTTAGCAAAACCAATAGAAACTTGACACTAAACTACCATTACCACTTAATAGAGTATGGCGATAGCGCCATTATTGCTATTTGATCAATGACGTCAATGTTAGTAACTATACAAGTTAATAACTCATTTCCATCAATAAGAACTTGGTTTAAAATCCCTAATGTGATATCAACAACTTAAGAATCTCTTTTCCAAAGGATATCTCCATTTTATGTGTATATTTCTTTATATAAGTCTTTAACATTTATTTATATTATTTACGAGACTCATAATACACAAATTTAAACTAATATAACACTAAAAATAAATAAATAAATAAATAAAGTTTACTTTTTGAGGTCATCGACTAAGAACCCCGAAAAGGAGGTTACTGGCTAAGGGCCTTTTCCCATCCATCAAAAACCTCAAAAAAGAGGTTATTGGCATTGGTTTTTGTATCAAGAACCTCAAATGGGGATATTGTTACGATCCATGTATATAGTAGTACTATAAATGTAAATAATTATACAATTTTATAGAAGTTTGTACTTTTTATTAGATTATAATAGTGGTTATAGTAGTTGTAATAGTAGTTTTAGTAATTATACCAGGACTAAAGTTAGTTACTTATAACAAATTAGTAGATATGAGATGTATTTTTGTAAATAAGATAATGTAAATAAGAATAGATAGATAAGTTTCAATATACAAAAGTAGTCTTGTACCCTTTAGAGAGTAGTTCTTTTGAAACAACCTAAATCAAATTCAATTTCCATTTTTATCATATTCATTCTTTTATTGATTTATTAGTGTCATGCTTCATACAAATATCCACACTATTACTCATAATAGAGTAGGAATTACGAGTACTAATATTTGGTGCTCTTGTCATCGAGTCGAACTCTATTTGAGTTGTATTAGAAGAGAAGATTGATTCCTCGTAAAATAGTCAACAACTACTGCAACACAATGTGAATAATAAGTTCGACGTACTAATGCAACAACTTTCTAAATTGCAAACTATGATGGTAGAGAAATAATTGAATCGAAGTGTCAGTAGGGGAGTTGACGACACATAATTACTTTTAAACAATAATAATATACTATCTAATTCTATGGTGAAGGGCATTAAGCTTGAGATACCAAAGTTTCGTGGCTTCAATTGTAATAGTGGTTCCAATTTGAAACATTCCTTTGTATCTGAGTTAGATGCCTTAATGGCAGAAGAGAAAGAAGTGGAAGAAGATAAAGCAATTCTTGAAGAAGCAAATGTGAAGTCCAATCAAGAGGAGCAGCTAGTGGATATCAAATGTAAAGATGATCAAGGAATGGAAGATTTGCATACTCTAGAGGACAATGTCTTTATTGTATTCAAATGTGAAGATGACTTTGAGTTATTCACTATGCTTTTTCCTTGTCTTAACAAATCTTCATCTATTGGTAATAATACCTAATTACTTAATCATCACCTTTCTTCAATTATGTTTTGGAACAAAGAGTGTTTGGAGCCATTACTTGATTTCCCTTTGATGGCACAATTGTAAAGGGCAAACAATATTAATTTTTCATATTGTCATTTTATATCCACATGGGCACTTTAAAAGAAGCATGTATATCTTTGTTTGTGCTCTTGGTGAAGTTAGCATAAGAAAAGCTTTTCACTTCATTTAGATTAAAAATGTTTTTGAGATATAACGTATAAGACCTCCAGACATTGTAATTAGAGATCTTCAAGATCATTCTCTTTTTATTTTAGCCATGAGAATAAGATTGTTTTGAAGATATGGGGAAATTGTTACAGTCTAAGTATATAGTAGTAATATAAATGTAAATAATCAATAGATAATTGCATAATTTTATAAAAATTAGTATTTTTTACTAAATTGCAATAGTAGTTTTAGTAGTTGAATTAGGAGTGAAATTTAGTTACTTGCAACAAACCAGTAGATTAAGATATATATATCTATAAATAGGATAATATCAATGAGAATAAATAAACAAGTCTCATTTTAGAAAAGTGGTCTTGTACCTTTTGGAGAGTAGTTCTCTCGAAACAACCAAAATCAAACACTATTTTTATTTTCATCACATTCATTCTTTTATTGATTCACTAGTATTATACTTCATACCAATATCCATGCTATTATTCGCAATAAAATAAGAATTATGGGTGTTAACAAATACTATATAAGAAGACTAACTGTTATAGTAAGTAGTCATGAAAAAGACTCTTATAATAAATTGACAATTGCAACAAACTATCTTAATTTATAGTTTGTATTGTATGAAGTTTCTTGTAGCAATAGCCCATTGATTGGTATAGTGACTCTATTTTTAATGTAATCACATTTTTAAAACTTTTGTTCTAAATCTCATTAAAACTTTAATTAGATCCTTATGATCCTAGCCCAATTTATAGACATGTAGAGCCGGTGGTTCAAATTTTATTTAGCTGGTTAATAACTAAATGTTGTTGTATTAGACAACTAAAAATTTTTGATGGGTTTTCAACAACACTTTTTAATATGCAAAATAGGGACATTTTTTCACTTTTATGTATTTATATTTTCCTAATGTTTGGGTGGGAGGAACAAATCGATTGGCTCGGTTAGAATTTCTACATTCTCCAAATGGGGACACACTAGAGGGAATTTGGAAATTTAATTAAATTTTCTATTTTGACCCTAACAATTTACTAAATTATTAAATGTTATCAGTACTTTAGTAAGTTACAACTATATTACGTTTTTATGTCCTTAGCAATGATTAGGTTTCTTTTCTTTTTTTTTTTTTCCCTCATCAAACAAACTTTTATAAAAGAATTATATAACTCAATTATTCCATCTATTTCAATTCCTTTCCTCTTATGTTCATTTGGTACGTAGGAATCATCTAGAATAGAATGGATTGGAATGAAATCAAGAAGGGAATGACTACTCCATTCCTTTATTTGGAAACATCTTCCATAATTATGTTTAATTTTATCATATTTAGAATGGAATGAAATGAGCATATGATAGTATTTAACAAAAATGCCCTCAATTTGTACACATAACATCACATATATATAATTATATATAATATATAGAACTATATATTATACGTAAATTGGTTTGCTATTACAATTATATAAATAATATTTGTATAATTATACCTAATATATATTTATATATTACAATATAATTAAATATATACAACAATATCTTAAATATAAAACATACAATCTCTACACATAATAATATAGTTATAACATAATCAATGTAGTTCAGATATGGTGCTATATTGTTTTAGTGATCAACTTTCAACTTTGAATATGGCTTTCTTTGTGTATTTTTTTCTTTGTAAAAAATCAATATGATTTATCTTCAACTTTCATTATGTCTTTATTTTTCTTTTACTTTTTTTTTTTTTACCGAGAACCAATTATGTTTATCTTAATAAATATTTTAAGTAAACTTCAATAAAAAGGGATAATTATTAAATTGTGAGCACTCTTTATCAAACTTTATCTTTTCAAAGTTTCAAGATATTTTTTTTTGTCAAGAATTGTAACACAATTGGGTTCGTTTTCCTTTTCAACATTCTTTTGTAGTTTTCAATACTAAACAATCAACCACAATAGTATAAAATATAGATCATAGGCCATACCAATTTCTAGAAGGCTTGTTGTGTTCGTTTGCAAAAGTTTTATATATTCATAGTTTATCATACATTAGAGTTTATAGTATGTTGCAAATACATACTCTTAATTATTATATTTAGGTATGGATAAATTATAAAATTGGTCAATTATATTTTACTCATCTATAAGTCATACTAAAAAACAATGCATAATATATTACAATATACTTGTATATATAGAACAATATATTATATATAAACATACAACCTATACACATAGCAATATAGTTATAACCTATAAATAATATTTATAAATTTATATGTTAATATTTGTAAATTTATACATAATATAGATTTATATATTAAAATATAGTTATATATAGAACTATATATTATAGATAGTCGATATTGCTATTACAAATAAGTAAATAACAATACCTAATATATAATTATATATTACAATATAGTTATATACACATATATATAGAACTACATATTATCTATAAGACTTATAATCTATATACATATAAAAATTGTATATATGTGTATATATATATGAGTATGACATATATATGTATATAAGATATATTTTGAAATAACAATATAGTTATATATATAGACATATATATTGTATATAAGACATAATCTAGATACAATTTTTATATTATATATAGAATAAGACATAATGTAGATACAATTTTTATATTATATATAGAAATTGACATATATATATATATATAAGTAGATACAATTTTTATATTATATATAGAAATTGACATATATATATATATATCTATAAGACATTATATATACTAGTAGATACGTACTTACGTTATTTGTATAATGGTGTAATTAAAATAAGATAAAAATATAAAATTTTAGTTCTTCTATTTCAACTTTATTGTTAATGTGAAGGTTTGATTCTAAGTTTGTGTCCTATTAGAATGACAATGTTCACCACATAAGTACTAAAAAATATAAGTAATTAAATTATTAATGTATCTTTAAAAATATTCATAGATCATGTGTGCTTTTATATAATTTGCAATTTCAATAATACAATGTGATATTCATGATTTAGCTTCTTGATAAAATAAAAAAAATATAAAAATATTTTAATTTAGTGTATGGATGAGAGCAATATCATAATTTGCCAATGATGGCTTATTGGCTTTTTCTTGATTACAATTATGTCAGAGCTTTTCTTTTTGTTTTTTTATGTTATTTGTAAAATGATGGGATAATTTATGTAATTAACTATTTAATAAAATAAAATGTAGTGGAATCACAATTTTCACTTTAAAAAGATAAAATCACATTCTACTTTCAAGTTGGAATCGTCGATTTTAGGCTTTTAATGTATATTTATCAAATAGATAGATATTACATAAACCAAATATATTAAAAAAGAAATATAAATATTAATATTATATTTTATATCGGTAAATCGAGATACTAATTTTATATGGATATTTCATTTTAAACATGATATATTCATGAAAAATTAGTAATTCATTAACATGAGAGATAGTATTGTATTTAGGTAATTTTTTTTTATGTAATTTATATTGATATAATTTTTTATAACAATAACAGATATATATCTCTCGCATTAAACAATTGTTATAATAAAGAATTTGACCCCAATTTATCTGCTGACGGCACCGTGGTGGTGGTAGACCCAACAATAACAACCCAGATGAGTGAAGAGACGACGACCGGTGCTGAGTTCCGACCGATTGTTGATGCCGTACCATAACAGTCGGGTTCGCACGTGAACTCAAAACCAAAAAGCAATACAGAAACGAATCAGAGATCAAATGATATCAACGCCCGTGTGAGAGAGAGGTTCGGTACGACCTTATTTCGAAGCAGGCAATACTTACGTCCAATCGGAAATATATGACCGACTTTTTAGCCGCAGGTCTTATCAGAAAAATACACGTATTATTAAAACCAGCGGAATACGGAATTGAGATGCAAAGTGCTAAAAAAAAGTCCATATGAAAACCATATAGATTAATAGTCAAATTATTATTTTGGTATATTAACGAATAATAAGTACAATAAAATAGTAAATTCTATCGGATTGAAGACAAATTATAATACAATTTCTTAAATATTTAGTTTTTCTTTGAATATCTCACAGCTTTAAGAAGAAAACATAAAAATCAATCTGATAAAAAATATCATTAATTTTTTGTTTTTCAAAACAACGATAATGTTGAAATGAAGAAATGTATTGCTAAATATGAATAAACTACTACTGATTTTTGGAAAAAAAAAAAAGTTCTTTTATCAGGAATTCATGATAGAAAAGTGCTTTTCGTATTGCTTTTATTGTTGTATTTTATAGCTTTCCTTTGTGTAGTTCATGTTTGAAATATGAAAGAAATATAACCGAACAAAAATGATCATGGTACTACTTTTATGTAGAAGTCAATAGAGTTTCTCGTCAACAATTATATGTCAAGGAAATTCTATTTACCTATTAGTTCATACAACTTCTAGACTTGATTATTTTAGAAGATAAAATTTCAGAAAGTAAAAGGAAAAAAATAGGAGAGCAGTTTTAAATGTGACCTAGAAATGGATTTGAATAAACTGGAATTTAAATTGTTACAATTTCAATGACGTGGCCTTGGACGTGAACATAGATGTCCATGAGTATTAATGTGAGGAAACTGGAAATTAACAAATTTACCTATATTATAATTTGTTTATAGTTTTAAAATGATAATTTAGTCTTTTTTTATTATATAATATAAGATGTGGAGACTAAATTTGTAATTGAAAATATGACAGTTACATAAATCTTTTTAGGCTTTAATAATATAGATGTTATAAAAAAGTTACGTATCAATTTTCTATTAGATCGTAGTTATCTAAGAAAAATAATAAAAATATACTATTATTAAAAGCTGCAAAAATATTGATAGATATCAAATTTTTTTATCACAATTGTTGACATTTGATTTTCATTTGGACTAAGGCCCAATGGGTGAAGCCCATTACGGGGGACACCGAAGTATACACGAGCATATAGCGAGCACAATCCTTATGATGCGACTTGCTTGCGAGACCATGTAGTTACACCAAAAGGGCATAAGCTATCGGCGAGCTCGTCCTTAGCACCACAACTTGCTCAACAAGCCATATAATACCTCGTCCCAGCTAGTCGCCTTGATTATTGAGCTAACATGCACCGACTATCTAGCATATGTTCAGGGCTCAGCTCACCTTCCCTTAAGCACCAACCTTGCTCTTTACTACAGCTCATTAATGAACATTTGATATTTGTAGTATAGTTAACACACCTGGCAATGCTTGTAGCTATTAGACCTCTAAGTTGTAGATTTCGCGGTCTGGTCGACCACAACATGCCGCCCACAGTGCAACTTAGTCTCTACCACAAAGCATACTATCTACTATATCTGCTAACGGCCAATACAAACGAACCCCAGATCACCACATATCCAAGTAGCTTGCATAAAAGGCGCCAAGCACCATGTGGTAAAAAAGAGCCAAGCACTATGTGGTAAAAAAGAATACTTTCTCTCTTTCACTTCTTGAGAATTCTTTCCCTCTTTTTTTTCCTCTCGATTTGGTAACACTATGCACATTTTTTGCACATCCGAGGTGAACACTACCCCTTAAGTCCTTAGTACTTGTTCTCTCTTCCTCTTGGTCCTTCTTCCTAATTTGAGCATTGGAGGGCCTTTGTGGCTATACCCACTAAGGGTTTTTTTGTAGGTATTGAGGAGTAGGAGATAAAGCCCAAGCTTATCTCATTCGGGCTTTGCACGAACTAACTTATCCTAATTAATTTATCTACGACTAACATTTTGGTACCTACTGTTTTAAGTCACCATAATAACAATGATTAAAAGCAAAAACACTAATCCATAAGCTTCCCACATGGAGGATACCAATACATCCCAACACTACGGAGGTGATCAAACACTTCCATCACCTCAAAATGAAAGTACTGAAGTCCAATAGCTTAGGTCACTTGTTCAACAAATGCTTGAAGAAAATCGAAAATACTGTTAATCCACTATAACCTTGCATAAAGACATTGTATTACTTAAAAATGCATCCTAAAAACACCTAAATGAGGAGGTAATTGTTGACTTCTCCTCACAACCAACTAAGAATGATGATCTACGAACCATACACCTTGTATACTTGCACGAATAGATTCACCAAGATCACTAACTATGCGAAGACCTGTGTTAATGGTTGAACCGAAACTATAGCAAAACATACAAGAAAAGCGAGTGTACAGTGACAAATAAGCTAGCCGATAGCTTATCACCGAGGTAATCGCCAAAAGACTATGAAGATATGAACACGAATGAACACATATGCTATGCCTTCAGCATTTGACCAAAAGAAAGTTGAATCATCCATACGAGCGTCATGCTTTATGCTGACAAAAAGCCCATTCACCCCTTCAATCCTTGAAGAAACACTCCCCTACAAGCGCAAGGTTACCACACCCGAACACTTACAATGGCACTATCAACCCAAATGATCACATCATCCACTTCCAAATGATGACAAGCCTCCATAACTTCTCAAATGCCATCATGTGTAAAGCCTTCCTTAGCATACTAGTAAAAGCTACTTTACTTTAATTTAACATCCTTCCCGAGGCATCTATCACTTCATTTGATGAGTTAGGAAGCAGATTCCAACAATACTTTCTCGGTTCCCAAGTCCCATGAAGAGACTCTTCCATTCTCTATAATGTCAGACAATGTCCCAATGAAACCCTCTGAGCATACCTTGAGTGCTTCAACTGAACAAAACTACAAGTTTCAAAGCTGGATACAGGAACAGCCTTACAAGCATTCCTAACTAGCATAGACCCTAATGGAAAGCTCTTTAATGCAATCTTATTGGCCAAACCTAAATCTTTGGATGAATTCACGAAAGTCACCGAGAAATAGCTCAAGAAGATGCCATTAGAGCTTGTTTTGAAGTAGAAAATATTACGTGCATTTCATCAAAGGACTACTTGAGACCTCGTGATCCCAGACCATAACCTTCAGTACGAGAAAAGTGTGATAAGCAAAGGCAAAAATTTAAAGACTACACCTCATACACACATCTTACCAGACCCTTCAGCGAAATCATGTATGAGGTCTGAGAGCAACTCTTACAACTACCCAGTAGCCATGAAGCACTAAAAGCAGCGAGCTCAGGTAAATATTATGACTACTATAGGGCACACGGATACAACATCTATGAATGTTGCCACCTTAAGAATGTAGTTGAAGGCCTGGTAAATAAAGGTCGCATTGACCACTTGGTTACAGATGAGAAGAACCAAATCCAATGACTTACCTAACACCGCCAAGTAGATCACCACCAACAATACAACAATTAGCAGGCCAATGCCCCCATAGAAGAACAGAATTGTAGGGGACAATGAAGGTAGATAAATACCATATTTGATGGACCCAACCTCCTCTCAAAGAATACAACCATAATAACCCAACATGAGGTGCACATCGTAAGAAATAAGCGGTTGAAGATTGATAAAGCAATCATTTTCATTAACGCAGACAAACAGAGAATTGACATACCCCACAGCAACGCACTCATCATAAACGTAGAAATCATGTACTTCGATGTCCCTAAAATGTTTGTTGATAGTGGGAGTTTAGCAAACATACTCTTCTACAATGCTTTTGAGCAAATGAAAGAACAACTCAACAAGCTTCTTCAATTGTACAAACATGGCCTCATAAGGTTCTGAGGTAGCAAACCAATGCCTGCCAAGGAAATCATCACTCTACCCATTTAACTAGGCGATGACATACACATTGTTATATAGTCAATAGACTTCGTCATTGTCGACGTATGGTCACCATATAGTGCTATCCTCAATAGACTAAACATCATGAAATTTGACATACTCAACAGCTAAAAATGCCTCAAAGCTAAGTTCATGACACCTATTGGTATAGGAGAGGCTAGAGGCAATCAAACTTTGTCTATGACGATTTACCTCAAAGTCCAATCCAGAAACAATGTCATGAACATTGAATGAACCAACTCCTCTACTTCCGCAACACAGGGAGATCTTGTAGAAAAGACCTTAGAAATTAAGATATTCGACACCCTAGGTATAATAACCAAAATAGGGGCTGAATTGCTAGATAGCGATAAAGTTGAACTCATAGATTTCCTTAAACAAACGTCAAATGTCTTTGCATCCACGTTAGAAGACATGCTAGGGATCATCAACATACTGAAGGTTACTCATCAACTAAATGTCAATCTTATTGTTCGACTTGTCAAGCAAAAGAAATGACACGTTACCCCGAGATGCCAGGTTGCGATCAAAGAGGAGGTGCATAAG
Organism: Lumnitzera racemosa; assembly: GCA_024138005.1. Taxonomy (NCBI): domain Eukaryota; kingdom Viridiplantae; phylum Streptophyta; class Magnoliopsida; order Myrtales; family Combretaceae; genus Lumnitzera; species Lumnitzera racemosa. Next base: position 75,710,327 of record JAMXBC010000004.1, on the reverse strand, counting down.
CTGCTCTTAGTAGGCTTCATTTGGTAGGAGAAATACCTCACTTGGCTTGCTAACATAGTACTTGTTAATAAAGCAAGCGGAAAGTGGCGCATGTGCATTAACTACACCGATCTTAATAAGTCATGTCCCAAGGACTACTTCTTCCCACCACGTATAAACTAACTTGTCAACTTGATGTTTAGTAACACACTTCTTAGTTTCATGGATGCCTATTCTAGATATAACCACATCCGAGTGGCTCCTTAAGATGATGTCCATATATCTTTTGTTACGAATTTCAGAACCTACTACTATAAAGTAATGCTCTTTGGATTGAAAAACACAGGAGCTATATATCAAAGGCTGTTCATTCACATCTTCAAGCCACAAATAGGCAAAAACATTGACGTCTATGTCGATGACATGATCACCAAAAGCAAAACCAGAAAAAAATCACATTGACAACCTTCGAGAGACATTCCAAACTTTCTGCCAGTTCCAAATGAAGCTCAAGCCCTAGAAGTGCATCTTCGGAGTTACATCAAGGAAATTTCTTGATTTCATGGTCATAGAATAAAGGATAGAAGCCAATCTTAACAAAATCAAAGCCGTTCAAGACATGTAAGCCTCGACCAAAATCAAAGAGGTGCAACAACGAATAGGAAGGATAGTTACCCTTAATCACTTTGTATCTCAAAGCATCGATAAATGCATAGAATTCTTTAATCTACTTAAATGCCCTACCAAATTCAAGTGGATACCCAAGTATCAATAGGCTTTCCAAGATTTGAAAAACTTCTTAGCTACTCCACCCATACTCTCTAAACCAATACTTGGAGAAGAACTATACCTCCACTTCGCAATCAGTGATAAGGCATTATCTTCAGTACTCGTCTGAGCCGATGGTCATGACCATTAACTAATTTTCTGTGTTAGTTACATCCTTCAAGGGGCAAAGCTTTGATATACAAAAATAGAGAAGTTTACCTCACGGTAGTCATTGCAGCACGAAAGCTCAGGCTCTACTTCTAATCACATCCTACTATCATATTAATATACATCATACTTAAAATTCCCTTGCAAAGGCTCAACATATCATGCTGAATAATGAAGTACTCTCTCAAGCTCAGCGCTAATGGAGTTTAGTTCCACCTACGATAGGCAATTAAAGCATAAGTCCTTGCAGACTTCATAGCAAAGTATATTGAAGTGGACATGCCTTAATTTGAGCTCACCACATTCGTTTAGACGCTCTACGTCAATAGCTCCTCTACTAAGGGGGAGCCTGGGGTTGGTATCACATTACAAGGCTCAAATGGAATGAAAATCCTTCATACCCTAAAATTTGGTTTCCTAGTGAGCAATAGTGAAGCTGAATACAAGGCGCTCATTGTTGGCCTAAAGATTGCTGACAACATTGGAGCAGAAAAGCTCCGCATATACTCGAATTCCATGTTAGTAGTACAACAAATCAAAGGAGAGTGCAAAACTAAAGGCGAAACAATAGTCAAGTACATACATATAGTGCTGGGCCTTCTCATGGAATTTACCTCTTGGGAAGTTAATAAGATCCTTTGATTAGAGAATGCAAAGGCAGATAGACTATCTAGAATAGCTTCATTGGCTATCCTTGCATCACATGACTGCGACAAGCCACTCTTCGTACAGTATCTCCTTAAATGAAGCACAAAAGTACAACAGCAAGAACTCATTGAAGTAATGGAGTTAACTCCTAAGCCTTCCTGGATGGACTTCACACAAGTACCTCAGAACAAAGGTATTGCTCAAAGACTGAGTTGAGGCAAAGAAGCTAACCTATGCTGTGACTAACTATACACAGATTGATGATGTACTCTACCAACGAGGATAGAGGACCCCACTCCTCAAATTCCTTCGAATAGAAGAAAGCGCTCGGGTCCTTAAGGAGCTTTATGTGGGGATTTGCAGCAATCACATCTAGTCCCAAACATTATACCTTTGAGCGCTTAGGTTGGGCTTTTATTGGTTGATAATGAAGGAAAATGCTAAGACCCTAGTCTAAAAGTGCTATTCGTGCCAAAAGCATGTGTTTATTATTCATGCCCCCAGCTCAGAGCTATATCCTTTGATAAGTCTATGGCTATTCATGCAATGGGGATTAAATGTCCTCAACCCCTTCTCGAAAGCTTCGTGGAGCCAACAATTCATTCTAGTGGTAGTAGATTACTTTACTAAGTGAGTAGAGGCATTGGTCGTAGCCACCATCATAGCCCGAGCTATTAAGGGATTCGTATTTACCTACACATTGTCTCGCTTTGAAGTACTATCTAAGTTGATCACCAATAATGGGAGGCAATTTGATAGTGACTAGTTTGGGGAATTCAGTAATAAGCTTAACATTAAGCTATACTATACCTTAATAGTTCACCTTTCAATCTAATAGCCAAGTCGAGGCTATTAATAAGATAATCTTCAACAGCTTGATGAAGAGGGTAGAATGAATAAGAGGTGGATCGGTCGACGAGCTTCTAGACATACTTTCAGGATACTATACGACATACAAGACCTCAATCGGAGAAACCCCATTTCATCTTGCATTCGAAATAGAAGCTATCCTCTCAATTGAGTTGGAATTACCTACTAGCAGGAGCCAACACTTCAATATGAATGCCAATCACATGGCCTTATAGGCAAGCCTTAACACTATTGATGAAGTCCGTGATGTTATACAAGTACATATAGCGGCCTTTATTTAGCAAGCTACTTGATGCTATAACGACAGCATCCGATATAGGGTTTTCCACTCTAGAGACCTAATACGTAGAAAGTTAGAAGCTATTGGTTCAAAAGAAGGGCATAACAAGCTTGCCCCCAATTGGGAAGACCCTATACAAGTGGTTAGTTATGTAGGAAAAGATGCTTGTAAGTTTGAGATGCTATAATGACGACCCATCTCAGGACATGGAATGCCTAAAATCTAAGACCGTATTTCCCTTAAGCATAATGGTGAGAATCAAAAGTACTTGTAACCATGGTTGAATGAAATGAATTGATGGGGTTTCCTGCATGTGTCTTTCTTCCTCTCCTACTCGCGCATCCACGTAGTACTTACTTGTGCCACGCCACAACCTTAGGTTTATTTCCATCCCTGAACATACCTTCCCCTGTTAGTCTATTTAATAACACTGTGAGAACTTGTAAGGGCATTGATCTACATCAAACCCCCAACCTTAGGTCAATTCTCATCCCTAAGCATTATCCAAGTTCGTTCCTATACTAACATTGTGGTCATCTCTCTTAGGCATCGATCGACATCGAACTCTTAACCTTGAGTTGATTCTCATCCTTAAGCATTACTTAAGTTAATCCCTACACTAACATTGTAGGCAACTCTCTCGGGCATCGATTTACATCGAGCCCTCAACCTTAGGTTGATCTTCATCCTCAATCTTTGCTTAAGTTAGTCCTTATTCTAACGTTGTAGGTGTCTCTCTTAAGCATTGATCTACATTGAGCCCTAGCCTTAGGTCAATTTTCATCCTTAAGCTTTACCAAAGTTAGTCCTTACACTAATGCTATAAGTACTGATTTACATTAAGCCCCCAATCTTTGGTCGAACTTCATCCCCAGGCATTCACTTAAGTTACACATTATTATAACAATTATTAAACATAACTCCAAGTTCAATCAATAATGAGAACCGAAGGTTAGAAGAAAATAAAATAGCAAACGAAAAGTGATGAGTGAAAAGGGAAAATTTTATTTCACTAATGAGGCAAAATATAATGCTTAACGGATCGGCATACTAATCATGATTACATTCAGAAGATGAAGTAAAAAATACAAAGGTATGTAGCCACATTCTATGCTATAGCTATCCAACCAACTTGAATGACCACTCTTAACTTTAACTTAGCTTCTTGCTCTAAACTATGCTCCAAGAGGAATTGCTCTCAACTTTAACTTGACCCATGAGCTCCAAGGGGATAGTTGTGACTACATCCTTAAATTCCTATTTGGTTGAGATCTGAATTATATAGGTCCTAGTGACACTCGACCTCTAAGTGAAGGTCCCTACTCTACCTTCTAAAGCTTCTCTTCTACATAAGCAACAGTGGAGACAACTGTTCTAACCACTTCACTTGAAACACCAAGCTCTAAGGGCCTTGTTGGGGTCAAAGTAAGGTCGATGCTTCACTTATAATGGATTAGAGGACTCGCAAAGCAGAGGATTCCTCGCGAATGCCTTAATCAACAAGTCAAGGTAGAGAAAAGACCTCCTTTATTGCCATAGTCACTGTAGTTGCCCTCACTTGCTTGGATTCATTTGGGATAGTGTGTACAAGAGCTGCCTAGAACTTCTTGCAGATGAGTGCCTTCACAATAAGCTGCTACGGATAAGCGATGGGTAGTGCCTAAGCCCTCCCTCCCCCTTCAGCCGTTATTATTGGGGCAGAAAGAGGGGAGGACCCAAAGTCTACGTTTTCCTCTCAGTCATAGCTTGGGAGCTATCTCCCTCGTTGCTGAGTAGCTATCTATAGCTCATGATCATAACCTGAACGGAAGGGTCAGGGAAGACCCCCTCCCCAACTTAGGCACTCTTTCCTTCAACATGATCACCTTAGATACACTCATGTTAACTCTCATATATACCCTACTAAGCAGTTTGGGTGTTTGGCGTGGCAAAGTAAGGACCTATACACCCTTTATATAGAAGCCGTAGGGATACCCCCAATTGTACACTTATCGACTATCGTTGGCCCAAACACCTTGGGAACATAAGTGATGCCTAAGAAATTAATGATGCACCATATGTGAATTAAATTTCTTTTAGAAGGTGTGTTGCTTGAGGAGATTCACCTACCAAGCATACACACTGCTCAAAATGGACCTTACTGAGGAGATAGCTTCTTGTTAGCAAAGATCTACCCTACTAAGATTACCTTACTAAGGAGATCTCATGACATCATTACAAGATCTGCTATGGCATCCTTGTTGCCATCATGAGAACCTAAGAAGGCACAACTTACTTAAGAGGCAGAGTACGTCAATTTACTAGAAAGCATCATTGCAAGTGCAAAATAGTTAAATAACAAAATGAAGCACAAGCATAGAGCAATAGTATACTAGCAAGCAAGCAAACCCACAAAGGAATACTAGTGAGTAGGTAGAGATCCCTTACTTGAGGATAAGAAATTCAAGTAATTTCATGGAAAAGTGAGATACATCAATCTACTTGATAAACATTGTCATCTATATAAAAGACTTAGATGAAAAAATAAATGGAGTTTAGGACTAGAGTAACAGTAAAAACATAAGGAATGGTGACTAAGGGAAAACAAAAACCAAAGCAAAGGTGACTACGAGAAATCTCACCCATTAAAGTCTTTGGCAAATAGATTCGACAAAGGGAGGTTAGCACCTTGACCCTACTGAGACGAGATTATAAGAAAAAAAAAATTAGAAATGGGTACATATTGCCTGCACTAGCTACAATCAAAAAGGAAAAAAAAAAAGTTTCAAGCGAATCTTAAGCCTACTCATTCACTACAGCTTATTGTTGCTACTGCCCCTCCTCCCCATCACCACCCCCTTCCTTAAGGCTTGCATTTAAACCACTACTGGAAGCTCTTAACGAGCCATTAGAAGACTGCCCCCCGACCTACTTTTAGTAGCACCCTTGAGTTCATCCAACCAATTTAAGAAGGAAAAGTTCGCTTTGGGCATATTTTGCCAAACTTATTTCTGCACTTTCATCGCCATTGCATAACCAGCTATGGTGATGGCCTTTTTAATCAAGGGCCATCTAAGGTTTCTAGGAAAATATCCCAATTGTCCTCGGGTGCCAACTCCTTCCCTTTCAAGAGCTTGAATGCCCTCTTAGCAAACTTGGCTTGCACTTTATCCAGTTCTTTTCCCCTAGCTTTCACCTTAGCTATCAGTAATTTTGTCAAATTCCTCAACCCTCTTTAAGTCATCCGTTAGCCTACCCATTTGCGCAAGGAGCTCCCTTTGCTGGTGTTTTAGATCGCTAAACACGAAGGCTAAGTCTCCATACATTTTTTTCTCCTCTTCTAGTACCTTCTAAAGCCTCTAAACTTTAACCCTTGATTGACTCCCCTCCAGTTCATGATACACTAAGTTATAAGCAAGAATGAAATCTAGCAGGTTATACAACTGTGAGCACAACATACAGTCAGTGATCAAATAAAGACCAGTTATGATATAGATTCATGGATGAACATACAAACCTAATATCATGTGTAACCAAGGGATGGGTCCAAGCGGCGAGATGGCTTGAAAAGTAAATGATAGTCAGTGTACTGACGTTTATAATGCACCAATACCTTACATGAGCTTAGGACGCACTTGATATGACATACAAGTATGGTCGGAGGTTACGCACCACTGGCTTATGCTCAAAAGTAAGATAAGAGTAGCTTGAGAGTAAGCAATAGAATACTTAGCTTAAGAGAGTACGTCTGAAAAGTTCAATCTCATAATTGTTATGGCTATTACAATGTACAAGTATTTATATGACTTAATTAGGGTAAATCTTAGGCGAGAGTAAATTAAAAAAAGATTCCTACTAATCAAGGAAACAAAGAATAATTTATAAGGGTATCAATGTAATCGTACAAAAAAAAAATCTATTGGTAGTAAGGATAATATGAATGTTAGAAAAGGATAACGAGTGTGTAATTGGGCTCATGTTGTAGTTGTAATAATACTGTGAGCTGAGCAGGGGGTGGGCTTTGATTAGGTCTAATCGGTATCAACAGTTTGGCAACTTTGATTGCTAGGACTAGACATAGGTTAGGTCAGGGGTGACTCATATTCGGGTGGGCTTTAGGTGGTTAGCCTTTGGCAATTGTCAGCCTGGCTTTGGTAGTGGTTAGGTTAACAGTATTCTGATTCGATGCTGGGAATGTTGTGTGATGAAGAGGTTGGCTTGGCATGTCGAATGATCACCTTGATAGTTTTTTGGATGATGTAGGAAGTGAAGTAGATTGGTAGGTTGGACTGGGGTAAGCACTGCTCTTCAACGCTTAACTCACCTTGGATAGCTTGGCCATCTAAGCAAGCCCTCGGGTTCGGGAGTGTGTAATCGATCTTTGATCCTTATCAAGTCATTTCAGCAAAAACATACAAGCAACTTACCTCATTATGCCTCTTCAGCAATTATGCTGTAGCCACTACATTGTTTATGCCTACAACTAATCACTCAAATCGCGTTTACAGTTGCTCAAACCTCTAAGCAAGCCTATCTGTAGGCTAAATAAGGGCCACTAGCCTCTGGTGACAAACTAGAGGTTGGTTATCTTTGTCATCAAGGATCTTGATGGTACGTATATTAGTACTTTGAGGGGTTTACTCGGAGCTCTCTTGCTTTACATCCACCCGAGCACTTACCGTTGGGGGCCCTTACTAGCAACTGCAACCTCAACTTGAACCTCTTGAACCAGACCACCACTTGACACTACCTAGCTCAGCCTTGAAGTCCTCAATGGTACGCCTATCGACACATCACCACCACCTTGTTGTATAACCTTGGGAAATGTCTATTGCCTCCTACCTTTCTTCTTTGACTTCTTGGAAAGGCGACGCGAGGTCTCTTGATAGGAATTAGCCCCATGGATCAATCACATGAAGCTGAGCTAGAGGACTCCAAGGACTTACTTTAAGAATGCTAACTCGAAATCCTATCTAAGATGGATATTCCTATCCCAGCTTGTTTGTTTTCTGTCGACTTGACTATCAGACTCTCTCGTGTGCTAAACTTATTGAACAGATGTACTATGACAAGATATCTAAGCAAGCAACCCCAAATCTACTTGGACTGAACTCTTGAGTCGACCATAGATATCCAACCCCAAATTAGGCTAACTACTCTACAATAAGATCAATTGGGCCCCGACTCGATCCAGATGAGGTCAGCCCCTGATTGTAGATTCTTTCGTTCACTTGTATCATATTTCTAATGTCTAACTACTGGTCGACACATGTCTTCTAGCATAATATTTCAAAAGGATTATTTACTTTCTATACTGAATATTTTTTTGTCTCTTTTATCCTTTTTAGTATGTATTGCACAACCTAATTGTAAGAATGTCTTTTTGTCTTTTCGTATATGTAAAATAACCCTAGTGGATGTGTATATAAACCCTTACTTAATTGTACGTAGACATCAATCATCAATACCATAAATTATTTAAGTTTCCTTTAAGTAACCTTACTATTCTCATTATCTTCAACTCTTATCTATTTTCTTTAATAAGGAGTAGTGGCGAATGACCCCTCAGTTTGAATCAGCAAGTCATATCTGGCGGATTGTAGGCCAGTAAGATTGATTGGTGTGTCATATCCAATTGGTAGTTGTTGGACTTTATTAGCTTTTCTTTTTTTTTTTTCTTTTTGGTTCATCTCATTGTAGTGTTTCTCTATATGTCCAACCTCGAAGATGCATCAGCTCCTCCTTCCCTTCCAATGTGAGTTGTTTTCTCTTCTTAGGCCTAGAAGCACTCTTAAGCCACCTGTTTTGCATAGTGAGAAGCTTTGCCCTCACCCTCTTTGTAGCCAATTCTAAAGCTGCAAGAGAACTAGAAAATTCATTAGGAAAAAGATAATGCACTTGCTAAGTTGAGGACAAATAGCCTAATATCCCCTACTCCAGCAATAAGGCGATACTGCGTAGTAAAGAATCAACCACACCTCCTCGGCTAAACGTAAAAATATACCATTCTCCATCCTAAACAACAGTGTACCATTTTTATATTTCTAACATATCAACAAAATATTGGGTTTTTTCTAACCTGCTAAATTCAGTAGCTCGATGTTGGTTATTACATCTTCATCTCCTAAAGCCCTTAACTTCCTACCCTGAATAGGCCATCTTTACTTGGCTGGGAAGTCATGCTGCTTGGGAGCGTGAATACGATAAAAGAAATCCTTCTAACCTTCAACCTTATTTGGTGGTTTATCAAAAATACTTAGTACCTTACCTCGGGTAGTAATGTATGCCCATTTATTGGCCATCCTCTTTACATGGAAGAAGTGCCTAAACAGCTGTATAGTCGACCGTCACAACTCCCAAATATACAACGCCCCAAAATTAAGAAGCTGAATCTATACATTAGCATTAAGACTCTTCAGAGCAACCTTAAAGTGTTGAAAGAACTCTAAAAAGAACTTCGAAAAAGGGAGGCGTTGATCAAGCTCAAATGGCTTTACATAAATATTGAATGATTGGTCGTCTTTCATATCATATGTCTACTGCCTACCCATGGTGTTAGGCATCACAGACCAATCACACGTTCCCAAGCTCATGGGCTTGCCTAGTTGGCTTGCCGATCTATTCGAGGTGAATCGAATGCTGAGGAGCAATGCATTTCTCAATCTAACTTGCTGAGTTACTTCGCTCTTCGCATTATCTAAGAAGATACCGAAGATACCAACTGACATGTTGAGCCGACCTCTTTACTACATACTAACCTTAGCCTTGAATTGGGATCATCCTTACTAGCGCCGAAGTTGAGGTGACAGTTGTCAAAAGCCGATCACCCGTGGTCGACTCGAAAATGAGTCACCCTTGAACCAAGCTTTGTTAAGTCCCAACTGTCTAAGCTATTGAATTGCCAATGCCTACTTGATCTAATTGGGACCCCGTCCCTGTTCAGCCAGTAGTATTATTAGGACCGCAAAATGAGCAAATTACATGTATGCCATCTTTTTCTAATATTTGTACTATCCTTTTTGTCAACGGATATTCTTTTTATTTATACGATTACATTAATACTTCTATAAATTATTCTCTTTTTCTTTTATTAGTAGGAATTTTTTTTTTGTAATTTAATCTCACTTAGGATTTACTTTAATTGAGTCATATAAATACTTATATATTGTAATAGCTGCACCTAGGATTTACCCTAATTGAGTCATATAAATATTGTATGTTGTAATAGCCGCAATAGTTATCACGTTGAATTTTTTAGACTAACTCTCTTGAGCTAAGTGTTCTACTGTTTGCTTTTGAGCTACTCTTATCTAACCTGTTGAGTGTAGATTAGTGGTAAGTAACCTTCGGTCACACATGTACGTCATATCAAGTGCTTCCTAAGCTCGTGTGAAGCTTCGGTGCGTCATATCCATTAGTGCACGGGAACCTTTGCTCTTCCTTCGACTATCATTTACTCTTTGGGCCATTTTGCGGCTTGAACCCATCCTTTGGTTACTTGGATATTGATTTGGTTACTTGGATATTGAGTCCATGTGTTCATTCATGAATTTGTATCACATGGGCACCTCTACTAGCTACCCAATCACTTCTTCCAATGCTTGGCTAACTAGCCTCAACTTCTCCTTACTTTCTACATATGAAACACGAGTACACACATGCTCGTTTGTATTAGTTGTTCGCAATAATTACTTAACTTTATCCTCTTTGCCATCTAACGGATACACATTATGGGGACATCACTATGTACACTCTTTCCTTTCTTCCCAAGACTATCACCCCATCTTCCTATCTTGCTGTTGCCACCATTTCAGGGGGAATAGGGCTATCATCCCTTGTTCGGGATAAGCCTTCGCAACCTTCATCTACCTCCTTTGAAATAAATGGATGGAAAGACTCACTTTGATTGTCGTTTGTGTTTTAATAAGCTATTGTGAATGGTTAATGAAGAAAGAAAGCACATGGGAGAAAACAACCTGCTTACATTAGAAATTTTGTAAAGTTTCCTCTACGTAGACGAAGTAAGGTGAAAAATGAGGACCTATACCCCCCATTATATAGACAACCAAAAAGAATAGGCGAATAGTTTCTCTTACTCTCAAAGTGTAGACCTACGAAAGGACATGTGCTAAACCTTAGTTGCCTACATGTCCCACTTCTTTAGCTAAAGGCCATGATTAATCCTCACATACAGATCCATGACATAGCTTGACAACGGGTCATCCTATACGCATAGCCACTCTTCATAGGCAATCAATGTGCACAACACTTCCTAAGACTACTATCATGACTTATTGAATAGCTGCCGGTTACATCAATTTCATAAGAAGCTAGCATATGGGAAAAAGGGCCCAACTAGAAGCACTATTCCTCACAATGCCAAGAACTAGACCATTGCTGGGAGAATAGATAGCTTAGCCTTAGCTTGGTCGCTTTACATAAATTACTCCTCTTACACCTTGAATGTTAAGGGGATAAGTGTTGACACCTGATTTTTTTCCGGACCAAGGCCCAACTAGCGAAGCCTATCATAGGGGATACCTAAGTGTACGTGAGTGAACAAGCTTAACCCTTACATCGTGACTTGCTTGGTAAGCCATATAATATCTCGTTTGAGCCGGTCGCCCCGATCATCGAGCTAGTACGTGCTGACTATTAGGCATATGTTCAAGGCTTAACTTACCTTCCTTTAAGTGCCATTCGATTTCTTGGTCAATATGCTAACTTGACTTTTGTCTTTAGTGGCTATTCTCCACTGTAGCTAATTAATGAACTACTGACATCTGTGATATGGTTAGCACACTTGGTAACCTTTGTAGCTATTAGACCTCTAAGCTGCAGATTTAGTAGTCTGGTTGACGACAACATATTACCCACAATGCAGCTCAATATCTATTGCAAAGTGCATTGTTTGTTGACATCTAGTATGAATGAACTCTAAATCACCACGTGTCTAAGTAGTTCATATCAAAGGTGGAAGGTACTGTGTGGTAAAAAAGAATACTTTCTCTCCTTCACTTCTCGAGAATTCTGTCCCTTTTTTTTTTTCTCCTAATTAAGTATTTACATACTACACACATTTTTTACACATTTGGGGTAAGCACTATCCTTTAAGATCTTAGTGCTTGTTCTGTCTTTTTTTTTGGTCCTCTTTGCTAACTTCAGCGTCAGAGGGCCCCTATAACTACAACCATCGATGGCTTTTTACAAGTATTAAAGAGTGAGAGACAAAACTCAAGCTCATCTCATTCGAGTTTCGCGTGAGCCAACTTATCCCAGTTGATTCATCCATGATCAACAATAGCCATCATAAAAGAAAATATAGTATTATCATAAAAAAAAAAAATAGAAACTCAACCACTTTTTTTGTTTTGTTTTTTTTTTTTTTTTTTTAATTCTAAAAATCTCCCTTTAAAAGCGCGTCATTACAAAATCAGAGAATCACGCGTGTGTCGTGCTGAGATTGAGCCCGTCCACTTGCAAGATCGAACTCCACGACGTGTGTGCACGGTACACCGTATGTCCTAACTCGACAGCATACGGTGAATAAATCTGTTGACATGGTGACGACCGGACTTGTCGGTGCATGAACACCGCTCGTGATGCGCTTTTTGTTAGCTGGATATATCTAATCCATGGGTTGGAAATTGGATGGACAAATACATACGACTTATATATTACATATAACTTATATAAGCAATTTTTTTTTTATCTTTATTAAATTTTAAACCGATAAAATTTAAGCTTCATGCCCCAAAGTCTCTAAGCATGGTTTGGTTTTCTTTTTCCTTTTAATAAATTACAGCAACATCTCTTAAAAACTATTAAAATTATTGATAGCTTGAATTTGTAAAATAACACACTTGTAACATTAAAGAATATTGATATTAAAAAATTTATCATCTAATGATATGTAACATTGAAAAATTTAGACTATAATGATTTTCGCGGATTTTCTTTAAGTTGTTTATTGTTCGACAGTGGAAAAATATCAAATTAGGCGGTGAATCAATCTCAAAAAATAACTAAAATTATATATATGTAATTGATTAATTGGAAAAAGTAAAAAGAAAAAATATTTAACATACCTTTTTTCTATTTCAAATCTCTTTGTTTTATTTTTTTCCATTTTAGTTCTCGAAGTTTTAAATTTTAGCGAAATAAATCCTTCCGTTACTTTTTTTCTTAGTAAAAATATATGGCAACATATAATTGGTTTACATGTAATTATTAATAAATAAAATACTAAAATATTAACAAATGATAAAAATAATCATAAATAATAAAAAGATAGAAAAATACTTAAAATGATGAAAATTTATAAAAAAAAAGAAAGTAGCAAAAAATTCTTTAAAAATAAAAGAATAGTATGATACATATATGATAATATATATATACTCATATATAATATATATATATATATATGAGAAAAATGTAGATTTGATTGGGGGACCACCTATGATTGTACTAAGAGTCAAACGACTCACTTACTTAATGTAGTGGGTTATGACCCATTTCCTTGACCAATTGAAATTTGGCCACCTATGGACAGAGTGGTGGGCAACCATCGGAGGGGGTCAATGGGTGGCAATCCATTTCTCCACCTAGATTGAAATTCAATCGCCTTTTACAATTCGTTGGCTGGATTTCCTTTTTTCATATTTTTCATTTTTTTCATGAATTTTATTAATATAAATATTTATATAAGTATACATATTTGTTAATATATTAATATTTATATAAGTATATATATTATCTTACTTAAATGCTTTTTTAAGTTTGTAGATTTTTTATTTTTCTAATTTTTATGCATTTATATATATTTTTATTCTTTTTAAAAGTATTTTATTATTTTTTATTTAAAAAATTACACGTAGACCAATAATATGTTGTCAGTGGTCATTAATAATTGAAAATCTAATGGAATATGATAGAATGACTTATTTGATAATTAAAATGAAAATTTTGAAATGTTAAGGACTAAATAGAAATATAGGAAAACTTAAAGGGCTTTTATATATAGATTGGTTTGATATTTTGATAGAAGAGAAAAATTTAGAGTAGATCGAGTTTTTCTAAGTGAATAGGTATATTATTTTCAGAATTTGCGGTATAGCTATGGCTTTGGCAATTTTATAACGTATTATTGTTTTTCATCCAAATTTCTATTGTTTTCCTTTAAGAAGCTCAATATCGAAAATGGAGCAAAATTAGGGATAAATGGGTACAAGAAGGGTCCTACTCATATCCTGCCCTATGGGTATTTGTTTTGAAATTTTGTTACTCGTATCTTATCTTATGATATCTTAGAACTACTTTAGACCTTGTAGATTGTATAAGGTATAATATATTTTATAAAACTTGTAAAATTTTTTTTCTTTCATTTTTTCCTATAAATTTCAATACGATTATTTTTTCAAAACATAAAATAAACCTGACATTTTTTTTCTTTAAAACTAATTACTCAATTTAGATAATCTTTCAAATAATGTGAATAAATGGATTCTATTGGGGTTTATTTCCAATCAGTTTTTTTCGTTAAATGGTTATTTAACCATGATTATTGTAGATGAATATTCACAGAAGCCTTATATAAAACATAATTTGTGTAAATAAAATATTTATTTTGTAATAATCACATTATAGAGATATTTAAAAGAATAAGCACTTCATTTCAAAAAATGAAAGAAGTAAACATTGTATTCCACTTGAGATTTACAAAATTTATTAAAATGTGAATAGAAGATTCATAAGATTATATAATTCAATAATTATGGATATAATGATAATATAGGATTTAACAATTAACCATGCAAAAATGAAAACATAACATGGAAATTGGAAGAAAATATAAATTTAAACTAAAATATTCTTCTTTCGTAAGGTACATGCATTTACCCTCCTTATACCGTAAGAAAATTAGATTTTCCTCTAATAATAATGCCAAATCTTTTATTAAATATAAAACAAAGAAGCTATTTAACTATAGAAAAAAAGTAATTTATGTATTTTGTGACTTATAGATGGTGATATAAGTAGAAACTAAGCACTTAAGTTCCTTTTTTCAAACTTTACTAAATGATAGATTTAGTAAAAGAGGAAGAAGTAAAAAGAAAACAATAATGCAGTAAAGACTAAAGATGAAATATAGAATGAAAGGACTAACAAGTGTTTATTTTAAGACTTTTGATAGGTTAGGCTTTACTTTATTTTAATGGGCTGATATCATTTATTTATTAATTTTATTTAATTGCTATTACAGAGTAGGGATCCTAAAACTTATAGTATGTATGCTTGAAAGTATAGGTTCTAAAATAGGTATATAATACCTTGATTTCTTACTCGTACCCTACATCGGTTTCAAGAAATTATTATTCGAAATTTACATTATGGCCTCAATTACCCACTCAAAATACCTAATCCAGCAAATTTCAAGTAGGTCTTTGTACGACAGAATTACTTACTCACTTCTAATTGTAGAATAACAAAAAAAAAAAAAAAACGATATGAGTTCTCCAAATCCTTCAAATAAATTTCTACTACTATATTTATTAGGATTTTAAGAAATTAGTTATGTTGCAGAATAATATATTATATGAATCTAACCTATTTTTCCTTTAAGTTCATCCTTAAACTCTTATATTAAATAAAAAACAAGTGAGGCATTAAAATATCAAGAATCAGACTTTTTTATTCATTTTTACTGTGATACGTATATTTTTGCTAGCACTAATTGTTTGTTTTGGAAAAAATAAAATGCTTGATTAGTTTATTCATTGTGAAGTTATCAAAAGTTGTTTTCACAAAATTGATAGCTATAAGAGCATATTCTATTTTTATCATTATCTCTGAATCTTACCAATCTTTTACTAAAAGCTATAGTTCATAGCTTACAATTCATTGAAATATAAATTCATTCCTTTAGTTTTTAAATATAATTGAAAGCCATTCAAGCACATTTGTCTTATCATTATCTTTATATATCTTCCATAAAATCCATGTTATAAGTATTATGAATGTGGGTTTTTCTAAATTAATGGATCATAGTTGAAATGTGTAGATTGAACGATAATCCTTTAAGCTAGTATCATGTACATGAGGTGTGAATTATCTGCGCTACATATGCAAATAATGAATGCTATGCTTTGAATGGATCATCAAACCAGACAAGATAGAGAGGAATCGGGGAGGAGAAATAGACAATCTTACCAGTTGAGCATACTAGTGCGATAGTTTAAGGGAATAAAATGGTGTCCATTTGTCAAAATTACCACCTTCTCTTCGTTGCTTAGTAAGGAAGTTGTTGGTCCTATATGCATTCTCTATGAGGGTAGAAAAAATTAAAATAAGATTCTCCTAGTATATTATATACTCAAAGAAAATACCTTAGATGCAAATCTTTACAAGTTCCTTCTCATTGTGCATGTCCTAGATGTCTAAGGAGTACTCTCTTAAGGTGCTTAATGTACTCTATTAAGTTTTCCTTAGGATTTTGTCGAATTCTTCTCATATTAGTTAGTGTGATCATTTTTTTAGTGGAGAAAAATTTCTTTGGCAACATCTTGCACGCTCTCTCTTATAAATCTATCAATCTAAGGGAAAAGTTGACATATCATAAGTATGCCTTCTTTGTAAGAAACTTTGAAAATTCCATCAATTTTAAGTCGTTATTTAGCTTAGAAACAATTTAAGTCTTAATATATTTCATTCGGTAATCCTTAGCATTCCCTTTCTTGGTATTCAATAATGAAATTTAGGACTTACATAGTCCTTCAGATATGGCTTGGTGACAATACACTACTTATATTGGAGTTTGATATCCAATGCTCCGATGATAGACTTTACCTGTATCTCTTTGATATATAGGTCTAAGCCTTCCTTAGTGACAAATGAGTACTTTAGGGTGCATATAAAGGCATCTATTAGTGTAGTAAGGGTAAGATTAAGGTAGCTTGTATATCTGCTAGTCGAAGATTGTGGAACTATGCATGGTTATGAAGAATCTCTAGGTTGAAATGCTACATCTCTCACTACAAGTGTTGGGTGTTGTATGGGCATAAGATTCAATATAGAACTTATTCGATTGTAGGGGATTGGGAGGTTGCATAACCTAGGTAGTGCATTGGTAGCATTGCCATGACATCCCACAAAGTAGCAATTAGGACATTAACATTTGATTATTAGGGCAAGGCCCTATCTTGGTACAATTAATATCAATAGTTGATTTAGAGTATTCAGAAAAGTAATCCGATTAAGTTAAAAATTTATAAAAAAACATGATAACCTTAATCGAGGAATTCCCATATGCTTAGAAGTAAAAAATATAGTAGAATATCAAGAATACAATTAAAATAGTAAAGATTTACTTTATATGAGCTCTTAAAGTCGTATTTAAGGAAATTATATCTAAATTTAGGGCTTTCAGGAAAATATATCCATTGATCCCAAAATTTGCGACTAAGTTAGAAATGTTAATTGAAGTTACTTAGTGAAGATAGATTTAAAAAATAATGACTAAAAATCCCAATTTTAGCCTTAAACGTATGATTATTCAATATAGTGTAAAAATAATTAAAATCCCTAAAATTGAGTTTGATATGCGATGAAGACTTAGAGATAAGATAATTAGGCAATAAAATGAAATAATATAGTATAATATATTATATGAGTATACACATATTTTTATGAGTATACTTAGTATGTATAATAATTAAACTCATAAATTAACTTGAAATTACATAATTATATATAATATGTGATGAATTTATAAAAATAAATAAGAAATATATCTTATAAATAAAAGATATGTTAGAAATATAATTATGTAAGTACAAATACACATTACACATGATATATATATGTATAGGACATATACATGTGTATAACAAATAAGCAAAAATATTAACATAATACATATATTATTAATAAATTCACTAAAAGCCCACTAAAACTTATCTAAATGATTACCAAACAATTTGGAATTTGTTGCAGAATTACCGTGGCAATCAATTACATTAGGATTTGATGAGCCAAAAAGTAATTGAACAAGAAAACGACACCTCCTACTTGGAAAATGAGGAAGAAAATAAGGGAAAAAATCTAGAAAAATATGAAGAAAAATCCCAAATATCCTACATTATATATATAACACTCCAGACATCAATTTACACCTTTAGGATCTAGGAACACTCAAAGAAAAATTTAGAAAAAAAAAAATGGTAGGAAAATAGAAAAATTAGAACAAAAACAGAGCAAGGACCGAGCTAGGTTAATTCTTAGGCCAAACTTAAATCCATTGTTGCACTAGTTCACCACCGAGTAGAGCCACTCGTGCCTTGGTTGTTCAACAACTACCCAACACCTTACTGTCGTCAGAGCTTCGATGAATAGGTAGGTCAAACTTTTACCTATTTTTGCCTAATTTTCTAGGATTAATCTATAAGATTATGGAAAATTTTATATTTAGGTTATTTTAGATATGCTTTCAGGTGATATTTTTATTTTTGCTAAATTTAGAATATTTTATGTACTTACATAAGAAATTCGTTATTCATTCGAATTTTTATTTTCAAAATAAATATACTAAATGATGTAGTTTCTAGCTTGAAATTTTTGTATAGAATACATATGATATATAGTTAATTGTTATATAGCAGATTTTTTATTCGTGTATTTTTAATATTTATTGTATTTTTGACCCTAAAAATAGCTAGAATTAAGGTGAAAATGTAAAATAATTAGGTTTTTATAAAATTAATCAATGATAATGATATATATCAACTTTTGGTGATTTATAATGATGTTAGGATAAATTGAAAATAATTTTGTGTAAAATGGATAATATTTAGTTAATTAAATGCAATTTAGGGGTACAATTGTAATTTTAAGCATTTAGGCGATGAATCTGATAACATGAAACCATATACTAATTGAGTTCCCCACATTTTTAGGAGTCTATAGAAATTTTTGGGGAATTATTCAGTGAACCAAGCTATTTATTATGAATTACATAGTAAAATAGCTTAAATTATGAATCGGGGCTTGTTTTTAGTAATAATATGTTAAAATGTGATAAATATTGAAATAAAAACTATAGAGATACATGTTGATTAGATTTAGTAAAAATGAATTTTTTAATATATTATTGATAATTTTACGACTAAAGTACGATATACATATATATATATATATTAGGATTAGATAAGATTTATATTATTGAGTTATATTGGAAAAATATATAAAATATAGTTTAATTACATAAAATAAATATAATACGATGATATTTATTATAGACATGTATAAGTATATTTGAAATTCAAACTACCTTTTAGAAGTCATCTCTTGAAATAGGAATTGTAATACGTATGGTTAAGTTTGTACAAATCTAATAACACTATTTTTACTAAAATTAGACAATCGTAGGTAATATAACCTATATCTTTATATTATTACAAGAATTTATGAACTACGATAACTTTACTGTAATTGAAACATGATTTAACTAATTAAAATACTTTTCAATACAATCGAAATGATATAATATACGTAATAGTATAACTGCATATATTATCGATACTTAATAACTTAACTTAACTTATATAATAAAAACTATATTTCATTATATAAGGAAAATAATAATATACTTTAGATATATATATATATATATTTAGGAAATATGAATAGATAGAACCATAATGTTTTCGTAACTCTTACGAAAACTAAATCTAAACTTCATATATATAAGATCTCTTGATTAATAAGGTATTGACAATACGAGTCTTCCATAGTGAGTGTCAGAATAGGTAAGTTAGATAAATGCTTCATAGGATTTTGATGTGTTATTTTAGAATAACTAGATACTTTGGTATGTATTTGCTTGTGAATATAGTTAGTTGTTTACGTGTGTGCAATGCTTATGTTTAGGATTCAATTTGCTGTGATGGGAGTTGAGCTCCATGTTATGATTGTTTTAATATTATGCTTGAATTATTTAAGCTTGGTTGATTACCCAAAAAATAAACTAACTCAAACTCAGCTTAATACCTAACTTGATGCGCATTGCAAACCATTATAGGTAACAGCTAAGATTCTTAGACCAAACACAGACTCTCTTCGATGGGGATAACTGAAATGGTCTTTTCCTTACTCTTAGCCAAATTAAGTAATAGGAGAGGAGATCACGGCAACCGTGATTTGAAGGTGGTTATGAAAGAAGGGTGTTTTTCGTTGTACAAGCCCTAGTTTAGTTTCGATTCATGAGTGTACGATATTAAGCTCCTCAATCCGAATTAGAGCGGGTGCAATTTCTTTGATCTCACGATGAATAGGATAATGTTGTACGATGACATTTGCTTATGCAATGTTGCATTTAACCAACTTGATCAAAAACTCTGTTTGTTTTATGTTAAATATATACTTTTATCTTCGCCCTACCTATTAAGCTAGTTGTTACTTATTCCCCTATAGTTTGTTTTGCTGGTTCCGAATAGATTCCAAGTATCTACCCAATACTAGAGTATTAGCAAATTGGGAAAGGGAGTAAGGTGTAATAAGAAATGGTTGGTTAATGTCCTTGGTATTGATTTTCTTAACTTTTAAGAAAAACTACATAGGACTCTTCAAGGGGCTTAGGAGTTTTTAGTATTCTAGTCTGTATATATATGAAATGACAAGTACCTATAAGATTTACTACCACTCTTTGTAAATTCAAACTACAAGTTATTTTTAACAAATTATTTCGAAGGATTATTTAATAGGTTTGTAGCAAACAGGTATTGAATTTGATGCTTCAAAGAGGTAGAGTCAAGTATACTTGGTGTGAACTAGGTCTAAGATAGCAGTTATAAGGAAAATTTCTATCTTAAGATGGTTCATACGGTGGGACTGTTACGATTTTACCTTTTTGGACGATGATAATTGTTGCATGGCTATAGTAAGATTTAGGAATTGCACCTTATTGCACAACAATGATAGCTATAATGCTAGACATATATTTAGTAAACATCATCTTTAATTGATCCAACTTCTTTATGGTTTCTTGAACCGTGCACATCACCTACACAATATCTGACATAGTGTCTTGTGCATTGTTGGTTTTAGCTTAATTGGCATCTTCTAATGGTGCCATAGTTTATTTGGTGACTTGACGATTCACTTGTCGATCTTGGTTAGTGCTATCAATAGGGTTGATTATCCTCTTAGTAGTCACCACTGTTAAATTATGTTAACTCTCTTTATCCTTAGTAGAGCCACAAAAAAGGTCGATGGATGGATGCAAGTACAGTAGTCATGTATATGTTACATGAGTCTTATGCTATATGTAACTTGAGAGGAGTGACATGGCGAAGATGTATAGAGATGACTTAGAAAGAAGAGGTGGTAAGGAGGAATAGGCAATCTTAAGGAGTTTTGAAGGTACACGTGATAAGTGGATAAAGCATCAACCCTACTATTCTTGATGAGAGGTAATGTGTTCTTTGTTGTAAATGTTTTAAGATAGTAGTTTAACAGAATGAAAGTGTTACTCTAAATGTTTGAATTATGTTAAATAAGGAGAGCTGTAGTATTTATGGAGTCAGGTTACTAGTAACATTTGATTGGGTTGCATGGATTATTATTGGCTGAGATGAGTCCTCTTATTGATGGATCTTCTTATGAACTCGTTTCAATTTCAAGCTTGTGGAGAACCTCTCTAGGGGTATGGACTTCCCTAAGAAAGGTTAAGAGCAGATAGATTAGTCAAGTGGTCCTTTCTTTAAAGCTCATCATGCAAAATTTCTCTAATTTATCCTAAATTCATGGACTTGACTCATTGTCCCATATCATTTAACCCAAATAGTCAAACTTATGTTGTTAATGAGTTGAAAGCCTAGAAAACCATTTTTAGCCCTCTATACCCTTTCTTTTAATAGAATGACCTTACTAGAAGAAGTGTAAGCTTAATAATTAGCTTCCTCAATTTGCTTATTATGCTCTTATTAAACTATTGAATGGGTTGGCCAAAAAAATCTTATAAAGTTTGAAATTGATTTCACAATGTTTAACAAGGAAGTAGAATGAGTTCAACATATAAAAACCATCACCAAATCACTCTGCTAGCATTGCTAATCCCTTATATTATGGAAGCATATTTATGTCTTGCATTGTGTAATCTTCTCGTTGAATGTTGATTATGTTATTCAATTCATTCTTATTGTATTAAGATTACCATCTCAACTTGAAAGGAAGAGTAGATGTAAGTAATTGCACCTGTTTGTCAAATAATTAATGAAAAAAGCAGCTACATCCCTATGTACGCCATCCTATATACATTTTTCTTTTCCATGACATAGTCTTTTGACTGTAGGAGGATTTTTTTCACGGTTAATGCTGGACTTCTCTTCTTAGACATTATGATTCACAATTTGATAGGCGGCATATTGTAGGCCTAAAACTACTAAAATAGAATGGCATCGGCTCTTGGGTCATTGCATAAGCTTTTTATAAAGTTCATCGATTATTCTCTTTCATTTATCTTTTTTTCCCTTTCCTCTTTGGGCCTTTATTCATTTATTGCTCATCAATTATCTTATCGCTCCGACCTAAGCTCAAGCTATTGTTATCTATTAATAGAGGTAACCATTGGTAAATTAAGGGTAATCTATTCAGCCCAATTCAATTGGATCTGATTTGATTATAAAACTGGTTTTGATCAACTTTATCAACACTCATCAATAGTAATATTAGTTTAACTCTAATGACTTGTCCAATCCAACTTAATTCTTATTAGTCCCAACTGGGTTTTCAAGTCATAATACACTATCGTATTTTGTTTTTTTATATAAAACACACTAATTTAACAAAGAAATAAATATAGATGTAGGAAAAATAAAATAGTAAAATGTGAAAAAATTTCCACTTAAATCTAAAAAATGTGGATGTTATTATTTTATAAATAAATATGTACTACATTTAAATATATTTATTGACTTGATTTTACCCTCTCAATTATTGACCCCTTCTCATTTTCAACTCAACCTCCCCATTTAGGTCTAACAACATTGGTATTTAAATATGTGGAAATGAATAAAATCTTATTGGCTTAATACTATAAAATAAGAGATATTAAAATTATATAGTTAGAAATGAAGAGAATAATAAAACCTATAGATGAGGGAATCAGGTTACAAAGTTCACATGCATACAGCGTCTGTCTAATGCTAGACGTGAGCTTAGAGGAGTGACGTAGAATAGCACACAAAGAATGAATTAGAGAAAAAGAGATAAGTAGGAAGAGTAGGTAATCCTAAAGAGCTCAAACATATTAGTGATAGGTTGAGAAGTTATAAAACATCAACCCCACTATTATAGAAGAGAGGTGGCATGTTCTTCATTATAAGCTCTATTGATCTTCTATGATAGCATGACGTCATTTCTTTAACCAATTGAATTGTCTCAAATGAGGAGGGGATTTAGGTATTTATAGAGTTAGACCGTTGTAAAGTTTGTCAGATCATATTGTTGATCAATAGCCTAGATGAATCTTCTTATCGATAGATTCCAACATGGGCTCGTGTTGAGTCTAAGTTCATAGATAATATCTCTAATTACATGAGCTTTCTTGAAAAAGGTTATAAGTGGAGCAGACATACCGATTCAATGGTTTCTATTTCAAGCCCATCGTACTATACTTCCCAAAATTGTTCCAATATTATGGACTTGACTTTAGGTCCTTCCTCTTAGCCTAAAAAGTCAAGTTTAGGTTGTTATTGGACTTAAGGTCCAAAAACTAAATTTAGCCCTTTATAAAACCTTATTGGTTTAATGATATAGATATACAAATAGAAATAAAAATATATAGTTAGAGATATTATGGTGAATAAAGCATATTGGCTAATAATATAGATATAGAATAGATATTAAATATATAAGTAAAAATGTGGGATAGATAAAGTCTTCTTAGTTTAACAATGTATATAGATATAGATATAGGTATATATAAAGAGTAATACGTAGAGAGAGAGAGTTGTATGAGAAAGAAAAACGATAAATGAACTGTGAAAAATTATATTAAAACTATATAATTAGAGATATGGAGACAAATAAAACCTTATGTAATAGAAGTTTGAAAATGTAGTTCTTTTAAATATTATATAACTTTTAACTATTATATACATAGTTATTTATTAAAATAATATTAATCCACCGAGCTATAAGACATTTATATAGTTAATTAGATATTTTGTGATGCGATCGTTTCCCCTGAAAGTGATTAGTTGTTGGAAAACCTTTTCTAATAAATAAACTTGTTTTCCATGTTCTTGGTTTATTCCGCGACGACGCATTTTAACTCCTAGCTTTTCACAATATACATTCAGTAATATTTTTAGTTATTATATCATATATAATTATATAATATATCATCAATAGTTTTTTCATATAAATAAAAACTTCAACTTATACTAATGTGACAAATTAGATATTACTGTTTGTTATGTTATGCCAATGAACATACTTGCAATGACATATAGTTCTTAAAGAACTCCATTTCAAATATCTAAGTATCGCATCGATATCATAAGAAACTTTTTGTTAAGGAATTCTGTACTTTATACTTTTAAGATTTTTGATAAAAGTTCTTAATAATTTTAATTTTTAAATTGATAGTACTTTACGAAAGAGAAACTAAAAAAAAAAAAAAAAAGGAAAGAAGATAGCTTTTGTGGCTAAAGAACACATTTTTTTTTTCAAGTACCTTACTTTAATGGGTAAGGATAGGAATAAGCATGATTCAATTCAATATGGTTTATTCATTTAAATTAAAACGAACCTAATATTATGATTTGGTTATCATTTCAATTCGAACATAACTTTATAATTCATTTCATAAACTTTTCGAACCTAAAAAACGATTAGGTTTGCAATTCAAACAAAAAATCTCAAATGCTTAGGAAAAAAGAAAGAGGATGAATAAAAAATGAAAATTTGAGATTTAGTGTTTGTGCTTTAATATTAAATATAAGTATGCAATTAAGAGTTTTGAAATTAAAAACCAAAGTAGCCACATTTGATATGTGGGTTTTAAATGAGGCACATGTGCATAAAATGATCTAAAAAAGACTTTCGTATTATTAAGTTAGTAAAAATATAAGTTGTATGACCTAAGAAAAACATAATTATTTTTATTTTTTATCTTTTAATGATTCCATTCGTAACTTTTTAACATTTAAAAAGGGTTCAATTCAATTTGTAATTTATTTTAATCTAAAGCATAGGTCAAACCTAATTCAAAATTCCATTCAACCCGATATGGTTCGATGCACAGTATGATCTCTCTCTCTCTCTGTTTTGTTTTTTCAATCCTAGATAAGAATATCTCCTTTCGGTTCCTTAGTTTTGAAAAAGATATCAAACACCTTTCATTTTAGTTTTTGGTTTCCTTCTACACTTGCATATATTAGAGAATTCAAAGTTCAAATCCCTCTTCGAAAATCCCTTTACTTTAATATATAGATATGCATGAATAAACTTAGTATAGATATAGATGAGCACAAAACATCCTTAGAATGTCTAACTTCACTGGATTACTACAACATCGTTGCTCTGCGGGTTATGGTTACAAGTACACACCAAAAGTTGCCGCTTGGAATCGGATATCCAATAATGTCAAAATAAAACAAATTTAATTATCTACTTCAACAAAAACAATTCATTGATATTAATACGTTATATAAAATAGTAAATGTCATAATTTAATAAATAATACCATTAAATATCATGGCTTCCATCCGTTTTTACGTCATTAAAAAAAAATCGCTTTGTACTCTCCACGTAGATGAATTCTTTTTCCGACACTCACGTGTCCGTTTCCCCAAAGATTATTCCCTCACGTCTCTTATACTAATGGTCATTGCTCGATATTGAGGATATAGCATCGCTCTAGACCAAGTTATTAATTAGCAAGTATGAGAAAGTTCAGCTGATATTATCTAGAAGAGTGAAAAATATGCAAACAGCAAAGAATGCGGCGGAAGCCACCAAGGAGAAGGCAGCCGACCTTGCCGCTTCGGCCAAGTCCGGCATGGCAAAAACCAAAGGCACCACTGAGGAGAAGGTTGATAAAAACGACTACTTTTTTTTTCAGATCATGTTCTCATAGGTTTTCAGCATTTATCTCTGATGTTTATTCTGATTAATGCGGATGTGCTGCAGGCTGAGAGGATGACCATACGCGACCCTTTGCAGAAGGAAATAGCGACAGAGAAAAAGGATGATAAGAAAAAAATAGGCTGAGCTCAACAAACAGCAGGCCTATCAGCAGAACGCCGCCGCAGGGCAGGCTGCCGAAGTCACCGGACGCACCGGTCACATGACTATTGGAACTGAACCTGGGACCGGTCGCACCACGGTTAGCTATTTTCCGGGACCTGATTAAATAATGGAGCACGGGGTTGGGGTTTCCTATGTTAATTAGTTAAGATATGGCACACGTTTTCTATAATAGATCTTGTCGTCTTTCAGTTGGTTGTGTTTTATATTGTCGACTGATCATCAGGACCCTCGCTATGTAAATAAATATACGCATCAGAGACAGTAGTTCATAAATCAGAATGTGTTGATGGAAATTAGTCGTATGAAGATTTACCTTCATCTTCGAAGAGAATTCAATTTCATTATAATAATATCCTAGTAAATAAACTAGGACTCAAGCTGGAAAAACAATAATGTGGATAGCGAAAACAAACTAAAAGATGAAAAAATTAGGAACTAATTAAAAAAAAAGAAATCGTTCTAGCTCTCTTGCTTTGTAAGTTAGATATTCGGCTGGTCTATTAAATTAATTAACCATCCAGTCCAAAGTTTTCGTAAAATAATTATAAGAAAAAAAAAAAAACAACGATTCTAGACTGGCCAAAAGAAAAAGCCGATTCTAGATGTTCCTTTTGGCTTGATTTACTTGTCCGCCAAAATAATAATTGATGAATATCCTTTAATCTTGAGAAATTTGGCAAAGGAAAATAACTCACAAGATTCGTCCAAGTACATAATTTAACAGTCATGCAAGATA
This sequence comes from Lumnitzera racemosa, assembly GCA_024138005.1. Classification (NCBI taxonomy): domain Eukaryota; kingdom Viridiplantae; phylum Streptophyta; class Magnoliopsida; order Myrtales; family Combretaceae; genus Lumnitzera; species Lumnitzera racemosa. Next base: position 75,683,589 of record JAMXBC010000004.1, on the reverse strand, counting down.
CGAATTTATGTGACGGGGAATTTGTGTCTTTAATGCACATTCAACGCCTAGCAGTACCAGTATGTGTTTAAATATCACCGGTAGTTGTCTACGATTCATCAAAATGGGTAGTGGGGGCTTCATCAATACGTAAAGCTTCACACATTAGTTTCCATGTGAAGGAGATATTCTCTTACTTCGAAACAGCTTGAATTGAAAGAGAACCGAGATTTCCTCTCATAATGCAGGTGTTGCTGCTTCAAAACCAACCATCAGAGGAAAGCTGCCAAAGAATTTTTGTCATTTGAATCTGCACTGAACTGAACGTAATTGATGAAATCCTGTTCGCTATATCTGAATTTACAGAATCTTGAAGGTTCTCCAACTTCCCATTCTTGTTTATCCAATAATCCATAACTTTCTCTCTTCTTGATACATCCGTTGGCAACAATCTCCATCAAACTACGAATCTAGATTCACCAATACCAAGGAATAATGCGTGTTCCTCAGCGATTTCCCTAGCTTTAAGAAATTTTTTCCATCTCGATTTAACCATGTTGGGATGGCTATTCCTTACATATTTAGCTCCAAAATAATCTGAAAATGAGAAGTTTCCTGCTCTGAAAATCCACCATAACTTCGTTTCTTGAACAGAGTTGACGTCCTTGGGCTTACGAATGGCTGAACCTCTTTCATTAACAGGTCTAAAAATTTTCTTCCAACTTAACAGATGAAATGGTTTAGATATTTTATTATTCCTTTGGAGGGCTTTGCGATTGCAAAACAAATATAGGTATCCAGAAAAGAATACACTTAGTTAATGTATGCCGACTTCCTTCTCATAGCCAACGAGTTGTTCAATTTTCCACTCTCTGCACAACATCTTGAAAAATTTTTGGACCACCTAAATAAGCAGTAGGGTTTTAATATACTTTTCTTACTGCAAAAATAGAGAGTAGACACATGTAATTGATTAGTGATAGTAGGGATATAATTGTCTTTCGAAAACTTTTAAAACCCATAATTCCATATTTCTCTGTACTCTTTCTTTATTACCTCTTTCCTTATTACCTATTGTTGGTTTCCATATCTCCTCACCACAATAATACCTTTTTTTTCCTGTACCTGGAACAAAAAACTTCCAAAATCCTTCTTAAGCTTGAAATGCCCTAATAAAGATTTATAATATTAAACAAGGAATTCAATAAAAGATTGATCTTTGCATGTATATCAAGTAAGTTTTCTTTATCTGTCATTTTTCTTTACAAGTTTGCATTTTCTTTTAGGGTTTTCTTAGAATTTTGGAGGAAGAGTCATTAGTTATATTGGTAGTGGTGGCGGTGGAGACTTGTTGCTCAGTTGGTGGGAGGTGTCGTGATAATGCATGTATATTTTCGTTATCACATGAGTGCATAAGTTATTGTGAATTATGTGTGTAAGTGAATTGATACTGCTATGTGCGTGTGTTTTAATATATATGTCTATGTATGTATGCACCATATGTGTGTGTGTTCGTGTAATAAGTGCGTGCATAAGCAAAAATAGATGATAGTGTATGTGTTTGCTTTGTGTTAGAGAGTTGTGTGTGTGTATATGTAGTGTACGAGAGAGAAGCATGATCAGTGTGTATGTATACCATGGAAGTGTGTATTTGTGTCTCTTAATGGGAGTGCATGTGTTAGAGTTAGATGTGTGGGTGCTTGAGTGTATGTGAGAGGGGTGAGTGTGTGATTTTGTCTTAGGGTGTGTTCGTTCAATGAAACAGTGAAAAGTAGGACACTAGATGTGTTGACTTTTGGTTTTATATATGTGTATGCATGAAACAAATTGTGTAAATGTGTATCGAATAAGCGTGTGTGTATATGTGATCACTTTGTTTTCAGTGAGTGTGTGTTTAATAATATATACATGTGTACACACACACACACACACATATATATATACAAAATATATGTGCAATCCATGCATATTATATATATATATATATATGAATATATATATACATGCATGTTCATCTTACGTACAATTTGGTTGAAAGTATACATTATGTATGTGTTAATATACATATCTATAATGGATGCATGGTATAAAGAGTATAAGTATAAATTACAAGATACAAGAAGTAAGGTGAAGGATGAGAAGGTTATGTAGAGTGCAGTTTGCAAGCCTATAAGTTGAGGTAAGGGTTGAGTCAAAGGGGAAAAGTATTGAGTTGAAGTAAGAATAATTGAATTGAACTTTGAATCTAGTATTTATATTTGTGATCAAATGTTAAGAGTTGCTTGGTCTCGGATCTCATTGAAATAAGAGCACCAAGTATAAGATACATGTTTGCTTTATTGTACATGCTAGGATAGTTAATATAACTGGACTTAAAATAAACTCAAACCTTTAAATAAGTGTGCTACTTGTGCTTGACTTCAACATCTCACTAGTAGGGTTTAGTGGTGTTGGTGAGGCACTTAATAATCTTTATGCGACACTATCTTGAGTGGAGTTCCGCACTAAAAGGATGTAGATAGATTTAGGATGGTTTTAGCACTCGGGTGTTAAGGAGGACTAAACACCAATATTTATATATTTGCTTATATAGGAGTCACGAGTTATCCTAAGTCTTGGGATATCAAGACTGTGATGTTTGATGGACTTGTTGATAAAGATAACAACTTGTACATATTGCATATTTAACGGTTCTTATTTATGCATGTGTATTATTATTGTTTGATCATGCGCATGTACTTGTAGTATTTTGAATTGGGCATAACTCATCCTTTAAGGATTTTATTTTGGTTAGTTGTAGGTGTAGATTACGAGGATGGTACTGAATATTACTATGATGACATTGATTACGATTATTATTGTTTTAATGAGAATAATAACTTTTAATACTTTGATGGTGGATAAGATACGCATAAACCCTAGGCTTGGTTTATGTGGTGCTAGGACTTTATTTAAGATTATGATAATGGTATATTTGGCTTATGTTGGTACTTGTTAACACTTGAGAGTTATGTATATTGAGTTAACTGAGACTCACATAGTTTATTTTATATTATTGGTTGGAGCTATGAGACTCTTAGGAAAGAAATATTAATAATTGATATTATGTTGAGTTATGAGCTCTTTATATTAATTGTACAGGTTATATTGAGAATTTATTGTACTTGATAGATTAAGTCATTTATTACACTACTTATATATTTGTATTTAATTGTAGAATGTAAATAGATTATAGGTTACTAAACACCTTAATATGTTAGCCTTTATGAATTACATATGGCTAATTGTAGTTTTGTAGGTTCTGAGATATTATATTTACAGGTTAAATCAATTGTTTAACAAAATAAAAAATTATACTACTACTTTCTTTTTATTTTTTTTTCTCTATTATTAAAAAAAAAAACTTATTAATTTTCCATTCATTTTCTTTGTTCCGAATTCTTTCTTTCCTTTGCTATTCCTTTACTCTTCTCAAACATAGTGTGAAAAAGTACTCCCCCCAGTGCAAGAAGCTGCCGTTTGAATATGGATATTTGATGGCAAAGGAAAAACGAACTTGGATATCCATAGACAGCCCATTACCTTATCCATAACACTTGGCATCAATATGTCTCAGCATCACCCAAAACTCTCCACGTACATGATTTTATTCGACCCACGTGTCTATTTCCCATAGAATCGATTACACTATTTTAATCTTTGCTCCATAGTTTGAAGACATATCACCTTGACACAAAGTTTTAGAAAGTATAAGCGAAATTAGAAGAGTGAAAAAATGCAGTCTCCAAGGAATGCAGCGGAAGCCACCAAGGAGAAGGCGGCCGACCTCGCCGCTTCTGCTAGGGCCGGCATGGAGAAGACCAAAGCCACCATGGAAGAGAAGGTGGTTGCGCTAAAACAGCTTCTCTTTTTCTATATATATATCATATCTTTTATAAGATTACTGGTTGTATTGTAGTAATAATGTTTGTGTATGCGTGAGTTGTTGCAGGCTGAGAGGATGACAACACGCGACCCTTTGCAGAAGGAGATGGCAACTGCGAAAAAATACGACAGGCAAGAGCAGGCAGAGCTCGAGAAGCAGCGGGCTTATGAGCGTAATGCCGCCGCCAGGCAAGCTGCAGAAGCCACCGGGCACACCACTCACGTGACTACCGGTCCTGGCACTGCACCTGGATATGAAGCCGGATACACTGCCCACGTGACTGGCGGCACTGCACCAGGATACGGAGCCGGATACACTGGTCACGTGACACCTGGATACGGAGCTGGACAATATACAGCCGCTGGCACAACACCCGGATACGCTGGTCACGTGACAAGCGGCACTGGCGCCACAACAGGATATGGAGCGGGACAGACTGGCCATAGGACCGCTGGTGCAGATGAGGGTGCGGAACCAAATTACCCTATCGGAACTGAACCTGCGCAGCAGCGGCAACCCCCGGGACCTGATTACAACGCTACAGGGAGGACCTGTTAATGTATGACCAGGGTGGTGGTGTGTGAGAGTTAGAGTATGTGGTCTTTAAGTTGGTTGTGTTTTTATATTACCGACTGGTTTGAGGAGGCTCGCTATGTACATATCCAATAAAGTCGTCCTATCATGTATTCCTTTTTCCCGCAAAAGTTCAAAGAATCACAATATAATATGAAGATTTTTCTTCTATCTTCGAAAAAATGTCCTTCGTTCTACATTCTTGAGCAACAAATTGACATTATTGTCTTGTCGTGGCTACAATAATCACATTATTTTTCATTACATTTATATTATTATAATCAATATACTGTGGTGGATATACAATCAATCCACCAGTTTATAATTAAATATATTATTGAGTTAAATTGCAATTTAGGTTAGAGCCATTAAAATTCATTGATCATAGCCCCATCCCAACCGGGGGGAAAAAAACGTTTCTTCATCCAAAATATTTTCATTTTTATTGCTCTCTACCAACTCAGAAGAAGTTAAAAATCGTTGTGACTTACCCTTTTGACAGTGATCATGGATGGGAAAGGTGATGTGGAAGTAGAGACTAAAAGAAGCTAGATGGAGGGTTTACTGCCAATATAGTAGGTATTCCCTCTAAAATTATAACGGGATTTGCAAATTTTAACTCTAATATAATATATTTAGAGTAGTTTATGTATTTGACAAATTATTATTTGCAATTTATCACTTAAACAAACGATATAGTTTGATCCATTTTATAAAGTTTATTTCAGTTGAATTTGTTTTTGTAGAGTCTTTTTGTTCATTTTCCTTTGGTGTTTCTTTGCGTTTAGGAAAAAAATAAGAACAAAAAAGATGAAAATATAGGAGTATATATGCTCCTGTTCTAAATTAGATAGCAATCTACTCTTCACTTTATTGAATTTTATGAAAATATTAATTAAATATCTTTTTGTAGGATATCAAATATATTTTTAGTTTCTTTTTTCTTAAAAGCAATCAAACATAAGGATAGCTATATCCACTTCTTCATTATTGAGATTAGCCTTTCACACCTGATGTATAGAGGTACTGGCTGCAAATCCATTCTAAACTTCTTATGCATCTTTGGTAAGAGGGGCTTCACATTCCTTATAAGGATTGGAGGTTTGAAACTTACCATGAGTGAGGAGCACGAGTTGGTAGAATGGAACTCAATTTCTTTGGAATGAAATACCTTACTTGTCGTGCAGAGCTCGACCTCACGTAACGAGGATTTTCTATTTATATGAACTTTCACTTTTCAATACTAGTATAATAATATATTAAATAGTTACATTGTAAATAACTCATATAATTCGTGAATAATTTTTAGGACCTATTTGATTTATCTTTTTTTTTTTTTTTTATCTTATTGGTGTCTTCTAATATCTATCAAAATAAGATGGAAATTAAGTATATATATATATCTTTCTTCTAAAATTAAATACTTAATAGATCCTATAAAGTTAAATTTATCTATCCTTTAATTTATTCATTTTTATAAAATAACAATTAATAAAAAATGTTTTTAAAGAATCTTTTCCAGTTAAAAAAATGTGTAATTAAGTTGGCCAAAAAATTAAAAATATTTTCTATTAAAAATACTTGAATTTTTACTTTCTAATTCACATACTTTAATTACTACTTCATTATAATTATGAAATAATGAAATAAAAATAAAAATAGACAAAACGTAGATAAGATGGCTTTTCAAACGTCGAGATTTAAATAAATACGTATAAATACGTATAAGATATAGACAAAAACAAAAAACTATCTATATAGGATCTTAATCTAATCAACACTTCCTTCTATTCTTAATCTTGGTCAGACAAATCAGTAATTTTCTTGGTCCAACAAACTTGTTTTCCTAGACTCCCATTATGGTGGACTGTGAATGTTTTTGTAGGAAATAATGCAAGCGAATCAGGATTTAATTGGTACAGCGATTGATGAACTAAAGCAGTCAGCATATATGCATTTTTTGGTGTTATGCTAATCCTAATTACTCAAATAGACTTAAGTTTTGGGAACGACTACTCGAAACAAGTTGTTATGATGGTTGGTCTCGGGTGATTTAAATGAGATAAGTGTAGGAAGATGGGAGTAGAGGTCGAGATAAGCCTCATCGACAAATTACAAACTTTTTGGTCATGATATCTGACTACAAATTTATGGATGTGGGCCATCGAGGTCAGACTTTCACGCAGTCAAATAAAAGATTAATAGGAATGTTAAAGTGGTAGAAGACCTATATTTACAATTGGCTCTGTTACAAATGGATGCCAAGGAATTGCATAAACAAATTGGATTTGCTTAGTAACAAAGAATTGTTCTACTACTAAAGAGTATGACTAAATTGGACTTAGTATGGTGATAAAAACACTTAGTTTTTTTTTTCCTCACCAATACTGAATAGGAATGGACAAAAAAAAAAAATGTAGGAAATAAAGAATAAGCATGGTGAATGGCAAGAGGTTGAAGAGACTATTAGTAAAGCTTTTTTAGACTATTTTAGTGAATTGTACACAACAAATATGCTAGATGAACAGCTAATTTGATTGATCATGTTGATCCAATAGTATCGGAGGATCAAAGTGAGTTGTTGGTTCAACCAATTGAAGAGGAGGATGGTAAAGAAGCAATAATCAAGCTTAGAAGAATAAAAGCATTAGGACAAGATGACTTCAATGGGTAATTTTTGCTAGTCACATTATAATTTAGTAGGTCCACACATTTTGGAAGTCGTCAAAAATTTCATGCAGTTAGTTATATTTCCATCCACTTTTAATGGAAATGATATTGTACTCATCTAAAAACAAGTCAACAAGTCTATTTAATTTTATTAATTTTACAAACAAGATTATCTCTAAAGCTTGATCAAATAGGTTCTCACCACTCCTAGATTTTATGAATATCTTGCTTCAATGATGTTTAAAATGGTATATTTAGTATCAATTGATATATTTCCTTCACTTAGCTACTAAATTTGAATCAAATTTTGGAATGTGTACATTGTTTTGGAGTGGTTAGATTGGTTGTTGAAGTGAGAAGTTATAAGAAGTTGGAAGTTGGTAACTTGGATATTAAGGTTGGATTGAGATAAGTTGATGAATTATGATGTATTGTATGATGAGTTGAGAAATAAAAGGAACTAAGGAAGGTTTGTTCAAGTGTTATTTGTTGTTTAAAAATTGATTTCATAACTATAAATTGGAAGAAAGTTAGTAAATTAACTAAATTTAGGACTTTAGTTGAGAGCACTTGAAAACTCAAAGGATTCTGAGGATGAATTTTGCATTAAATTGATACTTAGAAAGTAGGTTAGAAGCAAAAATGATGAATAAAAGGTCAAAACAAGGGAAGTAGATCAAATAAGGAGTTTAACTTGGAGAATATCTTAGAGGATAAAATTAGTGTAACAAATAACCCTTATATAGCTTAAAGAGAACTTAGAGGATTTTTGGATCAAAGAAAACTACTACAAAACTACTCAAAACCAAACTAAGAAGATTTTAAACTAAAAAAAACCACTATAAATCTACTTAGATGATAGCTAAGAGGATTCGGCTGGTTAGGGTAATTTGTAAAAATCATTAATTGATCAAGAAATCATGATTTTTAAGTGGAAATAACTTATGAAATTTATGACTAAACTAGAAAAAAATATACAAAAACTAATGATTAATGAATTAATACTTAAAGACTAATCTATTGTATACTTTTAGGGACAATTGAAAAATAAGGAGGCTACAGTCAAGAATAGCTGCTAAAAAGTGCAAGTAAGTTAGGATTTATGCTTAATGGAATATTGAAGTATCATGTCAGGATACATGGAGGAATAAGAATACTTGTTTGTGATTGTAATTAGATTGTATGTGTGTGTGCTATGTGATACCGAGTAGTGATTAGGAGTTGAACTTTGAGTGCTGCATTTTGTTTAATATATGATGTTTTGTGTGTATAAACTTGGTTGCTCACTAATAATTCGGACTAATATTGAAATGATTAAAGACCTAACTTTATATTCATGATAACTCAATAGGAGTAACGATTAGGTTGTTATACTAAATACCAATACTTTGATGAAGATGGTAGAAATAATCTTTTTTTTACTCTTAGTCAAACTAAGTGATAGGAGAAAGGGTCATAGTAAGGTTAAGAAGCATAGTTTGAATGATGTTTAGGAGGAGAAATATCTCTATTGCATAAGCTTGGATCTAATCTAATAGTTTTACATCAAAACTTCTCAAAATCCAGGTTAGAGTAGATGGAATTACTCTAACTTCACAATGAACTGGTTAAACATTGTCAGATGTTATATCATTTGTATGTTGCATTTATAATTAATTAATTAATTAATGATTGAACAATTATTTTTGTAATATATTCTTATGATTCTAGCCCTTTTTATTGAGCTAGTTGCGCTTACATCCCAATAGTTTGTTTTGTAACTACAGAATAATACCTGAAGATGGCTCATTACAGTTGTCTACAGGTTAGTTTCGATAGGTTAGGGAGTGAAGTGATGAAGTTTAATGAATGGATTGCAGGTCATGTCACTTTTTTTTTGTTTTTTTTTTTTTTTTTGTGAGAGGATTATAAGGTTTTCTTAAGAGACCTTATAGTCTTCATTGGCTTATTGTTATGCCTATATATGTAATGTGACTCGCCTGTGGAGATGTAAAGTTTCTTTTGAAAACTTTGGAACTTTTGATGTATATAAGGTTATGTATAAGAATTGATTTATCTATAATTATAAGAAAATGTATGTTGTTAAGTGTTATTCTATAGGTTTTATAAAATACAGGTACTCATTTGATTGTTTCAAAGCTGGCTGATTCGTTGTTCACCTTGTGTAGATTATACTTATGTTAGTAGCTAAGGAGGATAGTTTCTAGCCTAAGTTGGTTTATATGGCGGGACTGCTATGACTCCTTGAGTTTGGGGTGTGATAATTATCACAATTAACATATTAGTAATATAACTATTTGTTATATATGACCATTAACAATTTTTCAACACTTATAAATATGAAAAGATGTAACCTATAAAAATAAAAAAAATTGTAAATTGTTGAAAGGAAATAAAAAAAAAACTAATTTCCAAAATTATATATTATAATAAATATTAGTTTTCTTGGTTTTTTGACGGTACATTACGTTACTGTAACGTTATAATAAATCTTATTCTCTTTTAGTATATTATCCCATAAATGATAAAGTAGAATTTATTGACAGCTTTGTTTTAACCAGATTTTATTAAATTATAACCATCAACAATAAAAATAAAATTGTTGATGGTTTTCATTTTACCTTTCATGTGCATAATTTACTGGAATATGATATAATTTACAGCGGCATTACGGTACATGACGTTATTATATAATTTCCCTAGTTTTCTAATATGCATATTTATATTTATGGACTACCATTAAAAATATTAGATATCTAATGATAATTTCCTAAATAGATACCATTTTTTAAAAGGTTGAATTGAAAAGGTATAATAACACAAAGAAAAATTTTTAAATTTACGAAGGATTGCTATTAAAAAAGGTAAACATTTATGAAGGAGTACCATTTAAAAATTAGACATCTAATAGCACTTTCTCAATGGGCATTACTTTCAAAAGGGTTAAATAAAAAAGGTACAATAATGAAATAAAGGAGTATCATTAAAAAAAAAATTAAACATCTAATGACAATTTCTCAACGATATTATTATTGAAAAGGTTAAATAAAATGATTTTTCTATGGTCCTATCTATATATTTTATGAGATCACTCTAGTATTCCATCTCATCTTTGATATAATATCCATTAGATTTGGATCAGTGAACTAATTGTATTTCCAATCATTTAGATCCAATCAACATTAAATTAAAGGTATGATAAAGGTACTAACTTGTCTTGTTAAAATAGTGGACGGAATTGTAGAAACTCTTTAAATAAAAAAGTTATGGTACTACAAAAGTTTCCCAAGCGAACAATACACTTATGTTGCAAGTGTGGAAATTTTATATTAAAATAGCCAATAAAGGTGATAGGAATAAAGTAAACTAAAAAAATATAAAACAATTATAAAATTAAAAATTAAAATTTACCACTACTTTTTATAACTTACAAATTCAAGTGAAAACATAAAAACTTTTGTGGTTGCTATTTTGAGTGTTTAAATTTAAATAATGAATTATTTAATCAAATCATATAAGTATATATTTTATTTTAAGTCGACTATGTTACAACATTAGGGAGGTGGCATCTGAACCTGGTTTATCATGATGAGAGACTAGTATCGATGCCATAGGCTACAATGACGTTAGCAAATCATATAAGTAATATTTATTAATAACAAAATTATTTGATAATTTTATGTATACGCTAGTTGCTAACAATAAATGTTTTTATATGACCACATCTTCTATTTTGGTCTCCACACCTTTCAATCATAATTATATTCATAAATTTAAGCAAATAAACCATGTGTTATGATAATCCAATTTAAAGATATTCAATGATAAACTAGAAACTTCTTTAATAGGAAACTTAATTTATTCTCTCTTTTTCCTTATCATATAATGGTAAATTAGTAGTTTTTCAAAAAGCAAAATAAGAAACTTCTCTAATAGGAAACTTAATCTATTCTCTCCTTTTCTTTCTCATGTAATATTATTCTTTAACATATACTCTAAAGCCAATTTTTGGTGAAACCATTAATAACATTGTACATCTTGTTATGTTATGAAATTAGGAATAGTCATATGATATAGTTTTTGCTAACCATAAAAAGGAATATTTGGTATTGCTTAAACTAAAGGGTCGTAAAAGGTGCATTGTAACATTCTATAGATATAATATGTGTTCTAAGCACTTGTGTCAATGTCTTGAAATTTCATGCCCTAAAAAAAGAGGTCAAAGATAGCAGGTAGTTTTAGATTAGTAACTATAAAAGTATATTCAAGAATTTTTTGGTAAATTATAAGTTAAATAAAAACGAAAACATTAAAAGACACCAAAAGTTAGTTATAAGAGCCCCTTGAGCTTAAAAAATGTAGATAATAGATGTTATGCTATAAACAAGTAAATATAATATATTTCATATTTAGTTACAAATGTCACTAATGATATGTTTTTTTGTAACGTTTAGTAAACTAGCTACATTTGCAAAATTGGCAAACATCGCCCTTATAGTTAAACTTGATATTAGAAGTGATTTACAAGGAATTGGAATTAAGCAGTCAACTTAAGTACTCACTCATCTTCTCTTTATTGATGGCTCTATGTTTTTCATCAGGGATCAAAAAGATAATATTCCAATCTTCCCTTTATCTAAGATGAGTATGGCATATTTATCAAAATCATGATTTTGCTATTACTTTGAATATATAAAATCGTACAATACGGGTAAAATTGTAAGTATAAATAATTGTATATCAAAATTGATAATTCTGTAAAAAATCTATATCTAAATAATTTTATGTCCATTTTAACTAAAAAAAATTGTAAAATCGTAAACTTGTAAAATTATATATTTATTTCATAATTCTAACAAATATGCAAGTATTAGTTCATAACTCATAAATTAGTGCTCCTAGTATAGGTGCAAGCACATAAAATATCTAACTTTAAGGGTTTCAATAATTTTAAGTTCATTAAATTCTCTACTCTACACATGCATAGGCAACATCTAATAATTGAGTACCTAGTGTCCTCTTAATGCTTCTAAGTAATTGGTCAAGAACTTTATTTCTAAAATCAACTAAGTATCAATCATTAAATTCTTAATCAATGTTAAATAATTCCATTCCTAGGATTACTAATCATTCCTTTATCCTAAGATGTTGGTCCAACACAAATCACATCATTAAAACCTAACTGGAACTCAATTTTGATTGTCTTTCCTTTAAAATGGTCAAGTTAGGTTTGTAAGGGAAAATTTGGATTGACCAACTCTAAAGTTGCTTAGCCAAAAAGGAATTTGGTCAACCTAATTGAATTTTAGTTGATGGGAATTCTTCAGATTAAATTGACTAAAAGAACCCTTTGTCTTCTTAATTTAAAGTTCTCGAAACTTTAGCTCTTCCAATCCATACATTTGATCAAATAAATGCTAATAGAACTACAAATTACAACACAAAGAGCAATTCTGCAATCTTTAATTATGAACAACCACAAACCTAATCACTAACTCCCAATGCTTTATAATTGATCCTAATTAATTATAATTCAATTTGTTAACTATTACAACTAAAGTATAAAAGATCTATAAGAAAAGGGTTTGACTTTGCCAAATTGCAAAACTATGTTCCCAATAGAAATTACCTTCAACGATTACGATCATTAATTGGAAAAATGTTGTAAATATTACTTGAATTATGGTTAAAAATTCAATTTACTACTTAAACTTTCAACTTACTAAATTTAGTATCCAATTGAAATCTTTCATGTTATCATTACTATTTGCTACACATACATACGACACATATCTCACTTTAATTTGTGACTAAACTAAGTAGGCAATAACAATGATGGAAGAAGTTTTAGTTAAGTACCAAATCTGATTAGTTAATAAATTGAATTTTTGACTATAGTGCAAGTAGTTTGAATATTAATTAAATTCCTCTTCAAATCACAAAACCTTCAATTGAAATACATGTACCCATATTGGTTTGATTTCTTCTTCAATGCATAAAGCTTCAAATGCTTAGGATTTTCTAATTTAAGAAGAAAACCAAAATGGGAAGATGAGATTACCTTGCAACTAAAAATGTATGCAATAACCTTGAGAGAGAGAGAGAGAACTTTTGAAAGTTTATGATTTTGAGTGAGGGAACCAATGATGTAAGAGGGTCATAGCTAGTTTGGTTTTGCAATTCCAATAAATAAAAGGATCGAGATTAATTAGCTAAATAATAGATAAAGGGGAGAAATTATCATTATAATGCCCATGTCTTTAAAATATTTTTTGGAGCATTTCATCAATCTAGATATATGCTTTAGCATTGGAACGCTATAATAGGTCTAAGTACCAAATGTAGCTAAATTGGTGGTTCTAAACCTACCTGTAGACTTAGTAGGTCTACAACTCCAGGTAGGTTAGTGACCTAAAATTGTAGACCTATCATGTTTATAGCAGATCACCAAGACAAAATTCGAAAACCAAAAAATAATAATAATATAATTAAATTAATTTTAGTAAAAATTTAAACTATTTCTATGTAAATTAAGATAACTTTTTCCTCATTCACGACATTTAATATTGCTATTGATAACTTAAGAACTTAATGTATTATTATTAACAACACAGGAACTAAATATGCTTTTTGTATTTTAATTTTTTTAATCATACTTTTTGCTAATAATATAGTGTAAGTTGGTTATACTTTTGTATAAATGAAAATACAAATCCTTTCCAGCTTCATCAAAAGATGGGCTACAAGTATAGTGTTTTAGGCTAAAAGTTTTCAAACTTAAAAAAATAAGATATAAATAAACTAGTTTGGGTCGTTTCATAGTTTCAAGACCCATAAACCAACCCATAGTAAATTATTAGGTCGAAGGACTAGACATTGAATCAACTTTGGAAGGGGTCGAATCAAATTAAGTCACTTCTAAAACAGTTTAGTTCAAACCCTTAATGAGTTGAATTGCTTTTGATAGTTAAGGATCTTGAACCAAATCACTTCATATGCAGTTTGGTTTGTCGGTTCAAAGTGCTTTTCAAAACATCTTGTGATATATAATAATATCAATAGCTATTGGAGTTCTCAACTAGGTTTTGATGTTTGAATTGAGGAACCTTATGTAAGATTTAAAGCTAATAACATTTTATCACGGTAATATTGGTAATAATGAAGGAACGTAGATCTACTTAAGAGATGAGAGATGGTAATGAAGGAAAAAGGGGTGGACTATAGAGGCTAAGTGTGAGATGAGAGATATAAAAGAGAAAGAGTAAACAGGGTCATGAAATGTTAATAGGATTTAAAATTTAAAGAAAAATGTCACTTATTTTTTATTTTTCAATAAAAAGTTATTCGGTTCGAATTGAAGCTGTTTTGGTTTTGGTTCTGATGTAGCATATAGTGTGATAAATACAACTATGTAGACAATAACCTTTTGTATTGATAAAAAGATTCATAATACAACTATTTCATAGGTAGTTATGGTCTCATAACCCTAAAATAAATAAGGAAATTGAATAAAAAGTCTAAATTCCATAAAATTTGGAAATAAAATAAAATAATACAAGCATTCCTAAACTAATAAGGAAGTCTTTATCAACTTGGTATCTTGCCAACACTCGCAATTTTGACTCTTACAATATCATCAAATAACTAATAGCTTATACAAGGCGGTAATAGACTCTAGTGAATTTTTATTATTATATTATGAGTTCTATAACTTTCTATATATAAAAAGTTATGACCTTTTAAAGTTAACTGATTTATAACTAAAAAATCAGAATTGTGCTCTTAGTTCACTGGCTTTTATTCAATTATACTTCTGATCATTCTTGGACTCATTTCTAGACAAATCTGAGTAGATTTCTTCCTTTCTTGTTTTTAAAGATCTAAATGGTCCATTAGTAATCCTAGCTCTTGCCTATTTTATATCATTCACTCTCTCTCTAAACACCTTGTTGATTTAAGCATTGAAATAGTCATATTGAAACATGTTTTGAAATTCACTTAAGCTTACTTTTACTCTCTTATAGGTATGTCGAACACTTGTTGAATGCTTATATAACCTTTGCTATATTCAAACACAACACCTTGAAAATAGTTGTTTAATTTTGATTTCACAAATTATGTCCTATTAGAATTTAGAAATTTTATTGCTTTTGCTTGATATCATTTGTTTTAAGGAACTAGCAGAACGAGCACTTTCCTTTTATATTTTTTCTCCGTACATTTTTCATCCTATTCATTCATATATATAAATAATTTAAATCATTAATCATATATGTTGTTCCAAATTTATTATGTTGTTTGAATTAATTTTTAGACGCACCGTATATGTGTCGAACTGCCAATTACTATTTTCTCGCGCACAGCATGATTGTAAACTTGGTCCCCGGATTGGATCATGGACTACATACCATCCTTCCTTAACACTCGGCACCAAACGTGTCTGCACATGCATAAAACATTGCTACCTCCTCTCCACGTAGATAGTTCTCTTCGTTCTACGTGTTAGTTCCCCATAAGACCTCTTTACTTGAGATGAAATATATATAGCTCTGCTCGATGTCTAGAGGAAAGAGCATCTCAATACGAACTACAAAGTGGGAAAAAGGTTTAGCGATCCAGCAGAAATTAGGAGAGCGAAAGATGCAGTCAGCAAAGGAAAAAGCAGCCGACATGGCCGCCTCCGCCAAGGCTGGCATGGAGAAGACCAAAGCCAACATGCAGGAGAAGGTTTTACTTCGCGATTTTTAATTTATATATAGTTATCATTTGTTCATGCGATATTTTTCGAATTTTTTCACGATTTTGTTCGTATTTCTTATGAGACTGATGCAGTAATTTATTTCATCTTTGATTTTATGTCTATTCTATTAGAGCTAAATTATTAAAATAATTGTATTTTTAATGGTTTAGATTTATTGAATATAAATTAAAGAATTTGATGCACATCAAATTATTGTTATTATTATTTTTTTTTCCCAAAGAAGCAGAAATATCAATGAAATATGTCTGATCTCGAAGAATTGTTGCTCGGGATCTTGATTATTCCTGGAGACATGTCTTATTTTGTCTTATATATATTTTTTTAATGCTAATTTAAACATTATATTAGTTTGATGCTATTAAGTTGACTCTCTTACATTTCCATTAAACTCTAGAACGGCATATCGGAGGGTAGAAATAGAACTGACAAAAAGTAAGGAATAAAATGAAGAAGCATACTAACTATCATTTATTTAGTCACTTTGAGGTTTTATGGGTAAATTTGAAATAAGTCGAAGGTTCATTGATTTATGAGGAACTGCGATTCCTTATTTCACAGTAATTAACAATTATGTAAAATAACTATTTTGTTGATTAGGTGTAGGATAGATCTGCTCTAAGAATAATCACTGTACTCCGCTTTTAGGAAATCAATCAAATGTGTTATAACCCTTTCTTGGAGTCATCTATCATATGTCTATGTCTACAATGACCTTTATGATATATGACTCAAACCTAACGAGAAAGCTTGAAACCTAACAAGAAAGATTCGCTAAAGTGTTAAATGATCTGAGTGGTGAACATTTTCGAGGCAGGTTGAGTTCGAAAGCTGCAGGCTTTCTATTTATAGAAAATCAATTCTACGGTTGCTGCAAATTTTTATTTGTGTTCTTTTTCGGTGCGTTAGTCAGTCGGTTCTTTGTAAGGGTTTGAAATGAAAATTTTTTGTATTTTAGAAATATTTTACTGGGAAAGAAAAAAAAAAAAGGAAAAAGGACGATGGAGAAAACAAATAATGGTCAGATTAAACATTATTTTATTTGGTATTTTAACATTCATTAATATATATTTTTTCCCCTTTTAAGGAATATATATTTTGTCCATCTGTTGTAGTTTGGGAGAATTATTATACTAGTAGTTAACTTTCCTCAACGTTTCTCGTACATGCTAAAATCTGTGTCCTTTTTCTTTTATTTTTATTTATTTTTAAACTAACATTAGATGACCCTACTAATCTTTGGGACTAAACTAATTGAATGCTTTCAGGCTGAGAGGATGACCACGAGGGACCCAGCCCAGAAGGAGATGGCAACCGCAAAGAAGCATGAAAGGAAAGAGCAGGCGGAGCTCGACAAACAGACGGCCCATGATCACAATGCCGCCGCCAGGCATGCTGCAGAAACCACCGGACACACCACTACCGGCCATGGGACTGGGACTGGGACTACAGGGGTTGGATATGGCACTACAGATGCAGGTGTGGCTGGAACCGAGGCCACGAGGAGTGGTGCTACTACTCACGGAACACGAGTCCCACATACTTAAAAAGTTGTCATGTGTTGTGTTTTCTATACTGATGTTGTTAGTTCAGGACTTCACTTGGGGTGGTTTTAGTTGGTTATGTTTCGTATTATTTGGGTAAAGCTGGTTTTCTATTTGTAAATACGTGAATCGTATCGCAAAATAAAAAACGTTCACATGATGTTCTGTTACCAAGCAATGCGAGAAGTATTTACTTTATGATTTGGGGTTGCAATTGGTCCTTATCTTCTTTTCTCTTACCATTTTGCTATAAAGTCGCATATCTAATAAATTTCTACAAGATTCAATTTATTTATGAAATTTTTTTCCTATTTATAAAATATATTTTTTAAACTTTATTCGCCTCGGAAAGTAAGTGGATTTCGGAAAGTAAAGTGGATTTCAATTTTTGTTTTCGACGTAGTTCTGCGAGGGTGAGAACACGGACGAGGATGACTTGCAACAAGCAAAAGCAATAAACTTTAAGGGAACTGCATCATTCATAAGCATACATGTCGAAAGAAGGTAGCAAAAGATTCAAGCAGAAGCAATAAACTGTAAGGGAACTGCATCATGTTCAACTTATCCTATGGACATGGGTCTTGTAAGGCATGCTTTCAAGTGGATTTGGGTTTACATTTAATTTCAGTTGTGAAGTTAAGGTTAAAGTTGCTAAGATAGGAGTACGAGATACGGGAAACAATAAAAATTACGTTGGCTACTCTCATTCAACTTTTAAAAGTTATATCTCTTTTGAAACCTACACGTGGTTATATCTCTTTTGAAACCCTACACGTATTGCTGACGTGACAAGAAGTTTGATGTATTAGTGTCATATTAATATTATTAATAAACTATATTTAAATATTATAACTATATGTCAATTAACTTCATCATCAGTGTCATATTAATATTATTAATAAACTATATTTAAATATTATAACTATATGTCAATTAACTTCAAGTACTACGAATGGTCCTATAACTTATTAAAGGTATAAAGGTATAGATAGATATTGATCTTCCGGTTTGAATCTCTCTTTTTTTTTTTCTTTTTTTATTCTAATTATTAGAAAAAAATAAAAAATAACTTCTTAAGTACTAATAAGTTAGCAGCAATGAAGGTTGCATTTGTATTATGTATTAATAGTTAAAGTATTATGTATTAATAGTTGAATTTCACATAAATAGTTAAAGTATTATGTATTAATAGTTGAATTTCACTCACTCAGCTGCTGATGATATCAGCAGCTGAGTAACTCAATTCTCTAACATTGACTAACACAGATCAGTATTCAATTTAAATTTAAGAAGCTGCTGATATCATGAGTAACTCAATTCCCGGCTAACATTGACTAACACAGATCAGCATTCAATTTAAATAAAAGTGGTGTGACGGCTAATATTGACTAACACAGATCAGCATTCAATTTAAATTTAAGAAAAGTGGTGTGAATAGTTATCATCTGATATAGTTATATTATATAACTATCCACGATTCCTATTAAATTTAAGAAAAGTGGTGTGAATAGTTATCATCTGATATAGTTATATTATATAACTATCCACGATTCCTATACTTTAAGAATACATCTAATTGAGAGGTTTTCGTATGTCCAAATAATCATGCAATTAACTGCTATTTCAGACACTCAACATTTATATATAAATATGAGGAAAAAACACTGTAAGAGATATCTAACAACCTTGACTACTTATTCAGTTTTTTTTTTTCATAATTATTCACTGATTTAGACATTGGAGTGGCCGCACCGGACTGAACCCAGTACCAAAAGTTTTCTCTTTCTTTACAGGACAAAAGTTCTAATCCGAAACCACTTATCAACATTATGGGTGTTAAAAAGAGTAAATGATCAAGTAAAATAATTTGCTATTACGAATTAAATAAATTAATCACATATAAAAATGTTTATAAAATAGAGAATATGTATTAATAAATGGTTGATAGTACTCGATACCATTATCATGAAAAGTTAGAAAAGAAAAATATTCTTTTAAATAAATACATAATCTATTCATAAATACTATTGATATGCTACTTTCACCTGGCTCAAGGATAATCTAAGCAAGGGCTTACTTAAGCTTGACCCACAACCTAGCTACTAGACACATGCATGACCAGATGCTCCATTAAGCACTAGAGCATCGGTAGAATAGCTTGAGAGCCCTTTCCTTAAGTATATGTTTGTTGAGCACTAGACTAGTGCTTCGGGCATGCTCGATTTGCATGACCGTTCTCTATACCCGAGTATGCACTTAAGGGTATTCCTTCCTTACATACACCTCAAAGCTTGTGAGTTGAACAAAACCTACTCTCTTTCGTAGGGCTTTTTATCCTTTGTGCCCCTATGCTTCCTCTCTTCATTAATTGCGACCTAACATTTGTGGTACTGCTTATACACCCAATATCCCCTAAGGATGTTAGAGCCTTAAGTTACACACATGGTTGCCAACATGTTCATGGCTGACCCACACTAGAAACGGATTAGCACCTTAGCACATATCCTTGCAAGCAGCCAACACAGACAAACCCCAAACCGATATGTGTCCCTAACAAGTAAGTTCCTTATGCTATAAGATACCATGTCTAAAGTACACACGATTTAGCTCTCCATATTGTTCCTCCTAGAACCTTTTGTGTAAGTACCCTCTCCCTTAAGTGAAAGATGCTTGGACTCCCCTAATTTACCTTATGTCTTCCTTCTTTGTTGACTTGAGCATTGGAGGGCCTTTCTAGACCAACTCATTAGGGGCTTTTTGCATGTACTCAAGAGCAAGGAGTTCACCTCTCATGAAGGCCCATCCATGCCTCTCTTTAAAGGATTGAAGCCTAATCACCCTATTTTACTTAGTCAACTCCCTTACAATTAATATTTTGGTACCTACCATTATAGGCCATTTTGCTATAGATGACCAAGAGTAAGAACAATAACCTTCAACCTTCATAGCAAGTTGATGGTGAAAAGTCATCTCCACTACAATGCTTACCAACACCCTCTGTTCCAGGCACTTAAGCCTACAAAATGTAACAGCTGAAAATACTTATCCAATAAGTACTTGAAGATAATTGAAGGACCCAAGATTCCAATGTTATTGTACAAAGAGATGTGGCTATCCTAAAAAATGCATCTTAGAAACAACCTCTCCATAAAGCAATTGTTAGCTCTTTTGCACTACTGAGTAGATGAGATGACATGAGCATCGACCACCCAGTGCATAACTAAGTCAAGGTAATTGATAGGAACGTGAAGACTTGCACAAATGGCTGAACCGTTAATCACCTCTAAACAAAACTTCCGACTTTTACAAATTAAATTCCTATATTCTATTCTTAACACAGTTCAACAAGTAAAGGTACCTATCGCTTATAGTACGGATGACTATAGGGTCGTCTTTACTGGGAAAAGGATTCAAGCACTAGTACTTATTATTCTTCCTATTATTTAGCAATCCAATTTATCAAGTGATTAATTATTGAAATTCTAAATTGTTAACTAAACTATACTAATCTACAAACTAATGCTACTAACACAGTGGTTACAAAAAAAATTACTAACAACACATTTAACATATAGACTTGCTTCATCACTTAGCATAATAGTACTAAAATATTTTTGTTTTATCCTAATACTTGTTATCTGCAGAAAATTACAGTATGTAAGCATTTTTCTTAGAACTACTTACTTTAATCCTAATTGTGTCTATTGGAATCTCTTCCTAATTAACAGCCAACTCAGATTGCATTAATGTCATAGTAATGTATCGATTCCTTTAAGGATGAAACAACTTTCCTCGTAATATCTTTATTATTAGGAGTAAATTGTTCCAATAAACTAGATTTATTTAATAGAAATGTTTCTCGACATATTTTATTAAAATCTAGCCTAAGTCAATGTTGTGCACTACACCATACTTAGATTCATTAAGTACAATTCATCGAAATTAAAATTTATTAAGAAACTACTATTCCATATACTTGATTATACTAAGTGATGTAGCAAGTTCTATGTATTACTCACACATAATAAAAGAATAAAATGTATAAACACAATACAGAAATAATAATAAAATTTACATGAGATAGGTAAGAAATACAGCCGCGTTTGAATTTCACTGTATAAATCTTTACAACGTATAACATTGAATCCAATTGTCCCTCTTGATTCGTTCCGGGAAATGTATGATATAATACTTAAACAAACTCTACTGTAAATGAAAACATAATGGTATAAATATTGATAATTTAGGTGTTCATTTGTGAATTGATGCTTTGAATTATGGTTGTGATATTTTTATATTCTCCTCATCAAAAGACTTGAATCGACCTTTTTAAGGCATCACCTGACGTTTTCCATGTACTGGTTCATGTGAAAAGGTTGAAAAGAATAGTTGTGCTCCTTTCATTACGCTTGTGACTTAAGGCATGATAGTCTCAAAAACATAATTCTCTTTATTAATCACGACCATAATGAATGCTGTGAACTTTTCATCACTTTATTAAATTGCATTATGCTCGTGACTCTAATTGTGATCATCTTCCTGCAATACAATCACGGCCGTGATTGGTAGGGGGATTGCTAGTACTTCCTCAATTACAACCGTGATTGATGATGTGATCAGGGCTAGATATTTCATTACTTCATTATCACACCTATAATTGATACTTCTTGATACTACTTCACTGATTCCTTCTCCTCACGGTCGTGATTAACTAAAAAGTCATTGTTCTTGTGTATATTCAATTTCCTTGCTTGTGATTTACATGAAATCAATATTTTATACAATTAAGTACTAAAACTTAAGATTTAAATCATAATTATGATCAATTCTATGCTTATACATACCTTAAATGTGTAAAGTAATTTACACTTATCAACTGTAATCTCGCCAAAATGCATATGTAAGTTGAACACTCTCCTATAAGCAGACCCACCGAAGACCTATCCCCAAAAATGCTCTAAGAAATGAGCATCTAGGAGCTACAAGAACACATATGATGTGCATCTAACATGTACAACTAAAAGAAGGTCAAATCATCAACGTATACATCATGCTCAATAGTAGTAAGGAGCCCATAGGTGCTACTTCCTTAAGGAAACACTACCCCAAGGTGCGAAGCTCCCTCACCTGAACACTTGTGATTGAACAGGAGACCTAGATGATCACTTGGACCATTTTTGCACTATGATGAGCCTCCATAACTTTACAGACACCATCATGTGTAAAGATTTTCCCAGCACACTGGCGAAGGTAGCCTACTATGGTTTAACACCTTACTTGAGGGCTCAGTTACTTCCTTTGATTACCTTGCAATCAAGTTCCAATAGCATTTTCTCAACTACAAGGTCCCACAAAAGGACTCCTTGACGCTTTACAATGTCTGATAATGCCCCAGCAATTCTGTGTGATCATACCTAGAGTGTTTTAATCGTATGAAGCTCTAGGTCTCTAAACTTGATAGTGGAACGGCTCTATTAGCCTTAATTACAAGGATAAACTTGGCGGGAAGCTTTTTGATGCAATTTCTCTCGATAAATTGGACTTGTTAGATGAGTTCATGTGAGTAGTTGAGAAATATCTTACCTAAGAAGACACCATCAATGTAAGGTTAGAGGTGGACAACAATGCCTATGGGTTGGCAAAAGATTGCCTGAGGCTGAGAGATCCTAAGCTACCTTCCTCAAAAGACATGTGAGAAAGTAAAAGGAAAGGTTTGTGAACTACTCTTATACATCCTTGAACCGCCTACTTTGTGATGTCATGTACTCGGTCAGGAGCTAACCCCCCTAACTACCCCTAGTTAGAGAGACACCTAAGGTGACCAACTTTAGTAAGTATTATGACAACTACCAAGTGTACGGCCACAATACCAACAAGTGTTGTCACTTAAAAAATGTGGCTGAAGGCCTTACATACAAAGGTTGTGTTGACTACCTTATTATGAATAAACGAAATCAATTACAATGACTTACCTAATGTCATTGAGTCGAGTAGCAACAACAGCCTTAGCAACCACAACAAACCAACTAAGAAACGGTGCTGCTAATGATCAAAATCATCGTAGCAATCGAAAACATATGAACACTATCTTCAGAGGCCCTGACCTAGTAGGAGATATTGCCTCCACATCCACCGAGCATGAGGTATTCAGGACTAAAGAGCCAAACGTAGATACTGCCATTAACTTCATCCTGGAGGATGAACACATCATAGACTGCTTACATAGCGATGCATTAGTAGTTAATACCGAGATCGAATACTTCAATGTCCCATAAACCTTTATTGACAGTGGTAGTTTAGTTGATGTTCTCTTCTACAGTGCTTATGAACAGATGAAGGACTGGCTTAATGAGCCCCTATAACCTTACAAATGTAGCCTTATGAACTTTAGAGGTAGTAAACTATTGCTGGCTAAGGTGCTCATCACCTTTCCAATATGACCGGGCGAAGGCATACATGTTACTACATAGTCAATTGACTTTGTTGCAGTCAACCACTGGCAACCATGCAACACTATTTTAAGAAGACCAAGTATAACAAAATTCGACATGCTTATCAGTCAAAGATGCTTGAAATCTAAGTTCGCAACACCTATAAGAATCGACGAAGTGCGAAGAGACTAGAAACTGTCTATGTCTCTTTATCTTAAAACCTAGACATGAGAAAATGTCATGAACATCAAATCCACCATAGACAAAAAAACTAACCCTCCAAGGAGAGTAAATAGAAAAAACCGAGAAAATCGAGCTTAGAGGGATCCCAAAGATAACTGCCTGAATCAATATAGCTGTACATAAGGACAAAAAGATTGAGCTAATTGACTTCCTTCAATAGAATATAGACATCTTCATATCTACACTTGAAGACATGCCTGGTATAATCAACATCCCCTATAATAACTCATCACCTCAATGTTAACCTTAGCATACAGTTGGTAAAATAAAAGAAACAACACTTCACTCCAAGTGCTTGGCTACAATTGAATAACAGGTACAGAACTTGCTCTAGGTAAGATTCATTAGGTAAGAGAAGTACCCAACATAGCTTGCAAACATAGTCCTTGTAAAGAAGGATAACTAGAAATGGCGAATATGTATCAATTGTATCGACCTCAACAAAACCTACTCTAAGGATTGTTTCCCTCTTCCTTGCATAGACCAACTCATCGACTCAACAGTAGGATATGCCTTCCTTAGCTTCATTGACCTTTACTCGGGTTACAGCCTAATTCGTATGGTATCCGGAGATGAGGTCTAAACCTCATTTGTTATAGAGTTTAGCACCTATTGCTATAGAGTCATACCTTTTGGCTTAAAGAATGGTGGTGCACTATATTAGAGACTTATCACCACCATATTTAAGCTACAAATTGATAAGAATGTCGAGGTATATATTGACAATATGATAGTAAAAAGTAGGAAATGGAAGGGCCATATCGAGGATTAAGAGAAATATTCAACACCCTTTGCAATTATCATATGAAACTCAAACCCTAGAAGTGTGTCTTTGTGATCGCATTAAGAAAATTCCTTGACTTCATGGTTATGAAATGAGGAATTGAAGCTAACCTAGACAAAATCTAAGTAGTGCATTATATGAAAGCCTTTAGAATAGTGAAAAAAGTTTAGCGCCTCACAAGAAGAGTCGTTGCCCTAAACTACTTCGTCTCTAGAAGCGTGGATAAGTTCTCGGAATTCTTTAAGCTCTTGAAGAACCTCACCTAATTTAGATGGACACTTGGTGCCAACGAGCATTTGACCGCCTAAAGAACTTCTTGGTGAGCCAACCTATTCTATCGAAACAAATTCTAGGCGAAGAACTATACTTATACCTCGCTATCAAAGATAGAGCATTATCTTCTGTACTCATTTGCACTAATGGGCCAAAGCACAAGCCTGTGTATTATGCAAGCCGCATCTTCTAAAGGCCAAAAGTAAGGTATATCAAAATTGAGAAGTTCGCTCTTGCAGTGGTTATCACTGCAAACAAACACATACCTTACTTCCAAGCCTACTTGCTCATAATGCTCACCAACTAGTTGCTTCGAACCATCCTGTAAAAGCCAAATACCTCAAGTAGGATGATTAAGTATGCCCTCGAGCTTAGCACGCATGGCATCCAGTTTTTGCTGCAATAAGCTATTAAGGCCTACCAGTGTGGACTCACCATGTTGATGGCTCCTCTACTTTGGGGGGGTGGGGAAGGGGATGGTATTGTAAGGCTTGTATGAAATGAAAGTACTCTATGCCTTAAAATTTGGGTTCTTGTCGAGAAATAATGAAGTTGAATATAAGGTACTCATTGCTAGACTGAAAATAGCCAAGGACATCGGGGCAAAGAAGTTAGACATCAGCTCAGATACTACGCTAATGGTCCAGTAGGTAAAGGGAGACTATGAGACAAAGGGAGAAATGATGGTTAAGTACCTCCAAACAATCTAAGGGCTCCTTTCAGATTTCACCTTTCAGAAGATTAATCAAATCCTTTAAATAGAGAATTTGGAAGCAGATAGGCTTTTTAAGCTGGCTTCTACTATCGTCTCAGCACAACATGATGGTGATAAGTTACTCTTCACTCAATACCTCCTGGAGCGCAATACAAAGGAACAAGAATAAGAAGTCCTTGAGATGCAACCTACGAACTCCCAACCTTGTTGAATGGACCCTATAGTAAAGAACTAAAAGACGGTGGTACTAACGGAAGACTACATCGAAGCAAAGAGGTTAGCCTACACCTTTGCCAACTATATACTCATTCAAGACATGCTCTACTGCTAAGGCCAAAGTGTGGATGCCTCAGCCCTGAGGAATGCATCCATGCCCTAGAAGAGCTCCATGTCGGAGTATGTTGTGATCATGTTTAGTCTCAAGCCCTTTAAATTTCGAGCCCTTTAATTGGGTTATTATTGGCCAACCATGAAGAAGGATACCAATGCCATAGTATAGAAATTCCATAAGTGAAAAAAATGCCCCCATCTCTTACACTTTATGCTCTAACCTCTACTTATAAGGGACCTATGATCGTTCGCCCAATGGTGTTTAGACATGCTTGACCTCTTTCCAAAAGCAACTAGGGGCTGACAATTCATCTTGGTAGGAGTAAACTATTTTATGAAGTGGTTGAAAGTGCAAGCAACGACAACCATCACCATTTAGGCTATGGAAGGCTTTGTCCTCGGACATATTGTAAGCCCTATAACCATACATGTTGGATTTTGAGTAGGTAATTTGGGGTGAAAGCGAAAGTAGTCGATTGAGACGATAATTCACATGTAAGTCCTAGCAGTTATATAAGAATACCCCATCGGTTTAGATTGTAGAAATATAATAAAATAATAATACTATAATAAAAATAGTTGATTTTACTAAATTATAGGATATTGAATTTTATTCGTTGTAAACACATGAATTAGATAATGAAAATTAACTAAACTTTAAAGATAAATTAGTTGGGCACTAAAATTATAAAATGACATAAAATAATATATAAAAATAATACATATGCCTTCATTATAATTATTATATATAATTATATACTAAAAAATGCTTAAAATATTTGAAAATATGTATAGTTAAATAAAAACTAATAAAAAAATCATAAAATTTATAAAAATTTGTAAACAACCAAATTTATGGTAGATTTAGGCGTTGGAAACATCCTGGACAGTTGTTGGCAAGATCATTTAGCTAAAGGACACATAAAATGATGGAAAAGGAGAGTATAAGCATAATGGAGATAGAAAAACCCCATTTTCCATTAAGCAACTTTGGATTTATCACCAAATCCTCTCCAAAACCTCAATTGAACCTTGAGAAAGTTGGGAAAAATTTAGAAAGGGGAAGAACATAAAAAGGAAAAATATAAAGAAAATAGGCAAATTTGAACTTTATTTGGGAACACGGGTTTGAAGCACATATAGGAAGTGAACCACTACCATTACTTAATAGTGGTGGAAGTGCCTGGAAGGGTTGATAGGTTGGTGGTTGGAGGTTCAAGTTTTCCAGTGAGTTAAAATTTCACCTAATTTTCAATAAATTTGTAAAAATATTAATTTAACTCCAAAAGTTATGAAAAAATTTATTTTCCCATATTTTTATATGTACTTTCATAAAAAAAAACCATATTATAAAATTTTTAAGTGAATATAGGACCTCTTTAAGAAATTACTCAAAATCGATCAATTTTTGAAGTTATTTTAAATGACCCTATCGACATAGTTTCAAAACCAAAACTTTTTATAGAAAGTCTTCATATTTCATGTAAGAGTTGTGTGAAGAATTTCTAGAAAAAAATATTTTCTATAATTTTTTAGGGATTTTTGCACCTCTAAATTTGGTGAAAAATGTTATTTCTTAGAGATATTGTATATTTTGCCTTGAAGAGAACCTTTTATATGAGTCTTAGAAGTTTAATTATGTTGTATTATGCCGTGGGATATGATTTAGAGTTGAAGCACGTATAAGTTGCTGGGTTTTAGGGTTAATGCATTAATATATAGAAATGAGAATTTGAGGAATTTAATAATATGGTCTTCCTTAGTATAATAAACCTAATATGTGAACATGATTAAGCATGTCTATCATCTAAAATGTGATGTTGGAATAAGTTGTTCTAACCTGCAAGATGACTATGTTTAGAGAGTTTTTCAAATGATTGGTTTAGTAAAAGGATGATTTAATCTTAGGCTCAAAGACTTAATCAAAAGGTTAGCTGATGTGAGTAATTTAATTGATATGATAAATAGAAGGCAGATTAGAGAGTTTTTAGTTAGTAAAGTGGTTTTCAGATATTTCTTTAGAAAGTTTCAAGGCAAAAACTATATTAAGCGTTAATGTTCAAAATCTTATTCAGAGACTTCAATAACAATCTAAAACTTAACCAAAGACTTAATAAACTTATCTAAACTAAATCTAAACTATAGATGAAGCATTAAAAAGAATTCATATACTTTTTATTTAACAAAAACTAAAATATTTATGTTGATTGTTTAGGGTCTTGTTAAGGGATTGAGCATAAGAAGGAAGATTAACTTACGTTAACATCAGGTAAGTTAGGATCAATACTTCATCGCATGTGGGAGTATTATTTTAGGATACTTGGAGGATTAAGAGTACTTGTTTGTAATTATAACTAGTTTATATGTGTGTGTACTATGTGTGTGCTTGTGATATTGATTGGTCATTAGGAGATGATCTTTAAACGCTCTTTTAAATTGAACATATCATGTTTGGTGTATCTTAAACTTGGTTGCTTACCTTAAAAATTGGACTAATCTTAACTCAACTAAAATCTAACTTAATATTCATGACAACCTAATGGGGTTAATTAGGTTGTAAGACCATTAAGGATAACATTAATGGTCCTTTTCCTACCCTTAATCGAATTAAGTGATAGGAGAAGAGGTCGTAGTAAGGTTGAGAATCGTGGTTTGAATGTTGTCTAGGGAGTAGGTTGTTCTTCATTGCATAAGCTTGAACTTGGTCTAATAGTATCATCCCGAAACTCCTTAATCCAGGTTAGAGCGGACACAATTTTTCTATTTTCACAATGAATCGGTTAAACATTGTTCGATGAACTATCATTTACTTGCTGCATTTGCATCTAATTAATGATTTGGATAACTGTGTTGGTTCATGTACTCTTATGACTTTGTCTCATCTTACTGAGCTAGTTGTGCTTACATCCCAATAGACTGTTTTGTAGGTTTAGATAAGTAATTGGGGATGCTACGTTACAATCATCTATAGGTTAGTTTCAATAGGTTGAGGAGTGAAGGTGTGAAGACTAATGAATTGATCACATCTTATTTTGTTTTGTTTATCTTTTGTGAGAAAACTATAAGGTTTTTCTTAGGAAGCCCTATAGTTTTCATTGGTTCACTGGTTATCTATTATATATAACGAAGTCCTCTTGTGGAGTTATACAATACTATTGGAAACTTACTTACCTCTTATGTATATACAGATATGTAAAAGATCTGAATTATTTATAAATATGAAAATATATTCTGTAAAGTGTTATCTACAGGTAAATAGATATTATAGGTTCCCATCTGACTGCTTCAAAACTAGTTAAGTCATTCATCACCTTGTGTGGACTATACCTACATTAATAGTTAAGGTAGATAGCTTTTAACTTAGGTTGGTTTATACGGCAAAACTGTTACGAATCTTGGAGTTTGGGGTGTAACACATATAGTCTCTCATTTTGGAGTCCCTTATGTACTGGTTATAGATAATGATAGGCAGTTTCATAGTAATAAGTTTTAGGAGTTTTGTGACACATAACATAAGACTCCACTACACCTTAGTTGCTCACCAACAAACCATCAACTAGGTCAAGGTGGTCAATGAGATTATTCTGGACAACCTCAAGAAGAAGGTAGAGCATGTTGAGGGTAGGTAGACCGATGAACTCCTTGACATCCTCTTGGGATATCACACTACTCACATAATGTCTATAGGAGAGACACCATTTCACCTTACCTTCGAATCAGAAGCTCTGTTACCCATTAGCCTCGAGCTACCTACAAGTAGGGTCCAAAACTTTGATGTGAACATGAACTACATGACCCTCCAGGCAAGCCTTGATCAGATCAAGGAAGTATGCGGCATAATGTGAGCCTGGGTAGCGGCTTTTTAACAATGAGTGGCTAGACACTGCACTAAGAAGGTTAGGCATAAGGTCTTTTGATTCGAAGACCTAGTGTATTGAAAACTAAAGGCTATAGGCTCTAAAGAGGGATTGAATGATGGGAATTAGAAAATTGGAGCCTTAACCCGAGCTCGAGGTCGAGGCCTTAAAGGACTGATGAAGTAGATTCTCTTATTCTAGCTAACTCTAACTATAGTTGAACTAATACTCACTGCCAAGCAATTTCATCTACCGAATTGAGCTATTTCAGATCTATCAAACCATCATATTCTGACCTGACTCAGATTCCTTTAACTGCTCGGCCAGTCTTGATGTTAGCTTTGCTCTACTAGTGCCGACCATTAGCTTAGCAGTACTCGTGTCGAAAATCCCAGAACACATCCAAGCTGACATCTCCTAGGAAGGGCCCTTAGGTATGCTCAACACCTTTGTTCGGCAACCCCTAATCCGACTGTATAACTTTTCTATTTCCACTAAAAGCGTCTCGATGACCAAATACTACGTATCCAATCCTACATGAAAGGATTTGCTGCACCAATCATCAATTTCTTTGAATTCTCATTTATACCCCTTTATTATTCCTTATACATCTTTTCAATAATACCCTTTTTGTCCTTTCCATTTTTGGTAGGATGCCCTAACTTTTTTAGTATAAATACCCTTTATAATATGTAGTCATATCATAATTTGATATTGAATATACTTCTCCTTTTCGTGAGTATTGCTCTTTGCTTGCTTGCTTGCTTTACTCTTATCCTAACTCTTAAACAAAGTAAAGTGGCAAGTACTCTCACTGAGTTAGCTCATGCATCATATTGAGTTCACTTTATGAGTCCTTAGTAGTTCCCTAGTGTGTAATATCTTTAGAGTAGATTGAGGTTTGCTCGTTTATTTCTTTGTTCTCGTGTATTCCCATCCTTACTTTCAAGCTTTTTACAAGCTTAGACCTATCCTAATACAGTCACCCTTGTGTACTCTTGGCATGATGTATCA
Source organism: Lumnitzera racemosa (assembly GCA_024138005.1). Classification (NCBI taxonomy): domain Eukaryota; kingdom Viridiplantae; phylum Streptophyta; class Magnoliopsida; order Myrtales; family Combretaceae; genus Lumnitzera; species Lumnitzera racemosa. The sequence goes on along the minus strand of JAMXBC010000004.1, from coordinate 75,652,493 downwards.
TCTTGGTAGTATAGTCGAGGTTCGTAGTGAGGAAGTTGTTATTTAGCTATGATTATTACTAAGTAGTGTGTAGTATTAGTTGTAGTAGAGTGTGTTGTGGCCGAGCTAAAGTTAATTGTATATATTATAGTTAGAAGAAGGCATAGTAGTTTGCTGTTATGTGTGCCTTGTTATGCTATGTTTCGTGCATACGAAAACATAGTAAGTTTCAATTGGGTTTATTGTTCTTCAGGGTAGCTATTGCATTTGCAATTAGTTTAAACATTCGTATGGATAAGTATGTATGTAAGTTGTTTAGCTTTAAAGGTAGTGTTTGTTGTTTCTTGAATTTTGAGTTTGTCACTAGGCTTTATCAAGAGAATGATAGATTTAAGTGTTAATACTGGTATTGGGGATGATAATAGCGATGTTGTCTAAAGTGGATGATAACCCAAAACACCACTAGAAGTACAGAGGAATGAATTGATGAGATGGCTAACCTTATAGTCGATCTGACCAAAGTTGTTCATACATTGGCCTTTCAACTTGCTGAGGCCATGCAGAATACTTACTTAACTGCCTAACTTGTGAAAGGATAGATCCTAGCTTGATAATCTCGAGGTAGAGGAGTAGGAAGATGAGTGTAGAGGAGAATTGACTTGGGTGAAGTAGATGAGGAAGATGAAGAAGAAAGACATATTGAAGAGGAAGAATGAGCTCAAACACCTCGAATTGCTGACTATGTAAAGCTTCAGATTTCGAGCTTGAATGGATTTAGGTATGCAGATGATTATCTAGATTGGGAAGAGAATGTTGAATGTGTTTTTGATTGTTATCAATATGAGGACCGTGAGAAGGTGAAAGTTACTACTATGGAATTCTTAAGGTATGTTGCATTACAATGAAAGAACTTCCAAATCATGGGGAGTTAAGAAGGATATAGAGAAGTCAGCACTTAACCTGATATGAAAAGAATCATAAAAAATAGATTCATGCCAGATACTTACCTACAAGATACTTTTGCTAGACTTTAGGAGCTATGATAAGGAAGCTGAATTGTTGATGAGTATGTATAGGAATTCCAAATATTTATGATCCAATATAACGTTGATGAACCATCAACTCGAATAGTATCCAAATTTCATAGTGGGTTAAGAAGCGACATTCGAGATATCATGGAACTTCAATAGTAAACTACGTTAGATGAGGCTATAAGAATAGCCCAATGTATGGAAAGATAGAGGAGGAATAGTGATAGGAATCATGCTATTAGGCCTTTAACCTATTACTGAGCCTAAGGACTAGATTTGCTATGAAATAGGGGAGCCCTCAGCATGGATAGTCTCGAGATTCCTTATTGGTATGAGGAGTAATATTCGAGACATTGTGGAACTTTAATAATTTACCACAATGGATGAGGCAATACAAATAGCCCAGTAAATAGAAAGGTAGAGAAGGGGTCAAATGCCAACAAGAATGCTAACTAACCAACTTGTTCAATCAAGCTGACCTGGATAGGGAAGTTACCAAGCCTAGTCGAGTATAAAGTTAAGTAGGAAGGTAGATGTCCGAGCTGAGTAGAAGGGCTAATTTGACAGTGACGTACCAATTTGGACATATGAGAAAGGATAAGGATCTAGAAGGAAGACGAGCTAATCAAGTGTTTCAAGTGCTAAGGGTTTGGACATATAGCTGCTTAGTGTCTAAACTGAAGAACTATGGTTATCAAAGGAGATGCTCTAAAGCTTAAAGTAGATAGTACTAACGAGGAACCTAAGGAAGAGACTCTTGTCGAGAGAGAAATGTCTTAGGAAAATGAATTGATTGAAGAGGATGTGTTTGTTAAGGACTTGAATCAGTTGATCCTAGTTATTCGACTTGCAATGAGCTTAGAGCCCTCATACAAGGAAGAGTAGAGGTTGAACTTGTTCTACATCACCTGCAAGGGGAATGACCAACTGTATGCTCTCATTATAGATAGTGGTAGATGTACCAATGTGGCGTTAGCCGATCTGATTACGAAGTTGAAGTTGCCGACTATTGCGCATCCAAAGTCGTACAAATTGCATTAACTAAATGAGAAAGGAGCACTTCATGTAACTTAACAAGTACTACCGCTAATCACAATTGGGAATTACTTTGACGAGTTTTTTGTGACATGTCGCCCATGTGCGCTTCATATGTAATGCTTAGTCGACCATGGCTTTAGATAGAAGAGTTATCTATGATGGGTACAGGAATACCTACGTGTTTGAGAAGGATGGAAGGAAGATCACATTGAACCTAATGTCGTTAAGTCAAGTTAACAAATTGCCAACAAAGCTTACTTGAGGATCGAAGAAAACTCTAATGATGAGTAGAGTTAAGCTCTGAGAGGCCATTTAAGCCGATAAGTCGACCTTCATGTTGGTTAAGCGACTATTAGAGTTAAGGGAGCAGGGAAAACTACCCTTAGAAGTAAGGGAGTTGTTGAATGAATATGCCAACCTATTTGCAGAACAGTTTCTAGAAGGATTGCCATCATTCAGAGGCATAAAACATTGGATTGACTTGATACCTAATGCTGTACTACCGAATAAGATAACTTATTAGATGAGTCTCCAACAAGCTTTTAAGCTTCAACAATAAGTTAACGAATTACTGGAAAGAGGTTACATAAGGGAGAGTCTTTGCCCTTATGCTGTTATGGCGCTCTTAGTGCAAAAACAGAATAGGACTTGGTAGATGTATGTTGACAGTTGAGCTGCAAACAAGATCATAATCAAGTATAGGTATCCTATCCTTAGGTTGGAAGACATGCTGGATGAATTGAGTGGAGCTAAGATCTTTAATAAGATCGATCTGAAGTCTGACTACCATTAAATTCGCATCAAGCTAAGAGATGAGTAGAAGACTGCATTCAAAACTTGGCATGGAATTTATGAGTGGATGGTTATGCCATTCAGCTTGTCAAATGCTCTGAGCATTTTCATGCTATTGATGAACCATATACTAAGAAATTTGATAGGGAAGTATGTTATAGTGTACTTTGACGACATCTTGGTGTACAGTGACGACATACCAAGTCACTGTGAATATCTTCATATCGTATTAGATGTCCTCCGTGCCAAGAAGTTATTTGGAAATCTTAAGAAATGTTGCTTTTGCTAGAAGGAAGTGATATTCCTAGGTTGTATAGTTGGTGGAGGAGGCTCGAGAGTAGATGAAGAGAAGATTAGAGCAATGATTAAGTGGCTAACTTTAACCACTTATGCTAAAGTAAGAAGTTTTCATATATTGGCATTGTTTTGTAGGAGATTTATTAGGAATTTCAGCACCTTTGTCGCACCCCTTATCGAGTTGACAAGGAAAAAAATCAAATTTAGATAAGGAGAAAAAGAGGAGTGAAGTTTTACAGAAATAAAGGAAAGACTGCTTTTGCTCCAGTACTAGCTTTGCCTGACTTCAAAAAGATATTTGAGATAAAATGTGATGCGCTAAGCATTAATATAGGTACTATTCTAATGTAAGAAGGTTGACCAATTGCTTACCACAACGAAAAGCTTAGAGAACCTCAACTGAACTACTTTGTGTATGACAAGGAGCTCTTGGCCCTTATCTAAGCACTATAAGTGTAGTAGCATTAGCATTACTTGTTATTTAAAGAGTTTGTCATATATACTGACCATGAGTCCCTGATGTACCTTCGAAGTCAGACCAAGTTGTCAGTAGTAAGCAAGGTGGGTTGAATTCCTTGAAGGATTCAGTTTTGTGATAAAATACAAGAAAGGAAAGAGCAACATGGTTGTAGACACTCTCTTTAGAAGACATATTTTCTTAATCGAGCTATAGATGACATTGTTTAGGTTTATAAGTATCAATGAGCAGTATTCTAAGGATCCATACTTCAAAGTGGGAAACTGTACATACCGACTTGTTCACTAGGGGAGTTACTCATCTGGGAAGCCCACAGTGGAAGACTGTTGGGACATTTTGGAGAAAAGAGTGTTGAATTGATTTTTTTTCCCAATTTTATAAATTAGTCTTCTCTAAACCGATCAATATTAAACCCTACTCATTTAATATTGACCTTCAACTAAGGTTTAAACAAATCTGGTTCTTTTATTTTTGAAAACATTTTGGAGTCGCCACTTAACCAAAGTCAGGAAAAAAAGTTAAATTATAATCAATTAGGTAGATTGGTTATAATTTAGCTATTGGTCTTTTTGATAAAACCAATTTTATAAACGGTTTTAAGAACTAGAAAATCGAGTCTGGGGGTTAGATTCTTTAAACCCTTGTAGATACCATTAACTTTCCAATTTTAGACTTAATATCTTAAAATCACCTTTCAAAAATTATCTTGGAAAAATGAAATTTAATAATCGGTTAACAAATCTGACCAATTTAAACTAAAGTGGAAAAAAAAGTTTTTTTTTTTTTACCATCACCTTGTAGGTGCTTACGTACCTGCTATTCGGGATTAGACGTATGTAGTTCTTTGAACGAAAACTTTAGTAGGTTGATTAATTTTAATCTTTGAAAAAGATCGAGTTTACGTTTTTATTTGGTTCAAATTATTTAAGGAAATTTTTTTTTTCTAAAAGGTCATAAATTGAGGTTTATTTTTGGAAAGTTCTAAAGAAGTCATAATTTGAAAAGATCAACTTTATTTTTACTTACTTTGAAAAAAATTATTTTCTAAGTGTCAAAACGTTTTTTTATTCACTAACTTATTTACTTAATTTGTTATTATTATTTGTATATTATTTTCTATATTATTTATTTATTTATTTATAATTTTTTTTTCTTATTTTAGTTTCAATTGGGGAAAGTAAACAAATAAACTAACTAGGCTATTCTATCTTTTTTTTTCTCTTCTTTTCTTTTTTCATCTTTTTTTTTTAATCTATCCTTCTTTTCCTTTTTCTCTTTTCTTTTTTTTTTTTCTTTATTAGATTTACAAATACATAAGTAATAACAAAATTAAAAAGAGAAAAAATAAAGGCAGACTGGATTAGCTTCGGGTTGGAACGGGTTTACTCATATTGGTTGGATCGGAATGTTGAATTTGGGGTTTTTAGATGCGAGGAATCTGATGACAATGGTGGTTTTTGTTGAAACTCGTTGTAGAAGATGATATTCTTAGAGAGAGAAAAAAATAGTACTAGAGAGAGAAAGTATAGTATATGTGCTCCTTGAGTGGATTCTTGTGATTGTGTGTTTTGAACATAAAAAACAAACCCCTATTTATATTGCAAGTTCAAGGCTTAAGTTAAGAAAGTTGGGAAAATTGAATTAAATTGTCAAAATTCATTAATGGGTTTTGATCCCAAAAATGATTTTTTTTTTCTTGTTTGAGCTTAATTTTAATTGCATAAACAATTGAATTTGGATGGGTTATAGAGTGAATTAAAAAATGGGCCATGCGCATTATACGATTTCACCATTAATTAGGTAAAATCATACAATAAATTAGTAAAAAATGGTCCTAAAATAGCCTGACTAGGGAAGGAAGAAAATTGGAATTAGGGAATAAAATTAAGGAGGAAGAAGAACTAGGGAGTGCAGGTCACATGCAGGGCATGTGTCATGTACCCCTACGCATGCGTTTAATGCATGCACGAGTTAGAAAAAAATTGGGTGTACCCCTTTGCTTGCCATGCTGAAAAGAAATAAGGCCTTAGAACCTGTTTAACAACTTCGTCCGAACCCTTATTTATTTATTTTTTAAATAATAACAAAAATGACTAATTAAAAAAAATTAAAATAGAAAACAAAAAGCATAAATCCTAGCTTCCCTCATTTTTCTAAATTTCTTTATTACGTTTTTTTTCTTTTCCTTACTTTTTATTTTAATTTTCTAAATTTTATATTTTTTCTAAGTTTTTTTTTTTACTTTTTGTCTAAACTTTTATTTTTTGTGATCTTTTGTAAATCTTCTATCTTTATGTATATTTTCTCTATTTTGTACTTTCACTAAGTTTCTTTTTTTCTTAGGTAATTTTCTAGATTTTCTTTTTCTTTTTTCTAAATTTTCTATATTTTAATTTTTTCTAAATTTCTTTTTTTTTCTTTTTAGTTTTTCCTAAATTAGGATCCTTTATCTTATCCTAAAAATTCTAAAAAAAAAAAAGTGGGGGAAAAAATGGGAGCAAATATGAGGTGTTTATAACTGCCCCTTCTTATAGTGAAATTTGAGTAAAACTTTATCATAGATACAAAAAAAAAAAAATACTATTTTTGCCTTGAGGATGACTTTAACCTAAAAAGTGTAATGACCAGCTAGCTAGCTAGCTATCCTAGGTTTGATCTGTTAGGGATTTGGTGAGAGGTGAAAGGGAGAGAAGGTGCTTTAGGAGCTAGTTGAATGAGTTTAGAAAAGTATAGCGTCCTAGGAGCTGGTTAGAAACATCATTTTGAAAGTTGGTTGTGCTTTTCTAAGCTCGTTAAACCTAGGTAGGAGCATCTTTAGGGGACTAGCAAACCTAAGCTGGAATTGATTTGGAAAACCTGGTCGTGCTCTTTTAAGCTCACCAACCTAGGTAGGAGCATCTCTAGGGGACTAGTAACCTTAAGTTAGAATCGATTTAGAAAACTTAGTTGTGATCTTTTAACCTCACTAACCTAGGTGGGAGCGTCTTTAAGCGACCAGCAACCTTAAGTTGGAATTGATTTGGAGAACATGGTCGTGCTCTTTTGAGCTCACTAACCTAAGTGGAAGCGTCTCTCGAGGATTAGCAACCTTAAGTTAGAATTGATTTGGAAAACTTGGTCGTACTCTTTTGAGGTTATTAACCTAGGCAAGAGTGTCTATAAGGGACTAATAACCCTAAGTTGGAATTGATTTGGAGAACTTGGTTATGCTCTTTTGGGCTCACTAACCTAGGCAGAAGCGTCTCTCAAGGACTAGCAATCATAAGGGAATTAATTTAGAGAACTTGTTTGTATACTTTTAAGCTTACTAACCTAGGCAGGAGCATCTTTCGAGGACTAGCAACCCTAAGCTAGAATCGATTTGAAGAACCTAGTTGTGCTCTTTTGAGCTCACTAACCTAGGCAGGAGCGTCTCTTGGGGCCTAGTAACCTTAAGTTGGAATTGATTTAGAGAACCTGATCATGCTCTTCTAAGCTTACTAAATTGGAGAGCCTGATTGTATTCTTCTAAGCTCACTAACCTAGGAGGGAGTATCTTTAAAGGACTAGTAACCCTAAGTTGGAATTGATTTGGAGAACTTGGTCATGCTCTTCTAAGCTTACTAACCTAAGCGGGAACGTCTCTCAAGGCCTGACAACCCTAAGTTGGAATTGATTTAGAAAACCTGGTTATGCTCTTCTGAGCTCACTAACCTACACGGGAGTGTCTTTAAGGGACTAGCAACCCTAAGCTAGAATTGATTTAGAGAACTTAGTCATGCTTTTCTGAGCTCACTAACTTAGGCGGAAGCGTCTCTCAAGGACTAGCAAGCTTAAGCTAGAATTAATTTGGAGAACTTGATTGTGCTCTTTTGAGCTTACTAGCCTAAGTGGGAGTGTCTCTTGGGGACTAATAACCCTAAGTTAGAATCGACTTGGAGAACTTGGTCGTACTCTTCTAAGCTCACTAACCTAGGCGAGAGCGTTTCTCGGGGACTAGCAACTCTAAGTTGGAATCAATTTAGAGAACCTGATTGTACTCTTCTAAGCTCATTGATTTAGAGAACCTAATCGTGCTCTTTTGAGCTCACTAACCTAGGCAAGAATGTCTCTCAAAGACTAGCAACCCTAAGCTAGAATTAATTTAGAGAACCTAATCGTGCTCTTTTAAGCTCATTAACCTAGGTGAGAGCTTCTTTTGAAGATTAGCAACCTTAAGTTGGAATTGATTTGGAGAACTTGGTTGCGCTCTTCTAAGGTCACTAACCTAGGTAGGAACGTCTCTTAGGAACAACAACCTTAAGTTAGAATTGATTTGGAGAACCTAGGCGTGCTCTTTTGAGCTTATTAACCTAAGTGGGAGCGTTTCTCGGAGATCAGTAACCTTAAGCTAGAATTGAAGAAGCACACTATAGGCTCTTTAAAAGGAATCGATGATAAAAGGAAGCGCCCTTTAGGCTTATTAAAAGGATTTGATGAAGAGAAGTGCCTGTTGGGTTCACTTGAGGGAAATTAATGATGAAAGGAAACATCTTAAGGGTTCGCTTGAAATGCTGAAGTAAGACTAAAGAATAAGGAAGCGTCCTACGAGCTCATCGAGAGAGAAATTGGTAGAGGGAAGTGCTTTACTGGCTGATTCGCTAAAATTATATATATATAAATAAATCGCAAATACTCCATTAAGTATGCTAGGTTGGAATCAAGTAATATAGAGAAAGTAAGGTTATCAATCTCTTAAGGACTAAAAAATTACTAATCCTATACTAGTTCTTATCAATATTCAGGTAATCAAAATTTAATTAATTAATCTAATAATTACTCTAAAACTATTGAAAAGAAAATAACTATGATAAATCTGAAATAAAGTAATCAATTGAGAATTATGGGAAAGCAGAATCTACCCTAGATTATGCAAATCAAATTATCGTCATGTTATATAGATTAATAGTTATATGGTCATTCAAGTGAAATTATTATACTTTAAAACTTAAGAATTTAAACCCCTTATTAATTAGTCAGCTTTCGTAGATTACAATCATATATCTCCTAATACTATGATTATCTAATGCCCTAAATCAATTATCCTTAATGTTTTACTGGATAATCAATTGCCGAACATTGCATTAATGTCTAGATAATTTCTAATTAATTCAATTAACTCTGCTTCCACATTGATTAATCAAATCAACTAAGAATTTCTAACAAAACCTATATCAACTCCCGTATCATTAAGGTTTTTAACAATTATAATTAATTTAACAATTATAATCGAAATCGTAGAAATTGTAATCATGAATCATCCATATGTCTTTTAATCTTATAACATGAACACAATTATCATCTTAACTATCTAAGGTTTCATCAATTCCTACAAATAAAATTAATCAGCCATGGATTTGGAAACAAAAACACAAATACTAATTGAAATTACAAGGAAACTCATAATTAAAAGAATAAGTAATTCACAAAATTGCATAAGAATAATTGAAATAAATGTCACCAATTTTATATTGGAAAAGATAATCTTTAATTGCAACTTTAACTTGGTCTCCACAGTAAAAGCAAAATCCTCTCAATGATCAAAGTGATTATCCTGAAGAATTCGTTAAGAACTAACTAAAGAATATTCTACGACTCTCTATGCTTAAGGAAAAAGTGTCTAAAAAGTCTCCTAAACAATGAAACATAAGCTATTTATATGAAAAATTAGGGCTGGCTTGCGTGAAGTTTCTTTTCCGTGAATGTTGATAGTATAAGTGTAAGGCCGGCAGCGTAGCCATCAAAAGCTAGCAGTGTAGACATTAAAGACTGCCGGTGTAAGCTGTAAGCTAGCTGTTAGGCTAGTTACCTTTAATTCTAATTTGCATGTTATTGATCTGAACTTCGTTAATTTGTGTAAAGCTCCTCTAAATTGTCCGTAAGTCCACTCTCGAATCCTCTAATTCCTACAATGTCTAAATGAAAATAATTAAGTACCATTTCTTAATGATTTCTATAAAATCAATAATAATTCTATCTAAATTAGTATTTTAAAACATAAAAAATATGCCTTTATCACTAGCTAGTAAAGAGAAGCACCTTATGGGCTCACTATGAGAAATTAACGAAGAGAAGCACCCTTTAGGCTCATTAAAAGGAATTGACGAAGGGAAGCGCCTTATGGCCTCGCTACAGGGAATTGACGAAGAGAAGAGTCCTATAGGCTCACTATAACAAATTGGTAAAGAAAAGCTCCTAATGGGCTTGCTAAAAGAAATTGGTGAAAGGAAGTGTCCTATGGGCTCACTGAAAGAAATTAATGAAGAGAAGCACCGAATAGGCTCGCTAAAAGAAATTTATAAAGAGAAGCATCCTATGAGCTTGTTATAGAAAAGCACCCAGTAGGCTCGCTAAAGAAATTGGTGAAAAGAAGCGTCCTATGGGCTCATTGAAAGAAATTAGTGAAAAGAAGCACCTAATAAGCTCGCTAAAAGAAATCTATAAAGAGAAGTTTCCTATGGGCTTGTTAGAGAAAATTAGTGAAAAAAAGTGCTCAGTGGGCTCGCTAAAAAAATTGGTGAAGGGAAGTGCCTTATGGGTTTACTTAGAGGAACTGATGAAGAAAAGTGCCCCATGGGCTCGCTTTAGGGAATTGATGAAGGGAAGCACCCTATGGGCTTGTTAAGATGAAGAGAAATGAAGCGACTTATGGGCTCGCTAAGAGGATTTGATGAAAGGAAGCACCCTATGGGCTCGTTAAGAGGAAGACAAGTGAAGTGCCCTATGGGTTCGTTGTAGACACTCAATTTTTGCTCTTAATAGTTTTAGTTTTAATTTTTTTTTTTTGATAATATGGTCCTAATTAAAAAAAAATATAGAAAAATAAAGAAAATATATAACAAAAATTGACTAATGATGAAAATATAAAAAATGAGAAAAGGAAAAATTATAAAGATTTTTAGATTTTTTTAGGAAGTAAATTATTTTAGGATCAATAGTTTTAGTTTTAACTTAGTTCAAATAATTATTTTAGAAAGTTGTGCGTTTTAAATACAATTTAATTGTACTAAAAATCAAGGTTCAGGCTAATGGCCTAGCAGATAAATATTGGAGTATTGAATTGGATTTAGTTTGAAATCATGAGTTCAAATCTCGCTAGATACTTATGTGACTTTTCTTTTTATGACTTTCATTTTGCGAAAATCGATTGAGCGTACATGATTTAGATTTAATTTTATCAAATCTTTTGAATCTAATGCAATAAAGATTTGTGAAATTCGAAATTTAATTGATTTTTATTAAATCATATTTAAATAGTTATAAAAGGTTTAAATCAATTTAGTTTGATTTTTATCAAATTGGGTATAAATTGATATAAATGATTTGATTTTTATCAAATCAAATTCGTGTCGATACAAAATATTCGATTGGATATGATTTGTTTTTGAGCTTTATAAATATCAATCACGTGACTTAACGAGGGGACTGGCCACAAGGAATCGTACATTCCGCTTCACAACTTTAAGCTTAAACACTACTGCACACAACACTGAAACAGAAGTTGCTCCATCTTCATCCCCTGTCCACATCCATGCCACTTCAATGATTACAAATGCAATTCATAGACACGAGCATGTCACACTGTAGTAAGTAGCACGTACCACCCTTCTTCATCATCCTTACTTTGTGTACCCACTTCATGAACAACCTACTATTGCAAACTGACATGTTCCGAGCTCTATTGCACTGTCCTTAGACTGCTCCCTGACACAAACACCCACTGTACGTCCCTATGGCAGCACATTACTGACCAAGCACAACCTGCACACGTTTACAGCTCCAACGACATCGCTTCCTTCATCCTACCTGAGCGAACACATGCACACATTAAAAAAAAAAAAAAGGTAGGGGGTGATTTTTCAGGGAATTCAATTCCAGAAAAAAAAAAAAAAAAAACATGCTAGACCAAATACATGCTAGCCGCGACATCTACCTTGATTCTTAGCCAAACACAATATCTTTACTGACACAATTCATCGATGACAATCTACCAAATCCTTGCACGCACCTTCTTCGATCATCAACACCGATGGTGAGCTCTCACACCACTCCACAACCGAACACGCCTGAAGACATAAATCATTTACACACTTACTGTCACATGCTCTAGCAGCTGTAGCAATGTCGCCAACACGCTCATTGAACTGCATAGTTTCAATACCCACAAGCCACACTTAACGAACAGCATATCAACGCCAAAATTGATCAATTTGCACTCTGCCGCAGCAGCTCTACGTTCGTTGATTGTCCAGAACAATTCATACGGTAGCTCCTGTCACAACCACACTTGTTCAATGCAGACATTGCTCAGTCCCTCCACTGTCTCGCACGACCAACAACAGCAGTAGGCATAGATCCGACTGCGGTTCTTTACTCACGCCGCTACACACGCAAAAGTGTTTCGTCCACTATTACTCTGTCTACACTAAACTCCATCTATACCGATAAAGATTAACACCAACATTCAGCTGAACATCTCATAGCAGCAGTGGGCAATTCCTTTAACAGCCAAACAATTAGGTGCTGTCCTTGTCATTTTTTTTATTTATTATAATTAATCATTTATTATTATTATTATGATTATTACTTAGATCTTTAGTTATTTATTATAGTATGTATGAATATGAACATATTAGTTTTAAGGGATTTTTAGTAGTTTTACATGTGAAGTATGTTATGTGATTTTACTAATTTAGATAGATAGTTGATAATAGTAGAAATATAGGTATGGATATATATATATATATATATATATTAGCTTAGGATTTCTTTTTTATTTTTATTTTAAGATTAGTTTTTTTTTTTATAGAAATCCTCACATAGAAAATCATTTTTAGAAATAAAAATTAACATAAAAAATAAATTTTTATAAAATGATTATAATGTTTTAAAGAATCTTTTGATTACTTACAAGTTAGAACCTTTTAAATTTTTTTTTAATAAATCAAATCAATTAAAATGTAAAATTGATTGGTTTTTAAAATTAAAATCAATCAACACAGTAAAGTTTTTTCGAAAAGAACTACGATTATTTGTGTAAATCCTAAAGTTAAGCTAAATGATCGTAGGATTACACTTAGTATATAAAGTTTAGGACGATTAGTTAAAGGATCTGATCAAATTTAAATTATAAAGTATAGAAAGAAATATTAATAAAAATAACCTCGTAAACTTAAATTTAAGAAAATAAGTAATCAAATAAGAGATTATAAAATTTTTAAATTTTAAGTATAATAATTTTTAATTATCGAAAAGGCGAAAAGTGTAATCTAATAACTAATAAATTACTAGAGATAGATTATATGTATACTAAAAATCATAGAATGACCTAAATAATAATTAAGAATGTTCACATGTACCCCACATGTATTTACGTGCAGATAAAAATACGTGAAATAACTTAAATTAGCTAAAAACGTACTAAATAATTAAAGAAAATTATTAATTAATTAAGGAAAAATAAAAAAATTAGAAGAATAAGGAATGATATGGATTTGGTCGTGGCAAGTCAAGAAGTAAAGAAGAAAATTAATCAATCAAAATCAAGCAACACAAAAGGAAAAAATTAAAGGATTTGGGTAATGTCTTGTCTAATTAAATGCATAATAATTACTACAAAGCTCTATAAATAGGGAGAAAAATTACAAAACTCATTTGGATAGTTAGAAGTCAAGAAAAATTGGGAGCATCGAAATTGGAAGAGAAAAATTAAGGTTTAGGAAAATATAAAGGAAATTTGTGCAATAGGGGCTAATGAACCGAACCTATACATCACCACCACCTGGGATCGAGTCACCACGACCACCCCACTCCAAACCCACTACCTGGACCGGCCAACACACCTAGACCAGTATTGGAAGCTCAAAAGTCATCGAACCGTGTAAGTTTCTCATCTGCTCCCATTTTGTATAATTTCTTAAAATTATTTATATTGCTCAGAAAATTATGAAATTTATAATTCTGAAGTTTTATTGTAAGTATATTTATGAAAAATAGTGATTAAGTTTAATCACGTCTGAAAATATAGAGTTCTTAATAAATTATGCAAAATTGAGCATGATTAGAACTAGAAATAAATAGGCTTAGGAGTGTAGTTTGGAGCTCAAATTTTTTCTATAGAATGCTTAAGTGATATAGAATAGTGCTATGAAGCCATTTTTTAAAATTTAATATTTGAAATTTTTAAGTAAATTTTTAGCCCTAAAATGATGGAAAAATTGGGTAATTTTGGGTTAATTAGGTGATTAAGTGATTAATTACTGATTTATATAGTAATTAGATGTTTAAGGATGTTAATCTTTGATATGGAAATCTAATTCTAGCCTTTGGAGTGTTAAGTGTAATTAATGAAGGAATTATGTGGTAATTTTAAGAAATTAGGAATATGTAGAATTAGAAATTTAATAAATATGAAAAATTAGGTTTATTTAGATAATATAATAATAAAAATCAGTATATAATAAAATTGAAAAAATATTTAATTTTAGGTAATTGTATAAAAAAATGTAACATTTTTTTACATTGGGAATAAATCCAGTACCCTAATTAGGATTAGAGTGTACTGAATAGTTTAAAATACTAAATTAAGATAAAATATGATATTAGAATACTTGAGCTTAATGTGATTAATTTCACATTAAGATTCGAGCATACTTAGGATCCTACAATCAAAACTCTAATCTAATTTAGAAATCAAACCCCGAAATAAGGTAGAATGAATCATTACTAAATATTAGGTATATATGAAGAAATGAATTAAATTATAATTTAGAATATGAATCATTAAAGTATAAGTACTAAAAAGACCTATTTGTATTATAGGATACTTAAAGATGAATCGACTTGCAATTAAGTGATCAGGCAACTGAGAATTCTAAGTAAGTTGGATTATTACTTACTGTATTAGAGTACTATTTTATGGTACTTGGAGGGTCAAGATTGTGTATGATTATGATTGTAAATAGTTTATGCATGTGTTTGAGTATCTGAATTTGTATTGAATTTATGTTATGATTGATTTTGTGTTATGACTGGATGGTGTGAAATTGTTTGAACACCCTAAATGGAATTTAATCTTATTCGCCTCTAATGGCCTAAATTGTCATGTATTGCAACCCTTTAGGAGATCATTAGGATTCTCTAACTAAACATCGATACCTTCGATAAAGATAGTGTTGGATAGCAATTGGTCTTTTTCTCATTCTTAACTGAACTAAGTGACAGGAGATGAAGTCGCAGTGAGGACAAAGGCATTAGTTCGAAGGATAGTCTTAGGAGGAGCAGTCTCCATTGCACAAACCTAGGTTTGGTTGTGAGTTATTGCATAATATGAAAACTCCTCAACCCAGATTAGAGTGGGTGAAATTTCTCTAATTTCACAACGGACCGAACTACGTTGTGTGATGATACTTACTTGTTGCATTGCATGAAAATAATTGCTTGATAATCTTGTTTATGTTTGTATACATTCATGAATCTCCAATTCAACTTACTAAGCTGTAGTTGCTCATATCCATATGATCCATTTACAGGTCCTGATTTCTGAATACTTCGAGTATTATGCCGCCTTACAACTATCCAGAGGTTAGTTCTTTTGAAGCCTAGGGTGTGAGGATCAATTTACTTAGTAGTGAATGTATAGCTAGAGTGTCCTTTATAACTTAAGAATGAAAGACTGATAGTCGTTATGTAAATTGGTGAACTGTTATGTTAATGTAGAGTTTCTTGGGAAGTTCTGTGGAATTTACATATAATTATGTATGTTGAGCTAAAATTTTTGATAAATTACTATAACTTTAGCTAAACACTTAATTGGACTGTTTACTTCAAAGTGAGGAGTCGTCAATGCCTTGTGTAGATCATGTCTATGGTAGGTACTGTGAGGCCAGTTACTATTATAAAATGGTTTACACGGCGGGACTATTGCAACTCTGTGACTTTGGAGCGTAACAGTCTAATCCCAGCTAGCGGGTACATAGGCACCTTTGGGGCGACAATAAAATTTGTAGAAACTTAAGTTCTTTTTCTTTTGTTTTTTATTTTATTTTCTTTAAAAATATTATAATTAAAAGAATAATCCTAATTTTGGTAATAGACAGTGATACTCGTTAGGCTTCAATAGGTTAGCCCTTGAATTGGGAACCTTTTGATTTTTCATTCAAATTGAAATTAAAGATCGATAGTCAAATCGTAATCAATCTACTCTATTGATTACGATTTTTTTTTCTTTCTCCTGACTTCAGTCAGGTAGTGACTCCAAAACTTTTCCTAAATAAAAAACCAAAATTTCTCAATTTCTTTAGTGGAGGATTAATATTGAATGGGTTAGGGTTTAGTATTAATCGAAAAGGGGGAAATTAATTTTAAATAAAAGAAATTGAAAAATTCAGGCTCAACATTTGCCATAGCAAATTGGTGAAGAAAAGCACCTAGTGGGTTCGCTAAAAGGAATTGGTGAAGGGAAGCGCCCTATGAGCTCACTAAGAGGAATTAATGAAGAAAAGCGCCCTATGGGCTCACTATGTGAATTGACGAAGGGAAGCGCCTTGTGGGCTCGCTAAGAGGAAGAGAAGTAAAGTGCCTTATGGGCTCGCTAAAATGATTTGACGAAGGGAAGCGCCTTATGGGCTCGTTAAGAGGATTTGATAAAGGGAAGCACTCTATGGGCTTGCTAAGACCATAAAGAGAGTTTGATGATCAGGGAGGAGCTTTAAAAAGAATGGATGGAAGACAGGACAGCGCTTTAATGGCTGGTTAGAACCCTGAAAAGAGTAAAAGAGGGGTCAGCGCTTTAAGAGCGGACTAGAAGCCTGACAATGGTGAAAGATATGAAGTGAGGAAATGAAATTAGTTTGAAAATCTACTTGATTCGAAAAATATTTACGGAAAAAGAATTTAGTGAAAACCATTTATAACAAAAAAGGCATTAGGGATAATCCCCTTCATTTGGAAAGAGTGAGAATGACCCAGACTATTGTGGTTAACTTTTTCAAATTAGGTGACATAGATTGAAAACTTGGCCAGTTGGGCTGACATGGACTTGGATAAAAGATTCATAACAAGCCTTTACTTTCTTGCTTCTCCTTTTGTTTTTAAAAGTTTGCTAATATTAAAAAAACTTGCCCTTGATAGTCACATAAGGCCTCTTTTGTTCTCCCTGACCTTGATGCTGAGTCTCCTAGTAGGGCCTTGTGATTTTAAATACCCTTATTTTTAAAGAAAAGGTAACTCATGACTAGTTTAGTTGAAGATGATTTCCTTGTGAATTCTCGATCCATGTTTCACTCTTAATTACAGTCTCAAGACTATGGTCCATTTTGTAGATAATACGTTTTGATCAGTCAATTAGGTCTTTTTTGGTTCAACATTATGAATTTTGGTTTTTGGTCCAAAGGTCTTAAAGAGGGCTAATGAGAATGCCTATTTTAAAAGATTTACTTATTCAACCTAGTTGTACAAATCAAGAACTTTTTAGGAAAAATAAGAAGTATGCTTGCCCCAGTTTCAAAAATAATTTTTTAAAGATAAATTATCCTTTAAGATAGAAAGAGCTTTATTAAGTAAGAGTGGTATTATGGGTGGGAAGGTCTTGTATTTATGACTAAGGATGTGTAAAGGGGCTTTGTGTCTTGTGATTTGGGATGGATACGTAGGGCTTATGTTTTCAGGCTTGGCATGAGATTCATAAGGGCTTTGCGTTTCTTAGGAATGTTTGAGCTTTAATTATGAGCATTACATTTTCTAGGCTTTCTTCAATCGATGCTTTTCCTATTACACACAAGTGCTAATTTTCAAGCTCTTCTTTTTTTTTTTCCTTTTATTATTTTTCTCTCCTTTTTTTTTATTGTCCCCTTCTTTCCATGTTTATCATTTTTCCCCATTATTTCTTGCTCTTTCCTTTTCCTTTAGCCCAAAAAGTGAATATTTGTATTGCCAAGTCTTTGTTTTTGAGAGATTTAAAGCCTTAACCTATGGAAGTGTATGGACTTGAGTAAGATATGTATAGGCTTGAGGTGTTTGAAAAGGAGTTGGTCTCTTCTTCATTTCAGAGAAAGATAACTTATTAGAAATAAAAATTGTCTTTGAATTAACGTTACTGAGGCAAACACAAACCAATTTTATCATTCTCTCCTAATTAATTACCTTAACTTCCAAATTGACCCATTGTAGGGCGATTCTTGACAGGATTCAAATTTTAAAATTCTTCAATTGGTCCAATAGGTTTAACAATGGATAGCTATGTTTGGGATTTGAAAATGAATGCCTAACTTCACTTAAATTTGCATATCATATTCAAAATCGACTTCCTTTAAGGAATGAGTCTAAAATGTCCCCATTTCGATGTCGCTCAACTCTCAACGTGTTTTTAGAGGTTAGTATGTGGGATAGAGCTCGCCTCTTTTCATTTTAAATCTTTTAAAAGTGAGTTACCGATTCCTTAGGGAGGGATTTATTTGCTCCAATGTTAATAACACTGTGATCACTCAATATAAAAGGCAATAAATAAGATTATATTATTATAGTTGTTATAAAGCTATTCAAAAACTGATTTTATCAAAAATAACTTGATTCTTCTTTTCCCCAGCCTTAACTTCTTCCATTTAAGCATCTAACTACTTAAGACAACCCGTGAGCATATCAAAAGGCATTGGCATACTCAAAAGAAATGGAGCTTTAGGCGACTCAGTTGAACTACCCCTATGACTTGAAGAAGGACTGACTTGTTATGGCTCTAGCTGAATGACCTTTGCATCAGTTAGGTCTTGAATCTTGTTCTTCAATCTCCAGTATTTTTCAGTAGAGTGCTCCTTCTTACTAATATGGTAGTCGCATCGTGCTTCTAGGTCAAAGTTGTATGGTTTGTAATTCAGATTAGGGGCTTCATAGGCTATAATCCTTGCTTCCTTTAGATGATGAAAGATTTAGATCATTGAGAGCTTCAATTGAGTGAATTGTCTTCTCCGATTCCCTTGGGCTTGTTTTTTCTCACTCCTCCTTGGCTCTTTTCTTAGGCTTCCTTCATTATTTAAGCTTACCAACATTTGATTAATATTGAACGTCGGGTGTTGAAATCTTCTTAGTATTGGGCCCATTGCCATTTCTAGGTCTATAATGCTCTTTTGTAGTGAGATGACCATTTCTTCTAAATTTGAGAGTCTCCTTTCCAGGTTTGAATCTTGAGATACTTGGAGAGTGGTGATTATTGACAACAAGATCTACCATTGTTGGGCCATTTGATGTACCATCTTTTTTAGGGAGGCAATCTTGTCATCAGTCACATGAACCTGATTGGAAGAATTCTATACTAGTTAGCAACTTTTCTTTTCTTTTCTTTTTATTATTTTTTTCATAAGAGAGAAAGATAAAGCTTTATTTTACAGAAACCAAAAAATCCAAATAAAGATGCCGAATTTTTGGGGTTCTATTTATAAGTTTATGAGATCTATTTACATTTCCTTAAGTGAGAGAGAATGAATGGTTAGGTAAGTTCTATTAAAAGACTATTTACAAGAAAGGGAATGCTAAAGAAGAACGATAAACTAAAGAGAAAAATTATTATTTTGAAAGATGAGAGTACAAAAAACAAAAGGAAGGGAGCTTAACAATTATTCTTATTGAAACTTCAAATTTATTGTAAGTATTTTAACCACATCTAAAGTTTATAATCTAACTCTTGCAGTTAGGCTTTAATCTTGTCCAGCATATCTGAAGCCTAATCCATGGTCTTTTTTCTTTTTTTGACTTGAGCTAACAAGGATTAGTTAGAGGCCTCAATGCATTTAGTCCTTTGCTTCCAGTAGTTAGCCTCAGCTTGTAGCAACTGCTCATGGATTCCTAGGGCATCTAGCATCTTATTGGCTCTTTAATTATTCTCTTGTTGGTTATCTGTCATTATCTTTAGGCCTAAATGTTTCATGGACAAGAATCATTCATCAACAAAACAATACAATATTCGTAAAAATATGCATATGCTAGAACCACTTGGGTTAGTTCATTACTTAACCCTATCATTTGATTTGATGTTTTTACTTTTTAAAAAGACTGATTATATTTCTAAATCTTTTAAACATTAATAGGGTTGCAATTTTTAGAAGTAGTGTATTAACTCAAGCTTTAAGGGAGGTATATGCAATTAGGGTGGGATTTAAAGGTTTTTAAGCTTTATAACCTCACTCATTTTTAGAAAATGCTTTCATTAGTCACATTACAGCTTAAGTGGGGTGGGCTAATTAACCCCATGCGGTGGTTACCCTACTATACTTGGAGCTTACACAGTGGCCTCCTACCTGGAGTTGTTAGATAACCTAAGTCTGACCGTATCTACCTTGCATCTTTAATGCAACAAATGACCCTTCATATCCCAAGTATAATGTATGCAAGATGAATATGGCAATTTAAAATAATATTTACACGAACAAAATAATGTAGGTATTTTAAAAGGCAAATTTACTTTTCAAAAGTTTTTAGTTGGTTAACCCTCTTCACGTCTTTAGTAAAATCGCTAAGTTATCGAGCCTGATTTTTTCCCCAATTTTATAAATCAATCTTTTTTAAACCGATCAATATTAAATCTTATTCATTTAATATTGACCCTCGACTAAGGTTTAAACAAATCCGGTTCTTCTATTTTTGAAATCATTTTGGAGTTGCACTCGACCAGAGTTGAGAAAAAGAGTTAAATTATAATCAATTGAGTGGATTGATTATAATTTAGCTATTATTCTTTTTGATAAAACCAATTTTATAAACAGTTTTAACAACAAAAAAATTGTGTCTAGGGATTAGATTTTTTAAACCTTTGCGAGTACCATCGACTTTCCAATTTTAGACTTAATCTCTTCAAATCATCTTTAAAAAATTATCTTAGAAAAATAAAATTTAATCATCGATTAACGAATTTGAACAACTTAAACTAAAGTGGAAATTTTTTTTTTTGTTTTTTACCATTGCCTCGTAGGTGCCTACATACCCGTTATTTAGGATTAGACGTAAGTAGTTCTTTTAATAAAAACTTTAGCGGGTTGATTAATTTTAATTTTTGAAAAAACTTTAGAGAGAGAAAGTATAGTGTATGTGCTCCTTAAGTGAACTCTTGTGATTGTGAGTTTTGAAAATTGAGAACAAACCCCTATTTATATTATAAATACAAGGCTTAAGCTAGGAAAGTAGAGAAAATTGAATTAAATCATCAAAATTCATTAATGGGTTTTGACTCAAAAAATGATTTTTTTTTTTAGTTTTTGAGCTTGATTTTAATTGCATAAATGATTGAATTTGGACAGGTTTTAGGGTGAATTCAAAAATAGGCCATGCGTATTACATTATTTCACCATTAATTCGATGAAATTGTGTAGCAAAATTGATAAAAAAAATGATCCCAAAATGGCTTAGCCAAGGAAGGAAGAAAATTGGAATCAAGGAAGAAAAATTAGGGAGGAAGAAGAACTGGGGGGGTTACAAGTTACATGCGAGGCATGTGCCACGTACCGTTATGTATGCAGTGTTAGAAAAAAATTAGGCATACCCAGCACGACCTTCTACTCGACATGCTGAAAAGAACAAGGCCTTAGGCCTTGTTCAATAACTATGCGAACTAGGTTTTAAAACCTGGTTCGCATAGTTATTCCTTTGTTGTGTTTTTTTTCCTTGCTTTTTGTTTTTATTTTCTAAATTTTATATTTTTTCTAAGTTTTTTTTTTTTACTTTTTTGTACATTTTATCTAAACTTTTATTTTTTTTTGTGATCTTTTGTAAATCTTCTATCCTTTTGTATATTTTCTCTTTTTTTTTTTTGTATTTTCACTAAGTTTCTTTTTTTTTTTTGTAATTTTCTTCCTAAATTTTCTATTTTTTCTTAATTTCTTTTCTTTTTTCTTTTTATTTTTCCTAAATTAGGACGCTTTATCTTATCTTAAAAATTCTAAAGAAAAAAGGTAGGGAAAAAATGGGATATCTATAAAGAACATGCAAGTTGCTAAGTGAATGATTCTTTTACCTGAGAATGAGGCGAGACGTGCACCGAATTGTTGAGGGCTGTACTGAATGTAAGAGGGCTAAGTGCTGAGCCGAATGAGGGAAGATAATGCCTTTGCCTGTCCTGACGCGACCATGGACTAAGTTGAGTATGGACTTTATCCTCGGATTACCAAAAATTATCAAAGGCAAAGATTTTTTAATGGTCTTCGTGGATAGATTCAGTAAAATGGCACACTTTGTACCCTACTTTAAGACTAATGATGCTTCAACTATTGCTTCTCTTTTCTTGCAAGAGATTGTTTGGTTATACGGCATGCCAAGAATAGTAGTTTCAAATAAGGACCCAAAATTCTTTAACCATTTCTAGAGAACCTTATGGTATCGGATGGGGACCAAACTATTATTTAGTACTTCCTATCACCCCAAACTGATGGCCAGATAGAGGTAGTTAATGGCATTCTAGGATTACTGCTCTAAGCTATAGTGGATAAGAACTTAGCTGATTGGGATGTTTGTTTGTCGTAGTCGAATTCGCTTATAACCGAACAATACATGACCCCATTAAGCAGACCTTCTTTAAAGTTGTCTATAGTTTTAATCTCGAGTTGCCCCTTGATGGCACCCTTATACCTATATTTGAGCAAGAAGACCCAGATGCAAAAGCCTAAGCATAGTCCTTACAACATACCTACAATAAGGTTACTTGGAAAATTAACTAAGCTACTAGACGAATGCAAGAAAAGGCCAAGGGTACGATGACGCAACAATTTTAACCTAGAGACTTGGTATGGATACACTTGAGCAAGGAAAGGTTTCCGTACAAGGAGAATAAGCTATCTACATAGGTTGAAGGACCCTTTAGAATCCTTTAGAAGATTAATGATAATGCTTGCAGATTAGAGTTGCCCATAGATTATGGGGTTTCAGATACCTTCAACATTGTTGACCTTAATCCATATCACCGTAACAGTGAACTAAATGAAGACTAATTGAATTTGATCCTAAATCCAAACCAACCTGGAGAAGATGCTAGGGATCAAACTATTGGGCCTTTAACCCATAGCTAAGCCTAAGGATTAGAGGGATTGGCAAGGTGAATCCTCCTGCTCTAGCTGACTCCTGCTAAGGTCGAGTTACTCCTTACTGTTGATTAACTCTCTATGCTGTGCTGAATGACTGCCCATCTCTTGGAAATTGTGTATCGACGTGAAGAGTACCTAAACAGCCACCAAACCTCACTTACTTGCTTGATTATGTCCAAGCCAACCACTTGCTTGGCATCGTTCTTGTCGAGAGGTCGAGAGAGTTGCCTTGCATTAATTCTCAGCTACTCTTATTCGGATGAGCCTAGCCTGCTTGACCACCTAACCAGATCGTATTGCTCTTTCTACATCCTCCAAAAGCACCACCAATATATCGCTGCTACGTATTTGGGACTACTTGTAGAATCTGCTACTCTAATAATTGCTTTTAAGTAAATATTCATTTTTTCCGTTTGTAAACTTTATGCACTACTTCTTTAAGACAATACCCTTTTTTTTTCTTTTCCTTTTTAGGTAGGTTTCCATAAATTCTCGAGTATAAATACCCCTTGTACATGTAGCCACATCATCAAATTATCATTAATATATTGGATATTTTCTTTCGTAAACATTATTTAATTACTCTTATTCCATTCTTGTCCTAATTGTTAAGCAAAGCTAGGTGCTAGGTGGTGAGTAACCTCACCAGACTAACTCATGTATTATATTAAGCTGTGCTGTAAGTCGTCGGAAGTTCTACTGATGTGTTGTATCCTTTGGAGCTGTTCGTGGGTTACTTACTTTCATTTATTTTTGTTCTCTAGCGCTCTTTTTCCAGTACTCTTTTCAAGCTTTTGGCAAGCTTGGACCTATCCATGCGATCGACCTTATCTGTTCTTGGCTGAGGTTCGCATCAAACAGGCTGAGCTGACCTCTAATGAACTAACCTGTCCAATCAAGCTGGCCCACTCAGGGAAGTTACCGAGGTCAACATAATGTCGAACTGAGTAAAAGAATAGATGTCAAAGCTACATTGAAAAGCTGACCAACCAATGGTGAGTTATGGCTGTGAACGTATGAGAAGGGATAAGGATATAGGAGAAAGATGAGCTAAATTAAATGTTTCTAAGTGCCAAGGGTTCAAACACATGACTATTTAATGTTCGAACTGAAGAATTATGATTATCAAGAGAGATGCCTTGAAGATTGAAGTAGACAACATAGATGAGGAATCGGAGGAGAAAAGAGAATTAGAAGAAGAGGTTAAGGTTAATGATGAACTAGTTGAGGAAGATGTATTTTCTAAGGATCTGGATAAGCTAACTTTGGTTTTCTAACGTGTGATGAGTATTGAACATTCTACTAAGGAGGAGCAAAGAGAAAACTTGTTCTACATCACATGTAAGGTGAATGAGTAGGTATATGCACTCATAGTAGACAATAAAAGTTACACTAATGTAGTGTCTGCTGACCTAGTTAAGAAGCTCAAATTACTAACTATCTCATACCTAAGACCATATAAATTACATTCGCTAAATGAGAAGGGAGCACTATGTATGCATCTTATGTGTTGCTAGGCCAACCTTGGCTTTTTGATCGAAGTGTTATGTATGATGGGTTTTCGAACACGTGTTTGAGAAAGATGGTACAAAGATTACCTTGAACCCTATGACGTTGAGCTAAGTTAGCCAAATGCAAGCTAAACTTCCTTAAGGATCTAAGAAGACTTTGATTATAAGTAGAGTCGAGCTTTGAGAAGCTATTAAAGCTAACATGGCCACCTTTTCATTGATTAGATGACTATTAGAGCTAAAGCAGCAAATTGAGTTGCCCTTAGAGGTTAAGGAGTAATTGGATGAGTATTCCAATCTATTTCTAGAGCAGTTACTATAAGGGTTAGCCTTTTTTTGAGGCATTGAACATTACATTGACTCAATACCTAGTGTCATTTTACTAAATAAGCTAGCTTATCAGATGAATCTTGAATAAGCTGTTAAGCTTCAAAGATAAGTCAGTGAACTACTAGGGAAAGGGTATTTGAGAGAGAGCCTTAGCCATTTTGTTGTGCCTGCATTACTTATGTGAAAGAAGTATAGTACTTGGAGAATATGTGTGGGTAGTAGAGTAGTGAGTAAAATCATAATCAAGTATAAGTACCCCATCTTGAAGCTAGATGACATATTGGATGAATTGAGTGGTGCTAGGGTATTTAGTAAGATTGACTTGAAATAGGGGTACCACCAAATTTGAGTGAAATAAGGGGATGAATGGAAAATTACTTTTAAGACCCGAGATGGCCTACATGAGTAGATGGTCATGCCTTTTAGACTATCAAATGCCCTAAGCACTTTTATGAGATTGATGACGCGTGTTTTGAGAAATCAGATTAGGAGGTTTGTTGTTGTCTACTTTGATGGCATTCTTGTATATAATGCTAACCTGATTAGCCATATTGAACATCTCTGAGTAGTCTTTGATGTTCTCTAAGTAGAAAGATTGTTTGGTAACATGACGAAGTGTTGTTTTTGCTAAGAGGAAGTAGTTTTTTTGGGATTTGTAGTTAATGGAGGAGGCCTACAAGTAGATGATGAAAAGATTCGAGAAATTGTAGACTAGCTAACCCCAATCACTTGTGCTAAGGTGAGAAGTTTCCATAGATTGGCATCCTTTCACTAAAGATTCATTAAGGGTTTTAGTACCATTATTTTAACCCTTATAGAGCTGACAAGAAAGAACATAAAATTTAGGTAGGGAGAGAAAGAAGAAAGAAGCTTTATACAGATCAAGGAAAGATTGACTTCTGTACCTGTGTTGGCTTTGCCTAACTTCAAGAAGATTTTTTAGCTTAAGTTTGATGCATCTATTATTGGCATCAGTGCTGTTTTGATGTAAGAAGGCTAACTAATTGCCGACCATAGTGAGAAGTTGAGATGACCTTAGTTAAACTACTCAGTATATGACAAGGAGCTTGTAGCTTTTATCTAAGCACTTCAAATATGGCAACATTACCTTTTGCCAAGGGAGTTTGTCATTTATATAGATCATAAGTTTTTGAGGTACCTCAAAAGCTAGACTAATTTATCAAAGAGGTAAGTGTGATCGATTGAATTCTTAGAGGGATTCAACTTTCTGATCAAGTACAAACAGGGCAAGACTAATGTGGTTGCCAACACCTTATCATGCTGACATGTTCTTCTTACTGTACTACAAACGAGACTCTTGGGATTTGTGAGCATTAAGGAGCAATATCCTCAAGACACCCATTTTAGTTTGAAATTTAGATAATGTGCTAAAGGAAGAATAATGGATGACTATCATATGGAAGATGGGTATCTATTCTGGGGGGACAAGTTATGTATGTCAACTTGTTTTTTGAGAGAGATACTTATTAGAGAAGCTTATTTTGGTGAGCTTTCTAAACATTTTAAGGAGAAGTGAACATATGAGTTGTTGAATGAAAGATTCTTTTGGCTCAGGATGCAATAAGATGTACATTGAATTGTTAAGAATTGTGCTACTTGCAAATGAGCCAAATGTCGAGCCGAACAAGGGAAATTAATGCCTTTGCTTATCCTAACCAAACCTTGAATTGAATAGAGTATGGATTTTGTACTTGGATTACCATAAACTACTAGAGACAAAGACTTTGTCATGGTCATTGTGAATAGGTTTAGTAAGATGGCACACTTTATGCCCTTCTCTAAGACTAATGATACTCTAGCTAGTGCTTTTCTCTTTCTGCAGGAGATTATTCATTTGCACAGTGTACTAAGAAGCGTAGTATCAGATATACACCTAAAGTTTCTAAGTCATTTTTAGAGCACTCTTTGGTGTCATATGGGGTCTAAACTACTCTTTAGCACTTCTTATCATCCCCAAATCGATGGCCAAATAGAGGTAGTCAGCCACATTTTGGGATCATTGCTCCGACTTGCAATGGAAAAGAACTTAGCTGAATAGGATGTCTGTTTGCTAATGGTAGAATTTGCTTACAATCACACAGTACATGACACTACCAAACAAACACCTTTTGAAGTTGTTGATGGCTTCAACTTAGAGCTACCTATTACATCCCAACTTAACACGGAATGCACCATCACATAGGAATACCTATTGAAAACTTAACTTAACCTGCTTATTCATCAAAAGATAACATTGTTTACATGATAAAGGGGTATTGACATTAGAGTTCAGCTAGATATTATGTTACAACTTATATATACAACATAATATTTACATTAAAACATGAATTATCTTTTTCCTTTGTCAACTTCATAATAGTAGGATTCTTGACTTAGTGCAAGTTCCACATAAAAGTCGCTAACTCTAACTCACACTTTCAATATATATATCCCTCCTTAGTGTTAGGCCCTTTACAATGTAGTTCACTTGAGGATAAAACATTTTATCCTCTCAGCTATTGAAGTTGAGTGAGAGTGGATAACAAACAACACAATATAGACAACATAACAGACAACATTGCACATCACAATTGAAACATTTCAACTATAGCCTATAGGTTCAACTTCACATATGCATTCGCCTAACTAGGCATTTATTGCTAGCAATGCAGCATGCTATGCTCATATATGTGGCATGCATTTGTACCGATATCCTAAGCTCTCCAATTTTCATCTGGTTAGTTGACATAGTTGGGCATCTGGATACAACATCTAGGAACCTATGGGCAACAAGGAGCTACTTGGGAGTAGGACCCCAAATTTTGTTTTACAAAATTAGATTACATACTATAGTTCACTAAATCAAAGAGGTAACACTGCTAAATTAGACCACATACTATAGTTTACCAAATATGACTATCAAAATAGTTACAACGTTCAAGCAATGCAATCTATATGCTTCTAAAAACTAAGTTCATAAAGTCATGCTTTTTCCATGATCACTTGGAAGTCTTGTTCTAAAAGTTCTGACCTATAGGTCCTTTTTATGTTATGCCATGATATGTAATAACAATTTAAGTATATCACTCAACACAACCAGTCTTTCAGTTTTATTCAACTTAGTGATCTGATTCTAGTTTTTGAACTCTTCCTAGCGGAATTCTAGTATCTTACTTAGGGTTCACTTAGGTGAACACTTAGAAGATTAAGTTAGGAATCACTTAACTTTCCTAGTTAGCATAATCATTTGTAAGCAAAAATTATCACCCAATATAGCAGCATAATAGTTTAACCAAGATATGGTTACTGTAATTCAAAATCACTACATCAGCATCCACTATAATAGCATATCAATTTACCGAAGATATACCTATATTCAATCAACACAGCAGCAAACAGTACATAGTGTTATGAGTAGCAATATATCTACTCCAAGCATGGGTTAGATCCACTTACCTGGACTTAGTAATAGTATAAAATCCTAAACTTTAGGATGTAGTCCTTCCTTACTCATTACACTTATAAAAATATAACACAGTCTTCAAATTAAGTATGGGTCGAACTCGAACTGTTATAAGCTTTCATTTCTATTCTTTTAAACTTTATTTGACTGTATCTTACCATTTCTCATTCAATTTCAGTAAACTTTACGTCATCACCATCATTATTTCAAGTACTATTAATATATCTTAATAGTACTTCTATACCTAGCTTATGGCCTGCCTGTCTGATGTACGGTGCCTTACTAGCTCACCCTTAGAGCTTATCTCATCAAGCCCCTTAACCTACTGAGGCTCCATACTCCTCGAAGCCTAACCGACTCCACCAGCTGGAGTAGACACCAAGCGCTTAAAGGTAGCCCTTGCGCTCAGCAAAGTAGTAGTAGTAATAGGGACTGCCTCCACTAATATTCGAATAGACTAAGGAAGAGTCTGCTGTTTGCCAGCCTTCTTGCTTTTCTTTGGGGGTTGCTTCAAGCTCTCCTTCTTACCCTTTGTAGCAGCCTCCTTCCTTTTCTTCGAGGATTTCACCCCCTACATCCTCTTCATGTAGATAGTCATCATCTTCTCCTTGATCTTCTTAGAGGCGACTTGCATGACTGTGAATATAAGGAAGAAGTAAGAAAAAACAACGAAAAGATGAGTTGGTAAATCATACCACCGAGGATGAGTGGACTAAAGCTCCCCTATCACAATGATAACTTGACATAGCAAACATTTAGCCACCCTTCCTCTACAACAATTAGTGGTTACCCGTCTCAAACCCCAAAAACCAGTTATCTTTTGCATACTTTCGAGAAACTGCTAATGTGTAAGCCTCTTCCAATTGGTGACGTCCAATACCTCTTCCTTTGCCTCCTTATCCTCATCCTTAAGATAGTTAATGGGCTTAGTTCGAATCGGCCTCATCCAAGAAGTTGGGAACTCGAGATTCTCCAACATGCGAATATGAAAAAGTATTCTTTCCAATGGTCAACCTTGTTGGGTAATTTCTCAAACATCATTAGCTTACCACCTTGCGAGGAGATGTAAACCTAATGGTTAGTGCTTGTCTTCACTTAGAAAAAAGGAAAAAATAGTTGAGCTATCGGCCTTCGCAGTTGCCATAAGTAAGCTATCTCAAAATTGAGCAATTAGGCCCAGGTATTTGCATGTAAGGAACCTGAGAAAATCCTAAACTAGTTAAAGCACTCTATAAGAAAATTTGAGAACGAAAGGCATAAATCCAACTTAAATGGTTTCACGTATATGTTGAAAGAATTCTCATCTATGATCTAGTATGCCCTCTCCCCTTTTGCAGGTATCTTCACTCGCCAAACAGGCCTATCCCTGATTTCTCGATTAACTAGTTGCAACTTCATATCATCTTCCACAAAAGTGACATAAGCAAATGCATGCTCATTTGTATTGGTTCTATGCAAGTCCTCTATGGCATTGTCCTCCTCGCTGTCTGAAGCATACATGACTCAAGGCATTGAAGTGGCCCATTCTCTCTTCTTTTCCTAGGAAAGCAAAATACCATCTTTGCTGCCATCAATTGTTGCTGTCGCTATTGCTTTAGGGGGGGGGGGTAAGGTTATCCACCCCCTTACGGACCATATCCTCATACCCCTCATCTATCGCTCTTGAGACCGAGGTAGTTGGTTTCTTACCTTGGCTTGCAAAAATTCTCTTGTTGGCCATTTCCAAGTCATGGAAAAGAAAATTTTGAAGAATGTTGAAGTGGATAATGAGCTCTTGAGACAAAATTTTGATAGAGTCTCACCTTATTTGAAATCCAAAAGTGAAAAATAAGGGTCCTAAGCACGCTTTATATAGACAAGCAAAAGAGGAAGGCAAATGATTACCCAATTGCCAAAGAGGTGCACTAACTATCAAGATGTATGCCATATCCTGAGCATCTACGTATCCTTATTTGATGGTCAATGGCCTAGATCCCTTGAGAACATAGATTGCTGATGTGGCTATGCAAGTTTATGCCCTACGCATACAACCTTTCCTAAGAAGTCATTAGTGTGCATTGCCCTTCCCAAGGAACCATCATTGTGTCTCAAGCAACCTAACAATTTCATTAATTACAATAAAGATCATCACATGCCATAGCGAGTCCTGTCAAACATGTTAGATGTCACCTTAGCCAACAATGTACTCAGTTGGCCCCTTGGAGATGGATCGTAAGCACCTCGAGCCTAAGTCCGTGACCAACTTACTCTCTTCACCTCTTTGACATTGAGGAGAGTAAGGAAATAAATAGTGATATGCTTTTTTCTCCTAGCTCGAGGCTTAATCCGAGTAAAGGCCCATCTAGGCCCAACTCGTAACTTAATGACCAGACACTAGTGCAACTAAGCGCTTAAGCATGCTTGATTTGCATGAACCTTCACTACTCTTAGGTATATGGTCGAAGGCATCCCTTCTTTACGTGCACTCTGAAGCTTAAGGGCCGAATAGGACCCGCTATCTCTCTTGAGGCTTTTTGTCCTTTACAGCCCTATGCCTCCTCTCCTCATTAATTGTGGCTTAAAATCCATAATGTGGCTAGCACATCTGATATCCCATTGGGTGTCACATCCCTAAGCTATAGATGTGGCTACTAACATGTTCATGGCCGACTAATGCCTAAAACCACCCTATCAACCCCCTCATGCATATCCCTTGTAAGTAGCTAGTATGAATGAACCCTAGAGCACAAGGAGCCAAAAGATATCAGGTCAGAATAACATACCCTTGAGCTCTCTATATTATTCTTCCCTGATCCCTTCGTATGAGTACCCTTTGCCTTAGGAAAAAGGTGTTTGGACTCCCTTAATTTACCTTACTTCCTTCCCTCTTTGCTAACTTGAGTGTTGGAGGGCGTTCATGGACTAACCCACTGAAGGCTTTTTGAAGGTGCCCAAGAGCAAGAAGTTCACCCCTCATTAAGGCTTATCCACACTTCCCCCTGAAGGATTGAAGCTCAATTTACCCTATTACACTTAGTTGATTTCCCTACAATCAACAAATACAATATATTAAGCTTAAAAAGATACATATAACCACTAATATAGTGTAAAAGGCCAAAAGGAACATCTCATCTTTTTTTTTTTCTATAATTTTACTACCTCTTATTATTTAAATAGAGAATACCAATCGGCATTTGACTAAGAAAGTCTTAGTTGGTAAAGTAGAGGTGATAAGAGAAAATATATACGGGCAATACTTTCATGGAAACTTTAGAAAAATTACCATAATAATAAATAAAAACTATATCTCTTGTTATTTGAATATAATTTTTTTATTAAAAAATCATTACTCCATACTTATAAATATCGAAAACAATAATTGCAAATATAAGAGAATAGGGGGAGCTTTTTTGGAAACTGCCAAATATAAGTAACTAGCAAATACGAATGGCCGTTAAAAAAAGATTAAAGAAACCAAATAATTAGTTAAATGGTAGTTAGATTTTCTACTTAAATAATATAGATGAAATAAAGTTTGTAAAAGTGAAAAAGGAAAATAAAAAATATTAATTTTTTTTTAAGTAGGACCCTTCTATGCATATTGATAAATATAAATCACTCTATACTTTTTTAGGCACATTTAGGTATAAATTGACCATAATTGTATTTATTTCTTAAGTTCTTGGCAATTCATTATGTAATATATCAATTTCAAATGATTCAAAAGCAAAAGGGACAAAATTTGACAAGAACAATGAGATTTAGAGCTATCACGACTGTGATAAAGAAATAATGCTAAATGAAGATCAACTGAGACTCATTATGGGCATGATAAAAAAGAATTTGAGTGTTTAGTGCTCGTCACTCCCTCCATCATGGATGTGATCAAGGAAGTGACCAAGGTTGAAGCTATTTTTCTACCTGTTCATCACGACCGTGACTCTACCTCGGAAGGATGATCGTGCCCTTAATCATAGGAGTAATTAGGTAGAATGTTTGCAACGAGAAGATCACTTCTCGCATTACGGGTGTAATGGGAGTGGACACAATGATTTCTTTTAAATCGTTTCATACGAATGGGTGCCTGAAATGAGTTTAAATGCCAAGAGGTGTCTTGAAGTAACGTATTTCGAGCCTTTTGATGAGAAGAATATAAATACGCCACAATTTTTAGACAAAAGGGGATTGGATCATACATCCATTCATACATCTTCGTACCCATTATATTTTTTGATTATTTTCTTTTAGTACAATTTCGAAGTGTTGTACCTTGTACCATTCCCGGAATTGCTCGAGAGAGACGATAGGAATTCATTATTCGTATATTTATCAGATTTCTACAATGGAATTCAAAATAGGGCTATGTTCTTCTACTTGTTCTATGTTAATTTCTTTGTTGTTTCTGCATTTTATTGATAAGTTTTGTTTCTTCATTACGTGTAAGTAGTACGTTAGGACTTACTACATCATTTAGTATGATCAACTGCATGAAATAGCGGTTTCTGTTAATCCCGATGAATTGCACTTAATGAATCTAAGTATGATTTAGTGGATGACATTAACTTAGGATAGATTTCAATAGAATATGTCGAGAGACAATTTTATTGAATAGATCTAGTTCATTGGAACAACTTACTCTTGATAATAGAGATATTATTATGAAGTTGCTACATCCTTAGGGGAATTGATATATTAACATGACATTAATGTGACTTGAGTTGGCTGTTAATTATGAAGAGATTCCAATAGGCATAGTTAAGATTAGAAGTAAGTAGCAACAAAATCCCCGACATCGGGGCTGTCCAGGATGAAATGTTACCCCCTAAAAGCAAGCTTTCGACCTTAGACCAATACGACAATACTAGTGATCCTAATGATCATTTGATCCATTTTTGTACCCTCACGAACCTTCATAGTCATGGGGCCGACATAATGTGCGAAGCTTTCCTAAGTACTCTAAGGAAAGTAGCTTAAACATGGTTTTACCACTTGCTCGAGAACTCCATTGGCTCCTTTGATGATCTAGCGCTGAGGTTCAGCCTTTACTTTAGGGTTAGTAAGCTTCCATCCAAGGACACATTGTCCTTGTACTTGATTAGGTAGAGTGAAGGTGAAACTTTACGTGAACTTGTAGCCTAATTCGATAATGTTGTAGTCAAGATCCTTCACCTGGATAAGCAAACAACTGTACATGTTGCTTAACTTGGCATTTGACTCTCAGGAGACTTCTTATGATTGCTTACAAAGAGCAAGTTGAAGACCCTGGTTGATTTCTAGAATAAGGCCCAAAAATACATGGACCAAGAGGATAATAGGTGTGCCAGGCACGATGCTAATGGAGAGAAGTGAAGTAGAGAAAAGGACAAGGAAAGATTGTTTGTCAAGGAATGTCTCGATGGTAGGGTACTGAGTAGACCAGAGGAAGAAGGCTTAAGTTAAAAGAAGAACCGAGTTGAGCGAGACCTACTTCCTCTTCCTATCTACACACAGTATACCCCTTTGAATTGACTCATTACCCAAGTCTATTTCAAGTTGAAGCATAGGAACCTACTACAACAACCTTATAAGATGAAGGGGAATCCTAGCCATCAAAACTCAGACAAATACTACTAGTTCTATGGTGACCATGGGCTATACCACTAATGAATGCTTCTAGCCAAAGAATGCAATCGAATATGCTATTCAATAGGGCTTCTTTAGTGAATAAGTGGCCTAGTAGAGAAACGATGATTGTTCTAATGACAACGAGGATAAGGCACCTCATAGGTCGTAAACTGAAGGTGCCAGAGAAAAGCAGAATGATGACTGCTACAACGATTGAGCCTTTAATAGCATTATAAACATCATAATTGGGGGGCTACACCTTAGCAGCTAGCCAAGCACCAGTGGCTTGGCTATTGCCTCACTCAAGGTGTTGGCAGTAAGAGAGAAGAGATAGAAGTTTGATACTTCAATCTCCTTCTCGGATGAAGATTTGGAGGGGTAGACAACCCCCTATCAAGATGCCTTAGTTATAGGGGTGAAGATCACAAACTTCAAGGTCCTTAAGATTATGGTGGACATTAGAAGATCTACTTACATCTTCTTCCTCTATACATATGAAAGGATGGGGACTAAGTTACTCATCAAGATGAAGACATAACACCATAATCTCATTGGCTTCAATGGGAGTACTATCAGAGCTAAGGGAATCATTATCCTTGACATAGACCCTGGCGATAATGGCAATGTTGCACAATGACTAGTGGAGTTCATCGTGATTAACTGCCCATCCTCTTATAACACTTTCTTGGGATGACTATGTTTGAATGTATTTGGGGTCATCATATCATCCCTTCACTTGAAGGCCAAATTTTTGACCTTGACCGGGATGCAAATATGCAAATGTGATTGAAGCCCTCTTGAGAGCTTTATGTTAGGGCTGCTAGAGCTGATGAAGTCTTTGCTTTGGAGACTGGCCTATAAAAGAAGTCGGTTGAAAGAGGCGAGCCAAGTAAAAAAATCGAAGAAGTGCAAATTGGCCCCCTTTCAAACTAGACTACTAAGGTGGGGATTGACACTCCTTTTGAGGTGAAGGACGAGATAGTTGCCTTCTTGTGGGCCAATTCATATAGGTTTTCCTAGTTGGCATCGAACATGCCGAAGATCTCCCCTAACCTAACAAGCCATCGCCTTAGTATAAACTCCACTATATGGCCTGTCATGTAGAAGAAGAGACACTTTACCCCCAGAAAGGTAGGCTATGATCAAGGAAGAAGTACATAAGTTGCTGAAGGCCAGCTTCGTGAGGGAGGAGAAGTATCTAACCTAGCTAGCAAATGTTTTGCTAGTCAAGAAGAAGTCTGGGAAATGGCGCATTCATATCGATTATACTAATCTCAACAAAGCCTACTAAAAAGACTACTTCCCATTCCCCAAGATTGACCAGCTGGTTGACTCCTCTTCGGGACACACTTTGCTAAGCTTAATAGACGCCTTCTTGGGTTACAACCAAATAAATATAGACTCGAAGGATGAAATCCATACCTCCTTCATCACTGACTTCAACACGCATTGCCATAAAGTCATGCCTTTCGACCTCAAAAATGTTAAGGCAACATATTAACGAATGGTCACAAAGTTGTTTAAGCCTTAGATTAGGCGAATATGGAGGTGTACATCAATGATGTGATTATCAAGAGCAAGTAGCTAAGTGATCATGTCAAGGACCTTTAAGAAGCCTTCGACTAGATGAAGAGACATGACATGAAGTTGAATCTCTAAAAGTGTGTGTTTGGGGTCAGCTCAGGTAAATTTCTTTGCATCCTAGTCACCTAGAGGGGTATCAAGGCCAACTTTGAAAAGATACATGCCATTAAGGATATGAAACCCCCTACATCAATTCGAGACAGATAGAAGTTCACCGACATGGTGGTCACATTGAGAAAGTTCGTCTCCAATAGTGCAGATAGATGCATTGAGTTCTT
Organism: Lumnitzera racemosa; assembly: GCA_024138005.1. Lineage (NCBI taxonomy): Eukaryota > Viridiplantae > Streptophyta > Magnoliopsida > Myrtales > Combretaceae > Lumnitzera > Lumnitzera racemosa. The sequence continues at coordinate 75,617,053 of JAMXBC010000004.1, read as the reverse complement.
CAAAATCCTTAAGAATCCTAGGGGTTTTAAATGGACTCCTGAGTACATGACAACCTTTAAGCAATTGTAAGACTTCCTCGTATACCCTCTTATCCTCTCTAAGCCTATTATAGGGGGGGGGGGGGACCTATGTTTGTACTTGGTTGTAAGCAACAAGGTACTCTCATTTATACTAGTTAAAGTAGAGGGGAGAGAGCACAAGTTGGTATACTTCATCAACCATATACTCTAGGGGCTTGAGGCTTGGTATAGCTAACTACAGAAGTTTCCCCTAGCGGTCATCACCTTAGTATGTCGGTTAAGGCCATACTTCTAAGCGTACTAGATCATTATGCTTATAGACCAGTCGCTACGTACGATGTTGCAAAAGTTGGATGCATTTATACGAATGGTGAAGTATATAATGGAGTTGAGTGTGTACGTCATCCATTATTAGCCGCAAATGGCATATAAGGCATAAGTGCTGATTGACTTCATGGTTGAATATATAGGAGAGGAGGAAGCACCACTAGGAGACAGCAAACCGACGTGGACTCTTTATGTTAATGGATCATCTACTTCGGGGGGTAGAGGTATGTGTCTCGTTTTGACTAGACCGTATAAGATCACAATCTACTATGCTCTTAAATTCAAGTTTGACGCTAGTAACAACAAATCTAAATACAAGGCCTTAATAGCTAGTCTCAAATTGGCTAAGGAGATCGGTGTCAAGCATCTATAAGTGTTATTAGACTCTATGGTAGTCATCTAGCAAGTCCAAGCTGAATACGAGGCTAGAGACAACACTATGGCAAAATACTTGGAGAAGGTGAAGAGCCTTATAGCAAAGTTCCCTTTGTGGACCATCACAAAGATCCCTCAACTCAAAAACTTTGCAGTTGATTAGCTATCTAAGCTCACCTTTATTAGGATATAGAAGCTTGAGGTGAAGGATGGAAAGATCCTTATTGAGTACTTGCCAGAAAAGAGCATAACTCTAGGCTTGGCCAAAGTCTTAAAAATCACGTTGTCAACATCAGAGCTGAGCTGGATGGATCTCATCTAAAGTTACCTGGAGTAGGGTACACTCCTAGAAGATAGAAAAGAGGCAAAGAAGCTGAGATACTATGGTACCAACTACATGTTGGTCGACGATTTCTTATATTGCAGGGGGGTCAACTTTCCCCTACTCAAATGCCTTATAGAAGACGAGGATTTATGGGTTATGGAAGCATTGTATGCTGGAGTGTGTAGTAGCCACATTCAATCTTAAGCCATCTACATCCATGCTTTATGGCTCGGATATTATTGGCCTACCATGAGTTAAGATGCCAAGGTTATAGCCTAGAAGTGTTACCAATGCTAAAAGCGTGCCCCTATTAGTTACACCCCCTAAAAAAAGTCTTTAGCTCCTAATTAGTCCATGGATGTTTGCCCAGTAAGGCATTGACATTTTCGGTACGCTCCTTAAGGCCTCGGGACATTAGTAGTTTATCATTATCATTGTTGACTACTCACTAAGTGGGTTAAGTTGAAGCCATGGCAAAGATTATCGATAAGAGAGTTGAGTCCTTTGTTCAAAACGACATCCTCTCCCAATTTAAGGTCCCATATGTTCTCATTATAGACATTGGGCGATAGTTTGATAACCTTAAGTTTAAAGAATTTTGCTCTAAGCACCACATTACACAGCACTTCATGTTAGTTACCTACCCTGAATCAAATGGTCAAGTTGAAGTAGCTAATTGGGTCATCCTTAAAAGCCTAAAAAAGAGAGTAGACAGAGCTTAGGGTGCTTGGGTAAATGAGCTACCTAAATTTTGTAAGAGTATAGGACCACCTACCGTACCTTCATAAGTGAAACCCCTTTTCACTTAGCATTTGGATCAGAGGCAGTCCACTCCATCGAGCTTAAGCTTCCCAACATCCAGACTCAAAGCTTCAACCCTATCCTTAATGAGTACCTACTATAAATCTTTATTGATACTATTGAAGAAATCAGAGACTTCACTATAGCTTGGGTAACTGCCTACCAGCATTGAGTAGCCAAATACTACAATCAAAAGGTCAGATACAAAGAGTTCGAGGTCGGTGACCCAATTTGCTAGAAGCTAGTGGCTATAGGTTAACAAGAAGGGTAGGGCAAGTTGGTCCCCAATTGGGAAGACTTGGTCAAAGTCAAAGAAAACTTGGGTAATAAAGTATATAGATTAGAACGATTGCACGACGAACTTATCCCGTGCACATGGAATGTTGATAACCTTCAACTTTACTTTGATTAATGTACCATCATGAAAATTATTTCAAGATTATGAATAGAAGTTCAAATTTTACATAAGTTATTTATCTTTTACTCTCACACTAAGTCCTAACCCCTAGAGGGTGAACGAACCCACTAGCTAAATAGGTCGAAATGCCACCAACCTGATCCCCTAGGATAACCTCAGTAAATGGAAATATCCCTCACCCTTAGGAACTCTCACTAACTAAGTAAGTCAAAAGGGCATCGACTTTACTGGCTTGGGTAACCTTAGTAAAGGGAAATACCCTTAAACTTGAGGAATTCCCACTAGCCAGGTAGGTTGGAATGTTACCGACTTGATCCCCTTGGGTAACCTCAGTAAGTGGAAGTACCCCTTACCTTGAGGAACTCCCACTAGTTAAGCAGGTCGGAATGCTACCAACTTGATCCCCTTAGGTAACCTTAGTAAGGGAAAACACCCCTTACACTAAGGAACTCCCATTAGCCAGGTAGGTCGAAAAGTTACCTATTTGATCCCCTCCGGGTAACCTCAGTAAGGAGAAATACCCCTTACCCTGAGGAACTCCCACTGGCCGGACAGGTTGGAATGCTACCGACCTGACCCCCTCGTGTAACCTCAGTAAAGGGAAACACCCCTTACCCTGAGGAACTCCCATTAGCCAAATAGATTGGAACGCCATCGACCTAGCAGGGCAAGTCGGAAAGTCACCGACCTGACCCCTCATGTAACCTTAGTAAGAGGAAACACTCCTTACCCTGAGGAAATTCCATTAGCCAAATAGATAAAAACGCCATCGACCTAGTAGGGTAAGTCGGAATGTCACCGACCTGACCCCTCGTATAACCTTAGTAAGAGGAAACACCCCTTACCCTAAGGAACTTCCATTAGCCAAGTAGGTTAGAATGCCACCGACCTGACCTCTTCGGGTAACCTTAATAAGGGGAACCACCCTTTACCATAAGGAACACTTACTAGTTAGGCAAGTTGGAATGCCATCGACCTAACCTTCTTGAGTAACCTCAGTAAGGGAAAACACCCCTTACCTTGAGAAACTCCCACTAACTGGGCAGGTCAGAACGCTACCGACTTCACCCCCCTCAAATAACCTTAGTTAGGGGGAAATACCCCTTACCTTAAGAAACTGCCCCCTCGGATAACCTCAGTTAAGGGGAAGCATCCCTTACCCTGAGAAACTCCCACAAGACGAGTAGGTTGAAATACCTTTGATTTGACTCCTTCAAATAACCTCAGTAAGGGGAAACGTCTTTTACCTTGTGGAACTCCCACTAGTTGGGTGAGTCGAAAGGCCATAACCTAATCCCTTTGAGTAACCTCATTAAGGGGAAACACCCCTTACCCTGAGGAGCTCATACTAGTTGAGTAGGTTGAAATGTCATCAACTTAACCTCCCAATATAGTATAGGTAAGGGACAACATCCCTTGTACATTAAGTATCAAACCATATTACAATGAATCGACCAAGAAGGTAAAAAAAAAAAAGAAAAGAAAAGAAAAGAGCATTCAATAAAAACCGAAGGACATAATAGAGTATGCGAATGAATTCAAGTTCTACTAATAAGTTGAAGATGTACAAAATTAAGGTTGGCATCTCAACCTAGAGTATTAAAAAAGTAGGGAAAGGAATAACTACTACCTTGGATTGGAAAACTCTAATAGTTCCAAAAAATCTAACTCTTCAATCTACTCGAAATGCTGGTCCATCGGTGACCCTAAAGATGACTAGCTGTAAGCTGTAGAAGGGGTTAAAAGCTACTAATTGGGGTTGGTAAGAGGATCACCTCGACCTTGATTACCTCAAGAAGCACCCTTAAGGGTGACCTCTTGCTGAGCTACTAGGGTAGAAGTTGATGGGGAAATACCTTATCTAGAACCAATAATAGAAGGGGCGCCTTGAACCTTGATAGTTGCTTGGGCAGCTTTTCTCTCTTGCGCTTGGGTAGCCTTCTTCTCTCGAAAAGCCAGGCCATCAAGAAAACCAAGTAAGCTCAGGTTGAGCTTGGAATAATGGGAGAGCAACTCTTTCCTTATGTAGCGTTCACACTCAATAGAGATTTCCTCCAGCTCTTGAAACTATTGCTCTGTCAATTAAAAATTGATAATGGCTTTCTTAGCAATGGCATCACTAAAAACCTCCCTACTCTCCGCTTTAGAGATGATCTCCTCCATCTTCGAAGCTTTTCCTTGGAGCTCCTTGATTTGTTGTTCCAGCTTAACCTTCTAACTAGCCAACTCTAGTGATATAGCTTTGGTATTGTCATGTTCTAATACCTTCATTGCTAGCTCGATCTTTAGCTTGGAGACTGACGCCTTCAACTCAACATTCCCCCTTTTGAGGCTTGCCTTGGCTTCCTTCTCTTTGTTTAGCTTCTAGGAGAGTTGGGCCTTGGTCTTCTGCTTATCCTTAAGTTGAGCCTTAAGATTTCTGGCCTCCCCAGCATTCTCTTCAATAGCAATACTTTCTTGCTTTATATCCTACAATCTTGCCTTGAGCCCAACCACTTGTATATAAGAGCTACACAAGTACCTGTTAACCTTGATGAACTTATCCAGATACTAGATAATGCCACCCTAAATCCCTTTACCTCTTTCCATACGACATCATAGTTGCTTAGCTAACGCAATACTTGATCGTAGGACTGCAAAGAAACACAAATTGAGATTAGATTAGTGATGATAAGAAAGGACATTAATGGAAAGAGGCAAAAACTTACCTACTGAATAAGTGAGCTTAAGTAACCCGCCATCTCCATAAGATCGCTTCCTCTTACCTTCGATAGCTCCTCAAGGATGGCCTAGTCACCAGGGGTACAAGTCCTTAATGAAGCCTGATAGCTGAGAGTCTAGTGTCGCAACATAATGTCGTTGCCCTAATCTCGTATTTTAGCCTCGGAGCTTCCTCTTAACCCTTTTGTTCTTAGCATTAGAAGTGTGAAGGCAGAGCTCTTCATTCTGAGGGACATATGATACATCCTTGAATGAATCCAACTCGATCACTAAGAACCTAAACTTGTTAAGGATATCAAAAAATTCATCCCCAAGCTTATCAATACACTTGTAGGGGTAAGCCTTTGGTCACTCATACTAAGTTACTTGGCTTAAGGGTATCTTCCCCATCGACTTCTTCTTCTTGGCCCCAAACGCTATGATAGGAATCAAACTATTAGGCTTTTAACCCACAGTCGAGCCCGAGGACTAAAGGGATTGGTGAGGTGAATCCTCTTGCGCTAATTGAGGCCGAGTTGTTCCTTACTATTGATTGACTCTCTATGCCATGCCAAATATCTGCCCATCTCTTGAAAATTATATATTGAGTGGAAGAATACCTTGAAAACAACTACACTTCATGCACTAGCTTTGTCCTTTCCAACTTGACCACTTTCTTAGCTTCATTATTGCTAAGTGGCTGAGAGAGCTGTCTTGCACTAAACCTTAGCTACTCCTATTCGAATGAGTCCACACCTGCTCGGCACTTGTAAACTCCTAAAATTTTCAACCTCATACCTAAAGTAGACCGTAGAGTGCTTTAAGACTTTAAGAGTTGACAAGGCTAGTTAAAATGAAAACTCTAAAATAACAACCGAAGATTTAATTGCGTAGAAAACTTTTATACCCTAAATGTATATAAACACTAGAGATTGCGCTCGAAAGTGATAAAACCCTAAAACTATAACTTTGAAGATATAAAAGTACTAATTCACTATGCTTTACTCTAAAACCCTAATTGACAATATATTCTTAGTATTATACTAACTCATTAGTAAAAGATCAAAAACAACTTTCAATCATTCATAAGTATATATAATACAAAAGTAATCTTTTAGGAACTAAGATATTGCATCATAGATCACATTCATCTTCTAATTATATAACTAGGTTAGTGTTATATAGAGTTAAGTGATTGGTTGATGTTTATATTACATATAGTAGACATTAGCATCCTAAATGATATATTTCATGATAGTTATACTAAGTACCATACTAAATAATGTATTTAGGATATAAATACTTAGAGGGAGATCTCATTAACTATTTTTACTAATCATTTCAATAAACCATACATTTCCTTTCATTTCCTTAATTTTCTTCCCAATTTTTCTTAATTACCCCATTTTGTACATACAAATTTCACTTAATTTCAAAGAGTTGACTAAGTCAAATGTTGACCAAGTCAAATATTGACTAAGTTAACTTGTTGAAAAATTCAACAAAGTGTCATTGACATCTAGAGAATTCTCTCTTTTTTGTTCACTTTCTACACTTAATCTTTTCCAATTTTTCCTCCTTTTGTGTTGTCCACTTCCCCATCCCTTAGACCCACTTGTCTTCATCTTTTTAAACACACAAAAAAAAAACAAAATAAAGTTCTTTCTCCTTCCTCAAAACTGTGAGCTTCCCCTTTCGCTTTGTCCTTTTTGCTTTGTCCCTTTCAATTTTTCTAATTTCACTTTCACAACTTTACCTACTAACACAAACCAATAACACATATATATTAGCTTTCCTTTTCATATAACAAGCAAGAGAAAGGTATGTTATTGTGTAATTTCTTAACTTATTTAGTAGTTAGATGAATAGGCTAAGTTAGTATAGTAAACTTATGTGATATGTCCATATGTGTTGTTGGTAGTAGAAAGCCTCATATTTATGTTTAGAATGTAGAAATACTTGGTTATACACGCAGAAATATACATGTATATACATCAAGTGAGTATATATGGAGTGTACATATTATGGTTTTAGTAAAACCCATAGTATAAGGGTATAAATCTGTAGCTAAATGGAAAGAAGAACACATATACATATATTTAAGCATAGGAATACAAGAATATACTTAAGGGATACATGTATAGGTACTCTTGTACATAAATACCATGCTAAAAACACCTTCAAAATACAAAAATATGAAATTTGTGAAGTTTTCTTAAGAGGGAACTTTAGGCATACGAAAATATGTATAAAAATATGTATATCACCTTATGTGTATATGGGTATATGTACTAGTATATGTGTAAGTATATGAGTGTACATACTATTATGTTAGAAGTATAAGTATAAATATAACATATATATAAAGTGTATGAATACATAAGGATAAGAGTACATATGTAATGGATAGTTTGTAAGCAATGACATAATTAAATAATGATGTAAGTAATGATGTAATTAAATGATAACTTAAGCCATGACATAAGCGATTGATGACATTAGCCATGACATAAGTCTCTAAAATAATAAATCATAAGATCATTTAGGTGTAAGAATTAAAGGCTAATGAAATTATTAACTACTAAAATAAAACATAAAACTAACCAATAGGAATAATTAAGCTTCACTAGTTAGAATTTCAATAAATTTAGTTTGTATCATAAAACATGAGTCTTAATGTCCAAAACAAACATCACTATGTGAACGTGCATTTGAAAACGATAAAAAACAAGTATGAATTCGTAAATATTGAAAACATAATGAAAAAGTTACACACGATTAGCAATTAGGTTCAATCGAATAAAAACTGATAATAATCTAAGTAGAATTAGGTAGATAGATATTTAGAACAGTTAGTTAATTCAATTACTTATTATCTTTGTTATCTCGTAATGATTAGGTAATCTCGACGAGGGTAAGGATCTTTCGATCGATTATTACGATTAGAGCGAGTTGTCATGGTCAAGTGAGTACTCCCGATGACTCTATACTTGTTTGTGATTGTAGTTAGTGCACTTAAATTGAATATTAATAACTTGATGCATGAGGTTTTTAGGATATACATGTGCTTGATACTGATTGGTTACTGTGAGAAATATTGTTAAATACGATAATTGATGATTGTTTTGTGTGATTGATTGTTACATGATTTGGATGGTTTGCTGATATTAATTGATTGCCTCATAATTTGACTTAATTATATTTGACTTATCTTAAATTAAAAGGTTCATGCATTATCCATGTATTGCATTACTTACTCTAGTCGTCACTTCATGTAGAGGTAAAAAGAGGCCTTATGGAGGTTGTTTATATATTAAAGTGTTTATGTTTGAAGCACTCATACAACATGACCTTACTTGAACCTACGGGCTTACTAGGCGATGGAGATGCCAACCGTATGGTTGAAGGTCGAGTTTAGAGATCTCTGCTGTAGGGTATAAATGTAGATTACGGGGGCCACCTTACCGCTAAGCTTGGGATTTTGTGTACTATTGGGTTTTCAGAAATGAAAATATTTTTTATGAAATATGAAATTCAAAGTTATGGTTAAAAACCCAGGTGCTAAAACCCAGTCGTGATTAGTGCTGATGTAACTCCAACCCTTATCTCGAAGGGTATTAAAATCCGATATTATATGCAATACTGGTCAACTGCGTATTTTATTTGGCATACTGCATGCGCATGCATTCATATGGTTGTAACAAATTGTTTAGTAACTTATTTGCCAGTATAGTATGAGGGATAGCTCACTAAGCTCTTGTAGCTTACCCCCTAATAGTTTTTCTTTTGCAGGTGTTAGATAATTGGGCATGGGTTCAGAGCTGAGCATTGAGTGCAAGTATTGAGATGTTCTAGAGGTTAGAATTAGAGAAAGATTGTATAGCTTATTTGAGACTTTAAATGTACTTATATATTTAGATTTAGTAACTTCAATATGTTTGAATTTTAAGTTTATTCTCTTTAATCTTATCATTTGGTAGGAGATACCGATTCTCTATGGTTTTGAGGAACTGTAGAATATTTGATATCCATAATCATTTATGTCCTATAATATGTTAATTAATTAACAATTCAACATCCTTAGTAATTAATCATTTAGAGTCTTGCAATTTCTAACTTGTAAGGCAATTTTCATATCATGGTCGTCGTAGATCAATTTAGTAAGACGGTATACTTCGTGCCTTGCACCAAAACTAATGATGCTTTGGCTATTGCTTCTCTTTTCTTACAAGAGGTTATGCGGATATATGGCGTGCCGAAAAGTGTAGTCTTCGATAGAGACATGAAGTTCTTAAGCCATTTTTAGAGAACCCTATGGTGTCAGTTAAGAACCAAATTACTCTTCAGTACTTCATGTCAACCCCAATCCGATGGTAAAATAGAGGTAGTTAATTGTACTTTGGGTTCACTGCTCCGAGCTACATAAGCAAGAACTTAGTTGATTAGGACATCTACTTACTAGTGATCAAGTTTACTTATAACTGAACCATACATAACACCACCAAACAAACCCTCTTTGAAGTGTTCAATGGATTTAATCCTAGTTACCCCTCAATTGTGGCCCTATACCCATACTCGTGCAAGAGGACCCTGATGCCTCGGCCAGAGTACAATCTTTTCAACACATCTATAACAAGGTCACTTGGCACATCGACCAGGTTGCTAGAAGAATGCGTAAAAAGGCCAAGGGTCAGTCGGCCAAACAATTTTAGCCGGGAGCCTTAGTATGGCTACACCTCAGCAAGGAGTGGTTTTCGAACAAAAGGAGCAACAAGTTATTTGCAAGAGTGAAAGGACCTTTCAGAATCCTCAAGAAAATTAGAGATAATGCCTACAAGTTGGAGCTACTTAAGGACTATGGGGTTTCTGATGCCTTCAATATTGCCGACCTCAATCCATATAACCTTGACAGAAGATTCAATGAACACTATTTAGATTTGATCCCAAATCCAAAACAACCTAGAGGGAATGATGAGAATTAAGCTACAGGACCCTTGACTTGCAGTCAAGCCCAAAGACTAAAGGGGCTGGCATGATGAATCCTTATGTTTCAACCAACCCCTGCCGAGGCCAAATACTTACTTGCCGAGTGACCCACCTTTATTCTATGGCATGCCAAGTTGACGATTACTCTCTATTGCCGAGCCACCTAATTACTCGGCATTATCGTTGCCGAGAAGCTAAGAAAGAGAATCCGGACTAATTAAGTCATCCCTGCTTAGACAATCCCATTTATCCGTACTTTTTGTCCGCATCTCCTAACAACCCCACTAATGCTGCATTGCCATGTGTACAGTATCACATGTAGAATCTGTAGCACCAATGATTATTTTCCTTGTATATTCATTTTTTCCCCTTTGTAACATGTACATTACCCCTTTAGGAAATGCCCTTTTTTTCTTTTCCCTTTTAGGCAAGTTGCTCTAGTTTGTATGTATAAATACCCCTATACTTGCAGTTGCAACATAATTAGATTACCTTCAATACACTTGAGTTCCTTGCATAAACATTGCTTGTTTACTTTTGGCATCACTCTTATCCTTTCTCTTAAGTAAGGTTAGGTGGCGAGTAACCTTACCGGATCAATTTGTGCATCATATCAAATTGTGCCATAAGTTCTCGAAAGTTCCTTTGGTGTGTCATATCCTCTGGAATTGTTTATGGGTTTTTGCTTATTGCTCTAATCATCTTTGTCACTCTTTTCATACCTTTCCCCATTAGCCCTTTTTCGAGCTTTCTACAAGCTTGGACTCATCCAGCATCCTGCCTTATCTATTCTTGGTTATAGTTTACACCAGTAGGAGTTTGAGCTAACCTTACAGTGACATGCCAACCTTAACATAAGAGAAAGGATAAGGATTTGGAAGGAAGACGAGTTAGATCAAATGTTTCAAATGCCAAGGGTTTGGACATATGGCTACTTAGTATTTGAATCAAAGGATTATGGTCATTAAGGGAGATGCCTCAAAACTTGAAGTAGACAGTACTGATGAGAAACCTGAGGGAGGGACTCTTGCCAAGAAAGAAATTCTTAGGATAATGAGCTGATGAAGATGATGTGTTTACTAAGGACCTGGATCAGTTGATCTTAGTTGTTTGATGCGCAACGAGCTTGGAGCCTTCATACGAGGAAGATAAGAGGGAGAACTTGTTCTATATCACCTATAAGGTGAATGAATGCTTGTGCGCTCTCATTATAGATAGTGGTAGTTGTACTAATTTGGCATCAGCCGATTTAGTCACGAAGTTGAAGTTGTTGACTCTCTTGCATCCGAAGTCGTACAAGTTGTATTAGCTGAATGAGGAGGGAGCACTACATGTTACTCATCAAGTATTATTGCTGATCTAAATTAGAGACTACTTTGACGAGATTCTTTGCCACGTATTTCCCATATACGCATCACATGTGTTACTAGACTGACTGTGGCTTTATGATAGAAGAGTTATCCATGATGGATACAAGAAAGCCTATGTATTTGAGAAGGATGGAAGGAAGATTACGGTGAACTTGATGCCGCTAAGTCAAGTTAACAAACTACAAGTGAAACTTACTCGAGGATCAAAAAAGACTCTAATGATGAGTAGGGCTAAGCTTCGAGAGGCTATTCAAGTCAATACGCTAAGCCTCATGTTGGTTAGGGGATTAGTAGAGTTGAGGGAGTGGGGTGAACTACTCTTAGAAGTAAGGGAGTTGTTGAATGAATATGCTGACCTATTTCTAAAGTAGTTGCTGGAAGGATTGTCATTGTTTAGAGGCATAGAACATTGCATTGGCTTGATACTCAATACCATACTGCTGAATAAGCCAACTTATTGGATAAGTCCCAAATAAGCTTCTAAGCTCCAATGACAAGTCAATGAACTACTAAAAAGAGGGTACATAAGGAAGAGTCTTAGCCCTTATGTTGTTTCAACCCTCCTAGTGTCAAAAAAGGATGGGGCCTAATAGATATATGTTGACAGTCAAGTCGTAAACAAGATCACAAGTAAATATAGGTCTCCTATCCCTATGTTAAAAGACATGTTAGATGAATTGAGTGGACCTAAGATCTTTAACAAGATTGATCTAAAATCTAGTTACCATTAAATTCACATGAGGCAAAAAGATGAGTAGAAGACTACATTCAAAACTCAACATGGACTTTATGAGTGGATGGTTATGCCATTCGGCTTATCAAATCTCCCGAGCACTTTCATGTGACCGATGAACCATGTACTATGAAATCTGATAGGAAAGTATGTTGTGGTGTACTTTAACGACATCTTAGTGTACACTGCCAACATGCTGAGTCACTGTGGACATCTTCATGCCATATTGGATGTCCTCTATACCAAGAAGTTGTTTGACAATCTTAAGAAATGTTGCTTCTGCCAGGAAGAAATGGTATTCTTGGGCTATGTAGTTGGTGGAGAAGGCTTGTGAGTAGATGAAGAGAAGATCAGAGCAATTGTTGAGTGGCCAACCCCAATAACTTGTGTCGAAGTAAGAAGTTTCCATGGATTGGCATCGTTTTGTAGGAGATTTATTAATAATCAGCACCCTAGGTATACCCTTTATCAAGCCGACGGGGAAGAATAACGAGTTCAAATGGGGAGAAAGGGAGGAGAGAAGTTTTGCTAAAGTAAAGGAAAGATTAACTTCTATACCTATATTAGCTTTACCTGACTTTAAGAAAATATTAGAGCTGGAATATGATGCATCAGGAATTAGGATAAGTACTGTCTTAATGCAGGAAGGTCTACCAATCACCTACCATAGTGAGAAGCTTAGAGGACCTTAACTGAATTACTCCATGTATGATAAAGAACTCTTAGTACCCATCCGAGCACTCCAAGTAAGGCAGCATTATCTATTGCCGAGAGAATTTTTCATCTATATTGACTATGAATTTTTAAGGTACCTCTGAAGTTAAACTAAGCTGTCGAAGCGGTAAATGAAGTGGGTTGAAATCCTTGAGGGATTCAATTTTGTAATAAAATATAAGCAAGGGAAAAACAACGTGGTTGCAAATGCTCTCTCTAGAAGACTTGTACTCTTAATCAAGTTGCAGACTAGATTGTTTAGGTTTGTATGTATCAAAGAGTAATATTCTAAGGAACCATACTTCGGACTAATACTTAGGTGTTGTGCTGATGGAAGAACAGTGGACGAGTATCATATGGAAGATGGGTACCTATTCCAAAGTGGGAAACTGTGTATGCCAACCTATTCATTAAGGGAGTTACTTATCTAAGAAGCCCACAGTAGAGGACTGTCTGGACATTTTAGAGAAAGATGGACATATGAGTTGTTGATTAAATGATTCTTTTGGTTGAGAATGAGGTGAGATGTACACCAAATTATTGAAGGTTGTGCCACATGTAAGAAGGTTAAGTAACGAGCTAAACAAAGGAAAGCAATTCTTTTGCTTGTCTTGACGAGACCATAGATTAAGTTGAGTATGGACTTTATCCTCGGATTACCTGGGATAGCCCGAGGTAATGATTCTATAATGATCATCGTGGATAGATTCAGTAAAATGGTATACTTTGTACCTTGCTCTAAGACTAACAATACTTCGGCTAATACTTCGGCTAGTACTTCTCTTTTCTTATAGGAGATTATTCGATTACACAATGTGTTGAGTGTAGTTTCAAATAGAGACCCGAAATTCTTGAGCCATTTCTAGAGGACTTTATGGCGTTGATGGGACCAAACTACTATTGAGTACTTCTTATCACCCCTAAACTGGTGGCCAAATAGAGGTAGTTAATCGTACTTTGGAGTCACTGCTCTGAGCTGTAGTAGGCAAAAACTTAGCTGATTGGGACATCTGTTTGCTCATGGTTCAATTCGCTTACAATCGAATGTTGCATGATACCACTAAGTAAACCCCCTTTAAAGTTATCTATGGTTTTAATCTTGAGTTATCCCTTGATAACACCCTTGTACCTGTACTCGAGTAAGAAGACCCTAATGTGAGATCCCAAGCATAGTTCCTACAGTAGATCTATAACAAAGTTATGCAATAGATTAACTAAGCCACCAAAAGAATGTGAGAGAAAGCTAAGAGTAAGATGACGAAACAGTTTTAGCCTGGAGACTTGTTATGGGTACACTTGAGCAAGGAAAGATTTCTAAGTAAGTGGGGGAATAAGCTGTCTACACGGGTTAAAGGACACTTCAGAATCCTCCAAAAGATCAACAACAACACCTACAAATTGGAGTTGCTCAAAGATTATGGGGTTTCAGACACTTTCAATGTTACCAACCTCAATCCATATCATCCTAATGGAGAGCTAAATGAAGACCAATCAGATTTGATCCAAAAACCAAATCGACTCAAAGGGAATGATAAGAATTAGGCAACTAAGCCTCTAACCTATAGTTAAGCCCAAGGACTAGAGGGACTAGCAAAGAGAATCCTCCTACTTTAGCTGACTCCTAATAAGGCCAAGTTGTTTCTTACTGTTGACCAACTCTCTATGCTGTGCCAAATGCCTACCTATCTCTCAAAAATTATGTGTCGAGTAGAAGAATGCCTTGACAATAGCCATACTTCGCGTACTAGGTTGGTCTTACCCAACTCGACCACTTGCATGGCTTCATTATTGCTGAGATGCCAAGAGAGCTGTCTCGTACTAAACCTCAGCCACTCTTATTCAGACAAATCTACGCTTACTCAGCACTCCTGCTTGGCCACCCAACCAACTTGTATTACTCTGTCTACATCCTCTAATAATACTACTAATGCATTGCTGCCACGTATCCGAGTATAATTTGATACTATAATCATTGGTTTTTTCGTAAGTATTCTTTTTAACCCTTTGTAAACTTTATACATTACTTCTTTAGGACAATACCTTTTTTTTCTCTTTTCTTTTTAGGCAGGTTGCCATAAATTTTCCGGTATAAATACCCCTTGCACATGTATCTACACATCATTAGATCATCATTAATACATTGGATATTCTCTTTTCATAAACATTGTTTGTTTACTCCCATTTCACTCTTATCTTAACCCTTAAGCAAAGTTAGGTGGCTATTAATCTCACTGGACCAACTCGTGTATTATATCAAGCTATACTGTGAGTTTTCGGAGGTTCTATTGGTGTATCATATCATTTGGAGTTGTTCATGGGTTTGCTTACTTTCATTTATTTCTATTCTTTCCCGTATTTCCTCATTACCTATTTTAAACTTTTGGCAAGCTTAGACTTACCCTTACAACCGGCTTTATTTGTCCTTGGCTTCAGTTTGCATCATGTTGCATCCCTAACAGTCTCGAGGGCCTTTCTCTTCAAACCAGCTACCCCAAACAACACATTGGCCTGGTCTTTCTCCTCCTTACCCCTATTAGGAGGGACAAGCATTACCACATCTACCTAATTATTACTAGTGAGTTCGTTCTCTACAGTAATGGGCGTAGAGGTAAGGACAAAGGCAGTAGAAGGAAGGGTTATACTTATAGGCTTAGTAGCCAATGGTTTTGCTAGGAGACTAAGAGGAATCACCTGAGGTAAAGCTACCATCTCAACCCTACTAGTCTCCTTAGCCCTTAACCTTGGCCCCATGGCCTTACCCTTAGGGTCGAAGGCCTTCGTGGTCGGCTTTGACCTGGCCTGGCGACACCTCATCAACTTGTCCACTGAGGGGTGGGGAATCTCCTTAGCTAGTCTCTTGCCTATTATAGACACCCCATTTTTGTCTCCCTTATAGTATTACAAATTTTTATAATAAGGTAAAAGGTTTTAATTTAAAAAAAAAGTACAAAAAAATAGAAAATTTAGAAAATATAAAAATATATATAATTTAGAAAAAAAATTATTGAAAATAAAAAAAATATAAAATTTAGAAAAGGCACAAAAAATAGAAAATAAAAAAAATAAAAAAAGAAAGAAAGAAAGAAACAAGAAGTAGATAGTTTAAAATAAGAATAGAAACTTTTAATAGCTTTAGTAGTTTTTTGGGTCTTAAATAATAAAATAACAAAGGGGATTTTGGGCTTAGGTTTAGATTTAAATCTAGCCCAGACCAACTTAGTTCATATATGTAATTTGATTATATATATTGACAAGGCATAGACCAACAACCTAATGGTACTACACTTTGTCTTGGATATTGGAATGAGCAAGAGGTCCTGGTTTCAATCTTAGTAAGGTGAAAAATTGCACCTTTTATTTTTTCTCCATGCCTTTTACCACATGTTGGGATACTACTAGGCCATAAGTCATAGCGAGATACGTGGCAAGGTTTGATTATGTTACGTGGTTTACGTAGTGTCACATGGGTGCCATGTTAGCACTCCTTCCTTCATTTTTCTCATTTCCCGCACTTTCCAACTTAGGGTGCTCTTTTCTCAGCCATTTTTTATCGATTTTTCTTCATGATTTCACCAATTCAATGGTGAAATCACAAAGATTGCTTAGGACGGTCTACATTTAGCTTGAGAACACGTCCTAATTTGGGTGTTTGGAGGACCACATTAGCTTCAAAAAACCAAAGACAACCTTGACTCGAAATTTTAGCAATCTACGAATCTGAGAAAATATGAATAAAATCAATGCTTCCAATCATTACAATCCTATCTTTCCAACAACTCATATCACTAGAATTGCACTATTTTCTCTTTGAATGAAGATTACTCAAGCTTCTTGGTTAATACCACATCCACCATTAAAGTACTCGCTAAGCTTGGCATTTACTGTTAAAGTGCTTGCTAAAATCGATTCAAGCTTAGCAAGTATAAATAGCGGCATCCAATTACCATATGATTCATTGTCAGAATCACTCAAGATCACTCACACTCAAGTTCTCTCTCTAGCTTCGAAACTCTCTCTTTCTCTAGAATATAGAAGAAACTTGAAGCTTTTCAAGTGGAAATAAAGCATGCACGAGATTCCCTGGGCTACTATCATTCAAACTCTACTACTCTTGACCAATGCTATATGCCCTAACCTCACCAACATCACCACCTATCCAAGCCTAACCATTGCTCATTGCCACTCAAGCACTACCACCAACGATGTTACCTAGGTATAGAATAACTTTACTACGAGCTTCAACACCACCAAAAACCTAAGACCTAAGTGCTCCTTGCTCTTTAGCGATTACCATGCGTGATAACCATAACCACCCACCACCAACTAGACCTCAAAAAACACCAAACTACCCCAATACTCCACTATACCTCCACCAAACACCCTAAATCCAATGTAAAACTCACAAATTCACTCTCACTTACTAGAATTGGTAGCAAAATTAATTGAAAGCCATTTTAGAATCAAAGTTGTTGAAGAAGTGCTTGTGACTCATGTGTAGCTCTAGCCTAATAGAACTTGAATCCGCAATCTAACTTAAAGTCCAACTAGCTCCGACCTATGGGAGGTTTCCCTTGCTTCGGCCTTGTATCTCCATTTTTTAAAATTTATTTATTTGTTTTTTCTCTTCATTTAATTCTTTCATGTATAACTTGTACTTAAAAAAAAGATAAAAAATCCAAAAAAAAGAAGAAAAGAAAAAAGAAAGAGAAAAAGGATAGGGAAGTTTAGTCCTTTTTTTGTTTTACTTTATGCTTTGGTAAAAAAAATAGTTGAAATAAATAAAAAATAATAAAAAAGTGAAAAAAAAACCATTTTATCACTTAAAAAAATTCATTTTTAATAAAATAAAATTAATTCTTTTCAAAATTAGGATAGTATAGAATTTACAAAAAAAATAAATAAATAAATAAAACAGTGCAATTTAGGACCCTTTTGAAAGTTTTCAAAGTAAATTAAAAAGGTTAAGAAACTTAAACTTGACTATTTTTCAAAATTAAAATAAACCAACCCGTCAATGTTTTCGACATATAAGCTATGAAAAAGTCTAATCCTTACTAAAAGGTACGTAGACATTTACAAGGCGACTTAAAATAAGGAAAATTTTTTATCTTCCCTTTATAAATAAGTTCTATTTTTCTTCTTTGTGTAAGTAGAATTAATCTATTTTTTTTAATTATTTTCACACGAAGAATCAGTATCTTCAAAATAAATTTAAGTTCGAAAAGTTAAAAGCAGTATTCGTTAGGATTTAATAAGTTAGCCACCAGACTAAAATCTCTGGTTTTCAAAAACCTTTTTAAAAAAACAAAAAAAAATGGTTTTTACACAATTTAGTGTTTAGATTAAAACCAATCCACCTAATTAGTTTTAACCTAGCCCAATTTTTTTCAACTCTAGTCGAGTGACAACTCCAAAACAGTTTTCAAAATAAAAAGAAAAACCATTTTTTTCTTAACTCTTAATCGAGAATTAGTATTAAACAGGTTAAGGTTTAATACTAATTGGGTTAAGAAAAAAGATAAAAAAAAAAAATTAGGCTCTACTCCTATAAAGAAACAAACGAGCAGTTAAGAAAAGGAAAACAAAATAAAGATAAAATACAAAGCACTACAATTTGACAACTTCACTGTAACTAGCATAGACAAGGAAGAATCCATACCCCTCCCCCTTAAAAAAGACGTCGGACGAAGCCTAACTTTACACACTAGCATGACAAATGAAGCCTTTCGTAAAAAATGAACTTGTACCTTTTACCCATTTCTTCACCATAACCTTCTTCATGCTGGGGAAGAGATTAGAGATCGAATACTTGAAGTATCTCTCTATCGTTTATGTAGCATTTATTTCATTGTTGTATCCAAGGGCCATGAATGCTTGAATCTCCTTTTGTGACCTCAGCATCATTGGGCCCAATCTCCATCTAGACCTCTGTTTGGACCAGTTTGGTCCATCTTGTCTAGAAGTTTGCCTTCTTCGATAGCTCAACCACTAGGTAATCATCTTACCAACCCTTAATAGAGTGTGTAAGGCTACAAAACAACTTTTTCCTCTGACGAGGCTGGAGATACGGCCACCTACCTACGCTTTTCTACATGTAGAAGTGGATGAAAAGCTTAGGGATAGCCCTTATCACAAGGTATTTACACAACCCTTGGAAATTCTTTCGTATCCTCTACCTATTAGGAAAGACTTACGCCAGATTGCACTAGTGAAAGTTAAAAAGCTCCTTTTCAAATTGCTCAAAAGGAGGTGCTACCTATACTCCAAGCACTTCTCAAACACGATAAAGTATCTCCCTGCAATAAGGGCACCCTTTCCTCCCTCCTTAGCACCCATATGCTCCAACCCTGAATTGGCTCAACTATAAAATTACTCAGAAGTCAATTGGGAGTAGAGGCCTTACTCCAACTAACTTAGCTGCTCTAACTAACTTAGGTACTTGGACCCTTACCTATCCTGAACGCCTCAAAAAAATCTTTGGCTACTAGCAAGATAGAGTATACGTAAGGATCCTTTAGGATGACATTAACCAACTTGGCCTTATCCAATGCCTCTATTACCATTCTTATGGTGTTGTCAAGTTGTGCTAACAATATGACTTTGTCTTCTCCATTGGGGGAGGATCACTCCCCGTAGTCTCGAAGTTAGTAATATTATATTTTGACACATCTAATGGTGTTTCACTTGTGTTGGTCAACATGATCAATAGTAAAGCAAAAGGGAGTGAACTTTGAAGAAAAGTTTGAAAGAGAAAGAGTTTTGAAGAATATTGGTGAAAAGAGAGGATGAAATATGTAGTAGGGAACTGCGAAAAGGTGCTTCCTCTAAACAACTAGGGCATTTATAGGTCAAACACTTTAGGAAGTGTATTGGTGGTTATAGAGATTCATATAATCATAAATCCCTTAAAATGTTGTGATGCAAACACATGGAGGTAGCTCTAATTAGACGGCTACATTCAAGAGACAAAACGTATGCAACTACACATAAATCTACTATAATAGGATACTTGTCACATCGCATTAAATGCATTGAAAACGAGTGTGATAAAGTAAGAATTTGAAAAGTTACTTCTCTATAAAGTTTCCCTAAGCCCCCTTCAACTTCCATAAGAAGACTGGTTTGACACTCCAGTAGCACTATGCCTCAGATTAAACAGATTATATTCATACGGGCACTAATCAGCTCAATTTGGTTTGGTCTACTTAACACTTCTGCTCTGCAACTCTACCTTGAGAAGCACGGCTCACCATATTCTCGCCTTGGCTTGAAGCGTTTACGCCAGGCCTTGTAGTCCTCACCTTAGTTTGTCCATCTAACTCGGCACATACGCCCTTTACTCTGACTTGACAGAGGGCCAACTACTCTTACACTTCAACGATTAAAGAGGTTAGACCTCCTACATTCCACTTTAGAACTATCACATGTGCCTCTAGACTGAAGGTAATCTATTTGGATATGTCACATCTGCTTGGGCCTAGTGGCATTTAGCTAAGATGTCTCCACTTCGACCCCACGCCAGCTTAGATGTCTTTACCTTAGCCTTCACAATCTTGAACATCTTTACTTCAACCTTTTCTATCGGTATGATAACACTAACATGAACACCTCTAGATCAAATTGGCTATACATTTGAGAAGCCCATCTTTCCCTTCTCCTTACCTTCACCACGGTAATGAAACTGTAAGGGGGTAAGGTGGGGCAAGTGTTGATAAGGCCTTTTGCATATGGGCTCCTCAAGCCTATCTCGATTTGATAAGGCTCATAACCTATGGTAAGTCACTTTTGGCCTAAGCCTAGAGCATGACCTATCCAATTATGGGAAACCTCTAACAGTTAAAAGACTTTAGATAAAGTAAAATGACTAAGCCAAACATCTGCCTCTTACATATACAGAATACGTCGGATACCATGATCCCACTCTCCAATGCTTATGGAAGTAGCTCTATCCATTAATTCTTCTCTAACTACCAGCACTATGTAAGACCATCACTCAATAGTAAACTACTTGATACTTTCTATACATAAGCTTACTTATTAATTTTAAGCACTTGTATTCTCCAAACACTTGACTAACTTAAGTATCGAAATAACAACACTGGACAACACCTTACCGTTTTCTCACTATGCTTTCTTTTGCAAGCTTTTCTACTTGTACGAAGTCTAATCTATATTGGCAAAGATCTTGAGACGATACATATTATAAATCTATATATTTATTAATTAATTTAATATACTTTAACAAAAATCCCATTAAATTATGATCAAATACTACAACTATATATTAATTAACTTGAATAATAAAATTGAAATAAATTTTGAAAAAATAAAAGAGAAAAAAAATATTGAATTTCTTTATGAAGTAGGACCCTTCTATGCATGTTATAAATCTATATATTTATTAATTAGATTAATATACTTTAACTACAATCCTATTACCTTAGTAAGATTATAAAAGGTTAATTGCACAGGAATATGCGGCTTTATTATAGTTAAGATATACTTAAACTAAAATCCCACAACTTTATAAGATTATAACGTGGATGATAGTTACAAGATTGCAATTAACACTTGATAGAGGCTTCTTATGCTTAGAAACATTTTTTTTATTTCCATTTTTTCTTTTTTATTTTAATTTTTCTAATTTTTAATTAGTTTAATAGATATATAGATATTTATAATATGTCTAATAGGGTCTTACTTTCTAAAATGCTTTTAACATTTTTTTCTTTTTATTTTAAATTAATATAAAAATATTTATAATATTTTAAATATAATTAATTAATACTGTTGATGCAGTGTTGACATGCGTGTGTTACGGACCTCTCGAAGTGGGCCATTCTTAGGAGGTTCCTAAAGCCCAAAGACAAAAGCCCAAGCCCA
Organism: Lumnitzera racemosa; assembly: GCA_024138005.1. NCBI lineage: Eukaryota > Viridiplantae > Streptophyta > Magnoliopsida > Myrtales > Combretaceae > Lumnitzera > Lumnitzera racemosa. The sequence goes on along the minus strand of JAMXBC010000004.1, from coordinate 75,595,400 downwards.
CCAAAAGCTTTTAGATGATGAAAAGTTCTAGAAGGTTCTAGAGAAGTCCAAAAGATTGTATAGTAGTTGGTGAAGGTAAGTAAATGTAGTAGTTGGTGAAGGTAGGTAAATGTAGTAGTTGGTGAAGGTAGGTAAATGTAGTAGTTGGGAATCAATTGTAACCATTAGATCGAATCGATTTGGACCATTAGATTGTAAAGGCTTTATGTATATATAGGGGTATTCCCCTCAGATGTAACACACAAGTTATTTGAGTGAATACAGTATACTATCACAGTTTCTCTCTCTACTTTCTCTCTCTAACATTGTGAGTGTATTACAGGCTGACTTAGCCTTCCTCAGTGAGGTCAGGAACGCTAAGTGCCGCACGGGGTCGAGCGACGGAATCCGCCCGTGACAAGTGGTATCAGAGCCTGAAAAAGGAATTGCTTGTGGAGAAGATGTCATCTGGAGGAGACAACAACACTTCAATGGTCGAGGAGTTGGCTGACCATGACGATCGCCGTGTTACCAGGCAAAGGGCTAGGTCTCGGGACCTTCTGAACCCTCTCCTTAATAGGATGGATAAGGCAGAGTTGAGCATTGCTGAGGCTAAGGAACAATTTGATGAGTCTCAAGGCAGTCTTGTGGAAATGGAGGAAGAACTCCGAGGCGAATTGCAGGGAGCACTGAATCGAGCTGTAGAAGAGCTTAGGCAGCATGGAAATGTTATTGGAGAGAAGGGTGATGCTCTCCAAGCCCGAGTTACGGCCTTAGAAACTAAGGAAGAAGCTTATGAAGCTAAGATTGATGCAGTGGTAGTGGCCATGCATCAAGAGATTGAAGATCTCAAGATGCAATTGGCTGCCTGCCGAATCGCTATTGCAAATGGAATGACTCTCCAGACCGGCCATAGGGTCGATATTCCAAGACCAGAGCACTTTGGCGGGATGCGGTCTGCTCGAGAAGTAGATAACTTCTTATGGGGAGTGGAACAATACTTTAATGCTGTGGGAATCTTAGATGATGCTGGAAAGGTACGTACTGCTGCCATGTATCTGAAAGACTCAGCCATGGTATGGTGGCGCAGGAGGGCGGCTGATATCAACACCCGGGATAGCTTTATACAAGAGTTGAAGGGTCAATTCTCCCCCCAAAATGCTGCTAAGGAAGCAAAGGTGAAATTGCGTCACCTAACCCATAAGGGTGACATAAAGCAATATGTAAAGGAATTTTCGGAGTTGATGTTGGAGATCCCAGACCTCAACCAAGAAGATGCTTTGGTGATGTTTGTGGATGGCTTAAAGCCCTGGGCTAAATTAGAACTGGAGCGAAGGGGAGTGGAAGACATTTCCAAGGCTATAGCAGTTGCTGAAGGCCTAATGGAATTTCGGAAGACTGATCCTAACACCACAGGAGGAAGATGGAAAGGGGGAGTTGAAAGGGAAAAGAGTGGGAGTTCTTCCAAAGGAAAAACCAAAGCCGAAGAAAGAGATAACGATCGAGGAAGAACTCGTGAAGGGAGAGATGGGGAAAGATGGAAACCCCGTGAGTTGAAATGTTATTTCTGTAATGGACCCCATTATGCCAAGGAGTGTCCGAAGAAAGAGAGATTGGCGGCATTGGTAGCAGGTGAAAGCTCAGATGATGGGGATGAGGCCCAGTTAGGGTCAGTTCGTCTACTCGGTGCGATGAAGTCTCAAGTCAATGAAAGAAAAGGATTGATGTATACCGAAGTATCGGTAGCAGGTAAGAAACTCAATGCCCTCATAGATACAGGAGCATCTCATCTCTTTATTTCTGATATGGCAGCCAAGGAGTTGGGGCTAAAAGTGGAGGAGACCAAAACATGGCTCAAAACAGTTAACTCAAAAGAAGTTTCCACTATTGGAGTAGCCAGGGGGATAGAGCTCCGTATTGGGGGTTGGCAGGGAAAGGAGACAGTTGAAGTAGTGCCAATGGATGATTTTGAGTTCGTGATTGGGATGGATTTCTTAGATCGCATTGATGCGCTTATCGTACCACGAGCTAACTGCATTTGTGTACTTGATCACAATTCGCAATGCGTGGTTCCTGTAGTAAGAAAGGTAGGCCAAGCCACCAAATTCTTATCAGCGATGCAATTGAAAAAGGGACTCAAGAAGAATGAAGTCACTTACTTGGCTGCCTTAAAAGTTAGGGAAGAGACTAGTGGTCAAGGAAGTGTTCCACCTCAAGTGGGGGAAATATTGGGAGAATTTAAGGATATAATGCTACCAATGCTGCCTAAGAAGTTACCACCAAGAAGGGAGGTAGACCATGTGATAGAATTGGAACCCGGATCCAGGCCGCCCGCCGCCGTCCCATATAGGATGTCACCTCCAGAATTAGAAGAATTGAGGCGACAATTGAAGGAATTACTAGAAGCAGGTTTCATTAGGCCTTCAAAGGCACCTTTTGGAGCTCCCGTACTTTTTCAGAAGAAACAAGATGGATCATTCCGAATGTGTATTGATTATCGAGCCTTAAATAAGGTCACGATAAAGAATAAGTATCCCATTCCATTGGTATCGGATCTATTCGACAGGTTGGGAGAAGCTAGATACTTCTCCAAATTGGATTTACGCTCGGGATATCACCAAGTGAGGATTGCAGAAGGAGATGAACCCAAGACTACTTGTGTTACAAGGTATGGTGCTTTTGAATTCCTAGTCATGCCGTTTGACCTTACTAATGCCCCGGCTACATTTTGTACACTTATGAATCGTGTTCTAGCGCCTTTTCTTGATCAATTTGTAGTAGTATACTTGGATGATATCATGATTTATAGTAAGACGTTGGAGGAACATATAGATCACCTTCGCTCAGTATTCTTAGCTTTGAGGAGGAATGATCTGTATGTGAAAATAGAGAAATGTGCCTTTGCGCAAGAAGAGGTGACATTCCTTGGTCACATAGTGGGGAGAGGAAAGATTAGAATGGATGAAGGAAAGGTACGGGCCATCTGGGACTGGAAGGAACCCACCAAGCCTACTGAGCTGAGATCCTTCCTTGGCTTAGTAAATTACAACAGAAGATTCATTAAGGGCTATTCGAAGATAGCTAGTCCTTTGACGGACTTACTAAAAAAGGATACCCCTTGGGTTTGGAGTACAGAGAGAAGGCGGGCCCTAGAGACCTTGAAAATGGCAGTCACGAAGGAGCCGGTCTTCTCCTTCCCAACTTTAGCAAACCCTTTGAGGTATGTACTGATGCTAGTGATTTTGCTATTGGAGGGGTTTTAATGCAGGAAGGATACCCCGTAGCATTTGAGAGCCGAAAGTTGAATGATACAGAGAAACGATATCCAGTGCATGAAAAGGAGATGACGGCGATAGTACACTGTCTTCGGGTATGGAGGCACTACTTATTAGGGAGAAAGTTTGTGGTCAAGACTGATAATATGGCCACCAGCTATTTTCAGACTCAAAAGAAGCTCTCGCCCAAGCAAGCCCGATGGCAGGTTTTTCTGGCAGAATTTGATTTCGACCTTGAACATAAGTCAGGTAAGACTAATATTGTGGCGGATGCTTTGAGCCGGAGGGTCGAGTTGGCAGCCATCAGCAAACCTGAAAGCAACCTCATTGATAGAATTCAAGAGGGGATGGAGAGTGATAAGCAAGCTAAAGCTCTATGGATTCAATGTCAAGAAGGGAAGACAAGGAGATTTTGGCAAGAGAATGGACTAATATATACAAAAGGGCAATGAATTTATGTGCCCCATTCCTTGAATCTAAGAAGGGAGATACTTAAGGAGTGTCATGATTCTAAATGGGCAGGTCATCCAGGAATGCACCGTACCCAAGCATTAGTAGAAGAAAGGTATTTTTGGCCGCACATGAGGGAAGATATTGAAAGCTATGTCCGAACTTGTCTCGTGTGCCAACAAGACAAAGTTGAACATAAGGCAACTCCAGGACTACTAGAGCCTATTCCCATTCTTGAACGGCCCTGGGAAAGTGTTTCCATGGACTTCATTGTAAGCTTACCTCGATCGGAAGGGTATGGTACAATTATGGTGGTGGTAGACAGGTTCTCAAAATATGCGACTTTTGTTCCAGCAACAAAGGAGTGCCCAGCGGATGAAGCGGCCCGGTTGTTCTTGAAACATATAGTAAAGTATTGGGGCCTACCCAGAAACATTGTGAGTGATCGAGATGGGCGATTTACAGGGAGATTTTGGACAGAGCTGTTCAAACTTCTGGGATCTGAGTTGAACTTTTCAACTAGTCTGCATCCCTAGACGGATGGTCAGACGGAGCGAGTGAATGCCTTAGTAGAGTTATACTTAAGGCATTTTGTAGGGGCTAACCAACATAATTGGACCAAGTTGTTAGACGTGGCACAGTTTTCGTTTAATCTACAGAAGAATGAGTCCATCGGACAGAGTCCTTTCGAGATTGTCCTGGGAAGGCAACTCTTAACTCCTCATACAGTGGCAATAGGATATACAGGGTCCAGCCCTCCCGCATATAAATTCGCAAGGGAATGGCAGGAAAATCATGACTTAGCCCGGACCTACTTAAGCCGAGCTATTAAGAGAATGAAGAAGATTGCAGACAAGAAGCGGAGGCCGATGGAATACCAGGTAGGTGACCAAGTGCTTGTTAAGTTACATTTGATACAACGTAAGGGCCAACTACATAAAGGTCTAATGAGGCGATACGAGGGTCCATTCCCAATTGTGAAACGAGTAGGGCAAGTATCTTATAAATTGGAACTTCCTCCTAAACTGAAATTCTACCCGGTTTTCCATGTGAGCATGCTAAAACCATTCTACAAAGATGAGGAAGACCTTATAAGAACTATATCATAAAGGGCCCCAATAGGAGTACGGGATTCATTTGATAAGGAAGTCGAAGGGATCATAGCTGATAGACATGTGAAGAGACGTAGACAAACTCCCAGACATGAGTATATGGTAATGTGGAAGGGAAGACTAGAGAGTGAGGCCAGTTGGGAACCAGCCGAAGCACTGTGGCAATTTAAAGACAAGATTTGACAGTTCCACGAGGAAGGAGCGACGAGGGCGTCGCCGGATTGAACGGGGGAGAATGTTACGGACCTCTCGAAGTGGGCCATCTTAGGAGGTTCCTAAAGCCCAAAGACAAAAGCCCAAGCCCACCAAAAGCTTCTAGATGATGAAAAGTTCTAGATGATGAAAAGTTCTAGAAGGTTCTAGAGAAGTCCAGAAGATTGTATAGTAGTTGGTGAAGGTAGGTAAATGTAGTAGTTGGGAATCAATTGTAACCATTAGATCGAATCGATCTGGACCATTAGATTGTAAAGGCTTTCTGTATATATAGGGGTATTCCCCTCAGATGTAACACACAAGTTATTTGAGTGAATACAGTATACTATCACAGTTTCTCTCTCTACTTTCTCTCTCTAACATTGTGAGTGTATTACAGGCTGACTTAGCCTTCCTCAGTGAGGTCAGGAACGCTAAGTGCCGCACGGGGTCGAGCGACGGAATCTGCCCGTAACACGTGTACATTAGGCTTCTTGTCATGTCATCATCTAGGTAGACGATAGCAAAGTGATGAGTGTAGGTTTTGAAAAAATGAATGTTGATGTAATTTAGAAAATTTAAAAGGGTGATCAATGTAACTGACTCATGAATTTAGTATTTTGATTTATATAAAAAAAATCAAGTTACAAACATGAGAAGGTAAATGGATTTAAATAACCTAAAAAATAGATTAGGAACTTCAATAAGGTTGGTTTTGAAATGATGGTCAAAGACAAATTAGTAATAATATGGTAGATGTTTGGATGAATGACATGGAAGTATAATAATAATTGATATACAAAGTTTTAGACAAACACCGTTATATTGTTGAAGTTTTGCTTTTAGAAATACTTGATCTCAAGAATAATGAAGTTGATACCTTCAGCTCCTTTACCTAGCATAAGAACTAGTAAGCTACTAAAATTGCTTGTTCTTATCTCACTTCTCTATGATTACATCTTTCGGCATGCTACTGATCAAGGTTTTTTTAAGGTCATCCAAATTGCAAGAACACATCATGCATTATGACATTTTCCAATGACATCACCTTACTACATAATTAATGTTATAAGATGGATATACATGTATTCATACTTTCGTTCAAGAGTGAGCAAAAAAACTGACCAAACCAAAAATATGATTTTTTTTTTTTTTTTGTAGTTTGATTTAGAAAGTTTAAAAACCGAATTAAACCATTAATTTATAATTGGTTTGGAAGAATAAACCAATCTAATTCATAAAACTAAACTAAACTATTTTATAAAAAATATAGGGATATTTTACTTGTAATTAAAGAAGTTCTTTTGTTTTAATGTAGTATTTGAAAGAGTGTTTAGTTTACCTTCATTTAAATTTATGTGTACTAAATTTTTATTATCATAATTTATAATATATAGATAATTTGACTTAAAGTTTATACTATATACTACTTTATAAATAAAATTAGCTATCAATAAAAATTAAAAATTTCTTAGTCACATAAATATCGACTTCATTAACCTTTATTATAATATCAATACTTATTATTATTAAATAAATTGAATACTTTCTTATAAGATTACAAGTTATATAAATATACTTTCCTAGATTAGAAAATACAGTCTAATCTGTAAATCAAACCAAAGTTTTATGGTTTGGAAAAATTCATAATCCAAATCGTAAGGTTTTGTTTAAAGTTATAAAAACCAAGTCGCATAATTATGGTTTGAATTGGTTTGAAGAGAAAACCTAACCAAACCAAACTATGCTCACCCTTACTTTCGTCTATTCGGTATCTTCTCTAGGAAATATATGGTTTGAAATCTACACTAAAAACATATCAAAAAGATGAAAATTAGAAAAAAAACAAACATATCCATTTAGAGGGAGTAATTTTTTGTTAATTTCTCATTCTATCTTATTTTCTCCCTTATCTAAGCCTAATTACACCCTATACCACCTTTAATAATAACGATGCCAAAAAAATGTATCCACTTTGTATTGAGTTCTTTCATGAATAATTATTATTTTTATGTTATAAGTAGTTTAAGGAAGTTTTTACAGTTTCATTTTTTATTTTAATGAGACTGGTTTTATCCTCCATTCCACCAGGATAGGTCTCATAAGATATAAAAATAGAATCGTAGAAAAATTGATATTATAAAGTAATTTTAATTAGACAATCATATTATCTTCCTCTAGTTTGTTGAACCATGGAACGCATGCTAGAAAGGAGTAAATTTGGCTATGGTTTGCAAAAAAGAAAAAAAAAAGAAAAAAGGAAACAAAATAAAGCAAAATTAACAATAAAGTGGCTTTATAATACGATTTTATAATATGATTATAGAATAATAAAAATTCAATTTCTGTGCTATATTTTGCATTTAAGTAATTTTTTCTTTTAAAGAAGAGTGTTCTTGTAGTTTTTATGTTAGGGTGCCTTATGTACGAAATAAACGTATCACTGAACGGGAAACTATGGATTAATATGGAATGGTTATAAACTGGTGGTCCAAACTTCCTACAAGGCACCGATGTAACGATTTGAAGACATGTGCAATGAGTGGTCGTAGGGAAGAGAACGGAAACACCGCCGGCTTCATATCGCCACATTCCCCAAATAAAATAGCCGCGAAGTCCAAGTTGCCCACTACACAGGACTCCTAGAAAACCGCCGTGAAACCTCAACGTGTCTTTGCGCCATTAGAACAGTTCTATTTTCTCTCCACGTAGATAGCTGTCTTCATCCACGTGTCAAATCCCCGGGGACCCCTAACATGAATATAAGGAGCAGTTGTTCGTACGTGGTTTGCATAACTACTTTTAACAGAGAGAAGTGCAATTCCAAGTGGAAGAGAAAAAAATATGCAGACCGCAAAGAACGCAGCGGCTTCCGTCAAGGAGACGGCGGCTAACATCGCCGCCTCCGCTAAGGCCAGCATGGAGAAGTCCAAAGCCACCGTCGAGGAGAAGGTTTTTCTATTTGGAGATCTTTGAAACTTTTTAGATATAATCTTATTTCGTACAGTATGCACATTTAATAATGATGTCGATCCGAATTCGCAGGTTGAGAGGATGTCCGCACGGGACCCTGTCCACAAGGACATGGCAACCGAAAGGAAACTGGATCGGATGGAACAAGCGGAGATCAACAAGCAGGAAGCGCGTGAGCAGAATGCCGCTTCCAAGCAAGCAGCCCGTGCCGCTGGAACAACCAGTCCCATGACAGCTGGCTCCGGCACTACGACCGGTACCGGAATGGGGGTTCGCTCTGCAACTGGTGTCCATGGACATCCCACTGGAGGTCACCATGACCAAATGTCAGCCATGCCAGGATATGGCACTGGACACACCGAAATGGGGACTCACACTCACTCGGCAACTGGTGTTCAAGGACATCCGACTGGAGGCCACCAAATGTCAGCCATGCCAGGATATGGCACTGGACACACTGAAATGGGGACTCACACTCACTCGGCAACTGGTGTTCAAGGACATCTGACTGGAGGCCACCAAATGTCAGCCATGCCAGGATATGGCACTGGACACACTGAAATGGGGACTCACACTCACTCGGAAACTGGTGTTCAAGGACATCCGACTGGAGGCCACCAAATGTCAGCCATGCCAGGATATGGCACTGGACACTCTGAAATGAGAACTCACACTCACTCGACAACCGGTGTTCAAGGACATCCAACTGGAGGCCACCAATTGTCAGCCATGCCTGGGCATGGCATTGGACAGCCCGGATCCGGAACTACTGCATACAACGACATGGTGGATGCTGGCGTGGATGTGGCCCGACCCACTGGAGGTGTAACTGGGGCGGGTCATAACCCCCGTGCCGGTGGTGCACCTGGTTACGGCACTGGTGGCTCTTGCAGTTAGGATGCGTGTCTTATGTTGCGCGCGAATGTTTGGATTATTTGTCTTGAGGTCCTATTGTCTTGGTGTTTGGCAACGTTGACGGGGAACTTCTTTTAGGCAACCCCTTGTTGCTGTTGTGTTTTTTTTGTTTTTGGCATAAAGACCCTTTGTTGTTTGCTTTGATTAATTTTACGTTGTGACGGTCCTACTTATGGACATCTCTGAATAATATGGAAATGTGTTGTTGTTCAAAATCTATCCCACATCACCCACAGTTAGGCAGTAAAAGAATCTAATATATATTAATATTGGTAGTGAATTTTTTAGATATCTTCCTTCCCGGAAAAAAAAAAAGAAAAAGAAAAAGGCTAGAACTACTATTTTTTAGATATCTTCCTTCCCGGGCAAAAAAAAAAAAAAAAAAAAAAAAAAAAGGTCTAGAACTACTATTTTTGGATTTTTCCTGCAGTATGTTTTTTGGTTCAATACTCACTAAACATGGAATGTATGGATCTAACTAGAAGGGAAGTGTGAAGCCGTTTGGCCTTAGTGGAAGAAGATGCTCGTAAATAAATAAGAACAAACATGTCGTATATTCCAAGAAATTCTAGAGGAAATTAGTCGACGAATCCTTCATATTCCCTTTCAAATTGCCATTTACCGCGTATGATGTCTGTGATTAGTATTACATATTTTTTCTTTTCCCCTTTTTAACGTTCCTAACAAGTAATTGGAAGGCACCTGTTGGCGTTGATTGTTGGTATCTGAACTTTTCTTATTCGGGGTTACAAGGTATTTTAGGTGATGCTCTTTATTAAAACCATTAACCGTGATGATTATCACGAATAGTTTCACTACTAGCTCGTCCATCTTACGAATGGAATAGAATCGCAAGCCACTAGAAGTTGAATAAATATATAGTATTTTATTTAGTTGATACAATAAAATAGGAATGAAAAAAGAAATTATCCAATAAGCCGTAAATAATAAACAGGCTACTAAATAACAAATCAAGGGTTAAGGAAATAAATTGTTATTCAACATTTTGGGAAATAGCAATTCATTGGGGTAGTTACCAGAAATTCAACTGAGCCATAATAAAAATATTATCCAATAAGATAGGAATGATAAAGATAATAACAAATCGAGAGTTAAGGAAATGAATTGCTATTTATTTTGTGTAATAATAATTCATGGAGGATAGTTACTGGGTATCTAAAATTCAACTAAACGTCGTACTAAAATCTCATATGTCTATAGGTGAACATATAATACATGTATCATTGTTGATAACCACGCGACAACGATAAAATGTCTTCAAAGTTTTATTTACTATTAGTCATTTTTTCATGGCATATGCGCTTTGTGCGTAATGGGATTCAATATACATCGTAAAATCCTAAGACGACAAAAACTACAGAAGACTATGAATATAGGACGAACTTTGATTCGTACCCAGTCCGGAATATGTTCTTCAAACTACTTTGCCAGCAACGCTTTAGTCCTAAAATCCACAATTATGAATTCAGTAGATATCTAGCTTTCGATACTTGATATGTTGCCACACAATGAGATATTTAACATTAATATGCTTGGTTACAAGTTTAGTCTTCCTTACCAATGTATGGGTGTTGTCGATCGTCTTCCTATTGAACTGTGACTCTTAATCGTAAAATTAAATTTTCTTTTAACCTCAATGTTCAGTTTCCACGGTAAAGCCAACAGCAGATGATTACTTGATGCTTCTCCGAGATATAGCTCTTTTTGTTAGGAGAAAGATATATCCTAAGCTATGTTTTCTCATTTCTATATATTTGCTATAAGGGTAAGTTTCTAAGGCTCTTAGGGGCAACCATGAAACGTTTAGAGGCCACTAGGTGCTTCACAAAGCAACGGTGCCTAACATATGTTCATTGGAGGGGAATGGAATCCATTCCCCCCTTATTCTTTATAGGGTAGTAATTACAATGTTCAATTTATTTTTGTCAAGCTGAAATAAGATTCAACTGAGAACTTTTTATAATGAATTGTTAAATATCAATTATCGATAGAAATTGCCGAATCTTAATTTAGCAACGTTTCCTCTTTTTTCTTTCGTACACTACCCCAAGTTTTCGTAAAAAGAAATCTTCTACAGAATAGCAAACCTTCCATTGCTGAGTCGAACCCCTCTTACGTATCCCTTGGTCGCAATCCCACAAAGGAAAGGAATGTTTTCAAAAAATAAGGTGAAGTTATAATGATGCGTTTGATTATTTTGCTTTTAAGGTTAATGAAGTTAATATGATAAAGCGACCTAGCATTTAATCCTCAAATGGATGTAGGTTACGTCCTTTGCTTTGATTATTCTAGTATAATTTTCCTATACAACTACAGTCACGTCTACTATGATTACATTTCTTCATGTTACATTCGTATATTCAACAAGCTTGTATGATGTTTTAATTGACTTTTTTTGCCATAACATCAAATATTGCCTTTGGTTCCGGAGTTGCCTTTATTTAAAGTTCGATGCTCAATGACACTACAAGAAAGTTTCAAGTCAATTGTTTAATAACACTTGGACAAATGCCAAACTTGCTTATGGTTAATTTAGATCAACTTGTAGGCATGAATGTGCTACAGTTTGATACGAAATTGTTGTTGTGAGATGCATGATTACGTATTCTCACGAAGGTTTTTGAAACAACCCTAATCTTGCTGTTGAAATATAGTATGATTTTCTCTTAACTTGAAGTGAAAAATAAAAATTTAGCACAAATGGATGACAAAAAGAAACAATGCATGGTAAACATAGGAATGTTCACTTTTAATACGTAAACGAACAACTTGTCACGTTCAATTATTTCTCACATGAAAAGATCGAGCATCATTTTAGTTAAATCCTAAAATTAGTGTAGAAAATGATAGTTAGGAAAGGTCCATTTTTCAAAATTCAATTTTCTTAAATCCTTACAAACAAAAGATTCTGTATGAGATTAGTAATCATATAAGTAAAACCATAATCTAAAACAAGCATCCATTTTGTATGAATAGGATTTATTTGTTTCACTTTATACCCTTATAAATACAATTGATTTTTTTTTAGCTAGACTTGAATCATAATAATATATTTTGAAGTTATTCTTAATGGCTTTGAAGGGAGTCGGGACCAATATGGTCCTCTCATTGAAACTTTGATTTTCTTTCCACCTTATCACGTTAAGAAATTTATGACTTAATTAGAATCATTAATGATTCAATAAAGTTCCATCATTTTATATTCAACTTATGGAACTTAACCAAGTTGTAATAATGTGTTTCACTAAATCATCTACATGTATCAGAGATTAAAAATTTATTTTATATTCTTAGAACTATGCCTTTATTCTTGCCATTTATCTTTTCTAGAATTATCCTATTTTCGGTTTTCCCTTGTATTCTATTTTTTATATCTCTTTCCATTTTTATTTTGGTTAAAAAACCTATTTAAAACTAAAAATTTTAGAGCAAAAATTATGTGTTTAGCCCTATAACACTCTAATGTAAATTGTTATGGCACAAGCTTTTTTATTAATCTCCATACCTATAATAATAGTACTGTCCATCAATGGATGGCTACTATTTACATAGTTAGATAGTAGTTAGAACTTCTTTATTCATAAGAAGTTGTACTACCTAATTTAATGTCTTCCCTGGATTTTTGTTCATAATGTTGATGATCTTTTTTGCATCGATCTTTTGATTTATAGGGAAAATATAAGTTTTTCTTAGAAATTTACTCCATAGTTAGGCCAAGTCCCCTTTCTTAGTGGTAAATAGTTAACATTAACTTGAATACAACTCCTTTGGACCCTTCGACACCATTTTAGATGCTCTTAATGTAGAGGTTTTGAGAGAAACCATGAAATAATGGTAGCTATCATCATTACTATATGTTTTGTTTAATACATGTAATGTAATTTTAATGGTATTTGAAAACATAAAGAACATGCTATAATTCTTTCATAGTTTATACCATCACTTATGTGTACCCATAGTACGTATGAGTTAAATGAATGGTATAACTTGAACAACAATACCCTTTTTTTTTTCCAGTGATGGATAGTTTGAAGTTGTACGGTATTGAATCACCGAAGAGGAATAAATTTGCGTACCTACTACTAGTATTATGGGTAGAATATTGCAGTTTTGCATGTAGGTTGTTGTTTATGTTGCATTCTTGAGTCTTGCATACTTATCGTCCTTCAATTTTGTCATACGAGTTAAATTTCTACCAACAGAGGCAATACATTAGAAGGCTTGTGGAGAGTGATAATGTCACTTATATTGAACAATTGAGGGTAGGAAGGAATGCATTATTTAAACTTTGTCAAATGTTAGAAGGCATAAGAGGGTTAAAGGCATCCAAAAACATGTTAGTAGAAGAACAAGTTATAATGTTTTTACATATTCTAGCCCATCACATAAAGAATAGCGTAGTTAAACATAATTTCAAGAGATTTAAAGCGACGGTTAGTGAGTATTTCCACAATGCATTAAATGCAACATTACATCTTAGCAACTGTCTACTAAAGAAGCTCGAACCCATTCCAGAACACTATACCGACGATCATTGGAGATACTTCAAGGTATACAATCAATTAATTACAAGTTCATATTAATACCATAATTGAGGACTACTATGAAGATGATGTTCGTATTTACTTTTCCCTTTTGCGTAGAATTGCTTGGGTGCTTTAAATGGAACTCACATTCCAATTAGAGTCCCATTGAAAGATAAACCAAGATATAGAACGAGGAAAAATGAGATTGCTACTAATGTTCTTAGTATTTACATTCTAACCATACATTTTGTTTATGTTTTGCTTAGATAGGGGGGTTCGGCTACAAATAGTAGAGTGTTATGTGATGCAATGAATAAGAGAAATGGTCTCAAAATTCCTTAAGATATAATTCATTTATATGTATACTATATATTCTCTATTTGAGTAAAGACCATATGATTTGATGGATAGCTGAAGTTATTCCTTCTATGCAGGTTGCTACTACCTAGTCAATGGGGTTTACCCTAATTATGACGAATTCCTTATACCCTTCAGGGGTTAAAGATACCATCTAAATGAATGGCATCAAGGTTACCCACTAAGGACTCTAAAGGAGTTGTATAACTTTAGGCATGTAGCTTCTCAGAATGTCATTGAGAGATGTTTTAAACTATTAAAGATGAGGTGAAGCATACTTCAAAGCCCCTCGTTCTATCTAGTTCGAATCCATAACCATATTATACTCACATGTTGCTTACTACATAATTTCATTAAGAATGAAATGTCTTCCAATCCATTGGAGGATCATGTAAAGGAACATGAGGAAAGCTGATGAGAATTAAGTTACTGAACCTTTGACCCATAGCCGAGCCCGAGGACTAAAAGGGCTGGTTTGACGAATCCTTCTATTCTAACCAACCCTTGCCGAAGCTGAGTATTTCCTTACCGAGTCACTCTTCATGCTATACCGCATGACTGCCCATCTTTATGTAATATGCCGACTTGATGATTACTCTCTAGCATCGAGCCATCCAATTAATTGGCATCTTCCTTATTGAGAAGCCGAGAGAGAGAGTCTGGATTAACTAAACCATCCCTGCTTGGACAATATAGTATCGTTACGTGTATAGTATCATGTGCAAAACCCCTTTTACTAATTATTGTTTTTCTTATATATTTGTTTTTACCCTTTATATCTTGTACATTACTTGCTTAGAAAAATATCTTTTTTGTCTTTTCCTTTTTAGGCAGGTTGCTTTAACTTATGGGTATAAATACCTTTATACTTGTAACTATAACAATGATCATATCATTTTTAATATACACTCTTAAGAGTACTTTTTCTTCCTTACGTAAACACTGTTTGTTTACTCTCAGCATCACTCTTATTTTTTCCCTTAAGCAAGGTTAAGTGGCGAGTAACCTCACCGAACCAATTTGCGCGTCATATAAAATTGTGTCGTGAGTCCTCAAAAGTTACATTGGTACGTCATATCTTCTAGAGCTATTCATGGGTTTTGCTTACTATTTCATTCTTCATTTTTAACCCTTTCACACTTTTCCCCATTAATCCATTTTCGAGCTTTCTGTAAGCTTAGACCCATCTAACAACCGACCTTATTTGTTCTTGGTCACAATTCGTAACAAAAACAATGTCCATGCAAGCGAGGACGTCATAATGACTGTTGGAAGTAGTGAACCATGGTCCACTTGGAGATAGGAACTAGCTAACCAAATGTTTACTAATTGGAGTACAAGTAGACCAAGTCATAACTAACATTGCACAATTGGTCGTAGGGGAAATTTTTTGTAATGCTTTATCATGTACCTTGATCACATTAGAAAATATTTAGTCTTGTTTTAGAATCAATCAAATATTCCATGCATGTTATTGTCGTTTATTTATGTAATTTGAACTATTTCAGTGAGTTTGATGTGTTAGCCTCTTGTTGAAGTTGGACTATGTTCTATTTATGTTTCATATATTGTTATTGTTTATTGAAATTTGCTTTTTAATGACTCTTTTTGTTTGCTTTTCCCATGATGTGAAGAAGGAGTGTATAGTATGGAAGAAGTTTAGTCTTCACCATAAGATGGCAAGTCTACCAAACAAGTGAAGAGGAAATGGAATATTATGAGGACTATGCTCTTGTACGGTGCATGGTCGAACTACGTGCTAGGGGTACCCGTAATGCTAATACGAGGTTTAAAAGTGGATATCTTCCTAAGCTAGAGAAGATGCTTGATGAAAAGATTCCAAACAATGGGATGAAGGCAAAGTTAAAAAAGAGTTACACGTTTGGATATTGAAGAAGGATTGGAATATGGTGTATGACATGGTCTATAGTAAGCAAACAAGTAGCTTTGGATGGGATTCAACAAGGAGCATGGTCACAATAGATAAGAGTGTTTAGGAGGCTTATATACAAGTATGAGTCATAAATTGTATCATTTTCTATATAATGTGCTTCGTATATGTTGTATATAACTTTTTTTTTTTACCATTTTTTTATCCATTCTTTAGACACACGAAAAGGCCGCTAATTTTAGGAACAAATGTTTCCCTTTTCTTCATAACTGCCTATGGTATATGTAAAGGATCGTGCTATTGGGCAAGACACATAAACAACTAACAATGTATTAGAGGAAATTACAGCAAGAGTAAGAGTACGAGTAAGAGCAAGATCAGGAGCAAGACAACAGCAAGAGTAATACCCATTACAGGATATGGAAGAAAAACTGCCAAATGAGAAGGGAGAGGAGGAAATATCAATTCGTCAAAATGTAATACAATCTAAGGAAAGGAAGAATAGAGGCATAATCGGTAGTGAAACAATATCTGAACTGACGTCTGCATATAGAGAAGTTCAAACACATTAGCAAGAGCTGAAATACACTATAGACAACGTAATGGAGAAATTGACATCAAATAAGGAAAGGATAGATTTGCATAAGCTAACAATGTTCCTTTTAGGAATTGAAGGTTTATCATAGATAGTGATGTACCAAGCATTGGCCAAGATATCTAGGATCCTAAAAAATGTTGCATTGCTTCATGATCTCCCACCCAAGCATCGTCTTCCTTTTGTTAGGATGCTCCTGAATGAGAAATGAGTAGAGTCATGTAACAAGTGGACCCTGTCTTATGTTATAATGCAACTACTATGTCGCTACCATTAGCTCATTTTTTGATGTGATGGGGAATATCTACCACTATCTTAACCTTTTCTACACTCTCTTTTGTTGCATAAATGTTTTGTATGAGTAGGGGTTAATTTAACCAATGCTCAACTTCAATAGGTTCATGTTGTCAGATTGTGTATTTATGCTGTTTGTATGAATGGAATGATATTGAATGAACTATATCTATTTGGTAACTCCAAAAGTTTGTGTTCATTATTCATGATAATGGATTGTGTTCATTATGTACAATAGATATGGCTCTTTCTAGCTTATGATCTCCGTATTGATGTGTATGGTAGCACTTCAAGAAAAAGTTCAGTTTTGTGGAAGTATAAGGAGACAAATAAGAAGGGTACAAGAACTTAAAAAAATTAAGGCCTCCTTTCTAACCTTAAAGGCATGGTTAAAATAGATAAATGAAGGAAAAATAATAGATGTCAACAGAATATAGATGACAACAAAATTAAGGCCTTCTCTTGCTTATTTAAAATAGGAAAGTTGTTGATTTTAAAGAAATTCCCTTAAAATTTGAGAAAGCGATCGCCTCTAATTAGAGCTACCGAGTTTTAAAAATTATAAACCTATATTCTATTCTTAACTCAGTTCAACATGTATTTATCTACCAACCTAATTTATCAATTGATTAAGTACTAAAACATCTAATCTACTAACTAAACTACACTAACCTATTACGCCCGTGATTCAAGGTGTGATCTTCTTAGGCAAGAATCATCTTCACCCACTACAGCCATGATGATAGATGTGATCTACTCGTCACAATTATTTCATCCCATCACACTTGTGATAGAAGGAGTGATTACCTTTTTGATATAACATCATGACCGTGATGAATAGGTAAGTAAAAGGTTTAGCCTTAATCGTTCCCTTGGTCATGCCCATGATAGAGGGAATGATCACCTTTCTGTTATGTTATTATGGCCGTGATGAATAGGTGAATAAGAGCACCAACCTTAATTACACCCTTAGTCACGCCCATGCTAGAGGGAGTGATCAATGCTATGTCGATTTTCAAATCTTCATGACTTACTTATTTTAGCTTCGATTTAAGTAAAATTTGTTTCTATCTACTCATTTTCTCGTTGTATAGATCATGTCAAAACTCAAAAAACAAAATTTTACTCAATTAAGTATTATTATCTAAAAATGAACATAAATTTCAAGGGAAAATCATTAAAAAAAAAAACACTATATGACCAATTTGGTACTCTTTGTGGATCTAAAATTCACTAGCCTTAATTAAGAATGATGTCATTTTTTAGAATCAATTCATGCATAACATATGTGTGATATTAAAGTACAGACTCTTTTCAATTCCCTTGGCTTTTCACTCAACAAGGAATGATGTTATTTTTTAGAATCTAGTCATGAACTCAACCTTAGATTCCATATTTAAAGTTGAAATATGGGATGGATATTTTCTTAATTGTTGCTTTTTCTATAGTAGATAATGAGTGGTTAGTAGATTGAAAATCTATGTACACCATCTTCATTCATAATATTTGTATTAGTAGCTAATAACTATATCCCAATGCTTAACATGTAGCTACATCAATCCAAATAATAGAGAATTGGTTCAAAAGAAAGGGTTATTATGAATACATATATTGCAAAACTATAAAAGAGTGATAAAGTTTATAAAAATGGTTCCCCTTTCCTCATGAACAAAACAGAACATTGGGATAACTATTTATAATGTTAGTCTTTCATCTTATTCAATCTAAAAAGTTAGAGTAGCAACAAACAAACCTTATTTACAAGCATGGATAACTGAAATTAAAAATAATAGTGTAAAATGTATAGGTTTGATGTGGAACTAAATGGGCAGTTCAAAATTATACGCATAGAACAACGGTCTCATTACTTTGAAGTGTACAGATAAAAAACAAGAAACAAACAAGACTTAGCCAAATTTGCTACATGGAAAATTAATAATATGGAAACACTAAGTGTTGCAAAATTCGTTATGATATCCAGTATGCAACCAAAATGCATTGTTCTTTTGGGAATTATAGTAGCGCATAATTTACAACAAAAACGACTTTGCAAATGTTCTAAATTGTCATTAAATCCTACTAACATATGGAATAGAAAGTCGTATCTATGTTACCAAACTGCCATGCACTACATCATCATTGGTTACATAGTTATCATTAAATAATTCTTTTACCAAGTTAAAGCTACAACTACACATCTTAACCTTGCAATTAACAACTATACATACTCCTTATTACTTAAAGAAGCACCACAATTAAGAGCACTGTCATGCTAGACATTGATATTGAGTTTTGCATTTGAATCTCCATCCCTACGTAAGGTACAATATAACCATTACAACGATAGTCAACATCATAACAATCAACACTTGAAGGAGCAATCTCTGTCTTCTTCATGATACTAGCAATTCGTCTTCTAGTCTAAGTATTCGTGACTTATGCCTACTATCAGCAATCTTTAAGTCATGTTCCAGCCTCTCAATCCAACCTAACACCTTTCTTCCAAACTCCTAGCCATAACAACAGGTGGGTAGATCTACCCATTAGAAGAATTTGCATCTGTTTCCCATCTACATGTTACAGGAGATAGTATTAAGCAAGTTGATACAACATGTCCATTTAAGTCAATTTAATTAGGAGTAGGAGCATACCCAAAATGTAGGACATCCACAAAATCTTCTCCCAAACAATCCATGCTTCTAAGATGTTATAAGTATGGATTGTTCAACATGTGTACAACTTACGTCTCTCACACTTGAGTTCAAGGAGGTAAATGATTCGAAACAACTCAACATGACAACTCACTGCAAATATTTATAGATTAGGTGATTCACTGACACCATTAACTAACATGAATATGTTATATAATAATGTCATCGATTTCATGGACAAACTATGTAGATGTGTGTGCTGTGTATTCTCCATCTCATTATAACATTAACGTATAACCTAAGAAGGATCAATTATTTGTTTACTTCGCTATATATGTAGAGACATGGAAATAGAGTGTATAAGAGATTGGTTTTGGTGTTCAACAATGCCTACGAGTCAAACATAATCGTACTCCCGGCCTATCGCAACTATTGAGAGGGGCATCTTACACTAACAACCCTGAGGAATGCCATATTCTTTTTATTACACTAGATTTATCTTAGCAACTCATTTTATTGGTCAATTCATTGACCCATTATTTGTGCACAATATAACCTTACTAACTATTCACCACATCAACCTAGATTGTTAACCCCCCTTGTCACTATGAAACTACATAGTCAATGGATTCTTCTACCACATGCACAAATGTATTATATATTGCATTGGGGTTCGAATGGAAGCAACCTGAATGAGGAGGGGAAGATAATCTTCTCTTACAAGTTGAAAGAAAGAGGAAAACAAAGGTTTTGAAATTCGTACCTCGAGAGATAGTTAGTAGAGTTATTCTTCAAGTTGTGCGATTTTGATTCTTGTTGAAATTGAGATTAGGGTTTCTATTAATGGAAAGATGAGAATTGGGGGTGAGGAATTGATTTCCTAATATGGATAGAGAGTTGCTGTAAATTATTTATAATTTGGATTAGGTTTTTTCTAATATTTTATTATTCTTTAAGTAGGGGCATTATTGATATTTCACTGCTAAGTCATGTGTTATTCCTTACTAAACAATGTAAAGTAAACAACGTAATCTCAATTCAGTAACATCCTACTTAACATGGTAATAAGAATGTACAACTCATTACACTCTTATTCCATTCCTTAGTAATCACAATTCCATTCCTTCACTATTCAATTCAACGAACTAAATGAGCTGTAATTGTTAGATGTATCAATGGCTATTGGCCATAATTTGGCCATTCGACTTTACTTTTTCTTTTTTCTCTTTTTATTATAAAATATTATTATAGAAATTGTTAAGCAACGTTACTTAAACAACTCTTGATAAAGTGCAACATTGCATAGAGAAGAGAGTTATTTAAAATGTTGATGTGGTACTTTAAGCAACTCTTAGAACATGAATACTCCACTTATAAACATACCTTAACTTGAATCTGCATAGCCATTTACTTTGAGATGATACAATGTACTGGCAACTAAGCATGTAATTCTTGGTTCCTTTATAAACATTGCAAGACCTTCTAACAGCTTTCATATGCTCTAATCCTAGATTATTTTAATGCTAATAACATTCCAACTACATATGTAATAAAGCCTTGTGCAAACTTGAGCATAAATCAAACTTCTTACCTAAATTTTTACCACCGTGTGAGAATCGATATTGGCTGGATTTTAACTCCTTTCATAGTAGATGCTACTATAAAAGAACTTTTCCTTCTATGCCTTTTCAAATTTTCTCGATACATACCCTTTGCTATAAACCTAACATCCTTTTAGACATACGTACAAATTCCCATGCTAATGACATAAGAAGTTTTACCCAAATCCTTCATTTCAAAATTTTAGGAAAGGAAGTCTTTAGTTTCTTATTGTAAATGTAACACTTGAGCAAAATTATCATTTATATATAGAATCAAGGCAATGACTTTGGACTATTAACCTTAAAGTAACACTGATCTACAACATTTCTATAAATCCAAATAACATTAGGTTGTTTGATTCATTATACTTCATGTAGTTTTCCATTAAGCATAGCAATTTTAACATCATTTGACACAAGTGCAAATCTAAATAAGCCATAATAGCTATGATTATTTTAAATGTATGCTTTCTAAAGATGTGTGAAAAGGTTCCATGGTATCAATACCTTCTATTAAGTGAAATCTTTCAGCATTGATCTTTTCAATCATAAGACTCATTTACTAGTAATGATTCTTGATCCTTGTAATAGGATTACTTCATTTTAACCATATACTTTATCTCATCTTATCAATGCTAAAGTAGAGTAATGAATTTCCCCATGAATGGTTTCCCAAAATGAAGTAGGATCATCTTTGTAATTGTTGATTTACTTAATTTAATTTCTTATAGATCTCCTCTGAGCAATTTCAAGATTAATTTTGAAAGAATGGTTCGATGAACTTGATCACCATGGGAAGTTCAAAAGGTCCCAATACATTTTCATCACCAATCTCATTATTCCATAAAACAATATAAGAGATATGCCTTAATTTGCTAAATTTTTGGATAATTATGAATCTGTTGAATAATTATCAGATTCCACTAGATCTTTTAAGAATTATTTTAAGAAATATTTTCTCATCTATTAGGAATCTTATAGATATGTTTGAAATCAATCATTATCTTGTTTTTGCTATAAATGAATTTTCTTTATATAAAGAGCAATGCATTGAATAAAAATGTAGAATAATTCCAACAACAATACCCCTTTCTTTTATATTATCAAATCTTATATTTGCTGATGTATGTCACGTCCTAAAGCGATGAAGTCATAATAGTCCTACCTATGAACTATCTTAAGATAAAAATTGACCTCACAGTTACTACTATAGACCTAATTTACACCAAGAATACCTGAGTAAACCGTTTTGAAGCATTCAATTCTATGTCTATCACTAAGAAATCTATGAAATAGCTTCGCAATAACATTTGTTCAAAACAACTTGTAGTACAATTTTCCATAAAAAAATAGTTTATACATAAGAATTTAGAAACAAAAAATTTTAGCTTTCATAACAAGTTTACTAAAGTCAAAGGTTTATGAGTTTATATATAATAAAGTAGGGAACTAGTAGGCATCTTAGAGAATCGTAGTTAATTTCCATAAAGGATAAAAGAAAGTTGAAATAAAAGTCAGGGTCTTACAGGTCTTCAATTTTCCTCACTCTCCCTACTTGATGTTCATTAATCTAAGGGTGATTATAGTATGACATCCTTAATCCTTAGTCGACACCTGTAGATAAGTTTATAAGAATATGAGCACAACTAGCTCAGTAAGCAGGACAGAGACAATATTAAGTACAAAAAGGGTTTTCAAACATTTTTTTTAATGAAATGCGATTTAAACAAGAAAATGCAATATCGTACAATGTTAATTGGTCTATTGTGAGGTTAGAGAAAATACGTATGCTCTAACTAAGATTAAGGAGTTTCAATGCGGTTTAAATTAGACCAAATCTAAGCTTGTGCAATGGAGAACACTCTCCTCTCGAGACTCTCTTAAAAACACGTACCCCCTCCCCCCCCCTCCCCCCCCCCCAAAACCTTGCAGCAACTTCCTCTCCTATTGCTTAGTTTGACTAAAGATGAGGAAAGGTCCTTATCGAATGACTAAGGGTCAGTCTTTGGTTAAATCTAGTTAGAGATGATCAACCAATTTACAAAGCAAAGCAAATCAAATATTGTTGCGAACCATAACCAAGAACAAATAAGGTCGGTTGCTAAATGGATTTGCGCTTGTAAAAAGCTCAAAAAAAGGATTAATGGGGAAACTGTGAAAAGGGAAAAAATGAGGAATAAAACAGTATGCAAAACCTATAAATAGCTCCAGAGGATATAATGCACCAATAGAACTTCCGAAGACTCATGGTACAATTAGATATGATGTATAAATTGGTCAAGTGAGGTTACTTACCACCTAACCTTGCTTAAGAGAAAGGATAAGAGTGATGCTAAGAGTAAACAAACATTGTTTAAGTAAGGAAGAAAAAGTACTCAAAATGTATATTAAGAATGATATGTTGTTTTCACAGTTACAAGTACAAGGTTTTTTATACCCATAAATTAGGGTAACCTGCCTAAAAAGAAACAGACAAAAAAAGTATTTTCTAAGGAAGTAATGTATAAGATACAAGAGGAAAAAAATGAATATACAAGAGGGAAAAAATGAATATACAAGAAAAACAATCATTAATGCAATGGATTTTGCACATGATACTATATACATGACAATGCTACATTGGCAAGGTCATTAGAAGATGCGGACAAAAAGTACGGACAGATGGACTTATCCAAATAGGGATGACTTAGTTAGTCCAAACTTTGTCTCTTAGTAAGGAAGATGCCAAATAATTGGTCGGCTTGACATTGGAGAGTAATCATCAACTTAGCATACTGTAGAAAAATGGGCGGTCATATGGCACGGCATGAAGGGTGACCCAGTAAGTGAGTACTTAGCTTCAACAAGGGGTTAGTTAGAATGGAAGGCTAACCCCTCTAGCCTTTAAGCTTAGCTGCGGGTTAGAGATCTGGTAGCCTAATTACCATCATTTCCTCTAGGTTGTTTTGGATTTGGGATCAAATCCGAATGGTGTTCACTCAATTCTCCGTTAGGGTGATATGGGCTGAGGTTAGAAATGTTAAAGGTGCTAGAAACCCTATAGTCCTCAAGCAATTCCAACCTCTAGACAGAGTCATTGATTTTTTGGAGGATTCTGAAAGATCCTTTTACTCTTACAGATAATTTATTCCCCCTCTTGTTTGGGAACCGCTCCTTGCTGAGGTACAACCATACCAAGTCTCCCAACCGAAATTGTTTAGTTCTACCCTTGGTCTTTTCTTGCATTCTTTTGGTAGCTTAGTTGATATGTTGAGTGACCCTATCATAGATGTACTGAAGGGATTATACTCTAGTTGTTGCGTTAGGGTCCTTTTGTACGGGTATAGGTACAAGGGTGTAGTCGAAGGGCAACTCAGATTGAACCCATAGACTACCTCGAAGAGAGTCTACTTAGTGGTTTCATGTACTGTTAGGTTATAGGCAAACTTGACCACTGGCAGGCAAATGTCCTAATCAACCAAGTTCTTGCCTATTGTAACTTGGAGCAGTGATCCCAAAGTACAATTAATCATCTCTGTTTGGCCGTAAGTTTAGGGGTAACATGAGGTATTGAAGAGTAATTTGGTTCCCGGTCGATGCCATAAGGTTCTCCAGGAATGCCTCAAGAACTTTGGGTCTCTATCAAAGATTACACTTCTCGACATGCCGTGTATTTGTACAATCTCCTATAAGAAAAGAAAAGCAATAGCCGAAGTATCATTAGTCTTGATACAGGGCATGAAGTATACCATCTTACTTAACCAATCTACGATGACCATTACAGAATCTTTGCCTCGAGTAGTTCGTGGCAGTTCGAGAACAAAGTCTATGCTCAATCCAATCCACAGCCTTGTCGAAACAAGCAATGGCATTGTTTTTCCTTGCTCGGCTTGGCATTTGGCTTTTTTACACATGACACATCTTTCGACAACTCAATGCATAACTTTTCTCATTCTCGACCAAAAGAATTGGCCATTTATCAGTTCATAGGTCCTCTTTTACCCCAAAATGTCCGAAGAGACCTCTATTATAGGCTTCCCTAACTAGTAGCTCCCTTAGTGAAAAAATCGGCACGCATAATTTTCCACCTCAAAATAAATAGCCATCCTCCACATGATACTCGTCCACTGTCCTCCCATCAACACATCGCAAAATTATGGATCCAAAGTGCGAATCTTCGAAGTACTGTTCTTTGATACTTGTAAACCCAAACAATCTAGTCTGTAGTTCTAATAAAAGTACATGTTCCCTTGAAAGAGCATCGGCGATAATGTTGCTCTTTCCCTACTTGTACTTAATTACAAAATTGAATCCTTCAAGGAATTTAACTCATCTCGCCTGCCACTTTGACAACTTAGTCTGACTTTGAAGGTACTTCAACAATTCATGGTCAATATATATGATAAATTCTCTCGATAATAAATAATGTTGATATACTTACGTTACTTGAATTAGTGCCAAAAGTTCTTTATCATATATAGAGTAATTCAGCTACAGTCTTCGGAGCTTCTCACTATGGAAGGCAATTAGCCGACCTTCCTGCATCAGGACAACACTTATTCCAATGCTCGATACGTCGCATTCCAGCTCAAAAATTGTATTAAAGTTAAGCTGTACTAACACAAGAGTGAAGGTCAACCTTTCTTTTATCTCGGCAAAACTTTTCTCCTCCCTTTCTCCCAATCGAAAGTCGGTGTTCTTCTTTGTTAGCTTGGTAAGTGGCGTGGTGGTACTAAAATTCGTGATAAACCTTTTGTAAAATGAAGATAGTCCATGGAAACTTCTCACGTCAGCATAAGTAGTAGGAGTCGGCCACTCAACAATTGCTTGAATCTTTTCATCATCAACCCGCAAGCCTCCTTCATTGACTACATAGCCCAAGAATACCACTTCCTCCTAGCAAAAGCAACATTTCTTTAAATGACCGAATAGTCTCTTGGCATTGAAGATATCTAGGACTGCTCTAAGATGTTCATAATGACTCGGCATGTCGGCACCGTATACCAAGATGTCGTCAAAATACACCACAACACACTTCCTTATGAAATGTCTCAGCACATGGTTCATAAATCTCATGAAAGTGCTCGGGACATTTGACAGGCTGAAGGGTATGACCATTTACTCATACAGTCCATGTCGAGTCTTAAACGCAGTCATCCACTCATCTCTTAGCTTTATTCGGATTTGATGATAGCTGGACTTAAGATCAATCTTACTGAAAATCTTGGCTCCACTCAGTTCATCCAGCATGTCTTCTAGCTTGGGGATTAAATAATTGTATTTGATTGTGATTTTGTTCACGGCTTGGCTGTTTACATATATCCGCCAGGTTCCATCCTTCTTTGGCACTAAAAATGCAGGCATAACACAGGGAATGAGACTCTCTCTTACATAGCCTCTCTCCAATAAGTCATTGACTTGACGTTGGAGTTTAGAAGCCTGCTCAGGATTAACCTGATAAGCTAACTTATTCAACAGTGTAGCATCGGGTACTAAGTTAATGCAGTGCTTTATGACTTAAGTTGGAGGCAACCCTTCAGGTAACTGTTTTAGGAATAGGTTAGCATTTCATCTAATAACTCTTTGACCTCCTAGGGTAACTCACCCTACTCCTTTATTTCCAATAGTTTCTTGACTAACATGAGGGTTGGCTCATTAGCATTGATGGCCTCTGCAAGTTCGGCTTGACTCATCACCAGAGCCTTCTTTAATCCATGAGCAAGTTTTTCTGTAACTTATTAACTTCTCTCAGCGGCATCGGATTTAGCATGATCTTCTAGTCATCCTTATCGAACTTATACGTGTTCCTATAGCCGTCATAGATGACCCTCCTATCAAACAACCACAGCCTACTTAGCAACACATGGGAAGTACACATGGGTAGGACGTAGAGAATTTAGTTAGAGCAGTTCCCAATAGTAATCAGCGGTAGTATTTGTCGAGTGACATGTAACTCTCTTTTCTCACTTAACAAGTACAACTTGTATGGCCTCGGATATGCAACAGTCAATACTGATGCCACATTGGTATAGCTTCCACTATCCATGATGAGGGTGCACATCTGATCATTCACCTCACAAGTGGTATGGAACAAATTCTCTCTCCACTCCAGCTCTCGTGAGTGTTCCATGTTCATAATGCGTTGGACAACCGTGAGTAATTGATCTAAGTCCTCAAAAACATGTCCTCCTCGATCAACTCTTTCTTAGCATTTTCTTTCTCGGTAGGAACCTCCTCTTCTTCAAGTTTCTCATCCGTACTCTCTACTTCGAGCTTCAAGATGTCTCCCTTAATGATCATCGTCCATTAGTTCGGTCACTGAGTAGCCATGTGTCCGAACCTCGAGCACTTAAAGTACTTAATCTGGCTGGTTTTCTTGTCAGAACCTTGCCCCTTCTCATACGTTCAGGTTGCCACTACATCATCTAGTCGACCTTTCTACTCTGCTTTATACTCAACTAAGCTCGGTGATTTGCATATCTAAGTTGGCTAGTTGGCATCCTTATAAGTATTCGACTTCTTCCTTACCTATCTACTCGCTGGGAAATCCTAACAACCCCATCCATGGTGTCAAATCGTTGGAGCTCCACAACGTCTTGAATGTCTCCTCTCAACCTGGTAACAAACTTAAGACTGTTCTAGTTGGTGGTTCCTCCACTTTACAATGCATTATAAGCATTTGAAATTCTTAAACATACATATCAACAATTCGGCTTCCTTATCTCAGCTCCTAAAGCTGAGTTAAAGTATCTTAGGGGTATGTTTCCAACATGAATCTATTTCTAAACACTTTCTTCATTTCAAGCCAAGTGTTAATTTCTTGGTACCCCTCTCGTCTTCTCATGGTGATGAGAATCAAGCTACAGCGCCGTTGACCCATAGTCGAGTCTAAGGATTAAAGGGGCTACCATGATAAATTCCTATGTTCCAACCAACCCTTGCCAAGGCTGAATACTTATTTTCCTTGTTACCTCTAATGCCGTACCATGTGACTGCCCTTTATACTGTAGCATGCCGAGTTGATGATTACTCTCTATTGCCGAGCCATCCAATCATTCAATATCATCCTTGTTGAGAAGCCAAGTGAGAGAATTCATATTGATTAAGCCATCCTTGCTTGAACAAGCCCATTTGTCTATACTTTTTGTCTACATCTCCTAATGACCCTACCAATCTTGCATCGCTTCGTATACAGTATCACATGTAGAATATGTAGCACCAATGATTATTTTCCTTGTATATTCTTTTTTACCCCTTTGCAACATGTACATTACCCCTTTAAGGAATGTCCTTTTTGTCTTTTCCCTTTTGGGCAAGTTACCCTAATTTGTAGGTATAAATACCCTGTACTTATAGTTGTAAGATCATCAATTTTACCTTCAATACACTAGAATATTTTCTTCCTTACGTAAGCACTACTTGTTTATTTTAGACATCACTTTTATCCTTTATCTTAAGCAAAGTTAGGTGGCGAGTAACCTCACTAGATCAATTCGTACGTCATATCGAATTGTGCCATAAGTCCTTAAAAGTTCCTTTGGTGCGTTATATCTTTTGGAACTGTTCGTGGGTTTTGCTTACTATTCCATTCATCTTTGTAACTCTTTCCATACCCTTCCCTGTTCACTCTTTTTTCGAGCTTTCTACAAGCTTGGACCCATTCAGCAATCGACCTTGTCTGTTCTTAGTTACGGTTCGTACCATCTTAGTATCAGAGCAGAGGTTTTGTGTGAATAAAATTAGTTCTTCTTGAATTTCTATAGTGCTTTGTTTTACCTGTGTGAAATAGAGTCAGTTATTGAGTTCATTTGACTAATGTGTTATTAGCTGTTCAGTTTTTAAACTGTTTATTTAAATTCTGAATCTGTGAATAAAAATGACAGACCCAAATATGAATGTTGGTACTAGTGATGATAGTGGAGTTGTCCACCATGGGCGTCAATATCAAGGAACTCCTAGAAACACTGACGAGAGACTCGATGAGGTAGTTAACCTCTTGGTAAATCTGACTCGAGCTATTCATGCACTGTCTTGTCGACCCACTAAGGCTATACAAAACACTCTACAAGATGCTTAACTTGTTAGAGGTCAGAACCTAGCTTAGTCAGTTCGAGTTGGAGAAGTCGGTGGATGAGTAAGGCGACGGATAGACCTGCAAGAGCTTGATGAGGAGGAAGAAGAGTATTTTGAAGAGGAGCATGAATGAGTCCCCAAAGTATCCGACCATGTGAAGCTTCGGATTCTAAGTTTCAATGGATCTGGTAATACCAACGAGTATCTAGATTAGGAAGAGAAGCTAGAGCGTGTGTTTGATTATTACTAATATGAAGATTACGAGAAAGTGAGGACTGTTGCTGTTGAATTTTTTGAATATGCCGCCATATAGTAGAAGAATTTTCAAGCCATAAGAAGGAGAGAGGGGTATCGAGAGATTAATACTTGGCCCAAGATGAAGAGAGTTCTCAAAAACATATTCATGCTGGAACCATATCTCCAGCATACTTTAACTAAGACAAGTAGGCCGAATTATTGATGAGTATGTTTAGGAATTCTAAATGCTTATGATACGATGCAAAGTGAAGAAACCACTAGCCCAAACAGTCTCAAGATTTATTAGTGGGTTAAGAGGAGACATTCAAGACATTGTGGAACTCCAACGATTTGATACGATGAATGAAGCTATTAAGATTGCCAAGCATGTAGAGAGGTGAAGAGGAAGCCAAGCAAAGACCCGAATGCCGACCAGCTGACTAGGATAGGCAAGTAACTGGACTTTGCTAAGTATCGAGTCGAGCAAAAGGGTTAATGTTAGAGCCAAGTAGAAAAGCCGACTTGAAGATGCAGTACCAACTCAAATATATGAGAAGGGGCAAGGATCTAGCAGGAAAACCAACTAGATCAAATGCTTCAAGTACTAGGGGTTCAGACATATGGCTATTTAGTGCTCGAGTAGAAGGATGATGGTCATTAAAGGAGACATCCCGAAGTTAAACGTAGATAGTACAGATGAGGAACCTGAGGAGAAGGAGGTTCCTGCCAAAGAGGAGAATGCTGAGAAAGAGTTGATTGAGGAAGACAAGTATGCCGAGGACTTACACCAGCTATTCATGGTTGTTTGTCGCACTATAAGGATGGAACCCCTATGAGAAGAGGAGTAAAGAGAGAACTTATTTCATATCAACTACAAGGTGAATGAACAAATGTACGCCCTCATCATGGACAATGGGAGCTATATCAATGTGGGGTCAGCTAACCTAATCTCAAAACTGAGGTTGCTGATTGTCACACATTCGAAGCTGTACAAGTTGCACTGGTTGAGTGAGAAGGGAGCATTATACGTCACTCGGCAAATATTGCTACTAATCATAATCGACAATTACTCCAACTAGATTCTCTATGACGTATTACCCATGTATGCTTCCTACGTGTTATTAGGAAGACCATGATTGTTTGATAGGAGAGTCATCCATGACAGTTATAGGAATACCTACATGCTGGAGAGGATGATCGGAAGATTATGCTAAATCCGATACCATCAAGAGAAGTTCACAAGTTACAAATGAAACTTGCTCGCGGATTGAAGAAGGCTCTAATGATTAGTAGAGCTAAGCTCCGAAAGGCCATTAATGCCAATGAAATGACCTTCCTATTAGTTAATCGGTTACTAGAAATGAAGGAGCGGGACAATCTACCTCAAGAGGTAAGGGAACTGTTAGATGAATATGTCAACCTCTTCCTAGAATAGTTACTTGAAGGGTTGCCTTTGACCCGAAGCATAGAGTACTGCATTAACTTAGTACCCGATGCTATACTGCCAAACAAGCTAGCTTATTGCATGAATCCCAAGTAGGCTTCTAAGCTTTAATATCAAGTCAAAGAATTGCTAGAAAGAAGATACGTAGGAGAGAGTCTCGACCCTTATGTTGTACCTGTACTTCTAGTGCCGAAGAAGGATGGAACCTGGCAGATGTATGTTGGCAACTGATCATTAAACAAAATCATGATCAAATACAGGTATCTAATCCTGAGGCTAGAAGACATGTTGGATGAACTAAGTGGAGCCAAAATTTTCAACAAGATTGATCTCAAGTCTGGCTACACTTAAATCCATATGAAACTAAGAGATGAGTGGAAGAATACGTTTAACTCTATATGGATTTAATGAGTAGATGGTCATGCTTTTCAGCTTGTGAAATGCCTCGAGCACCTTCATGATGCTTATGAACCATGTGCTGAGACATCTTATCAAGAAGTATGTCGTGGTGTACTTTAATGACATTTTGATCTACTGTGCTAACATGCCAAGTCACTGTGAACACATCAGAGCAATCTTGGATATTCTCCGTGTCGAGAGATTATTTGGCAACTTAAAGAAATGTTGCTTTTGCTAGGAGGAAGTGGTATTCTTGGGCTATATAGCCAATGGAGGAGGCTTGCAAGTCGATGATGAGAAGATTCGAGCAATTTTTGAATGGCCAACCCCTACTACTTATATCGACATGACAAGTTTCCATGGACTGACTTTGTTTTATTGAAGGTTCATCAAGAACTTCAGTACCCTCATTATACCACTTATTGAATTAACAAAAAAAAAAAAAACAACTCCCGATGGGGAGAAAGGGAGGAGAGGAGTTTTTCCGAGATAAAGAAGAAGTTGACCTCCGCCTTGATGTTCGTACTCCCTGACTTTGACAAAATTTTTGGGCTAGAGTGCAATGCATCACCCATTGGGATAGGTGTTATCCTGATACAGGAAAGCCAACCAATTGCCTTCTACAATAAGAAGCTTTGAGAACCCCAATTAAATTACTTCGTATATGACAAAGAGCTCTTGGCACTAATCCAATGCTACAAGTTTGGCAACATTATCTACTGCTGAGAGAATTTGTCATACCTACTGACCATAAGTTACTGCGGTACCTTCAAAGTTAAACCGAACTATCTAAGCGACAGGCAAGATAGGTTGAATTCCTTAAGAGATTCAATTTTGTAATCAAATGCAAGCAGGAAAAGAGCAACGTAGTTGTAGATGCTCTTTCAAGGAGGCATGCACTCTTGTTAGAAATATATACTGGATTGTTTGGTTTTGCGAGTATTAAAGAATAGTACTCCGAAGATCCATACTTTGGACCAATAATTTTGCAACGCATGGATGGGAGGACAGTGGATGAGTATTATGTAGAAGATGGCTATTTATTCCAAAAGGGGAGACTATGCGTACCAAATTGTTTCCTATGGGAATTATTAATCAGAGAAGCCTACAACGACGGACTCTTTGAACACTTTAGAGAAAGGAGGACCTGTAAACTATTGAATGGCTGATTCTTTTGGCCAAAAATGTGAAGAGATGTGCACCAAGTGGTCGAAAGCTGTGCTGTGTGCAAAAAGGCTGAGTACCGAGTCGAACAAGAGAAGGCAATGCCCCTAGATGTTCCAACGAAGCCATAGACTGAACTAAGCATAAACTTTGTTCTCAGACTACCGAGAACAGGTTGGAAAAAACATTATGTAATGGTCATCATGGATTGGTTTAGTAAGATGACACACTTTGTGCCCTATACCAAAACTAACGACGCTTTGGCTATTTCTTCTCTTTTCTTACAAGAGGTTATGTAGATACACGGCATGCTGAGAAGTGTAGTCTCTAATAGAGACCCGAAGTTCTTGAGCCATTTTTTAAGAACCCCATGGTGTCGCCTGGGAACCAAATTACTCTTCAGCACCTTGTGTCACCCCCAAACCAACAGCTAAACAAAGGTAGTTAATTATACTTTGGATTCACTGCTCTAAGCTGTAGTAGACAAGAACTTGTCTTATTAGGACATCTGCTTACCAATGGTCGAGTTTGCTTATAACCAAACCATACATGACACCACCAAGCAAACCCCCTTCAAAGTAGTCTATGGATTCAATCCCGAGTTGCCCCTCGACTACGTCCTTATACCCACTCTCGCATAAGAGGACCCCAATGCCTCGACCAGGGCACAATCCCTTTAGCACATCTATGATGAAGTCATTCGGCACATTGACCAAGCTGCTAAAGGAATGTATGAAAAGATCAAGAGTCGATTAGCCAAACAATTTCAGCCAGGAGACTTGGTATGGTTACACCTTAATAAGGAGCGATTCCCAAACAACGGGAAGAATAAGTTATCTGCAAGAGTAGAAGAACTTTTCAGAATCCTCCAGAAAATCAATGACAAAGCCTATAAGTTGGAGCTACCTAAGGACTATGGGGTTTTTGATGCTTTCAACATTGCCAACCTCAGTCTATATCACCCTGAAGGAGGATTGAGTGAGCACTATTTTGATTTGATCCCAATTCTAAAACAACTTAGAAGGTTTGATGAGAATCAAGCTACGGGACCCTTGACCCACAGTTAAGCCAGAGGACTAAAGGGGCTAGCACGACGAATCCTCATGTTCCAACCAATCCCTATCGAGGTCGAATACTTATTTGCCAAGTCACCTCTAATGTCACGCCGTATGACCGCCCTTTATTCTGTAGCATGCTAAGTTAACGATTACCCTCTATTATCGAGCCGCCCAATCATTTGGCATCATCCTTACTAAGAAGCTAAGAGAGAGAATCTAGACTGATTATGCTACCCTTGCTTAAACAAGCCCATCTATTCGTACTTTTTGTTCGCATCTCCTAACAACCCTACCAACGCTGCATCTCCACGTATATAGTATCACATGTAGAATATGTAGCACCAATGATTATTTTCCTTATATATTCATTTTTTCCCCTTTGTAACATATACATTACTCCTTTAGAAAATATCCTTTAGCCTTTTCCTTTTTGGGCAAGTTGCCCTAGTTTGTAGGTATAAATACCCTATACTTATGGTTATAAGATATTCAATTTTACCTTAAATACATTGGAGTACTTTCTTTCTTGTGTAAACACTACTTGTTTACTCTTGGCATCACTCCTATCCTTTCCCTTAAGCAAGGTTAGGTGGCAAGTAACCTCATTAGACCAATTCATAAGCCATATCGAAGAATACCGTGAGTCCTTAGAAGTTCCTTCAGTGCGTCATATCCTTTGGAACTGTTCGTGGGTTTTTACTTACTGCTCCATTCGTCTTTGTCACTCTTTCCGTACCCTTCCCTATTCACTCTTTTTTTCAAGCTTTCTGCAAGCTTGGACCCATCTAGCAATCAATCTTATCTATTCTTAGTTACGGTTTGCACTAGGAGAAGCCAAGTGTTGATAAGAATTTTTTCACAATTATTATATAGGCTTATATTATTAGGTTCAATACTTAAATCTAGTCTAATAATCTAATCCAGGTACAATTTCAATCGACCTACAATAAATACCAGGTAAGACCCCTAAGTAAGAGGCCTTCTCTTCCATTCTCTCATTCTTCATAACGTTTTACAATTCCATTCACATAACAAGAGAGATTGACTTAGGCATCGAAGTAGCCATGTTGAAGCATGCTCCGACACCCCCTGCAATTGTTTTCTTGTTTTGCAGGTGTTTGTGCACTAGGAAAAAAATTAAATGACAATAATATTCACTTACAAGTTATGATTTATTAAGTAATTCATTAGTTTTATAAGTTACTTTATGTTATGGAATCCTCTTAATTTCCCTTTAATTATAACTAACCCTATAGTCTTAGAAAAATTATCCTCTAATTTAACTTCTAAACTCCCATGAATTTACATTTTACTTTTAAGGTTGCTTCTGATTCCACTTCTGAGTAGATTCATTAGTATATTATTTATGCAAAATCCTCTAAATTGACCTTTGTATTCAACCATCTCGCTATAACTTAAGAATTTATGGACTTTTCCTTTAACTCTAGCTATGAACAACTTAGAGTAATATTTCATTCATCAATTCTTGGTCTCATTACTTCCCAATTCCGTAAATAACATATCCTAAATCATCATTTCACTAAATTCAACACATTAACAAGTTACTTAACTTAACTTATTAAGACAAAGTCGTGATTTTCTAACTATTTGTTGTACAAATTCATTCAACATATTCAACATGTCATAAATACTCCTTTAGATGATTCAACTCAATATTCAAGTGCAGCCTTTTGGAAAAATTATACTAATTTTCACTAAAATAACCATTTTATTAACAATTTGAAGCTAAAAAATTCTATAAAAATATATAAAATAGTTTTATGAAAAATCTTTTCATAGTAATTTAATATAAGTATAGAGAAGTGTACATCAAAATTTTAAGGTCGAAACTACATCATTAGGCTAATTTATTTCAACTTTAAAAATATTTTGATTTTGTAATTTCTTATGGACATGTATCATAAATATTAAAATAATATAAAATAATATTTTTCCTAGATTTTTACACATGAAAATATATGGGGATAATTTTGGGGGAATTTTCGGGGTATATTGAATATTTTTACTAATTTTTGTAAAATCATACTAAAAGTGGACTTCATTGGAATTAGTTGCTCTAACCACCACCGATGGCTACCTCCTTATCGGCAAAGCTAGGCATTGACTCTTCTATCACCTGGTGGTGGTGGTTAGTCTCTAGTAACCCTTTAAGTCCCTGTACTCTCAAATGCTCAGTTTATACCTTGATTTTTTATAATTAATTCACCTAATTTCCTTCTTTAATTATCCAAACCTTATCTAATTTTTCCTATATTCCTCATTGCATGTAGATTATTGTTGCAAGCTTCCTAGAAATTCTTAAAGCAATTTGAAGGGTTGAAATTATTTTTTCTTTCTCTCTCCTCTTAGATTTTGGCTTATATACTACTTTAATTTCACGTTAGCTTAATCCTAAATCCTCAACACCTGAGTTTACACATCCATATGCCTCTTCAAAACTTATTCCTACTGCCATTAAGTTTTTGTAATTTTTTATTAATCTTTTATGAGTTTCTTTAGCTTAAAATATGACTATTTAAGTATTTTAGTTAATTCCAAGTATTTATCTACAAGTAATAATTACACATAGGGCATATATATATATATATATATATATTAGCACGTTATTTTATGCCATGTGATAATTTTATTACATATATAATTTATCTCTAAATATTTACTAACTAATGAAACTTATTCTATATGATTACAATAAATATTACGTAATATAGTAAAATTACACTATTTAAGCTATTTTATTATATTTTTAAGATCCAAGTCCATAGGGTCTCATCAACTAATAACTTGAGCCCACTCATAAATTTCTAGATCAATCAAGTAAATTTCACTTATATCCTAAATTATCTACTTAAAGCGATTATGTAAAATATTAGGTCTTATTACATATAATTCAGTTTATATTGCTATTTTTTTTATGCCATATAATAACAAGATGGTATGAGAGCTATATTCTTGAAGGTTCCATTAATTGAGTGAATTAAAATAGAAACCAGAAACACCATAATCCAAAATCAAAATACAACAACCTTTAAGTAATGGAGAATGAAACAACTTTCTCCTGTATAGCACCCCCAATATTTTTTTATTGTGATAATTATTAAGCCTTTATTGTTAGAATGATAGTATATCTTGATGCATTAAGCCTTTGGGAAGCCTTAAAGGAAAACTCTCACGTTCTCCCATTGCTAAAGAATCCTATAATGGCACAAATTAGGGCTTACAAAGATAGCAAGGCTACAAAGGAAGTTTTGGTAGAGGCCAAATGTCAAATGTTAGAAACGTAGTCAGATTGAGCACAATGAGTAGATTTGCAAGTCAAAACAACATAAAGAGGTAGAAGCTACAATCGAGCAACATGACAGGGAGGAACTCTTTGTTGCAACACACTTAGCGACAAGTAATTATTCTCATGGTTATTGGTTAATTGCTTAACAAGTAATTGCTCTTATGAGTTTTAGTTGATTGATAATGGTCACACAAACCACATAACCACTAATCGAGAGCTTACAAAGGGTTTGATAACAATGTTATTTTCAAAGTAAAATTGGAAATGGAGAATTTATTTTGGTCAAGGACAAGATAATTGTGGCAATAGAAAACTTATAAGGCTTGAAGTATATTACTAACGTCCTGTACATGCTTGACATTCACAAAAATTTGCTCAATGTTGGACAACTAATTGGAAAAGGTTTCAAACTTATACTTAAAGATAGAGTGCTTGATCAAAGGTGCAAAAGGTAAAGATATATTTAAAGTGGAAATGAGAGCAGAAAGCTTTGCTTTAAATTTAATGAAGGAGAAGCAAAAGAATGCTATTGTAGCAACTAGTTGGAGTAGAAAAGAAAAATCCAAGCTCAAGTTGAAAGTATAAAACACAAAAAGGCCGATGCCAAGAGTAAAGCTACTAATGAGAAAGTACCAAAGCATGTTAGGGATAAATAGGAGGCTCTAGCTAAAAGAGTGGAAAAAGAGAGACAAAGGCAAGAAGAGCTTAAAAGGCAAGCAAAGAAGACTAGAAGAAGATAAAAAGAAAGATAAAAGAAAAGCTATTAAAGAAGAAGAAAGAGGAAGAAATTTAGAGGAAGGAGGTAATAAGGAAGCAGATACTTACTTATATAAGAGGGATTTTTCTTTTCTTTTCTTTTTTTCAAGAGGAGCTAGCAGTGCATCGACAAAATAACCCTTGCATCAAACTAAGAAATCAAAATCGGTTCAATAGGAAGTAGGTGGCATCGCTTGTATCAAGGAGGGGGGCTACCACACCTAAAAAAGAAATTTAAGAAGAGACTATGACTAAGAAAAAGAGAAAAAATTAAACAAGTAGAATAAAAAAATTTTATTTGTTACAATAACTATTGAGACAAAAACGAGTGTCGGAGATATTGAATAATTTTGAGATTCCACCAAATTTTTTAAGAATTATTTTATATAATATTTTATCATCTATTAAAAATCTTACAGATATGGAGATTAGTCATTATCTTGTTTTTTTTATTATGATTTTACTTTATATAAAAGCAATGCATTCAATAAAAAAGTACAGATAAATTCAAACAATAGACCCCTTCTATATTATCAAATCCCATATCAACTGACATATAATTTCAGTTTATATTGCTAAAATGATTTCCTTAACACTGCTAGAATGAACTAAAAGGAATTAATACAAAAACACACCTGAAAAAGAAAAGGCAGTTTTTTCCTCTTCACTATGCATCTAATACTTGTTGCTTTCCAATTTATCTCGCGACCATGCGTCGATGCTACTTAGAAAGAAGAAAATTGGATGCTGGTACGGTAAATTTCTAGTGTCCACAAACTATTTGTGGAAATGTCAGTAAGTGAATAAGTCCCTCATCTTAGGTTTTAGTTGAGGTTTCTTTTTTGCTATTTCAGGTGAGACCTTAAGCTTATAAAAGTGGCTTAGCAGTTTGCAACAAATATAACTCATGTTACCGCAATTTGTTCAGCTAGGGTGCTACATATTTTGCTGATTTTCTCACACGTAGACCACAAAATCCGCATTTTCCTCTATCCTCCTCATATATATCCTTCTATAACTCTTCAACAAAACTAGATGTAAACTATGCAGAAAGCCCCATCATGTCGGTCAAGTAAGCGTCTAGAGTGCAAGAGATTTGGTCATTTTGATATGACACCCTCAAACTATCGAAACACTAGGTTAGAAGTTAAATCATAGGGTGAAGAGACCAATTTTTCTCAATTTACTATTTTTTACCATCTATAATTAATGGTTAACATTATAAAAAAGATGATAATATAATTATAACATTATATAATATTTCAAAAATTTAGATAATCTTAACTATTAATTTGTAAAATTGAGGAAAATTGAGAGAAAGTGAATGGAGATAATCTAAATTCTTACTTTCATAACAACCTTGACCATCTGACAGGATCTCTTGTAACCCAAGGAAAATACGGGTTACTTTTACATATACTTGTACCTCTTATATATATATATATA
This sequence comes from Lumnitzera racemosa, assembly GCA_024138005.1. NCBI lineage: Eukaryota > Viridiplantae > Streptophyta > Magnoliopsida > Myrtales > Combretaceae > Lumnitzera > Lumnitzera racemosa. The sequence continues at coordinate 75,556,705 of JAMXBC010000004.1, read as the reverse complement.
TATATATATATATATATATATATGATGTACATATTTAGATTCTAAGCACAAGCAAATTAGCATACAACCTCGAATACGATACATATACACATACAATCTTATTTTATAGTACAAACCATGCACATAGACACACTACTTTTAAGTTATATCTATATACCTAACATTTCTCATAGATCCCTCCTCTTCTATCTTTAGCACCACTACTATCGAAACTCCATGTTCAAGGGAACACTTGATGTTGTCTTTAGGTTCTTGCCATTAGAGGTTTTTGTGATTGAGTGAGTTTTGTACTTAGATGTAAGCCTGTAAAAAAGTAAATGGTAAGAGATATCGATGTATTATCTAATATGATCACTCTAATACTTAAATCAGTGTATATTTATAAGGAATGAGTATATGCACAAGAAGACAATAATAAGGTTCAGTGCACAAAATATCAAATAAGTTTATTATTGAGAGGTAGCTTGGTATTTATAAAAGAGGGTAGCCGATGGTTAGAGGATTGCTAGTGGGCAAAGGATGCGTCCATAAGTCATGAGTAGTGCAAACATGCTGGCAAACACGATTCTCAATTGTAGGAGGTCATTGTTAACCAAGTTTTCAAACCTTATCCTTGTCTTTTGACTATTAGAGTCTGTAATATGTGGCCAAGCTATCCAATGGGCCTAAACCGAGGTGGACTAGATAAGTAAGGAGGTGGAATCCAGTCAAAAAGGAGCTGGATCATGAACGTACATAGGTCACATAAACTTAAGGGCCTCAAACGAAAAATATCCTGTCAGCACTTGACCTCCGCTAAGTTTGTATTTTCCGGTTGCTGAAACCTTCACATGAAACTTCCTCGGCGCCTCTTGACTCGGTGCCACGTAATGGTTTTCTCTTCTTCTTCTTTACCCCTCTCACCGCTGATTTGCAAGCTGATTTGCAATATGTTGTTGTCTTCCACTTGGACCTTCGCCTCCTCCTTCCTCACTCCTGCCAGTCTCATAATTAGAATCGGGTTTCCATAAACCATCGTGTATCTTAGTCAATAAGGACCTCGTGAATCGAAACTGTGATGACACTAGAGAGCATAAGCCAACAAAGCATTCTATTGCAGCAGCTTCCTTGTCTTTCATAGTCTCTTATATATTTTTGCTTAGATGTCTTGACAAAGTAAGACTTACCGAAACGATCTTTATCTATGAGAAAATCGATCGACTGATTTAATTTATGAAAATATTATGAAATGCTTAATTATCATTTATTTCCTTATTTAAAAATGGAAATTTAGAAGGAAACCCTCTTATATAATTTCATGGTGAAAAAACTCTCACCACGAATTGATAAGATATAACACCAAGTATTTTTAATTATAAAAAGACAAACATGACAAGGTATCATACTAGAAACTTATTATTTGATTGTAATATTTATTTTAACCATAAATGAATATATATGTATTTTTTTTATCTTTGATAAAAGTGAAATAACATAAATAAACATACACTTAAGGAAAAGTAAATTGAGAGGAACCAAATCCCACCTAGATTAGCTGCCAATTAAAGTCAAAATTCGGCCACCAAGCTGCCACCACGTTAGGTTGCCATACACCATGGTTTCAACTTTTAACTTAATTTTCCAAGCAATTTCCCACAATTTTCGTCCAAATTTTTCTAAATTCCTCTCATCTTTTCTCTTGCTCCAACTATTTTTCCCTATGCCTATAATGTCCAAATGAGTAATGAAGCTGCTAGTTTGATTTTCTAAGCAAGGAGTAAGTCAGTTGGATTTTTTTCCCAATTATGCGATATGTTTGTCAATTTTCAATGCATGTGATTAAGTGCCCAAAGCCTTGATATTTTGCTCCTAAGCTAAATTATTGGATTGTCACGACCTGCAACACAATTTTTTTCCAATGCCACCGATTTATTTATTTATTTTTCACTTATTAACATATATTCTATATTTATTTGCATTTTCTTATATTTTAAGCTGTTTAGGATAATTACAACTATATATTTATACAAAATAAATATATTTAATATAGATAAACACCCTTAAATATAATTTCTTTTCATTTTATAATTTTTAGCTTCCATATAATTTATTTTTAAATAGATCGTTAATTATCGAAATTCATTTCACACATTGTCAATAAATAACAAATATTATATTTATATATAATGAACTCACTATATTATTGCTTTATTATTTTATCTTCTTAAATCAAACTCGTAAGATCACTTCTACTAATTTTCTTAATTTCGTCATAAAATTCTAGCTCGATTAAACAATTTTCGTGATCGTCCTAAATTTTATGTGATGATGCCAAATGGTCTAAGTTGGAGTTTATGGCCAATTTGTTGTGCGTTCTGACAAGTAGGACCCTTCTATGCATATTATAAATATATATATATATGTATTAATTAAATTAATACACTTTAACTAAAATCCTATTACTTGGGCAAGATTATAACAGCATCAATTAGTCAAATAAACCACTCTATTATAGTTAAAATGTGAAAACCTTTTTTTAATTGTCATTAACTGATTATTTAATGTCTTTAGTGTTTAAAATTATTCAATTATCTTTATATCTTACCAACTGTCAACTTCATGCACACATACTATCCTTTGACACGTTACTTACATGTTTTGCTGTATTTTTAATTTATCTCAAGTTACCTGCACGTTTTGCTGTAATTTTAGTTTATGTCGGTTCATTATCATAGTGAGTTAATCATTCAAGCAACATTTTTATTCCTTCTCTTTTTAAACACCAAATGTTTTTATTTGATTTAATAAATATTTTGTATTTAAAATTTAACTATACATGTGTTTAACTTATGTATATATATGACGGGTGCACGTCAGCTAGTATACTTTAACTAAAATATGATAAATTTGAAACTTTATAACGTGGGCAATTGGTAAGCCAACAATAGTTACAAGATTGCAGCTAACACTTGGTAAAAGGTTTCCTGTGGTTAGAAACATTCTTTTTATTTGAAGTTTTTCATTTTTATTTTAATTTTTTATTAATTTAATTGATAAGTATGATATTTATAATATGTATAGTAGGGTCCTATCTTTTAAAAAAAAAATTCAACATTTTTATTTTTTAATTCTTACAAATTTCTTTATTATTTGAATAACTTAATATATGAATATTTGTAATATTTTAATTGTAATTTATTAATAATGTTGATGCAGCATTGACATGGCAATTACATATTGATCTTCTTACCACATCATCCTTTAATTGGGCAAAAGTAGGGAGATAAGTGTAGGTTTTAAAAATTTGTGTCGATATAATTTAGAAAGTATACAATGATTGTTAATGTAATTAACTTGTAAATTTAATATTTTGATTTATATAAAAAAATTCAAGTTATAAACTTGAGAAGAAAAATAGATTTAAATAACCTAGAAAATAGGTTGGGAACTTCCATAATGCTGATGTCGAAATGATGGTAGAAGAGAGATTGGTACTATACCCTACATGTTTGGGTAAATGGCATTTAAATATAATAATAATTGATGCACAAAGTTTCAAACAAACATCATTATGTTGTTGAAGTTTTGCTTTCAAAGAAATTGTTGATATCAAGAAGTTGATACTTTAAACTCTTTCCACTTAGCACAAGAACTAGCAAGCTACTAAAATTACTTTTTCCTGTCTCACTTCTCTTCGACTGCATCTCTCTACATGCTATCGAATTAAATTTTTTAAGGTCATCCAATTTACAAGAACACACTACGGACTATGACTATCCTCCAATGACATCACTTTAATGTTATAAGAGGGGTATACATATAATCATACTCCCATCCATTTGGTACCTTATATGGGAAACATATGGTTTGAAATCTATACTAAAAATATATAAAAAAAAAATGAAAATTAGATAAACCAAGCATATCCATTTAGAGGGAGTAACTTTTGTTAATTTTTTACTGATCTTATTTTCTCCCTTATCTAAGCCCAGTTATACCCTATGCCACTTGCAATAATGATGTAAGAAAACATATCCATTTTGTAGAGCTCTTTCATGAATAATTTTCATTTTTGATGTTACAAGTAGTTTGATTTTACGATAATGTTATAAAGTAGTTTAATTAGAAAATCATATTATCTTCCTCTAGTTTGTTGAACCATGGAACGGATGCTAGAAAGGAGTGCGTCTTCGGATGGTTTACCCAATGAGGAAAAAGAAAAGGAAACAAAGCAAAGAAAACCAGGGAAAATTAACAATAAAGTGGCCATATAATTTGATTATATGGTATGATTATAGAATAATAAAAATTCAATTTCTTTGCTATATATTGTATTTAAGTAATTTTAAATTTTCTTTTATAGAAGAGTATGTTAAAGGAAAAATTTTCTTCTAGTTTTTATGTTACATATGTTATGAAGTACACATGTATCAATCAATGAGACACTATGTGGAGTTTTTATCTTATTATTAGTTTATATTTTTTAAATTTAAACACTTAAATTTAATATTTCATATTTAAAATAACTAGCAATCAACGTGTGCAAATATTAAATTTAGCTAACATTAAAAAGATAATGCATAAATGGTTAGGATATCTATGAAAATAAAAAATAAAATAAAATAAAAAGAAAGCAATAACATTAATATATTAGAAATCCATGAATAATTAAAATTGAAAGAAAACCACAAGAGAGATATAGTAAAATTCTTTGAAGAATAAAATCCTTTACGTGAACAAAGAGTTATGGATTAAAAAAAAAAGTACATGCATAAGTAATATGTAAGAGTTGAATAAATTGAAAGTATAAAAGATTGGAATGCAAGTACACTGACTGCTAATTAATGTGTATTAGTTTAAGACTTTAAGCTTAGCAAATTGCAAAACTGTGTATCCATTTATTTATATATTTCCCTTAAGATAATTAATTAGAATTAATTCAATAAAGGATACAGACCACAATTAACATAGATTAAAACAACTTTGACATAGACCTCTAGAGGTCATCCTATACTGCAACTTAATCCTTATATTTTATCTAACTTAATTGGGCTATTGACATATCAAAATCTTCCAAGTAGATTGAAATATAATGGTGGTCTAAAATTTTGCTTAACAAATCACTCTCAAAATTTGGGAAGCAATAATATTTAAATCAAAAAAGAAAACCAACTAAAACCTTTCATGCTTATACTAGAAGATTGTGTCATATATACACTCTAATTCTAACATAGAGATGTTTAGCCTTTCCATCTTTCCTTTTATTATTATTTTTTTTTAATAAATGGAATTAGTTGATTCAAATATTCGAAGAAACCATAACCACATTATCATAGAAAATTCCATTCGAATATAGTGACGAATAAAACATAATTAAAAATCTAGGATCAGAAAGTACGATGACAAACACATACGTCTTCAAAGTTTTGAAAATTTAGTAATACAGACAAATAGAAAAAAGAGAATTTATTTGGAACAGTCAATTTATTAGTAAAAGTGCTAAGTTGTTCCACATCTACTTCCAGCACGGCCATAAAAATAGGAATTTTGCTACTTTTGTTCGTATCAATCAAAAGACTGATCTCATACTGATTATGAGTCTCCATAATAAAATAGCCAACATCCCAATATAGACAAAATCAATCAAAAATACTAGTTCGATAAAATAATATAAAAATTTTATCAGTAAATTAGTTTCAGCTAAGCAATCGTAAAAAAAATCACTCATAAATTTCATGTATAAAAGCATATATTGATTACAATCTCATTACAACTCAAAAAATAAAAAAGAAACCCTAAAAAATTGAATGATTAAGGAAAAAAAAAAAGAGGAGAAAATATCATACTGGGTTTATTTCAACAAATTAACAAAGTTTAGGTGAAAAATTCATATCAATACATACTGTTAATAGGGTTCTTTAGACATGAGCCCCTTAAACTTGTCCAGATCTAACGCGCTTACCACTTGAGGCTCACTACCTTAGGCTCAAGCCTTAGGCCTAGATTAATTGAGCCCAAAAAACTCTTTAACAGTTAGAATATACAAGATAAAGATAAGACACCAAGTCAACAACCACCTCCAATATAAGTAGGAAACATCGAACACCACAAGCTCACTCTCCTATATTTATAAGAAAGGATCTCTTCCACTAACTATCCCCCAACTGCCACTGCTAGCGTCACTCTACTATAAATATTTGGTCACCACCTAATGGTAAAGCTCTCTACACTGTACACACTAAAGCTTGCTTATTACTCCCAAGTATCTGCTACTCTTCAAAATATACTGCTGAGTTAAGTATCGGAGTAACCACACCGAACAACACCCAGCGTCTTCTCACAATGTTTTATTTTGCAAGTTTACCACATGCAAAGCCTAATTACTACTAGCAAATACCTCGAGACGATATTTGCCGCTATCTATGGGAAACGAAAATTCTTATACGAAAAACCCCAAATACACTAACACTACACACATTCCCTTTAATCAATTCTTAGACACCATGTCTCACTACAACGAACAAGAGAACCGCCAATTAATGATAACCAACCCATGGATAATTAGGCCCTCCTAGGGGCAACACTGAAGCAGCGCTTGGAGCATACTGAACGCTCGGTTAAGGAGTTAGCTACTTAAAACAGGCAACTTTGCATTCACCCGGAAGAAGCCAAGAGGCATATAGCAAACCCCCTATCGCCTATCCCCCCTACCCACACACACGAAGCTTTAGATGCCTACAAAAACCACCAGCAATAGCAACAAAATGGTAGGGATCAACAACCTGATCCCTTACTGCAACAATAGCCAGCAAGATCTGCAGTCACCTACAACCGAGCTCTGGTTGGCAATGAGTAAGTAGTTGACCCGTAAGGAGTACGGGCTTAATTAGTAACATGCCAAGCTTATCTAGTAGACAATGCTGACCTCAACGAGCTCTGTACAATGGTAAGGAGGCTCTCAAAACAACAAAGGAGTAAGGGTACTGGCGACATTGGGCTGGTTGCCAACAACAAGACCCTTTTTACTAGGGGCGTCTTGAGCAAAGTATAGCCTCTTAATAGCAAACTTTCGTCCCTAGACCAATATGATGGCACAGGTGACCCTAATGATCACCTCATCCATTTTCATAACCTCATGAACCTTTATGGTCATGGGGATGCTATAATGTGCAAGGCTTTTCTAAGCACCTTGAGGAAAATAGCTTGGGTATGGTTTAACTACCTCCTCAAAAATTCTATTAGCCGGTATGAAAGTTCAACCTTCACTTCAAGGCTAACAAGCCCCCATCCAAGGACACATCGTCCTTATACCTTCTAAGGTAAGGCAAAGGTAAATCCCTACGCAACTATGTAGTCCAGTTCAACAATGTCATGGTTGAGATCCCTTAGCTAAATAAAGGAGTCACTGTCCATACCACTTAGCTCAGTATCCAACCTTCGAAAAACTTCTTCTAATCGCTTGCCAAGAGCAAGCTGAAGACCTTGGCTGACTTCTAGAATAAGGCTTAGAAGTGCATCGACTAAGAGGATAATATCCATACCAAGCGCGATGCTAATTAAGAGAAGTCGGGTGGAAAGTAGGATAAGGAAAAATTGTCTGTAAAGGATCACCTTGGTGGTAAGTTGTCAGACAAATCAAAGAAGGAGTGCTCTGGAAAGAAGAAGCGTCGAGCTAAGCCAAGCACAACCCACTCCCCCGTCCTATTTACCCACTGCAAAGACCTCTAAAAATGAAGGAGAACCTTAGTCATTGGAGCTCGATTAAGTACTACTAGTTCTACGACGATTATGGCCATACCACTAACAAATGCTTCCAACTGAAGGATGAATCGAATATGCCATTCAATGAGACTTTTTCAATGAGTATGTAGCCCAATCGAGGAACAATGACCATTTTGATGATGATAAGGACTGAGTACCTTAGCGACGGTGGACCAACGACATCAAAGTAGAGTAGAACACTGACCGTCGCAACAATTGTACCCCCAACATTATCAATATAATAGTTAGGAGGTTGTACCTTAGGGTCCAACTAAGCACCAGTAACTCAATTAACGCTTTGTCCTAGGTGTTGCCAGTAAAGGAGAAGAGACAGAAGCTAGATACTTCTATCTCCTTATCTGATAAAGATATGGAAGGGGTAGATATCCTCCATTAGGACGCTTTGGCGATAAGGGTAAAGATTACGAATTTTGAGGTCCTGAAAATAATGGTAGACACTGACAGCTTCACTAATATCCTCTTCCTCCATACATATAAGAGAATGAGGAAGAAGTTACCGGCGAAGACAAAGTTGTACCACCACAACTTGATCGACTTCAACAAAAGCACTATCCGAGCTAAGGGGATCATCACTCTAGACACAGAGCTTAGTGATGACGACCATGTGGCATGACGACCAGTAGAGTTTGTTATGATTGATTGGCCTTCCCCCTACAATGCTCTCTTAGGAAAACCAAGTTTAAACTCACTTGGGGCTATTACATCCTCCCTTTACCTAAAGGAAAATTCCCAACCCCAACTAGGATGGAGATATGAAAATGTGATCAAAAGCTCTCATGAGAGCTATATTTTAGGTCCTCCAGATGTGACAGAGTCTTTGCCCCAAAATTTGACCTATAGGAGAAGCCGGCGGATAAGGAAGAGCCAAGAGAAAAAACTATAGATGTCTAGATCGATCCCTCTCCTAGCTAAGCCACGAAGGTCAGGATCAAGACTCTTCTTGAGATGAAGGACGGAATTATTACTCTCTTGTGGGCTAACTCAAATAGGTTTGCCTAGTAGCATCAGATATGCTCGGAATCTCGCCTAACCTAGTAACCCATAGCCTCAACATTGACTCTACCATACAACCTATTAAGTAGAAGAAGAGGCACTTAGCTCCAGAAAGGAAAGGAAAGGCAGGCCGCAATTGAGGAAGAGGTGCAGAAGCTAGTTAAGGTTGACTTCATGAGAGAAGAGAAGTATTCGACTTGGGTAACAAATGTAGTGGTAGTCAAGAAGAAGGTCGAGAAATGGCATATGTGCATCAATTATACCAACCTCAACAAATCAGGCCTAAAAGACTGCTTGACTGTCCCGAGAATCGATCGACTTGCCAACTCCACCTCGAGATATGCCCTATTAAGCTTTGTGGATGCCTTCTTTAGATACAATCAAATTAAAATTGACCCAAAGGATGACGTCTATACCTCCTTCATCACTAACCGCGGCACATATTATTACAGAATGATGCTGTTTGGCCTAAAAATGTCAAAGTAGCATACCAAAGAATGGTGAAGAAATTGTTTAAGCCTTATATTAGGCGCAATCTGGAGGTATACATAGACAACATGATTGTCAAGGGTGTGAAGCCAGATGATCACATTAAGGACCTCTAGGAAGCCTTTAACCAGATGTGGACACACAACATGAAGTTGAACCCCCAGAAATGCGTCTTCGAGGTCGGCTTCGGCGAATTCCTAAGCTTCTTAGTCACCCAGAGGGCAATCTCAAGAAGATAAGCGCCATAAGGGGGATGAAGCCCCCTACCTCAATCTAAAACGTACAGAAGCTCACAAGTATGGTGACCGCATTGACCAAATTTGTCTTAAAAAGCATGGACAGGAGCACCGAGTTCTTCAAAATCTTAAAAAATCCAGAGAGTTTTAAATGGACCTTAGAGTGTGCCACTGCCTTCAAGTAGCTCAAAGACTGCTTCATACACCTACTAGTCCTTTCCAAGCCTGTCTAGGGGAGGACATGTTCGTGTACTTGGCCATAAGCAACCGATTGCTCTCCTCTATGCTAGTTAGAGTATATGGAAGAGAACACAGGCTTATATACTACGTTAGCCACATACCCCATAGGCTTAAGGTCAGGTACACTTAGGCAGAAAAACTCACCCTGGCTGCCATCATCTTAATATGGTAGCTAAGGCCCTACTTCCAGGTGTACCAAATTATTGTGCTTATAAATCAACCATTGTGGTCCATTCTGTAGAAGCCTGATGCGATTGGATAGATGATGAAGTATGCAATGGAGCTAAGTGCATTCGAAACCCAGTACCAGCCACAAACGGCCTATAAAGCACAAGTGCTAGCCGACTTCATGGTAAAATAAATAAGAGAGGAAGAAGTACCTTTGGGCAAAGACAAACCGATGTGGACTCTCCATATCGACGAATCATCAACCTTTGAGAGTAGAGCTATAGGTCTCGTGTTGACAGGCCGGTACAAGGTTATGGTTTCCTACGCCCTCAATTTCAAGTTCAATGTTAACAACAATGAATCTTAGTATAAGGCCCTCATTGCTGGTCTCTAGTTAGCTAAAGAGATCAGCGTCGAACACTTAGAGGTCTACTCGGACTCCATGCTAATCATTTAACAAGTTCGAGGCAACTATGAGGCCAAGGACAACACAATGGCAAAGTACCCAAAGAAGGTGAAGAGCTATTTAGCCAAATTCCCTTCGTAGAGTATCACAAAGATCCCTCGACTCAAGAATTCAACAGCAAATTGGTTATCCAAACTCGCCTCCATTAGGATATAGAAACTAAAGGTGAAGGATAAGACCTTTGTAGAGTACCTGCCAGAGAAGAACATAACTTCGGTCTCGACTGACGTCTTGGAACTGATAACTATTGCACCATAGTCGAGCTGGATGAACCCCATCTAAAGTTATTTAAAGCAAGGCATGCTCCTAGAAGACAAGAGAGAAGTAGAGAAGCTTAGATATCACACCACCAACTACACATTAATCAATGTCATCCTATACCGTAGGGGTATCGGCCTCCCCTTTCTCAAATGCTTGCGACAAGGTGAAGGCTTATACATAATGGAAGAGTCGTACGCCAGAGTGTGCAACAACCACATTTAATCCCAAGCCCTTTATCGACGAGCACTTCGACTTGGGTATTATTGGCCTACGATGAGGCAAGATGCCAAATCGATAGCCTAGAAGTGCCTATAGTGCCAAAAGGATGCCCCTATCAGTCATGTACCCAATACTAGTCTCCAACCTTTGACCAACCCATGATCGTTCACACAATAGGGTATCAAGTCCTTAGGGCTTTCACCAAGGCTTTAGGAGGCTGGCAATTCATAATTATTGCCATCAATTACTTCACCAAGTATGTAGAAGCTGAAGCGATCATAGAGATCACAGAGAGAAGTGTTAAATCCTTCGTTAGAAACAATATGTTCTCTTAGTTTGAGGTTCCTTATGCTCTTATCACAGAAAATGGGTGACTGTTCAACAAACCCAAATTTAAGGAATTTTGTACCAAGCACCATATCATGCCATACTTCTTGTGGATTGCCTATCCCTAATCAAACGAACAGGTTGAGGTAGCCAATCGAATCATCCTAGATAGCTTAAAGAAGCAAGTAGACAAAGTCTATGGTGCTTGGGCAAACAAGTTACCTAACATTCTATGGAGATATAGGACCACTCATTGAACTTCTACCAACGAAACGCCCTTTCACTTAGTGTTCGAATCCAAAGTAGTCCATCCAATTGAACTTGAATTCCCTAACCTTCGGACTTGAAGCTTTGATGCCACCCTTAATGAATCCCTGCTACAAGCCAACATTGACACTATCAAAGAGATCCAAGACCTCACGGCAACCCAAGTAACTACATACCAACATCGAGCTACCCAACACTATGATCAGAAGGTCAAATACAAGGACTTTAAGATCGACAATCAAATTTGCTGGAAGTTAGAAGCCACTAGTTCAAGAGAATGATAGGGGAAGCTAGTACCCAATTGGAAAGACCTAATCAAAGTAAGGGAAAACATCGGCAATTGAGGATATAAATTAAAAAGACTAGATGGTGAACTCATTCCGTATACATGGAACATCGACAGTCTTCAACTTTATTTTAATTAACACACTATTGTAAATTCTTTTTGAATAATGAATGAAAATTACATTTTATAATTTTTGTCTACCGTTCTTTCTCTCTCATCATCCCAGCCCACAAAAAAGGTAAATGGACCCTCTTACAAGGTAGGTCGAAACGTTTCTGACCTGACCCCCTGGGGTAACCTTAGCAAAGGTAAATACCCCTTGTACAGAAGAACTCTTACTTTTTGGGCAGGTCAAAACACTACCTACCTGACCCCCTTCAAGTAATGTCAGTAAGGGGAAATACCCCTTACACAAAGGAACTCCCACTTTTTAGGTAGGTTGGAACACCACCAACTTAACTCTCATCAAGTAACCTCGGTAAAGAGAAACACCCCTTGCATAGAAGAACTCCTCCTTTTCGGGCAAGTCGGAATGCCACCAATCTAACCCCTTTCGGGTAACCTCAACAAGAGGAAACACCCCTTACATAAAGGAACCCCCATATGAAATAATAATAAAAAGTAAAGGAAAAAAAAAGACCAAAAGTACATAATAGGGGACATGACTAAATTAGAATTTCATTCATCGCTTGCAAATTACAAGGTTAAGGCTAGCATCCCGACTTGGAAAACAAAAAGGAAAAACAAAACTATTACCTAGGATAAACTAACTCCAGTAGCACAAAAAAGTCTAAAGCTTCAATCTGCTCAGAGTATTAATTTGTCGCTGACCTTTAGGGAGGTTAGCTTTAGGTAAAAGCGAAGGTTGAAGGTTGCTATAAGGGTCAATAAGAGGACCGCCCAGATCTTGATCACCCCAAGAACCACCCTCTAAGGTGACCTCTTGCTAAGCTGCTAAGGCAAAAGTGGAAATGAAAGTACCTTGCTTGTCCTCAGTAGCAGAAAGAGGTGCCTTGGACTTCGTAAGCGACTTAAACAACCTCCCTCTTCGCCCTAAAGGTAAGGGAATCCAAAAAGCTCAGGAAACTAAGGTTGAGGTTCGAATAATAGGAGAATACCTCTTTCCTTGTAAAGCGAGTAGAGTTGATGCTTAGGTCTTTCAACTCATCCAACCACTCCTTCATCTTCCAATAATCGAGGAAGGCTTTCTTTATAGCGGCATCGCTGAAAACCTCCCCACCATCTATTTTGGAGATGATCTCCTCCATCTCTAAACTCTCCCTTGTAGGTCCTAAACTTGATGCTCTAACCCCACCATTAGACCGGCTAGCTCCAGTGAAGTGGCTTCAATACTGTTGTACTTAGACGCTTTCATTACCAACTCAGTTTGTAATTTAGCGACCAACGCCTTCAGCTTGGTGTTTTCCTTCTCAAGTTGGGCTTTAGCCTCCCTCTCCTTATCTAGTCTCTAAGAGAGGTGGGCCTTAATCCTTTGTTTATCCTTAAGTTGAACCTTCAGGTTGTTAGCCTTCTTTGCAGCCTTCTCGGTAGCACCTCTCTCTCGCTCTACACCCCTTAACCGCCTTTCAAGCCTAACCACCTTTTAAACCTAACCACCTACACATAAGAGTGACACAAGTGATGGTTAGCTTTGGCAAATTTACCCAAATATTTATTAGTAGAGGACTTTGCCTCTTATAGGTTCTTCTCAACCCTACATAATGCCTCCCAAAAGCCCTTTACGTCTTTCCAAGAAGCATTATATTTGCTTAGTTGAAGTAACACCCGGCCGCAGTACTACACAGAAATGCAAGCCAAGTTTAGTTCAATGAAAGGGATGAAGCTCATTAAGGTATAGAAGTGAAGGCTTACGTACTACATGAGATGCTCAAATGGCCCACCATCTCCATAGGGTTACCTCTACTTACTATGGATAGTCCCTCTAGTACGGCCCAATCGCCAGGGGTATAAGACCCCAATAAGGCTTGGTAGCTAAGAGTTTGATGCCATAATGTAAAGTCATTAGCCCAAATCACCTACTTAAGCCTTAGGACCACACCACCCCCCCCCAACCCTCTTCATCTAGGGCTCAAGAACTTAGCTTAGTAGCTCTTCATTTTAGAGACATACAGGACCTCCTTGAATAAATCCGACTCAATCCTCAAGTATCTAAACTTATTTAGGATGTCAAAAAACTAGTCCCTAAGTTCATCTATACAATTATAGGGATGAGTTACTGACCACTCTATCCAAGACATACAGCTCAAGGGCACCCTTACTAAAGCCTCTACTTCTTAGCTTCAAGCCTGCCTCCCTAGTTGTCTTGGGTGCCTTCCTTTTTTTCCTTGCTACTTCAAGTAGGGCAACAACCTTGGCCATCTCTTCTTCCCTTAACTTTAAAAGGGTAAGCATCTGAATATCTAGCTCCTCAACGTCGGTAGCCTTATCCCCTACAAGAATAGGCTCGGCAACGAGGACAAGGGCAGGAAGAGCTATACCTGTAGGCTCTACAGTTAGTAGCTCATCCCAAAGGTCGATGGCGATCCCTTGAGGAACAGCCATTGGTTGGGATCTACTGGTTTCTCCTGCCCCTAACTTCACCGACACTACCTTGCCCTTTGACTCAGATGCCTTGGTTCCCGCTTATTGACGCCTCATTAGTTTGTCTACAGAAGGATGGGGAGCCCTTATAGCCAAATTTTCACTTCTAAAAACTAAATTTAAAGAGTTAGAAAAATGAGGTAAAAACAACAGAAATAACCACTACCATTCAGCAACTTAGCCGTAACCGATACAAACAAAGAAGATCCTCCATTTTACAAAGAGAAACATTAGATGAAACATCCATACACTAGCACAATATACAAAGGTGTTCGTAAAAGGAATAAACCTATACCTTTGGCCCATTTCTTCACAACAGCTTTCTTTATGTTAGGGTAGAACTTGGAGATTGAATACCAAAAGTATCTCTCCACAGCATTTATCTTTTAGCCATGCCTAAGGGCCATGAAGGCTTGAATCTCCTGTGTAGCCTCTACATTACTAAGGCTAAGCCGCTTTTAAGCCCTTATCCAGACCAACAAAGCCCACCACATCTAGTAGTTTGCTTCCTTAGGCAGCTTAACCACTACATATTCATCCTGCTAACACTTTATTAAATATTTAAGGCCGTAAAATGGCATCTTTCCAAGATAAGGCTAGAGGTATGGCCACCCTCTTACGCTTTTCCACATATAAAAGTGGTTAAGTAGCTCAAGAGTGACCCTTATCACTAGGTACTCATAGAGCGCCTGAAAAGACTTTAACACCCTTCACCCATTGAGAGGGACCTATCCTACATTGCATTGGTGGAAGTTGAAGAGTTCTTTCTTGAAGCAACGTAGAAGGAAGTGTTGCTCGAACTCCAAGCACTTCTCGAATACTACAAAGTGCATCCCTAATAGTAGGGTCACCCATTCATCTCAGCTTAGTAGCCATATCTGATACCCAAGGATCGCCTCAATAACAAAGTTACCCAAAATCCAATTAGCGGTAGAGGGCTTACTCTTACTCACCCAACCACTAAGCCCCTTACCTAATGGGAATCAACTTATCGGACGTCTTACCCGCAGCCGAGCCTGAAAACTAGATGGGCCGGCATGACTAATCCTTCTATTCTAACCAACCCCTGCCGAGGCCAAGTACTTCCTTGCTAAGTCACCCTTTATGCCCTACCGTATGACTACCCATTTTTCTGCAGTATACTGATTTGATAATTACTCTCTAATATTGAGCCGACCAATTACTTGGCATCTTCCTTGCCAAGAAGCCGAGAGACAGGTTCAGACTAACCAAGCCATCCCTGTTAAGACAAGCCCATCTATCCATATTTTTTTTCTGCATCTTCTAACGACCTCGCCAATATAGCATCGCCGCGTAAACAATATCATCTGTAAAATCCGTTATACCAATTATTGTTCTTCTTGTATATCCATTTTTACCCTTTTGTATTTTGTAAATTATTTTCTTAGGAAATACCCTTTGTCTTTTCCTTTTTAAGTAGGTTACCCTAATTTATGAGTATAAATACTCTTGTACTTATAACTATAAAAACATCAAATCATTCTTAATATACACTTTGAGTACTTTTCTTTCTTACGTAAATACTATTTGTTTACTCTCGGTATCACTCTTATTATTTCTCTTAAGCAAGGTTAGGTGGCAAGTAACCTCACCAAACTAATTCGTGCGTCATATTAAATTGTACCGTAAGTTCTCGGAAGTTCCATTGGTGCGTTATATCCTCTAAAGCTGTTCGTAGGTTTTGCTTACTATTTCATATCTCATTTTTTTCCCTTTTTACACTTTCCCCATTAATCCTTTATTTAAGCTTTTTGTAAGCTCGAACCCATCCAACGATTAACTTTATCTATTCTTGGTCACGATTTGCAACATTACCCATCCTACACGCATAGAACAAATCCTTGGGAGAGGGTAGGAGGGCATATGCATATATATCCCATAGGATGGCATTGATAAGCCTAGCCCTATCCGGTGCCTCTATTGCCATCTTAGTGGGCTTGTCGAGTTGTGCCAGCAACAAGACTTCATCCTTTCCTACTAGGGGGGGATCACTCCTTATTGATTTGGAGTTAGAAATGTTGTGTCGTGATGAGTCAAAACCAGCCTCACCTGTATTAGTCAACATGGTTGCAAAAGATGATGAAGAAGAATGAAATTTGAAAAGCTATCAAAGAAAGTTTGATGCAAAAGAGTAGAATCTACAGTAATAAAACAAAGAGATTACAAAAAAAAACGATCCCTTGTCGTGAATGTACTATTTATAAGCCAAGTGTCTAAGAACCCTTATAGACGGTTATCAAGATTTATATAAACACAAATCCCTTATAACATTGTAAAGTAGATACGTGGAGTGAGTTTTGATTGGACAGCCACCTTTAAAAGGTAAAATACATGTAGCTATACGATAGTCTACTATGATAGGATACCTGTCACATCATACTAAATGCACAGAAAATGGGTGCGCTAAGATCAGAATTTGAAAAATTTTTCTTCCACAAAAAGTTTCCTCAAGGTCCCTTCAACTTCCACTTAGTCAGCATGGTAAAGGCACGGCGCAATCGCACCTGCTCAATCCATAACTAGTACTATTTGACCTTACTTGCTTAAAGCCTCGAATTGCTTACCTAATGGGATGCAAAGGTATCTTACTTCGATACCCCAACCAAGGGTCCACATTGCTCGAGTCCTCAGCACTTCACTTCAGGATAGTTGCTGATACTTTAGCTTTTCCCACTTCAAACATCTTCGACCTGGGTATTCACCAACTCAAACATCGCTGTCTCTACCTACTACCATCCCAAATCTATACCCTCGCCACATCAGCTCTATAGTGCCAGCTTAAGCCCCTTTAAGTCAAATCGACCACACACTTGAGTAGTTCATATATCCCTTTTCCTTGCCTTCACCTTGGGAACAAGACTAGGGGTTGCAAGTGTTCATAGAGCTCTTTAGACATTGGCCTCTCAAGTCCATCCAAATCTAACATACCTTACCACTTGGTGCTTGTTGCCCTGGGCTCAAGCCCGAGGCTCAAATTGACAGAGCCCAATAAGCTTTTTAATTGCTAAAATACATAAGATAAGAATAAGATACTAAGTCAACAACTACCTCTGATATAAGTAGGATACATTAGACACTACAAGCCCACTCTTCTATACTTGCTGAAGAGGATCTTTCCTACTAACTATTCTTCAACTATCGGCACCACTCCATTATAAATACCTGGTTACCACCTAATGGTAAAGTTCTCTATACTTTGCGTACTAAACCTTACCTATTACTCCTAAGTACCTTTACTCTATAGAATATACTGCTTACTTAAGTATCGGAGTAATCACGTCGGATATCC
Source organism: Lumnitzera racemosa (assembly GCA_024138005.1). Lineage (NCBI taxonomy): Eukaryota > Viridiplantae > Streptophyta > Magnoliopsida > Myrtales > Combretaceae > Lumnitzera > Lumnitzera racemosa. Next base: position 75,539,081 of record JAMXBC010000004.1, on the reverse strand, counting down.
CAACGTCTCCTCATAAAGTTTTATTTTATAGGATTACCGTGTGCAAAGTCTAATTACTACCAACAAATATCCCTAAACAACACATACAATTCAAAATTATCAATCAATAAATCAAAACAGATTGCAATCCAACAAACGATAGCAAAATCAAGCAAAAGAAAATTTATTTATATTACAACCCAAAGACGATATTTTCAAACAAAGGGAGTGAAGTGCCAACTTTAGTAATTTTGTTAAAGAAAGAAAAGGCATTAACAATACCGAACAGTGATAATTCAAAATGTAAAAATTAAATAAATAAATAAAATTTAGTAAGTTTCTGATGATGATGAATACCTAACAATGGAAATTCAACATTTCAACCATAAGATTCAAACTTTAATAAATTTAAAACAAAACTAGAATGCCCAACAATGACATTATATGTATAGATTGAAGAAATAATAAAACTTGAAACAAAATATACAACAAATACGATGATAACTCTGTAAAAAAAAAAAAGAACACCTAGATGACAATATTTAAAGTTGGTATTTTTGTTGATTTATACTATATTATGATTAAAAAAATAATTTTAAGGATTAATAATTACTTAAATTTCTATTGATTTTAATAATATAAAAAAAATTAAAAATAAGATAAAGAATCAAACATAATTTCTAGAAAAATAAGAGAACTATGGCTTAATAGCGAGGAGTTATAACCTAACGGTCCAAATTTCTTAATAGACACCGACGTAACTATTTCAAAAATGAAAACTTGAATGGTCGTGGCCAAGAGAACGGAAACACCGCCGGTTTCACATCGCCACATTCCCCAAATAAAACAGCCTCCACGTACAAGTTGCCCACTACACGAGACTCCTAGAAAACCGCCGTGGAACGACGATCCAAACATTTCGTAGTACAACACTTGGCATCGACGTGTCTTTACGCCATTAGAAACAGGTCTACTTTCCCCCACGTAGATAGTTGTATGCATGCACGTGTCAAATTCCCGGGGACTTCTTACATGAATATAAAGAGCTGTTCGTACGGTGGTTTATGCATAACTACTTTAGCAATTAACTGGTATCATCCTAGGAAAGAGAGAAGTGCAGTGCAATTCAAAGCGGAAGAGGAAAAATATGCAGACCGCAAAGAACGCAGCGGCTTCCGTCAAGGAGACAGCGGGTAACATCGCCGCCTCCGCCAAGTCCGGCATGGAGAAGACCAAAGCCACCGTCGAGGAGAAGGTTTTGCCATTTGAAGATCTTTGGATCTTTTTTTATACGAGCTTGTTCCGTACAATATGCACATTTAATGATGTTGTCGATCCGAATTTGCAGGTTGAGAGGATGTCCACACGAGATCCTGTCCACAAGGACATGGCAACCGAAAAGAAACTGGATAGGATAGAACAAGCAGATATCAACAAGCAGGAAGCGCGTGAGCAGAATGCCGCAGCCAAGCAAGCAGCCCGTGCCACGGGAACAACCGGTCCAATGACAGCTGGCTCCGGCACTACGACCGATACCGGAATGGGGGCTCACTCCGCAACTGGTGTCCATGGACATCCAACCGGAGGCCACCATCACCAGATATCAGTCATGCCATCACATCATGGCACTGGACACACTGAAACGAAGACTCACACTCACTCAGCAACTGGTGTTCAAGGACATCCGACTGGAGGCCACCAAATGTCAGCCATGCCAGGATATGGCACTGGACACTCTGAAATGAGGACTCACACTCACTCAGCAACCGGTGTTCAAGGACATCCGACCGGAGGCCATCAAATGTCAGCCATTCCAAGACATGGCACTGGACACACTGAAATGAGGACTAACACTCACTCGGCAACCGGTGTTCAAGGACATCCAACTGGAGGCCCCCAAATGTCAGCCATGCCAGGGCATGGCACTGGACAGCCCGGAGATGGAACTACTGCATATAACGATATGGTGGATGCGGGTGTGGATGTAGCCCGACCCACTGGAGGTGTAACTGGGACGAGTCACAATCCCCGTGCCGGTGGTGCACCCGGTTATGGCACTGGTGGCTCTTACAGTTAGGATGCGTGTTGTCCTATGTTGTGTGTGATGTTTAGATTATTTGTCTTTAAGGCCCTGTCGATTTGGTGTTTGGCGACGTTGATGGGGAACTCCTCTTAGCCAACTCCTTGTTGTTTGCTTTCATTAATTTTACGTTGGGATAGTCCTACTTTGGACATCTCTGAATAATATGGAAATGTGGTGTTGTTCAAAATCTGTCCAGTGAATGTTGCTACATCATCCATACTTAGGCGGAAAAAGATCCAACGGCATTGGTATGTATTAATAATCGTAGTGATCCCTCACATATAGGAGAGTTAAACTAAGTTTAAAAGGAATGAATTCATCACTATAAAATTAAATAAAACTAGCTTTCTAAAATTCTAGAACTGCTATTTTTCGATTTTTTTCTGTAGTGTGTTTTTTGGTTCAATACTTACTAAACATGGAATTAATGGATCTAACTAGAAAGGACGTGTGAAGCCGTTTGGCTTTAGTGGAAGAAGATGCTCATTAATACAATAAGAATAAAAATGCCGTATATTCCTAGGAAATTTTATAAGAAATTCGTCAACGAAGCCACCACATTCCCCTTTTAAATTGCCATTTTCCGCTATAAGTAGTATTACATATTCTTTTTCTTTTTTTAACATTCCTGACAAGTAATTGGAAGGCACCTGTTGATGTTGACTATTGGTATTTGAACTTTTCTTACTCCGACTGATTTCATCATGATGATTATACTAGCTCAAAAGATGGAATCACAACTCAATAGAAATTGGATAAAAATATGGTATTTTATTTAGTTGATATAATTATAAATAATGAATAAAATAGAAATGAAAAAATAAATTGCCAATAAACTGTTAAAATTCCTACAATTCACCACCAGTCAACACCAAATAAACGGGCCACTAAATAAAATTCCTACAATTCACCACCAGTCAACACCAAATACACGGGCCACTAAATAGTAATTCAAGAGTTAAAAGAGAATGGATTGAATATTGCTATTCAATATATTACCTTAGGTAATAGCAATTTATTGGAATAGTTATTCAATGTCTAATGAAATGAATATTGCTATTTAATATTTTAGATAATGGCAATTCATTTGAATAATTATTCAATATCTAAAATTTAACTAAATATCGTAATAAATATCTTACTTATTGATTCCCTGGCTAAACATATAATGCTTGTATCTTTGTTGATAACCACGTGACAATGGTAAAAATGTCTTCAAAATTCTATTTACTATGAGTCATTTCCTCATGGCACACGTGCTCTGTAGGCAATGTAATTCTATATACATTGTAAAATCCTAAGACGACAAAAACAACACAAAACTAAGAATTTAGGATGAACTTTGATTCGTACCCAGTCAGGAATATTGTTCAAACTGTTTTGCCAGCAATTCTTTGATCCTAACATTTACAATTATGAATTCAGTAGCTATCTAGCTTTCGATACTTGATATGTTCCCAAACAATGAGGTATTATCATCAATATGCTTCGTTAGATTGCGGCTGGTTTAGTCTTCCTTACCAATATATGGGTATAGTTAATCGTCTTCCTATCGAGTTGATGACTTTTTCTCCTTAAATTAAATTTTTCTCTAAACTCAATGTTCCGTTTCCACAGTAAAGCCAAAAGCAGACGACTGCCTGAAGATATAGCATTTTTTGTGAGGGGAAAGATATACTCAAAGGTAAAATTTATCATTTCTACACACTTTGCCAAAGGAGTAAGTTTATAAGGTGCGTAGAGGTAACCATGAGGTGGTTAGAGGCAACCGGATGCTTTAGAAAGCACCATGTCTAAGTCTGACTTTGTCAATGGCTAATAGAGCCGTAAGCCATAATTTGGCCTGTGGGCTTTACTTTTTTTTTTATTATTATAAGATATTATTATATAAATTATTAAACAACCTTACTTAAGAAACCCTTGTTAAATACAAAGTTACTTGAAAAAGAGAGTAACTTAAAATGTTCATATGGTACTTTAAGTTACTCTCGAAGCACTCCATCTATAAAGATATCCTAACTCAAATCTGTATAGTCAATTACTTTGAGTTAATAAAATGCACTTACAACTCAACATGTAATTCTTGGTTCATGATAGACTAGCAAGACCTTTTAGCAGCTTTCATATGCTCTAATCCTGGATTACTTTGATACTAAATAGCACTCCAACTACAAATGCAATCTCAAATCCTCATGCAAACTCAAGCATATATCAATCTACATAAACCTTTACCATACATGAGAATTTGATATTGGTTGGATTTTAACTCCTTTCTTAGGATGCTATTGTAGAAGAACAACTTTTACTTCCCCACCTTTCCAAATTTTTTCAATATATGCCCTTTGTAGTAGACCTAATGTCCTTTAAGACATATACTTGCGAATTTTCATACCAATGACATAAGTTTCACCTAAATCCTTCATTTTAAAATTTTGGGAAAGAAAGTCTTCTGTTTCTTATAGTAAATCTAACATGCGAACTTATGATTTACATATGGAATTAAGATAATGACCTTAGATCATGAAACTCAAAGCAATACACTAATTTGTGACATTTCTGTAAATCCAAATAACATCAGGTTGTTCAATTAATATATGCTTCTTCGTGTAGTTTTCCATTAGGCATAGCAATTTTAACATCATTTGATGCAATTCCAAATACAAATGAGCTACAAGAGCCATAATTATTTTGGATGATGCTTTCTAAAGATGTATGAAAAGGTTTCATGGTATTAATAACTTCTATTAAGTGAAACCTTTCACTACTAATCTTTTCAATAATAAGACCAATTTACGAGTAATGGTTCTTGATCCTTGCAACAAGATTACTTCATTTTAACCATATACTCCATCTTATCTATCATAATATCAATGCTAAAATAGAGTATTAAATTTTCTCCATGAATGGTTTGCCAAAATGAACTAGGATCATCATTGTACTTGTTGATTTACTTAATTTTACTTCTTATAGATCTCCTTAGAGCAATTTCAAGATTAATTCTGGAAGAATAGTCTTCAGTGAACTTGATTGTGATGAGATTTTTAAAAGGTTTCAAGACATTTTCATCACCAATCTCATTGTTCCATAGAACAATATTGGAGATATGCTCGAATTTGCTAAATTTTGGGATAATTATGCAATATTTTCTCATCTATTAGGAATCTTACAGATATGTTTGAAATCAATCTTGTTTTTTTGTAAGTGATTTTGCTTTGTATAAGGGAGAAATGCATTGAATAAAAATGTAGGATGAATTCCAATAATGATACCCCCTTCTTCTATATTACCAAATCTTATATTTACTAACATATAATTTTGATTTATATTGATAATGTCTTATGCCATATAACAACAAAATGGTATCAAAGCCAACTTCTTGAGAGTTTCGTTAGTTGGGTGAATTAAAACAAAATCCAAAAACACCATGATCTAAAATCAAAACATAACAACCTTTAAGTAATGGACAATGAAACAACTTTCTCCTGTATAGCACCACCAATTTTTCATAATGATAATTATCAAGCTTGGGTTGTTAGAATGACAATTTATCTTGACGCATTAGACCTTTGGGAAGCCTTAAAGGAAGACTATGACATTCTCCCATTGCCAAAGAATCCTTTGATGGCTCAAATTATGGTTCTAAAAAGTCTAAAGCTAAACACTACCTCTTCTCAATTGTTTCAAGTACTATATTTACAATGATCATGAACTTGAGCCTAGCAAATGATATTTAGAACTACCTCAGAAAGGAGTATTAAGGATTATTCTAACAAGTTGTTTGGCATATTAAACAAGGTAAAGTTGCTTGGTAAGATTTCTATAATGAATGAATTTTGCAAAAAATTCTTATCACTTTACCTTAAAAAGGATGAGTTCAAAATTCCTTCATTAGAAGAATCTAAAGATCTATCAAGTATATCTTCAGTAGAAATGGTAAATGCAATACATGCTTAAGAGTAAAGGAGAATCATGAGAAAGAAGAATCTGTGGAAGGTACCCAACAAGTTAAGGTAGAAAATTCTAAAAGTAAAGACAAAACAAGCTATAAGGATAAGATTTATCCACCTTACCCATACTGAGTTTTAGTAGAGCTGAATGTCAAATGTCCAAAACATGGTCAAATCAAGCAAATGGAGTAGATTTGCAAGTTAGAACAACATGAAGAGGGAAAAGCTACTACCAAGCAACATGAAGAGGAACAACTCTTTATTGAAACATGCTTAACGATAGGTAATTTTTCTTGTGATTATTAGCTGATTAATAGTGGTTACACAAACCATATGACCAATGATTGAGAGCTTTCAAGGGGCTTGATAAAACTATCATTTCTAAAGTAAAAATTAGAAATGAAGAATTCATTTTAGTAAAGGCTAAAGGAAATGTGGCAATAGAAAGCTTACAAGGCTTATAGTATATTACTAATGTTCTATACATACTTAACATTGACAAAAATTTGCTTGGTGTTGGACAACTAATTGAAAAAGGTTTCAAAGTTATATTTAAACACAGAGTGCTTGATCAAAGATGTAGAAGGTAAAGATATATTTAAAGTGGAAATGAGATCAAAAAACATTACTATAAATTTAATGAAGGAGAAGCAAAGAAAGCTATAATAGCAGCTACTAGGAATAGAAAAAAAAAAAAGTCTAAGCTAAAGTTGAAATAATAAAACACAAAAAGGCTGATGTCAAGAGTAAAGCTGTTAATGAGAAAGTATCAAAGCATGTTAGGAATAAGCAGGAGGCTTTAGCTAAAAGGGAGGAAAAAGAGTGGCAAAGGCAAGAAGAGCTTAAGAGCCAGACAGAAAAGGCTAACAAAAGATAAAAGCTAATGAAGAAGTTCAAAGCAAGGAGGCAATAAGGAAGTGTCGAGCTTGGTTTTTTCCTCCTAGTTTTTTTATAAATTAGTCTTCTTTAAACCAACTAATATTAAACCCTACCTATTTAATACTGACCCTTAAATACGATTTTAAAAAAAATGATTCTTTTATATTGAAAGTCGTTTAAAGTCGCTATCCGACTGGAGTCAGGAAAAAAAAGTTAAGTTATAACTAATTAGATGAATTGGTTATAACTTAACTACTAGTCTAACGATAAAACTAATTTTATAAACGGTTTTCAAAACCAAAGATCTGGATCTAGAGGCTATCTTATTAAACCCTAAACGGGTATCACTTTTTTAACTTTCCAAATTTAATTTTGCTTTTCAATAATACCTCTTTTTCAAGTTCTAAACGACTAATCATGTGACATGTGACTAATTCAATTAATTTACACAAATATTTACAAAGATGGAAAAAAAATAAAACTTTCTATATTTTAAGTCACCTCGTAATTACGTATGAGTGCCTACATGCCTGCTATTCGGGATCAAACTTCCATAGTTCATTCACCAAAAAATAAGCGAGTTGAGTTGATTTTAATTTTTGAAAGGAGATCAGGTTTACATTTTTATCCATTTCGATTTACTTAAGGAAAATTTCTTAGGGTCCTAATTTAGAGTTTTAATTTTGGAAACTCTAAAGTGATCCTAATTTGGAGATGGTCCAATTATTTTTATTTATTTTTGGAAAGTTGATTTTCTGAGTGATAAAAACAATTTCATTATCTTTTATTTGATTATTATTTATTTATTTGTTAGTTATATTTTTTTGTTTTTTTTTAGTTAAAACATGAAAATAAATAAAAATAAAACTAAACTAAACTAAACACATCTTAATACCTCTAGTGAGTCTCAAATCCTTAATCTCAGACCAAACCCATATGTAATGTCTATGTGCTTATCCGTTAATCTTAGACCAAACCCTTAATCTCGGACCAAACACATCTTATGCCTTGTGCCTTATGCCTTGTGTATATGTACAATAAAAACAAGATCAACATGGACTAGATTTAAATTTAAGCCTAGTCCCAACAATCCTCTTCTTATTTAAATTAAAAGAAAAATCTATTATATTTAAATTATCTAAATTATTATTTTTTAAATTCTTTAAATCTTCTATTTTTTCGATTTTTCTATCTTTTGTGATTTTTTTTATTTTTCTAAATTTCTTTTCTTTTTCTTTTCCCAATTTTTTTTATTTTGTCTCTTTCTAAAATTTCTTTTTTTTTTTAGTTTTCTTAATTTTCTTTTCTTTTTATTTTATCTTAAATCACTTTTTTTTTTGTTTTCTCTAATTTTCTTTCTTTTTGTATTTTTCCTAATTTATGTCCTTTTCACCTATTCTAAAAAAAATTGAAAAATAAAAAAGGGAGGCAAAAATGAAGTTTTTACAGCTATCCCTCTTTGTGGTAAAGCTTAAGCAAAACTTTACCATAAAAACAAAAGAAACACTATTTTTGCCTTAAGGGTATATTTTATCCTAAAAAGCGCTACAGTTAGCTAGCTAACCTAGGTCTTGTCCATTAGCGATTTTGGTGAAAAGATGAAAAGAAGCCTGGTTGTACTCCTCTAGGCTCACTAACCTAAGCTTAAACGTCTTTAAGGGACTAGGAATGAATTGATCTGAAGAACTTAGTCGTACCTTTCTAGGCTTACTAACCTAGGCGGGAACGTCTCTCGAGGACTTGTAACCCTAAGCTAGGATCGATCTAGAGAACCTAATCATACCTCTCTAGGCTAACTAACTTAGGCAGGAGTGTTTCTTAGGGATTAGTAACCATAAGCTGGGATCGATTTAAAGAACTTGATCGTACCTCTCTAGATCACTAACTTAGGTGGAAGCATCTCTCGAAGACTAGCAACCTTAAACTAGGATTGATCTAAAGAACCTGGTCATGCCTCTTTAGGCTCACTAACCTAAGTGAGAGTATCTCTCGAAGACTAACAACCTTAAGTTGGGATCGATTTGGAGAACCTAATCGTGCCTCTCTAGGCTTACTAACCTAAGGTGGAATGTCTCTCAAAGACTAGCAACTCTAAGCTAGAATTGATCTGAAGAACTCGAACGTGCCTCTCTAGGCTCATTAACCTAGGTAAAAGCATCTCTCGAAGACTAGTAACTCTAAGTTGGGATCGATCTAAAGAATTTGGTTGTGCCTCTCTAAGCTCACTAACCTAAGTAGGAGTATCTTTCAAGGACTAGCAATCTTAAGTTGGGATCGATTTGGAGAACCTAGTCATGCCTCTCTAGGCTCACTAACCTAGGCGAAAGCGTCTCTCAAAGACTAGCAACCCTAAGTTAGGATCGATCTAAAGAACCTAGCCGTACCTCTCTAGGCTCACTAACCTAGGTAAGAACATCTCTCAGGGATTAGCAACCCTAAGTTAGGATCAATCTGAAGAACTTAGCATTCCTCTCTAGGCTCACTAACCTAGGTAAGAGTATCTCTCGGAGATTAGCAACTCTAAGTTAAGATCGATCTGAAGAACCTGATTATACCTCTCCAGGCTCACTAACTTAGGAGAAAACATCTCTCAGAGACTAGCAACCCTAAGCTAGGGTCGATTTAAAGAATCTAGCCGTACCTCTCTAGGCTCACTAACCTAAACAAGAACAGCTTTCAAGGATTAGCAACCTTAAGTTAAGATCGATTTAGAAAATGTATTTGTGCATCTCTAAGCTCACTAACCTAGACGAGATGGGTGAAGTGTTCCTAGAGCTGGCTAATACCCTAAATTAAACCTGATAGTGCTCCTTTAAGTTGAGTAACCTAGGCGGGAGTGTCTCTCGAAGACTGCTAACCCTAGCTTTTGGAATCGACTCAAGTTAAACCTAGTAGTGCTCTTTTAAGCTGACTAACCTAGGTGAAATGGATGAAGCACACCTAGAGCTGGCTAAGACCCTAAATTGAAACTTGGTAGTGCTCTTCTAAGCTGACTAACTTAGGCAAGAGCATCTCTCGGGGACTAACAAGCCTAAATTTTAGAATCAATTAAAGATAAACCTAGTAATGCTCCTTTGAGCTAACTAACCTAAGTGAAATGGGTGAAGCGCTCCTAAAGCTATCTAAAACCCTAAATTGAAACCTAGTAATACTTTTCTAAGTTGATTCACCTAGGTGAGAGCATCTTTAGCAAACTACCAACCTTATATGAAATCGATGATGAGAGAAAGTGCCCTTTGGGCTTGCTTGAGAGAAATTGGTAAAAGAAAGCACTTAATTGGCTAGCTAAGAGAACTTGGTGAACGGAAGTGCCCTATAGGCTTGCTAAAGGAAATTAAGGATGAAAGGAAGTGCCCCTTGAGCTTACTAAGAGGATTTGATGAACAAAAGTGCCTTATAGGCTCGCTTGAGAGAAATCGGTGAAGAGAAGTACCCTATGAGCTTGCTCGAGAGAAATTGATAAAAGAAAGTGCCCAACGGGCTTACTAAGAGAACTCAATGAACAGAAGCACCCTATGGGCTCATTAAAGAAAATTGAGGATGAAAGAAAGGGCCTTTAGGGCTTAGTAAGAGGATTTGATGAAGAGAAGTGTCCTATAGGCTCACTTGAGAAAGTTTGTGAGGGAAAGTGCCCAGGGAGCTTACTAAACGGAATTGATGATAAAAAGAAGCGCCCTTTGAGCTCACTAAGAGGATTTGATGAAGAGAAGTTCCTATAGGCTCACTTGAGAAGAATTAGCAAAAGAAAGCGCCTTATAGGCTTACTAAAGGAAACCGGGGATGAAAGGAAGTGCCCTTTAAGTTCACTAAGAACTGGCTAAAGAGAAGTACCCTACAATCTTATGAGGAGGTAATGTTTTGAAAGTTTGCTAGAACTTTAACAAGACAAGGAAATGCCCTAAAGGTAAGCTAAAGCCTTAGAAGAGGGGATAACACTGTAAGAGCTGGCTTGAACCTTAAAAAGAAGAGCAGCGTTCTCGAAGCTAATAAACACTCTAAAAAAGATTAAAAGAAAGAAGGAATAGCACTCTAAGAGTAGACTAAAACCCTAAGAATGAATGATGGGACAGTGCCCTAAAGGTTAGCTAGAATCTAAAAGACAGGTTAGCGCCTTAAAAGCTAGCTAGATCCTTGAAAAGAATAAAAGAGTAGGTTAACACTTTAAGAGTTGGCTAAAACCCTAAGAATGAAAGACAAGATAGCTCCCTAAAGGCTGGCTGGAACCTTAAAAAGAATAAAGGAGTTGTTTAGCGCTCTAATAGCTGGTTAGAACCCTAAGAATGAAAGACGAGATAGCACTCTAAAGGTTGGCTGGAACCCATAAAAGAATAAAAGAGAGGATAGCACTCTAATAGTTAGCTTAAACCCTAAAGAATGAAAGACAAGACAATGCTCTAAAGGCTAGCTGGAATCTCAAAAATGAAGGACAGGACAACGCCTTAAAGGCTAACTGGATCCTTAAAAAGAATAGAAGAGGGGACAACACTCTAATAACTAGCTTAAAGCGAGAGTAATGCTTTTGAAAGCTGGCTAACACCCTCGAAAGATAGGACAACGGCCTAAAGGGTAGCTAACAAGATCCCTAAAAATAAAAATAGGATAGCACCCTAAAGACTAGTTGAATCCCTAAAGAATAGAAAAGGGGATGGCGCTCTAAGAGCTAGCTCAAGCCCTAAGGGGAGTTGATGAAGGATTGAAAAAGTAAAATGAGGAAAGCAACTAGTTTTAAAAGACTTATTAACTTGGAAAAGTGTTTATAGGGAAATTGTTGAAAAACACTCATTTATGAAAAAGGAAATAAGGATAAGCCCTTGACTTGAAAAAGAGTTAATGGACATTAAAAATTGCAAATAGGGAAGAATGATCTAGACTAATAAGGTTAATTTTAAAAAATTGTGGCCAATTTGAAAAGGAAACAAAATGACATGGGTTGAAAACTTGGTTACTCGAGCCAACATAGATTAGGCAAAAATCTTGTGACAAGCCCTTACTTTCTCTCTCTTCTTCTTTTTTTTTTTTTTGAAAGTTTTTCCAACAGGTATAAATTCTTGTTTAAAGACCAAGCTTATAATCACCCCTATCCTTAGTAATCAAGCGAAGTTTCTCAATGCCCTTAACCTTAGGGCTTTTTCATGAGGCTTTGTGATTTTAAAGCATTTCTTAAGAAAACAATAACTTATGATTAGTTTAGTTAAGGAAGGCTTCCATGCTAACTCTCAATCTAGATTTCACTCTCGATTACAATTCCAAAAATTACAGTCTATTTTGTAGGTAATTCACCTTGATTAGTCCATTAACTCTTTTTCGATTCAACATTATGAATTTAGACTTTTGGTTTAAAGGTTTCAAAAAGGACTAATGAGAAGGCTTATTTTGGAAGAAATACTTTTTATTTATCCCAGGTGTACAAGTCAAGAGCCTTATGGAAAAATTAGAAATATAATTTTCCCAATTTCAAAAACAATTTTTATTAAAAATAAATTATCTTTTAGATCGGAAGAGCTTTTACTGTATAAGGATAATATTGTAGGTAGGAAGGCCTTACATGATTTAACATAGGTAGGAAAGACTTCAGAGTGGATACAGAGATTTTCGGTTTTGAAGCTTTAGAATATGATTCAAGGTTTTGTGTTTCTAAGAGCTTTTTGAGCTTAGATTCCCTACTCTTTTATTCAGTTTTGCTGCCCCTATTAGGATGTGAAATATTTTTGGGGGCTTTTTTGTTTTAAACTTAGGCTCAATTTTTTTACCTCTTTTCCTTCTTTCTTTTTTTATTACTTTTTCCCCATTATCTCTTACTATTCTCTCTCTTCTTTAGGCCCCTAGAGTGATTGTCTCCATTGCTAGGTTTTTGCTTTTTAAAATATTTAAGGCCTTAAATTCATGGATTTCTAGTATATGGGCTTGAGGTACTTGAAAAGGAAACTTTCTCTTCTTCATTTCAAAGAAAAATAATTTATCAGAAATAAAAGTCGTTTTTGAATTAACATTACTTAAGTAAGCATAAACTAATCTTACCCTTATCTCCTAATTGATGGCCTTAACATCCAAATTGCCCCATTATGGGGTAGTTCTTAACATGGTTTAAATTTAAAAGTTCTTTAAATTGGTCCAATGGAATTAACAAAGGGTAATCGTGTTTAAGATTTGAAAATGAATATCTAACTTCATTTTAATTTACATATCACATTCAAAGTGGATATCTTTTAAGGAATGAGCCCAAAGTATCCTCATCCTTATGTCACTTAACTCTCAAAGTGTTTCAAGTTAATGTGTGGAATATAGTTTGCCTCTTTTCATTCTAAACCTTTTTAAAAGTGAGTTACCAATTTTTTAAGGAGGAGTCTACTTTTCATTTAGCTTTTCCCCTTAATTTCTCAAATCATGCCCTAATATTTGACTTAGTTTGAGTTCGAGGCTCTAGGTTATGTTTTGGCTTTGTTTAAGATTGGGCTTAGCTTTCTAAATAGACTAAGCTTAGCTTGGTTATCTTTATAGGCTGAGGATTGTGTTTGGGTCAATTATCTTGATGGGTTGTGATTTGTGTTTGGATTAGCTGCCTGGCTAGGTAGCTAGCATTTGGGTAAGTTGCTTGAATGGGCCCAAGGTTGTTTAGATTGGATGGGCCAAAAGGCTAGTGTTTAGGTTAAATAGGCTAAAGGGTATGTATTTGTGTTGAATGGGCCATAGGGTTTGTGTTTGTGTTGAATGGGCTAAGAGGCTCGTATTTTAGGTTAAATGGGCTAAGGGGGCTTATGATGGCTTTCTTAACGGATTAAAGGGCTTTGTGTGGCTTGGAGGCCAAGTGTTTGGGTTAGTTACTTAAGTGGACCAAAGGCTTGAACTTGTGTTGGCTCCTTGAACCCCTAAGGATTTATAGCCATCAGCAACCTTTTGGTTTTATTTTTTTCAATTTTTGTTTCTTTTGTTTTTTTTTTTTTTGAGAGAGAGAGAGAAAGATAAAGTTTTATTGTACAGAAAATAAGAAAATTGTTTACAAATAAGGATAGTGATTTTTTAAGGTGCTATTTACTAGTCTATGGATTTTATTTACATTTTCCCAAATAAGAAGGAATAATGGTTAGATAAATGTTTATTGAAGAACTATTTACAAAGACATAAATGCTAAAGAATGAAGAATAATGAACTAAAGAGAACTTTATTATTTTGACAAAGATCAGAATACAAAAACATAGGTAGAGAACCTATCATTTATTAAGGAATTTGATGTTTTTTCTAGGCTCTGTGAAATGAAAAAAAAAAAGAAAAAAAAAAACCTTAAATCAAGACTCATATACGAGCCTTAAGGTCCTCTATCATCTCATAGGTATCCCCAATTACCTATGCCAAAAGGGACCTTATGGCCCGGTTATAAGCTTCAAAACATTCGAGGTTTTCTTTCAAATAGGCGACCTCATCCCTCAACAGCTACTCGCGAATCCTACATATGTCCTATAGCCTATCATTCCCCTAATTGTTTGCTTGGTTATCTGCCATTTTAGGTCTACACATTTTATGGACAAGAATCAATTATCAATGCAACAAAAGAAATCATGTGGAAATATGCAGATGTTAAGGTCACTTAGGTTAATGCATTACTTCTTATGTTGCAACCCTACTATTATTTTCAAAAACTTAATTGCATTAAAACTCTTAAACAGTCAGTAGGGTTACAATTGTTAAGGGTAGTGTATTAACTCAAGCTTAAAGGAGAGTATATACAATTAGGGTGGGTTTTAAAAGGTCTATAAGCTTTGTGACCTCACTTGTTAAATAATAGTTTTATTAGTCACATCAAGCTTAAATAGAGAAACCTAATCAACCTCGAATGGTGGTTACCCCACTACACTCGAAACTTACACAATAGCCCCCCTCTTAAAGTCTTAAAATGGCCTAGGTTTGACTACATCTACCCTGGATCTTTGATGCAACAAATGATCCCCCCATATCCTAATGTATGTGATATGCAAAATAAGTACGATAATCAAAACAAAATATACACAATGAAGTTAATAACAAATACACAAATAAATATACAGTAAAATAAATAAACAAACAACTAAAGAACATGGGTATTTTGAAAAGCAGTTTTAATTTCAGAAAAATTTTTAAGTGGTTAGCCTTCTCCATGTCCCTAGTGAAATCACCAAGATATCAAGCATGATTTTTTTCTCCCAATTTTTTATAAATTAGTCTTCTTTAAACCGACCAATATTAAATCCTACCTAT
This sequence comes from Lumnitzera racemosa, assembly GCA_024138005.1. Classification (NCBI taxonomy): domain Eukaryota; kingdom Viridiplantae; phylum Streptophyta; class Magnoliopsida; order Myrtales; family Combretaceae; genus Lumnitzera; species Lumnitzera racemosa. Next base: position 75,523,964 of record JAMXBC010000004.1, on the reverse strand, counting down.
TTAATACTGACCTTCGACTACGATTTTTAAAAAAAAAAAAAACAATTCTTTTATATTGAATGTTGTTTGGAGTTGCTATCCGACCGGAGTCGGAAAAAAAAAAGTTAAGTTATAAATAATTTGATAGATTAGTTATAACTTAACTACCGGTCTAATGATAAAACAGATTTTGTAAATGGTTTTCAAAACCAAAAATTTGGATCTAGGGGCTATCCTATTAAACCCTAAACAGGTACCACATTTTAACTTTTCAAATTAAATTTTGCTTTTCAATAATATCCCCTTTTCAATTTCTAAATGACTAATTATATCACATGCAACTAATTTAATTAATTTACACAAATATTATAAAGATGGAAAAAAAATAAAACTTTCCATATTTTAATTGCCCTGTATTTATATATTAGTGCTTACGTACCCACTATTCGATATCAAATTTTTGTAGTTCGTTCACCAAAAACATTAATGAGTTAAGTTAATTTTAATTTTTGAAAGAAGGGTTTACGTTTTTATCTGTTTCGATTTATTTAAGGAAAATTTTTTAAGGATCCTAATTTAAGGTTTTAATTTTGAAAACTTTAAAGTGGTCCTAATTTGGAAATGATCCAATTATTTTTATTTATTTTTGAAAAGTTGATTTTTTTTAGGTGATAAAAATGATTTTATTATTTTTTATTTGGTTATTATTATTTATTATTTATATTTCTTTATTACAACACATAAAAATAAAACTAAACTAAACACTTCTTCCTCTCTTTTTTTATTTTTTTTTTCTTTTCTTTCAATTTTCTTTTTTTTCTTTATTTTTGGGACTTCTTTTTAGTTTATAATTACATATTACCCTATAATAAATCAATAAATGAAAAGAAAAGACAATCAAACAAATAAACTGAATAGCAGTGAAGGTCGGACCAAGCACTGTAGTTAGATCAAGTCTGGGTGCGGCGGTCAAGTTAAACTCAAGTTTGGAGTGGATCGAATCGGTTTGAACCAGGTCGAACTGAGGAGAGAAGCTGTTGGCTTTGAAGGGCGTTCTAAAGTGCGTTTCAAGCGTTTCTTTACGCGGGAAGTGGTGTTTTATGGGTTTCTTATTGGTTTTAGGGGGTATAGGGACGACACCGTAGCCTAACTCGACCGTCGGCGGTAGTTGGTGGTGTTCATCACAATAGTAGGTCACGCGACCGTATACGAGGGTGGTTCGAGGTTTTGGTTTGTTCGGTTGGTTACCGTACAGTGGGCGTCATGCGATGTAGAGTGGGTTTTGGGTTGGCATCTAGTCAGCATATTAGAGATTGTGGCGGTGGGGATCGGTGTTAGTTGCCGATGTACATGGGTATGGAGTTTGGTCATAAGGGGTTAGTGCTGTGTTTTAGGTTTGGTTCAGGTAGTGGTCGTATGGCTGCTGTGCTTGGACAACGGAGGGAATGGTTCTGGGTTTAGTCGAAGGGGTTAAGGTTGATTGGTGTTTATGTATGGGAGTAGCGTGCAGCGGTGTATAGTAGCAAGCATTGTTGATGACTGGCGTTGGATGGTTTAGATTAAGTAGCAGCGACTGAGTGAGGGTGGGCTTGGGTTGGTGTCTGGGTTCATGTGCTATTGTGCGTGGAGAGGGTCGTGGTTAGCTACAGTAGTGAGTTAGGCTTGTAAGTGAGGGAGAGAGAAACAATTGAGAAGAGAGAGGATCTAAGAGAGAGAAGGCGAGAGAGAGAGAGAGACGGTGGAGAAAGAGAGAGTCTAGGCTTAGAGAGAGATAGGTTAAGAGAGGGAGAGGCTGAGTAAGCTGTATGTGAGAGAGAGAGAGAGAGAGAGAGAGAGAGAGAGAGAGCAGCCCCCTGCCTGCGTACGTTTGTGTCTTTCAGTGAGAGAGAGAGAGAGAGAGAGAGAATTAGCTCCATTTCTATGTGTTGTACTTTTCCGAGTGGACTTCCCCTGCATGCACGTGTCTTTTTTCTTTTTTCTTGTGTTTTTTTTAACGAGAAACTAAGGGAAAAATGGAAAGGGAAGAAGGAAAAAAAAAAAGAAAAAAAAAATTTATTGTTTACAATAATCAAAATGTCACGTGTTACTTCCAAATAAGTGCCTAGTGATAACTTGATATTGGGCAACTGGGCAACTGACGAAGTTGGAAAAAGAAAAAGATAAAAAGATCTTCATGCCTCAAGAAGTCTCAAATCCCTAATTACCAATCAAACTCTTATGCAATGTTGATATGTTTATTCATTAAATTATTAATCTATATTTTATTTGTATATATAATTAAATTATACATATGAATAAGATTAACTTAAACTAAATTTAAATTTATGTTTGAGCAAAATTCAAACTATTTAAATTATTATTTTCTAAATTCCTTAAATCTTATATTTTTTTCAATTTTTCTATCTTTTCTGTTTTTTTTTCTAAGTTTTTGTATTTTTTTTAAATTTCTTTTTTTTTTTTTTGCTTTTTCTTAATTTATAACCATTTAATCTATTCTAAAAACAATTGACAAAAAAAGCGAGGGGTAAAAAGGAAATATCTACAAGAAACAGGGACTTACTAACACAAGGTGTTTGATTTTTTCAAGAGGAGCTTGGCGAGGCATCAATAAAATGATCCATGTGTCGGACAAAGAAATCAAAACCAACTCAACAGCGAGTGGCACTACTTCTACGAAGGAGGAGCTTACCACACTTGAGAAAGAAATTCAAGAAGAGGCTGTGACTAAGAACAAGCGGAAAAATTGAACAAGTAAAACCAAAAATTTTTATTTTTTACAGCAACTACTGAGGCAAGGAGTGCTAGAAATATTGAATAATTTGTTGGATTCTATCAAATCTTTTAGAAATTATTTTATGCAATATTTTCTCATCTATTAAGAATCTTATGGATATAAAAATCAATCATTACCTCGTTTTCTTTATTGTGATTTTGCCATATAAGGACAATGCATTTAAAAAAGATAAATTCCAATGATAGACCCCTTCTGTATAATCAAATCATAATCTACTAACATATAATTTCAGTTTGTATTGCTAAAATGATTTCCTGAACACAGTTGGAATGTACTTAAAAGAAGTAATAAGAAAATGCAGTTTTTTGCTTTTCACTGTGCATTCAAAACGTCAATAAAAGTAGAATTTTATCCCTCCAATTTGAGACGATGGTGGTAAATATTTGTTGCTTTCCAGTTTCTCTCGTGACCATGATATTTAGAAAGAAGAAAATTGGAAGCTGGTGAGGTAAATTTTTAGTGTCCACAAACTACTTGTGAAATGTCAGTAAGTGAGTAAGTCCCTCATTTTAGGTTTTAGTCGAGTATATTTGCTATTCCAGGTGAAACTTAAGCCTATAAAAGTGGCTTAGCAGTCTGCAACAAATATAACTCACGTCCTGCAATTTGTTCGGCTAGTGATATATTTTGCTGATTTGCTCACATATAGACTGCAAAATCTGCATTTTCTCTCTCCTCCTTATATATATCCTTCTATAACTCTTCAACAAAACTGGATGTAAACAATGAAGAATACCCCATCATTCGGTTCAAACAAGCGTGTCTAGATTACAAGAGATTTAGTCATTTTGACAAAGCACCCTCAAAACTATCGAAATGGTGGTTTAAAACATGATTTAACTTCTCTTACCGATAAACGATTAACGTTAAATGGACGATGAGAATGTCATAATAATATTATAAAGCAATTTAAAAAATCTAGATCAACCATTGATTCGTGAAATTAAGAAAAACTGAGAAGAAGTAAATGGCTTGACTATCTTTTAAGATATTTTACAACTCAACAAAAACGCCAGAAACTTTTATATATATATAATACGCAGACATATATATATTATGTATGACGTACATATTCAGATTCTAAGCACAAGCAGATTACCGTACAACCTAGGATACGGTACATATATACGTATATTTTCATTTTACTAAAGGCAGTACAGACCATGTGCATATCCACACTACTTTGAGCTACGTCTATATACCTAACATTTCTCTTAGATCCCTCCTCTTCTATCTTCGGCACCACCACTCTCAAAACTCCATGTTCAAGGGAACACACGACATCCGCTAAGTTTCCATCTTCTGGCAGCCGAAACCTCCGTACGAAACTCGCTCGGCGCCTCTCAACTCGGTGCCACGTATCGGTTTCCTCTTCTTCTTCTTTAACCCTCTCACCGCTGATTTGCAATATCTTGTTGTCTTCCACTTGGACCTTCACCTCCTCCTTCCTCACTCCTGCCAGTCTCATAATTAGAATCATATTTCCATAATCCATCGCGTATCTTAGTCAATAAGGACCTTGCGAATCGAAACTGTGATGACACTAGAGAGCATAAGCCAACAATGCATCCTATTGCAGCCGCTTCCTCGTCTTTCATAGTCTCGTATGTATTTTGCTTACGTGTCTTAACAAAGTAAGCACAAAAAGCTCGGACTTACCGAAACGATCTTTGTATATGAGAAAATCAATACACTGATTTAATTTATGAAAATATTATGATCATTTATTTCTTTATTAAAGAAAAAGGAAATTTAGAAGGAAACCCTCTTATATAATTTCATCGTGAAAAAACTCTCATCAAGAATTGATAAGATATAATACCAAAGTATGTTTAATTACAAAAAGACCAACATGACCAGGTATCATAATACAAACTTATTATTTGATTGTAATATGTATTTTAAGCATAAATGAACATATATATATATATATATTTTCTATCTTTGATAAAATTGAGATAGCATAAATGAACATACACCTTACATAAAAATAAAAAATAAAAAAAACTGAGGAGAAGTAAATTGAGGATCAAAATCCCACTTAGATTAGCTGCCAATTAATAGCTCGTAAATTCTAATAGTAATAATAATAATAATTTGAAATCGTTATCAAACCACAAAAACTTTTGCCCATGATAGCAACGGTTCTAAGATTTTAAGTAGCAGAGTGTATATATATTTTTTTCAAAAATTACATGATGGTAAAATAATCTACCTGTACGTATAGTTGATAATCTATAAAAGCGTATGTACAATTTGCATCTATATTTCCTTTCAGCATAGGTATATCCCTCTAAATATTTCTTCGACAAACTATAGCTAATAAATAATTATTGTGTCTATGGAGGAATAACCCTAAAAAAGAATAATTATTATTTTACCAGGAAGGTCAGCCAAAAAGACATGAGCAGTGTGAGTTTCACACCAATCGACACGTGCGTGAGCAAGAACAGAGGTAACGTCCCCACCCCTATCACGATAATCCCCTATGTCAGAAGATGGGTAAAAGGGAGAGAGCCATCCTCCACCTCGGCGTCCACCTTGCCATGGATCGATCCAATCCATCTCTGCTTTGTTTTAGTCTCTCAGTCTCTGTAGCTACGTCTTCTCTTTAATTCAGTGTATATATGTAAGCAAGCTAGCTTAGCTCTAGTTTAGTTCCTTTACGCATCAAACGTAGTGGATTGAGATTGGATTCTTCGTGTTAGTTTCCATTGACACGTCGTCTTGAGAATACATGTGGCATGGTTTTGATACGCTATGCGTGTATCAGTGGCACCACGTGTAGTTCAATAGTATGTTAATGGTGAACGAACTTGGACAAGCTTAAATAGGTGGATCGGTGTAGGGATTTTCCAGAACTTTTTAGTATATATAAAGACCAAATACACATGATAGGTTTTCATAATACCAGCAACTCATCATCTGATTATCTCCTTATTTCTTTGGTTTTCATTGAAAGGCTTTTTAATCCAATTATTGAAGCTCATTAACATTAGGTAAGAATCTTACCTTTCTAACGGATTAAGATTAATTCTTATTAATTTAGCTTATATTTTTATATTATTAGTGAAAAAGTATCTTACTCTTCTAAGAGTCCAAGGTTTAATTTCCTTTTTATATTGGCAACGGAAAAGAATCTTATTCTTTTGAAGAATCAAGTTCAATCTTTACTAATTTTTATCTTTTTTTTTTTAGTTTTCTTATGCTCCAATTAGTTTTATTTTTCAAGAAACTTTCAAATAATAAATCTCCTTTATTTATTCAATTTAAAAAACTTTTAGAAAAAGAGAAATAGATAACTCTCTTCTAGAATTAAGCTTAGAAATAAAAATAACTAATCTTTAACCTGTCAATATCTATCATAATGTTGAGTCTAAGTTGAAGCTTAAGTAATAGGGAACTCTGAATTATGGGGATTTAATTACTCAACTTTAGTAAAGTGAACTAAGGTTATAAAAAATTGTAGGTAAATTTCAGAAAAAGAAATTACTTGATTATATACTTATAGGGATGTAAATTTTTATAGTTATTCTTAAAAAAAAAATTAAAAAAAAAAAGAAAAAGCTTAAGTGTACAGTATTCAATCAACCCGTACTCACTAACATATATAATTCCTATTCTTCCTTCCCCACCCTCCTAAAATACTTAAGTTGTACATTGTCCCTATTGTCCCCAGTCTACAAATATTAACAATAAAAGAACAAAAATCATGAGGAAAAAGAAAAAAGATAAAGGAAACTGAACCCCCTCGGTTCAATCCTAACACTAATTCTAAAATTGCCACACCATTGTCGAAGTCCTAATGCCTTGCAAAGCAAAGCAAAACAAAACAGAACAAGATGAAGAAAAATTAAAATGCATAAAGAAAATTAAAAACTAAAACTACTCAAAACTATTTCTAGATTATTTCACCTACAAACAAGAGAAGTTCAATAAAAAGTAGCATTAAAACTTGTAAGAATTATAGTTAACTGCAAAATATGTCAATATAAAAGAAAATTAAGCCAGCAAATTAAACTGTGAAAGCACATCCAGCTAATACTCCTCTCTATCTCCAGCTAATACTCCTCTCTATCTCTACATCATTTGGCATGGTCTTGTAAAACAAAAAGGACATAAGTTCATTTATGTAGGAACATCTTCCCCATACTTAAATTATAGTATTATGCACAAAAATCTACAGATGTGAAGAATTAACGTGAAAACTCCAACATAACATCTATGAAGCATAATTAAAAACCAATTAGTTACAAAGGATTAACAAATATATGATTAGGTAAAAGGCCCAAATAAATTTTGATTCAACACGTTCACATTGCAAAAAAGACAAGAAAGAACACTCAAAGGTGCAAAAATTCATAAGAATTTTAAGACTATAAAAACAAAAGATGAGAATGTTGTGCTGAGTTTATAAATTAAATATTCCTTATCCCAAGAAAAATAACCAATCACTTATGTTTATACATGCAATTGGCAAACCAATCAAACAATAAAATCGCATGTAATTAAAACTTGGATGAATGAAATAGGTCAAGTGGAAAGCATAATGTAAAGCAAAGGAAGGTTTTTTTTTTGGGGGGGGGGGGGGGGGGGTTCGAGAGGTTTACGCCCTACAACATAGGTGTAGTTCTTACTTGTAGTTCTCTTGGACTTTTAGTTGCTTCTAAATTCCTTGCCCATGATTCGAGTGATTTATACCCTAATTCATAAGCATGTTCTTTACCCATGATCCTCTTGAATCTTTAACTCATCATTCACTTTCCTAACCCTTCCTTAATTAAATTTTTTTCTCACTTTGTTCCTACAATGTTAACTATAAAACACAACACAAATTCTGAACAGATAACATGGTTAAAAGTTCTACAAAATTCAGCGTAAGCTGCTAGATAAAAATAATTACAAGTGGAGTAACTAGATAAAATTAAACAAAACAAAACTAAATGAAATAAAGTAAAACAAAGGATACAAGAAAGAAAATTTGAGTTACTTCCCAATAAGCACTTTTGTTTAATCTCGTTAGCTCGACACTTTTGTTCCTTTTCCTAAGATGGTTCAAATCCTTGAGGCACCTTGTTAAAAATTTCTCATAGAATTTCCCATTCATCATCAAAGTCTACTGTTACTCCGAAAGCAATGTCCTATGTCATAATTTATTTAGTGGCTTGAAGGTCTTTCCTTTTCTATCATTTTGTAATATTTACATGTAGCTCATTATTTCCAACCCTTAATACCATTTTGTTATTTTCACATCAATTACAGCTCCAGTAGTGGCTAAGAATGAATGCCCAAGGATGATAGGAATTTAGGAATCTTCCTTTATATCTAAGACTACAAAGTTTATCGAAAATATGAATTTTTCCACTTATAAAAGTACGTTCTCAATTATCCATTTTGGTCTTCTAAAGGAACCATCAACTAATTCAATTGTCATTTCAGTTCTTTTAATTGTATCCCCTAATCCTAATTTCTTTGCTATAGAGAAAGGCATCAAATTAATACTTGCACCTAAATCATAATGTGCATTCTTGAGATTTTCAACTCCTATGGCGCAATCTAAAGTAAATTTCCTTAGATTGTTTAATTTAAGGGGAACGGTATCCTTCAGTGCATGCTTGAGTCAACATAATTGTCTTGTGCCTACTCATTTTCCTTTTCTTAGTCATTATTTCCTTCAAATAGCATCTATAAGGAGGTGTTTGCTCAAATAAATCCATAAAGTGAATATTAATTTCTAGTTTTTTAAATATCTCTAGAAATGACTTAAAATTTTCATCAATTTTTCATTTAAATAAGTGTCCTAGAAAAGGTATAAGTGGCATACCTAGTTTGGTAGTACGCTTACATTCTTCATGAATACGCCTTTGTCATACCACCTGTTCCTTTGAATGTGATGTAGAATCTAGTGATTTATTAGTTTCAACCTTCTTGCTTGATCTTAAATTTATTGCATTCACTAACTCAACTAGGGTGAAAATCTTCACAACATTTTGAAATTGCCTCTCTAATCTCTCAAACCCCTCTACAGTCACATTGGCAAGCTTCTCAAGTGCGACTTCCCAAGCTAGTTGGTTCTTCTTTTTGCTTCACCTTTCTTATTACTTGAAAACTACATTCAGCTTGTCAATTTTTAGCCACAGTTACTAGTAGTTTTGGTTTCACCTCATCCATAGTAGATTCAAAAGGATTTAATTCCTTCTTCTCTTTGCATAGATCTTTTTAACTTTCTTTTATCGCCACTAGTGTGGTCGTAAAAAGCTTTAGGGCCCACACTAATGGAGTCTCCAATTTCCGAACAATTGAACTCTCTCTTACAAATTTTTCTTCCCACTTCTACTCTAAATCCCTCAAAAACCTCTCAGTACTCTTGTCTTAAGCTACGGTTATAAGATTTATAGAGGAAGGCAATTCATAATGTTCATAATATGCCAATTTGTCGATTATTCTAATCACTTGCATCACTAGAATTGTTGTTAGTGACCCTCCAATAGCAACTTCAATTCCCAATTTATCATGACACCAAATCCCATCATAAAATACTAACAATTGATTTTAGGTAAGGGTATCATGATATAGACATCTATTTCTTAGATCACAAAATCTCAACCATGCCTTATATAACAATTCACCCTCATGCTACTTGAAAGGCAAAATTTTATAGTTGAAGCCTTGTAATGCAACATAGCTGAAAAGATCATACACAGGGATCCTCCACAAGAAATGCCTATAAAATAAAATAAAAAGGGGGTAGAAATCCAACACTAAAAAGAAAATAAAAGAAAATAAACAATGAAAAAAAAAACAAGCAAATAAAACAAAGAACCTAACTCTAGAAAGTCCCAAATATTGAAATTAGCACAAAACATTCCCCGGCAACAATGAGAAAAACTTGATACACTTAACCTAACTCTACTTTTTCATAACATTACTTTTTATAACAAAAGCGTATTTTTACTAACAAACATACTAGCTCGTATGTACAATAATAAAACTAGTGAAAACTAAGTCGAACCCATAAGGAATGATGTGTAATTATTTTTATAATACTAATCCCATCTAAATCTAGGAAAATAAAATTAAAGGTTTGTGAAAATAATTAAATTATGAAAATTAACCTAACAATATAATTTAATTAGGATATTCAACATCACAAGGGATTCGATTGCAACCAGATAATTAGAAAATCAGTTACTGTTAACTTGAATGCCTTTAACAGGTTTAGTTTTAAAACAATTAAGACTAGGAATTCCATCTTACAAAGTGAATATTCAAGATTGACCAATTTATCATTTCTATCACTAGATAAGAAATAGACTAAATTAATCCCTTCTAATTCCGAAACCTTAATTGAACTACAGAGCATATCTTGTGTGATCTTTAATCCAAATTATCCATTTTACAGTAATCAATTACAAAAGGTTTGGCAACTCAATTCTAATTAGCATATATTTCAAAATAGAGTCAAAATACATGTTATCGTGAGTAAGGAACTAAATACTTAAAATAATAAGCACAATTCACTAACTGATAATCCAAAAATCCATTAAATAGTATCAATTAACACAAGAGAAATAATAAGTGTACCATTCAAATCAAGAATATGTAAAAGGGAATGAATACAACCTTTGAAGGAGTTCCAAATACTAATTAAAGATCAAAAACTACTCCTATTTTGAACTGTGACCAAGAATAGACAAAGCCGATCGCTGGATGGGTCCGAGCTTGCAAAAAGCTCAAAAAAGGATTAATGGGGAAACTGTGAAAAGGGAAAAAATGAAGAATGAAACAGTAAGAAAAACCCACAAACAGCTCCAGAGGATATAACGTACTAATGGAACTTCCAAAGACTCACGGTACAATTCGATATAACGTACGAATTGGTCCGAAGAGGTTACTCGCTACCTAACCTTGCTTAAAGGAAAATATAAGAGTAATACCAAGAGTAAACAAACAGTATTTACATAAGGAAGAAAAAGTACTCAAAGAGCGTATTAAGAATGATTTGATCTCCATTACAAATACAAGGGTATTTATACTTATAAGTTAGGACAACTTGCCTAAGAAGGAAAAGACAAAAAAGGCATTTCCTAAGGAAGTAATGTATAAGATATAAAAGGGTAAAAATGAATATATAAAAAAAAAAACAATGATTAGTGCAACGGATTCTGAACTTAATACTGTACACGTAGCGATGCTACGTTGGTGAGGTCGTTAGAATATGCAAACAAAAAGTACAAACAAATGGGCTTGTTTAAGCAAGGATAGCTTAGTCAGTCTAGACTCTCTCTCTCTCAGCTTCTCAACAAGGAATATATCGAGTAATTAGTCGGCTAAGCGCTATAGAGTAATCATCAACTCGGCATACTGTAGAAAAATGGGCAGTCATACAACACGGCATGAAAGGTAACTTGGTAAGGAAGTACTCGACCTCGGCAAGGATTGGATGGAACAGAAAGATTCGTCATGCTAACCCCTTTAGTCCTCAGGCTCAGCTGCGAGTTAGAATTCTGGTAGCCTAATTCCCATCATTCCCTTTGAATTGTTTTAGATTTGGGATCAAATCCGAATGGCGTTAACTCAGTTCTTCGTCAGGGTGACATAGATTGAGGTCAGCAATGTTGAATGCATCAGAAACCCCATAGTCTTCGGGCAATTCCAACATGTAGGCATTGTCATTGATTTTTTGGAGAACTCTAAAGGGTCCTTCTACTCTTGTAGATAATTTGTTCCTTCTCTTGTTCAGAAACCATTCCTTACTGAGGTATAGCCATACCAAGTCTTCCAACTGAAATTTTTTGGCCAACCTACCCTTAGTCTTTTCTCACATTCTTTGAGTAGCTTAGTTAATGTGTCGAGTGACCCTGTCATAGATGTACTGAAGGGATTATGCTCTGGTCATTGCATCAGGGTCCCCTTGCGCGAGTATGGGTATAAAGGCGTGGTCGAAGGGTAACTCGGGATTGAATCCATGGACCACCTCGAAAGGAGTCTGCTTAGTGATATTATGTACTGTTCAGTTATAGGCGAACTTAACTATTAGCAGGCAAACATCCCAATCAGCCAAGTTCTTGCCTACTATAGCTCGGAGCAGTGATCCCAAATTGCGATTAACCACCTCTATTTTAGCATCAATTTGGGAGTGACACAAGGTATTAAAGAGTAATTTGGTTCCCAGTCAATGCCATAAGGTTATCCAAAAATGGCTCAAGAATTTCGGGTCTTTATTAGAGACTACACTTCTCAGTACACCGTGTATTCGCATAATCTCTTATAAGAAAAGAGAAGCAATAATTGAAGTATTGTTAGTTTTTTAGCAGGGTAAGAAGTGTGCCATCTTATTAAACTTATCCACGATGACCATTACAAAATCTTTGCCTCAAGAAGTTCATAACAATCTAAGGACAAAGTCTATGCTTAGTTTGGTCTACGACCTCTTTGGGAAAGGTAGGGACATTGCTCTCCCTTATTCGATTCGACATTTGGCTTTCTTGCATATGACACAGCTTTTGATAACTCGATGCACATCTTTCCTCATCCTCGACCAAAAGAATCGGTCATTCAACAGTTCACAAGTCTTTCTTTCCCCAAAATGTTCGGAGAGACCTCCACCATAGGCTTTCCTGACTAGTAGCTCCCTCAATGAACAAATCGACACATATAATTTTCCACCTCGGAACAAGTAAATACCCTTCATATGATACTCATCCATCGTCTTCCTATTGATGCATCGTGAAATTGTGGGTCCAAAGTGCAGATCCTCAGAGTACTGTTCTTTGATACTTACAAACCCAAACAGTCGGGTCTACAGTTCTAATAAAAGCGCATATTTCCTCGAAAGAGCATTTGCAACTACATTGCTCTTTTCTTACATTTACTTAATTACAAAATTGAATCTTTCGAGGAATCTAACCTATCTCGCCTTCCACTTCAACTACTTGGTCTGACTTCGAAGGTACCTCAGAGATTCATGGTCAGTATATATGAAAAATTCTCTCAATAATAAATAATGTTGTCGTACTTGCATTGCTCAAATAAATAACAAAAGTTTCTTGTCATACACAGAATAATTCAATAGGGGTCCTCAAAGCTTCTTATTGTAGAAGGTAATTGGTTGGCCTTCCTACATTAGGATGGGGCCTATCCCAATGCTTAATATGTCGCATTCCAGCTCAAAAATTTTGTCAAAATCGAGCAGTACTAACACCGAGGCAGAGGTCAATCTTCCTTTTATCTCAGCAAAACTCCTCTCCTCCCTTTCTCCCCATCAAAAGTCAATGTTCTTTTTTGTTAATTCAGTAAGTGGTGCAGCGAAGGTGCTGAAATTCCTGATAAATCTTCTACAAAATGAAGCCAATCCGTAGAAACTTCTCACATCGACAAAGTAGTAAGAGTTGGCCACTCGACAATTACTTGAATCTTCTCATCATCAACTCGCAAGCCTCTTCCACTAACTACATAACCCAAGAATACCACTTCCTCTTGGCAAAAACAACATTTCTTTAAATTGTCAAATAGTCTCTGTACAGAGGATATCCAAGACTGCTCTGATGTATTCATAGTGACTCGACATGTTGGCACTCTAAATCAGGATATCATCAAAGTATAGCACGACACACTTCCTTATGAGATGTCTCAACACACAGTTCATTAGTCTCATGAAAGTACTTAGGGCATTCAATAAGTCGAAGGGCATGGCCATCCACGTGTAAAGTTCATGTCAAGTCTTGAATGCAGTCTTCCATTCGTCACCTGGTCTCATGCAGATTTAATGGTAGCCGGATTTAAGACCAATCTTGCTAAAAATCTTGACTCCACTCAATTCATCCAACATATCTTCTAACCTTGGGATTAGATACTTGTATTTGATAGTGATTTTGTTCATGACTCGGTTGTCTATACACATCCACCAGGTTCCATCCTTCTTCGACACCTGAAGTGCAGGCATAACACAATAGCTGAGACTTTCTCTTACATATCCTCCTTCCAACAACTCATTGACTTGAAATTAGAGTTTAGAAACTTGCTCGAGATTCATCCGATAAGTTAGCTTATTCAGTAGTGTAGCGCTGGGTACTAAGTTAATATAGTGCTTTATGCCTCAAGTTAGGAGCAACCCCTCAAGCAACTGTTCTAGGAATAAGTTGACATAGTCATCTAACAACTCCTTCACCTCTTGGGGTAACTAACCCCACTCCTTCATTTCTAATAGTCGCCTGACCAACGTAAGGGTTGACTCATTAGCATTGATGGCCTCTCGGAGCTCGACTCTACTCATCACTAATGCCTTCTTCAATCCACAAGTAAGATTTTTCTATAACTTATTAACTTGTCTCAACGACATTAGATTCAGCGTAATATTCCAATCATCATTCTCAAACATATATGTGTTCCTATAGTGGTCATGTAAAACTCTCCTGTCAAGCAACCACGACTTACCCAATAACACGTAAGAAGCGCACATAAGCTGTACATCGCAAAGAATTTGATTAGAAAAATTCCCTATAGTGATCGACAATAGTATTTGCCAAGTAACATGTAATGCTCCTTTCTCACTCAACCAGTATAACTTGTATGGCCTTGGATGTGAAACAGTCGGTAACTTCAATTTTGAAACAAGATAGGCTGATGCCATATTGGTATAGCTTCCACTATGCACGATGAGGACGCACATTTGATCATTTACCTTACAAGTAGTGTGAAACAAATTCTCTCTCTGCTCCTCCTCTCGTAATGGTTCCATATTTATGGTACGTTAAATAACCATGAGTAACTAATCTAAGTCCTTAGCAAACACGTCCTTCCTAATTAGCTCTTTCTCAGCACTTTCTCTCTTGGCAAGAACCTCCTCCTCCTCAGGTTCCTCATCCGTACTCTCTACTTCGAGCTTCGGGATGTCTCTCTCGATCACCATCGTCTGTTGATTCAAGTACAATTCGTACACTAAGCAATCATATGTCCAAACCCTTGGCACTTGATCTGATTAGTCTTCTTACCATACCCTTGCCCCTTTTCATACATTTGGGTCAGTTCTGCATCTTCAAGTTGGCCCTTCTACTTAACTCGAACATCAACCTTTCTACTTAGCTTTATACTTGACTAAACTCGGTAACTTGCCTGTCCAGATCAGCTAGTCGGCATCCTCGCCAGTGCTTGGTTTCTTCTTTGTCTCTATACGCACTAGGCAATCCTAACACCTTCATCCATTGTATCAAATCGTTAGAGCTCCACAACGTCTCGAATGTCTCCTCTCAACCCAGTAACGAACCTTGAGACTATTTAAGCTTATGGTTCCTCCACTTCGCAACGCATCATAAGCATTTGAAATTCTTAAACATACTCATCAACAATTCGACCTCCCTGTCTCAGCTCCTGAAGCTAAGCGAAAGTATCTTGGAGGTATGCCGGCACGAATCTGTTTCTGAGCACTTTCTTCATTTCGAGCTAAGTGTTAATCTCTCGGTACCCCTTTCATCTTCTCATAGCTTAAAAATTCTTCCATAACATGGCAGCATATCCGGAGAACTCAACAAAAGTAGTTCTTACCTTCTCATAATCCCATACTGATAATAATCAAATACACGCTCCACCTTCTCTTCCCACTCTAGATATTCATTAGCATTCCTAAATCTATTGAAACTCAAAATTTGAAGCTTCAAATGTTCGAATGCTCTAGGGACTTGTATTCGCTCTTCTTCAAAATACTCCTCTTCCTCTTCATTAAGCACTCTTAGGTCTACCATTCATCTTACTCATCTGCCAACGCCTTTACCTCAAACAAGTCAAGCTAAGTTCTGACCTGGAATAGGTTGAGTAGCTTATGGAGTGTTTTTCGCGACCTTAGTGGGTCGATAAGACAATGCATGAACAACTCGAATCAAATTTACTAAGAGGTTAGCTACCTCATCAAGCCTTTCATCATTGCTTCTAGGAATTCCTTAAGACTAACGTCCATAGTAGACAACTCTACTGTCATCACCAATACCAACATTCATACCTGGGTCTATCGTTTTTCCTCACAAATTCAAAATCAAACAAGCACCTTAGGAAGTTAATATTTAACAACATAGCAGTCAAAAGAATGCAGTAACTTGCTCTGGTTCACATACGTAAAATAGAATATAATGGAACTTTAAAAAGAACTACTATAGTTCACATAAAACCTCCACTCTAATACCAAGATGTTGCAAATCGTAACCAAAAACAGACAAGGACAATCGCTGGATGGTCCGAGCTTACAGAAAGTTGAAAAAATTATTAATAGGGAAAGTGTGAAAAGGGAAAAAGTAAAGAATGAAACCATAAGAAAAACCTACGAACAGCTCCAGAGGATATGATACACTAATGGAACTTCCAAAGACTTATGACACAATTTGATATGATGCATGAATTAGTCCGGTGAGGTTACTTGCTACCTAGCCTTGCTTAAGGAAAAGGATAAAAATGATACCAAGAGTAAACAAATAGTGTTTATGCAAGAAAGAAAAAGTACTCAAAGAGTGTCTCAAAAATGATTCGATCTCTGTTACAAGTACAAGGGTATTTATACCCATAAGTTAGAGAACTTACCTAAGAAGGAAAAAACAAAAAAGGCATTTCCTAAGGTAGTAATATACAAAATACAAAAGGGTAAAAATGAATATATAAGAAAAATAATCATTGGTACAACGGATTCTGCACATGATACCGTACACGTAGTGATGCTACATTGGCAAGTTTGTTAGAAGATGCGAACAACAAGTACGAACAGATAAGCTTGCCCAAGCAGGGATAGCTCAACAATCCAGACTATCTCTCTCGGCTTCTCAGCAAGGAATATACTAAGTAATTAGTCGGTTCGGCGCTAGAGAGTAATCATCAACTCAGCATACTGCAAAAAAATGGGCGATCATATGGCACGGTATGAAGGAAGACTCGATAAGGAAGTACCCGACCTCAGCAGGGGTTGGTTAGAATAAAAGGATTCCCCGTACCAACCCCTCTAGTCCTCGAGCTCAACTACAGGTCAAAGGTCCAGTAGCCTAATTCCCATTACTTCCAATGTTCAATTCCAAAGAGAAAGTAAAATTACTCTAAAAGATGTTCTTAAAACCTAACTCTAGTTGAATAAAAGGAATAAGAATGAGTTACAATCTATTTTATATTCTCTTATATATTGTTGTCGAGCCTGATTTTTCAATTTCTTTTTAAAATTGATTTTCTCATTTCCTGACTAATACTAAACCCTAATCCATTTAATATTAATCCTCGACTAAAAAGATTGAGAAATTTTGGTTTTTTATTGAAAATAATTTTTAGAGTCGCCACCCAACCGAAGTCGGGAAAAAAAAAAAGAAATTGTAATCAATTAGGTGGATTGACTACGATTCAGCTACTAGTCTTTGATTTCAATTTTAAATGAAAAACCAGAGAGTTTCAAGTTCGGGGGCTAACCTATTAAACCCTTAATGGGTACCACTATTTATTTATCGAAATTAGGATTATTTTTATAATTATAATATTTAAAAAATAAATAAATAAAATCAAAAGAAAAAAGAACCTAAGTTTCTACATATATTATCGTCGCCTCAAAGGTGTCTACGTACCCACTATTCGGGAGTTCTTTTAGAAAATCTTAATGTGTTGATTCTTTTTATAAAAAATGAATGGTTGAATTTGCGTTTTTATTAACCATTTTATTTTTATTAAGAAAAATCCCTAAAAGCCTAATTTTTATTCCTAATTATAAAAAAAAAAACCTAAAAACCTAATTTTTGAAAAGTCCCAAATTAAAATTTTTATTAAAAACAACTAAGTGATAATTTTTTTATTTTCAAGAAAAACCCTAAAGATTTTATGAAATATGCAATTTTTATGAAATATGCAATGTTCCACATGATGAATATTTTATATAGAAAAGATGCTTAAAACACAAAAAAAAAAGATAAATATTTCCTAACCATAGAAAAGATGTTTAAACCATAGAAAAGATGCTTAAACTATAGAATAAAAAAATATAAATTATAGAAAAGACGTCTGAATCATAGAAAAGAAACATAGACAATGGAAAAGATACATAAACTATAGAAAAAAAGCCTAAATTATAGAAAAGATGTCTAATCATAGAAAAGATGTCTAAACATAGAAAAGATGTCTAACCATAGAAAAAATGCCTAAACGATAGAAAAGAAATTTAAACTATGAAAAAGATGTTTAAACTATAGAAAAAAATCTAAATTATAGAAAAGTTGTCTAAATCATAAAAAAGATGTCTAAACTATGAAAAATATGTTTAAACTATAGAATAAAAAAAAAACTAAATTATAGAAAAAATGTCTAAATCATAGAAAAAAAAAACCTAAACAATGGAAAAGATACATAAATTATAGAAAAGAAGTCTAAATTATGGAAAAGATGTCTAAACATAGAAAAGATGTCTAACCATAAAAAAGAAATTTAAACTATGAAAAAGATGTTTAAACCATAGAAAAAAAATCTAAATTATAGAAAAGAAATCTGGATTATAGAAAAGATGTCTCAACCATAGAAAAAATGTTCAAACCATAGAAAAAATGTTTGAATCATAGAAAAAAAAATACAATATGGAAAAGACATCTAAATTATGGAAAACAATTCTAAACTATGGAAAAGATATTTTATCGTAAAAAAAGAAGTCAATTAAAGATTTTTTTTTTATTTTATAAACATCAAAATGATTTTTTTATCTAGAAAACCCTAACATGCCTAATGCAAGTTTTCTAAATTAATACAATATGTAAAGAACAAGATTTTGTAAAATATGAGATTTTATAAATATATCATTTTGAAAATATGAATCTAAAAAAAATAATAAAAAATAAATAAACTAAAACTTAACTTAACAAATGTTCACTAAACACTAATGCTATAACTAATTACTAGCAATTAAAGACATAATAAAAATAAAAAAATTAATACAAGTTTTAAAAATAACTATGCATATAATAAGTGAGATAAAATAAATGAATAAGACAACCTATAGACAATAATTAAAAACCACTATTACGTATCTACAAGGCAAAGCACGCAAAGCTAATGAAATGGAACATATTAGATCCACAATCCTATCGCGCGCACAATTATAGAATTGGTCTAAGAAGTGAGTTCGAGCGTGTTTTTAACAAATGTGTAATTATTCTTTCTGACTCGCACCATGCAACCCTTATTTATAAAACTCAAAAACAAATCTTTTGAATCGATCAAATAAAGCCTGAAATTAAAATATAACCAAATTAAGACTCAATTCAATATAAACACCTTGAAAATCTTATAAAAGGATTGTAAAATTAACAATAAAATATGTACATTTATACACTGATCATAAACTTATATGCAAATTTCAAGACCAGAACAATAGAAGTGTTATAGCAGTGTAGCTATTGCTAATAAGTTATACATTCTTCAAGCAAATTATAGTGCACTATCAGTTGTTACAAATAAGCGAATAACTTCTTCTTAGTACACTTTTCACACTTTTGTCAACAATTATTTACTTCATTTATTACATGCTTGAATGGAGCATCCTTTTATCTCAAAATCATAACATTTGTCTTGTTATGAGAACTTGAATTTCAAAATGTTTCTTTGTGATGTCTGTTGTGAAGCTAAATTTCATAGGTTGTCATTTCCTACAAGTAATCATCAATTAAGATTTTCTTTCCATTTGTTGCATATTGATGTATGGGACCCTTATTGCAAAGTTTATTTCAAGACCAAGATTCTTATTGACTATAGTTAGTAATTTTACTAAGTCCACTTAAACTTATTTGATGAAGGATAAGGATCTAAGTTTCTTCTATACTTCAACAGTTTCTTATTTATGTTCGTAATCATTTTGATATTGTACCCAGAGTTATTCGAACAAGTAATGGAGGGAAATTTTTGTCCAATATGTGCAAATCCTTATTTTAGGAATTGTTCAACACCAAACCATATTATATACACCCTAACAAAATATAGTAGTTGAGAGGACACATAGACATCTTTTAGATACTTCTAGAATTTTAAGGATCCATGCCAATTTGCTAAAAGCTTTTTGGAAGGGAATGTGTTTTGATAACCATACACTTGCTAAACAAGATGCCAATAGAGAGTCTGGGTTGGAAATCTTCTTATGAAGTTTTGTATGGTTCCTAACAAATTATGATTACTTAAGAGTCATGTGTTGTCTATGTTATATTGGCACACAACTTTCTCCTAAAGATAAGTTTGAACCGAGAGGATAAAGATGTGTCTTTTTAGGATATGCACATGGATAAAAAGGGTATAAGGTTTATAATTTGGTTCACCAATGGATTGTTGTATCAAGGGACATTATTTTCTTGAACAAATTTACATTTTAAATGATCTCTCATTTCTATTCCTAACTCTTTTGTGTCTATGCCTAAACGGCATGTCTTGTTTGAGTCAAATCATTCCACTGATCAATCATCCATCGATCAGCATACTTCTTCTCTTGATTAGTCTTTTCCTACTAATGATTGTAGTTCTTTTTCACCTTCAACTGTTTTCTATGACATGTCTGCTAACAATAAGCTATTGATTAGCTTATTTCTAACTTTGAATAGTCCATAATTACTCAAGAAGGTCAATCTCTTTGACACTCTTTCAAACAAAGAAGAACCCCAAAGTAGCCAGATGATTTTGTTCCTTCTGCTCATTATGGCATGAGTTCCGCAACGGCTATTCATGATACAACAGATTGTCCTGTTACTACTTCATTATTTGATATAATTTTATCGAATGCTTGCTATAACCTTTGCTTAACCCTAAACATGTTACCAATCTACCATATGACTATTTTGTTTCCTTGGCTCTTGTGTTTGCTACTAAAGAATCAAATTCTTATATACAAGCAGCTCAACAAAAAAGAATGGCTTAATGCAATGAAGAGAGGGTTGGATGCCTTGGAGTATAATGAGACATGGGATTTTTCCACTTTACCTAAAGGAAAGAAGGCGATTTGATACAAATCGAAGAAACAGTAGCGGATCTTGAAAAGGTTAAAATAGGTCGAATGGGTATGACAGACAGGGAGTGAGATGGTTAATTTTGACGGTGAATGTGAATAGACATAACTAACCAGCACACAAACACTATCAAGGGGTTTGAGCTCAAAATAGGGTTCGATACAACTCACAAACACTAAATATTGCTCCAGATTCAAATGAAGGGGTTCACCATAATCTTGAGGATAAGATTGATAAGAACGCGGGAAAAATTGAAGAGTTTAATCAATACTCAATAATCCGGTAAATGCTAACTCAAGAGTAGCCTTGCTCAAAACGGAAAAGATTCCAATTGTAGGAATATACTTTTCTATCTAATTTCATGTATATTGTCATATATTTTCACCTGTTTTTCTGTATCTCTGATGTTTACAGATGTTGTTATTTATAGCAAGTCCTAAACCCTAGTGGCAAAGCTGTAAATAACGCATAAGGCCTTAAACCCTAAAGAATTTGGCACATAAATAAAATAAAGGAAAACATGTATAAGAATACAAAAGTGTACGTTCTACAAGAGAAGTCGGCATGCAGTTACTCTGCATGTCCTAGAAGGAGTGATATCCAAATCAAATGAGGTTAGCAGTTGGATGTACTGGTTTGGGAAGGAGTCCCTAAAGTCTTGCAGTATTTATCCAAAACACCAAAAAAGTCAGCCCATAATTGCCAAGTTTTAAAATCAATCGGCATGAGTCTCTTGGTGCTATGCCGAGTCATTCTTTGGTCTAGAGTACTCGATCTTGTGGTATCTCGGCACCTCAGCTAATGACAGACTTAATGCCAGGTGTTTATCTTCCTCCCTCTCGTCCTTTTGGCTTTAGTTCGACCTCAACAAGTGTAAGCTCCAAAAATTGACTTTAGAACAACCGAGCCTAAATTTAGGGCCTTTCAGGAAACTTATCCAATTGAGCCCAAACTTTACGACTAAGTTAACAAAATTAGTCAAGGTGATATAATGAAGTTAGATTTTAAAAATAATGACCCAAAATCCCAATTTTTCCCTTAGAAGTAGGAATATTCAATATAGTACTAAAATACTCAGAAATCCTAAAATCAAGCTCAGATTGCGACAAGAACTTAGAGATAATTTAATTAAGCTATAAAATGAGATAATATAGTATAATTTACTATATAAATATACACGTATTTTTATGAGTATACTTGGTATAAACAACAATTATACCCATAAATTATCCCTAAATTACGTAATTATAGATATACTATGTTGAATCCATGAAATTTAATAAGAGAATATATCCTAAAAATCAAAGATATGTTAGAAACATAATTATATAAGTATAGTTAAATATTACACGTGATATATACATGGCATATATACCCATATATTAATAAATAATTAAATCTTAATAAAATGTACCTAAAATGTTAAAGATAAAAGCAAATCTCATCCAATTCACTTAAATTGCAGTTGGGAAATTATGGAATTGCCATGGTATGCTGTAAGACTTGATAATTGATGAATCAAAAGTTGATTCACTAAGAAGAAGCCACCTCTTACTTGCAATTAATGGAGAAAAAAGCAAGAAAAAAATAAAAAAAATAAAGGAAAAAGAAACCGACCTAAACCACTATAAATCTGTTGAACAACATCATTTCATATCTTTTGAAACAAGAAACAATAGAAAGAAAAATAAAAAAAAAAATCGTAGAAAATAGAAAAGAAAATAAGAAAAAAAGAGCAATTTTCGTGCTAAGCTAAAACCCAAGCCTACCTTGATTCTGTTGTGCAACCTAGATAACCCCACAGGGTCTACCCACTACGTAAGCCGTCTGACACAGCCCCAATCGCCGTAGGCTACCAAAAAGTCCAAGAATACGGAGGTCGATTATCTGCCCAGTTTTTTTTCAATAATTTATAAAAATCGTAAATCTATCCACAAAATTATGAAAAAAAAAATTGCACATAAGTTATTTTGAACATGCTTTTACGTGATATTTTTATTTTTGAAAATTTTATAATATTTAATATACTTTCTTAAAAAATCTACTGTTCATCCGAATTTAGAGTTATAAAATAAATGTACTAAATGATGTTATTTCTAGCTGAAAATTTTAATGTAGGATATGTATGATATATAGATAATTGCTATATAGCCTGAGTTTTGATTTGAATATTTTTAATATTTATTGCATTTTTTAACCTAAAAATTGCTCGAAAATAGGCTGAAAATTATGAATTAAATAGGAAATTATAGAATTAATTGATGAAATGGACATGTACTGATGTATAGTAAATAATAACAGTATTGAGTTAGATTGAAATTAATTTAGTATAAAAAGAATCATAATTGAGTAATTTAAGATAATTTAGGGGTAAAATTATAAATATAAGTATATAAGCGATAAGTTGAAAACTTAAAACCAAGTGATAACTGAATTCCCTATATTTTTAGGAGTCTATATAAATTTTCAGGGAATTATTTGAAAACCCAGACTATTTATTACGAATTTACCTAATAAAATGGCTTAAATTACAAGTCAGGGTGTATTTTTAATATTAATAAGCTAAAATGAATTAAATAGTTAAATAAAAACTATATATGTGATTTTTGATCAGATTGGATTAAATGAGTATTTTTATTATATTTATTGATATTTTCTGATTGGGATACACTCTAGGTTTATTAAAATTGGATAATACTTATATTATAACAATATATGAACAAATTAGGTAAAATACAATTTAATAACGTAAATTACGTATAATACGATCATATTTATATAATTACGTATAACTATATTAAAAACTCGAACTACCTGTTAAAAGTCGTCTCTAGGAACAGAACTCGTAAAACGTGTTGTTAGGTCCATACGAACTCAACAACACTAATTTTGTTAAAATAGAACAACCTTAAGTAATACAACCTATAACTTTATCATATTCAAGAATGTACGTATTTCGGTACCGAAATTAAAACGTGAATTAATAAATTAAAAGTACGTTTCAATACAATCGAAACGATATATAATACGTAATAGTATATATGATGTACAGTATCAACAATTAATAACTTAATTCGATATATAATGATAATACGACTATATATTATGGAAATAATATATATATATATAACATTTTTAGATTAAACCCTAATGTTTTCGTAATTGTTACAAAAACTAAATTTGAGTCTTTTGTGTAAATAGGATCTTCCAGTACAAAGACAATTGACAATTCAAGTTAGTAATAGTGGGCGTGTAAACAAATAAGTTGGGATTGTAGCTTCACTGCTTGTTAGGATACTGTTTAAAGTATCTGGAGACCCAAGAGTGCTTCTAGCTATATTTATAGTTAGTTGACTATACGCATGCTATGTACATGGATGATACTTAGTTGTGATAGGAGTTCAACTCCTTGGTGTATTGTTCTGCATGTTTGCATTGATTTTGTGTTATATGAACTTATTAGCTACCTTAATTAAAACTAATGTTTATTCGACTAAAATAAAATTGGACATACATAACACCCATTAGGGGAAACGATTAAGAGTATTAGGCCAAATATTGACTTCTTTCGATGAGGATAGCCGAAATGATCTTTTCTCCATCCTTAGTCGAACTAAGTAATAAGCGAGGAGGTCGCGACAAGATTAGGGGCCGTGGTTCAAAGACAATCATGGGAGAAGAGTGTTCTCCATTGCATAAGCCTAAGTTTGGTTTAATTTAAGTCGCGATGAAACTCCTCAATCCGGGTTAGAGCAGATGTAATTTCTCTAACCTCATAGTGGATTGGATAACATTGTGCGGTGTTTCATTTGATTGATTGCATTGCATTTTATCATAAGTATTAACCTTATTTGTGTTTGTATAGTACTCTTCTTACTCCATTTCACTTACTGAGCTAGTTGTGCTCAATTCCCTATAAGCTCCTTTGCAAGTGTTGAGTGAGATCAAGTGGTTCAGATACCACAGTTCCGAAGTTAGTGTGCTGCTGTTTAGGAAAGGGTGGATTGAGGAATCAACAAAACCTGGGTTTTTGACTTTTTGAGGAAACTAATTGGGAATTCCCTGAAAGCCCACTAGTTTCTTAACTTATTGTATATAGACTGCAAAACTATAAACATTACCTTTGGACATAAAACGTTTGTGTAAATACTGTTGTGGTACTAGACAACAAGTTATATAGAACAGGTATTTTGTAAAGCTCTACCACAAGTTTGGTTATTAACAAGTGTCAAAACAAACGTTTCGAGCTAGTTGAGTTGTGTACGCCTTGTGTGAACTGTATCTACGATAGCAGCTGTGAGGTCAACTTCTATCTTAGGTTAGTTACACGACGAGACTGTTATGACTCTTCCTGTTTGCTGTATGACAGCAACCATTGATAGGCCTCAACTTCGGGAAAGTCTGCCTCGACTTGGATATAGTCGGAGGTTGATTCTCATCACGATTGGTTGTAAATAGGTGTTTAAAATCAAATATCAGCTTGATGTACAATAGAAAGACACAAAGCAAGTTTAGTAGTAAAGGGTAATATACAAAAAGAGGGTAAGGATTATCATAAAACATTTTCTCCTATAACTAAGTTGGGTAGTATTCCACTTATTCTTGTTGTGGCTACGGCTAAAGGATGGTCATTATATTAGATTAACATAAACAATACCTTTCTATGTTATCTTGATGAGCACATATGTATGTTACCTCTAGAAGACCATCATAAAGTTTTAGTAAACCAAGTTTACGAATGAAAATGATCTTTATATGGTTCTGAATAGGCCTTTAGGCAATGGAACTTAGAAATCTCTAAGTTTCCAATTTCATAAGGGTTTTCTTAAACAAAACATGACTATTCTCTCTTTACTCATAGTATTAGTAATGCGTTTGTGGTTATGCTTTTATATGTTGATAATATGTTAATTATTAGGTATGATGTGTCTTTCATTTCAGCTATTAAGCATTAGCTTGATCAAGCTTTCACCATTAAAAACTTAGGTTTTGTAAGATTTTTTCTTAGGCTTAAATTATGTTGTACTGATGCTGCTCTTTTCCTCAATCAAGGGAAATTTGCATTAGATATTTTGAGTGATGCAAGTCTTTCTACTTGCAAACCTGCTAAAACACCAATGCCATTAGGTCTCAAACTTGATCGCGATACAAGTGAGCCTCTTGAAGACCTAACTATATTTAGACATATCATTGGCCAGCTCCTTTATCTCACAATGACCAAGCTAGATATTTCTTACACAATACATCACCTTAGTCAATTTGTTGCTATACCAAGAGTCCCTCATTATCAGGCCATGCTTCACTTGTTGCAATATCTTAAGGGGTCTTTTAATTTGGGGTTGCGTTATCTTGTTAGTATTAATTTGGTGCTTACTACTTATTTTGATTCAAATTGGGATCTGCTTTAGATCGCAAGTCCTTAACAGGTTATTGTATACTAATTGGACAAGCTCTTATTTCTTAAGAGACTAAAAAATAGCTAACTATGTCTACTTCAACAACGAAGGCCGAATTTAAGAGCTCAGCTTCCATTACTAATGCAGCTTTGTAGATCTCTTATGTGCTTCAAGATCTTGACATTCCACTTCCCTTTCCTATTTCTTTATACTGTGACAATCAATCAGCTATCCTAATAGCTTCTGATCCTTACTTACTTGGTCGTACTAAGTAAATAGATATTGATATCCATTATATTCACGACCATTTCAAATTTGGCTTTCTTCGCTTGGTGTATGTTCCATCTCTAGTTCAACTTGCTAACCTTCTTACTAAGGCATTGTGCCAATGCCAGTTACATCTTCTTTGTTCTAGGTTGGCCCCTCACTCAAGTCCAACTTGAGACAGAAAGAAGGGTTAGTGTGACACATGTACAATTCTCATTAGCTAGCTAGTGCTATTAGTTATTCATCTAACTGTATATAAATATTGTACCATCTAGTAGATGCAATAAGTCATTTTTGCTATGTTTTCTCTCTCAATAAATCTGATCATCAATGGTTAGAGACTAGCTTTCATGTAAATCCATGGACTATTTCTGTTTTCACACAACATAGATCTATATTTACTAAATTGTCTTACTTTTGTTTGTAATTTTAGAGAATTATTAATATATAATATTGACAAGACTGTAGATTTATATAAGGGTCTTCCTAAAAATGATTATCTTATTAAATTATCCAAATTACTAATTTTGTAAATTGACCCAAGTTGTGCCAAAAATAATTATTTTAAAAAGGCTATTAATTTATCGAGTATTAATTTATGGAGATTTAACTGTATATAGTTATATTAAGTGAAAAACATAAAATTAAGAATAATCCATAATATGCCATTATGTATAATCTTAAAATCATTTATCACTTGTGCATTTCATCGGTAATATCTTCTAACTAATCATAACCTTTTTTT
This sequence comes from Lumnitzera racemosa, assembly GCA_024138005.1. Taxonomy (NCBI): domain Eukaryota; kingdom Viridiplantae; phylum Streptophyta; class Magnoliopsida; order Myrtales; family Combretaceae; genus Lumnitzera; species Lumnitzera racemosa. The sequence continues at coordinate 75,496,799 of JAMXBC010000004.1, read as the reverse complement.
TTACTTATCGTTGTTTTTTTTTTCAAAGCATGCCGTTTATAATTTCCTTTAGCTGCTAACAATTTTCTTTTATTATATAAGTGATAATACTTAAAGAAGAATTCAACTACATGGCTTCACGTAAATTACCTCAATTCTTGCTATATAATATTCCTTTCATTCTCAAACCAACCTCCCCTAACCACCACCACCAACCCCACCACCCCCCCTAAAAAAAAGAAAAAAAAAGACTTGAAGGACAATAGCTCCTTTTAAATGCTACCATATAAAATAATTGAGGAAAGACCATCGATAATCATATGAAATTACATTATATAATATATTTAAATATGGGTAAATAATATTATCTTGACCTATATAAAATAATTTATGAATACATTGTCCATTTATTGTTGTGACTATCTTCTAAGTAAACACACAATCTTCAATAATGTGAATGTACTTTATCCATGCATAGCCAATTATTATATACAAATTTTGGAGTATATATTATATAAACCTATATATATAGTGATCAATATATTATAATTTGTCATAGTATAATATATTACATATGTTATATGATATGACATATATACATTAAACTCTATTATCTTATATTTTATTAGGAAGAATATAACGAAGGGAATCAATATTTGAGAATAAGTTTAAATAAGGAATCAATGTTTTAAAAAGTTCAAATAAGATATCAATGTTTCGAAAAGTTCAAATAAAAAATCAATATTTCACTAAGCGGTTCAAATAAGAGATTCATAATAGCCAATCCATAAAATTATTGGAACCACTTTATGAAATGTTGATCCCTTATTTGAACTTTTCGAAACATTGATCCCTTATTTAAATTACTTTATGAATCGTTAATCCCCTATTTGAACTTTTTAAAATGTTAATCCCCTATTTAAACTTATCCCTAAATGCTAATTTCTTCCATTGTAATTCTCCCTATTTTATTAAATATGTATGATGTTGTACATTATGTACATTTTAATCATTTATATAGTATACATTGATATATATATATATATATATTATATGAATGAAATATATAATATAAATATTTTTTAATAATATGTTACATGAATATGTATTACGGTGTGTATATCATATGTGTACTTGTATACATAAACACATGCAAACACATATACATGTATCGATATAGTATATTATGACTATATATTATACATATATTATACATTAATCCTACATACATATTATATTCAGTATGTCATATTATATGTAATGCCTAGTTTTTAAAACTGAAATAAAAAAAGGGTTTTATAAAATCTTTTAGGGAAAAATACAAAAAAATCCTTAATGTTTCACATTTTTACGAATTAGTCCTTAACCTTTCATTTAGTCCGTTTTAGTCCTTAATCTTTTCAAGTCGTATCAAATAAGTCCTTTCGTTAAACTTTGTTAAATTTTCCTTTACTGTGGACACGTGTCAACATATAATTGGTTTATATAAGTGCAAAAAAATTCCTAACATTTATCTATATATACAAATCAATCCTTAACCTTTTTCATTTAGAATATTTTGGTCATCAACGTGTCCACATATAATGGAAAAACTAACTTAGGGATTTTTTTTAAATTTATTAAAACATTGAGGACTGAAATAAACTAAATAAAAAGTTAATAACTAATTCGTATATACAAATAAACATTAAAGACTTTTTTGTACTTTTCCCAATCTTTTAAAAACAAAGCCTTTTTAGTCATTTCATATTTTTCAAACTTCCTACAACGATAAGCTTTTTCCTCTCCCCTTTCCCTTCTTTTTTCACATTTCCTTCTCCTCATCTTAGGCAGTAGCCAATTTCTCATCCTTCTCACCATCTAGCTTTAAGAAACTATAATTATGAAAATTATTATTCTACTCATGCCATTCTACGAGTTTGTAATTTTATGAGATTCCTTTTAGTTAACTTAAGTATAAAATCATTTTTATGTTGAAATTTATGTTTTTAACTGAGTTTACATATAATGTAGAAACTCACTTTTCTAATTGAATTTATCGATTTCACATATATGAGTTTAATAGGCTAAAAAATAAAAAAAATATATAGCTAGGCATTTATATCATCTTACCGATCCTATTCTTTTTTTTTTTTCTTCTCTTTCTCTCTCTTTTAGTCCCTTATTTTATGTTCATAGCCATTATCTTGATTCCCGCTCCATTAGCAAAGCTTTCAACAAAAATTAGATATTTCAATATATACCATTAACAACTTAAAATGAGTTGAAATATTTAGTCTTCTGTAATTTATTGTTTTTTTTAATAACTAAAAAAAGTTTAGTTTCGACTCTATTTATCCTTTTTTTTATACAATTTAGATTATATATTAAGAATTTTTTATGGAAAAAGAATTTAATTTCTTTGTTTCCATAATATATTCCAAGTTTTGCATAACTACTATAAATACATCCACAGTTTTTGTAACATCCCAAAACTTAAAACATTATAACTGGTTACGTATCTAGATTATCTACTGATACATCGGGCATTCATATTTGCTAAAATCTCCAAATGCTTTCAAGAAAATTTAATCTTCAAATAGAACAATAAAAGTATGGAGTAATCTCATAAAATTCTAGACAAGTATTTACTAATTATAAAATAAACTCTAATAGTCCTTATCTTAAAAATTATTATTACAATAGAATTATTTATCGCTACTCCCCAGCCCAATAATCTTGAAGTGCTTAACCAAAACCAACAAATTCTAAAAACTTTCAGTAAGTACCTATACCTGAAAAATTTTAAGATGAGGTAAGACGAAGCTTAGTACGGAATATGGCAAACACATGCGCATGAATAACGTATAACAATTCACATGCATTAAAAGTATCCGCCAACATACCATGCACCAAACAATAAGTTATTATTTTTTATTTAGTTATCAAATAACATAGAGGTATTTACGACCCTAGCACACCATATATATAATACTATATAGTATCGATGTTGGGTCCTCCCCAACACCTTAAGATCTAAGTAGCCATGTCATACTTAACTTTACTCAGATCATTTCTAAATAAGACTCCACTCAAGATAGCATTGCGTAAGAATTATCGACATGTTATCCTAAGATCATCGGTCCCCCTAGTCCCTTCAGCTTAGTCAAGTACACGCAACACAAAACAATTTAATGTCAAATAATTTATTAAGTCCAGTTAATTTCTCTAGCCTAGCAAACACAAACAACAAACAAGTATCCTGTACCTAGTTCTACAATAACGTACTTATAAATAATTATTAAGTCAACTTATATTTCCTTTCCTGAAGCATCACATAGAGACAACCTATTTTAGTAATTTATTTTCATACTAAAATTCTATTATCATATTCTTAATTAAACCTTCTCTAGCTTAATCCTAACGATACAAACTCGAGTCTATTTTTTTGAAAGTCCTTAATTAACTTTTAATAAGCTAAAATATTAAGATAATCATAGATTTATTATTTTTATTTACTTAATAGTATCTAAGAAAATAATATAGAAAGGATATATTTAATATAATAAAATATGGTTAGAGAAAACAACACATCATGCAAATAGAACACACAACATATGACTAATACGCACATTGTATCCTCCACAATAACCCATGACTTGTATTCAATCTTTATACATACCATATCTCCCCATGTACATGTTGTGTACATCTTCAACATGCCGTGTACCTCCATCTCCTCATTGATTCATCTTTTTGTTTTCTTTTTCTTTTTTTTTTTTCCCAAAACTACTTCATTCAATCAATTAAATAGTGATTTCCCTTCATCATTTACTAGATTTATTCTAATGCATCTCCAACTCTAAAATTCGGTCTTTTGATTTTATTACCCTTAATAAAGGAAAACTCTAAGTATGCTTTCCTAGATCAACAGAAACAAAGAATAAGACCCTTAACGATAGAGATTAGATTTGGAATTAACTTAATGGATTTCTTGATCTTCGACCATTAACAAGGACCACTAATCTGATGTTTCAAATCTCTACAAAACCTTTACTCTCTTTTAATATTAGATTCAAGCACAAATTAGCCTACTAATATTGAAAATTCGCTCACCGTTGATCTTCTTCATCAATCCAAATTCTTGATTTCTTTTCACCACTCTTATCATAATACTTCAACTCCTTTAAAATCAAATCCTTTTTACACCAAAAGCTCTTAGAAACAAAAAAATACTCTAGTGTACTAAATCTATAAGAATTAAAATATAACGATCATCGTGAACAAAGATCCGAATCATATCTTGATTGATCACTCAATTAGAGCTTTAAATGAAACGGTGACGTAAAATCTTTACACTACACTATGACAACCTTAAAATAAAGCTCCATAATCAGTTTTGCCTCCTACAAGATCAATTAATTGAGGAGTTATGTCTTACCTTCTAAATACCCTACTTCTTTGTTGATGTCATTGTTAATAGAGGCTCTATCACCAACAATGATAAAAAGTATTATTAAGGAGGTATTAAAGAGGTATTTAAATGAAGTGTTTTTTTGATCTCCTCCCTTTTCCAAAACTACCCATCTTTTAAACCAATTATTTTTATGCCCTTGACTTCTCAATTATATACTCTTTAAAATTATGTGAGGTTTTGCAATTTTCTAAAGCTATTTTACATAGATTGTAGAAACTTACATTTCTATGTTTCAATTGTACATTTCAATTCTACAAACCCTCTAATGATTCTAAATAGAATCATGAGTTTAATAACCTTACAAGAAACAATTTTTCTTCTACAATGATTTTTCCTCTCAAGGTAGAGAAGAAAAAAATCATCAAAGGATCAATCTTTTTATACATTTCGAAGTAAGTTTTTCATCTTTTTCACTTTATCTTTCTTAAAGTTCGTATCTTTAAGTTGTTGGTGGGTAAACTGGGCAATTTTTGTTATTTATTAATGGAGGGCATATGAATAGGTATTGAGATGGTGGTGGTTTAGGTTGTTGTGGCTGTAGTGGTAGGTTTCAATGGTATTGGGCTACTAATGGTGTTTTGTGTTGTGCTACCATTATGTTGCATATGTATAGGTAGGATGTGTGACTGCACATAATCGATATGTGTTGTGTGTGGCATTGGTGTGGCATTGGTGTATAATGTGTATGTCCTAAAAGTAACATGGGTGTGTGATGTGTATGTAGCATGTATATTCTCTGTATATGTATAAAGTGTGATGCTTGCTAGTGTAGGTGTGTATTGTGTGCATTTCGCTTAGTTTCTAGCGTTTAGAGAGTAAGATTAAGAATAAGTAAGAAGATAAGTCATGGGATGACAAAAAATATAAAGTGCTAGTTTTAGTGTACAAAGGATGAAGGAAAGGATTGAGTTAAAGGGTAGAAAATAAAGGTTAAGTTACAATACGTCGGAATGAAGTTGTAAATCTAATATTTACATTTGTTAACAGATTATAGGAGTAGAGTTAGTTCATTGTTTTATGAGTCATCTATTCAAGTATGTGGATACCTTATAGGATGGTTGTGCCTATTTAAGTTGGAATTCGTTGAACTTAATTGAATATCCAACCTTAAATAAATGTTTTGTGTGCTAGTGACTATACCCAACACACTAAGAGTACTGGCATGTTGGTATAGCATCCCAATAATCTTTATGTGATGTTGTCCCAAGTAGAATATCACTTTGAGATGAATTAGGTAGATTTAAGTTGATTCTTAGACTCTAGGTGTAGGGAAGTACCCAACATTAATACTATATGGAATATTTATACTATATGGTATTATAGATGTGTATGTTTGCATGTGTGTGTATATGTATGCATGTATGCATGCGCCAAGTCATGAGATACCCTAAGTCTTGGAACGCGAAGACTATGGACTAAATAAATGATAAATAAAGAATGAGTATTGCATTTATTGGTTATTGTAATGTGTGTGTATATACCTTATGCTTGCTTAAGCACGTATGTTTGTGGTATTTTGGGCTAAGTTTTGGCTCACTTTTTAGAAACTTTTGTTTTTTAGCTAAAGTAATGTAGACGACATGGAACTTTATGATGATTTGGGGTATGATTTGTTATATGATGTAGAATATTATTATGAGGAGTGTAGATAGCCAAATTTAATATTGGGCTTTAAGCCCATTAATTAAATGGATTTAACTCATCGGACTAAGGTGGTAGGGCTTAAGGTGATGGCACACAAGAAGGTGTCCTTGACAATGCGCAATTAAAGTGTGAACTATGAAAGACTAATCGAAACTTAGGTGAACTCATAGTGATGTTTACTCAATGTGCACCTGCTTTGGCCACTTCATTGTTGCGTAACAAGGAGTAACTTCCTCAAATCCTTCTAATATGGTGCAACAACATACCCCAATAACCTTGCCGTTGTCAATGAGCATGTTACTCCTAAGGTTAGAGAACAACTTCTTGCTGTAGAACCTACAACCATGCAAGATTCATTACCTAAAGTAAGGAATTAAGGAGTTTAGATTGGAGGCTCATCATCCTCACGTGTTATACCACATGTCACAATTGTTGACTCTGTGCAACTAACACCAATGAATCTCATGTCTGCAAGATCTATACCTATGAATCTAACGCCCATGCATCCTACTCCTACGATGACACTAAGGGCAAAAGCATCCACTCGAGAGGTTCATTTGTGACCAGAGAAGATTTGGACATATATTTGAGGGAGATACAAGTGAAATCTACGGTTGGAATACCAAAACTGAAGCTTCCATATCACCAATGCATTGCCATGAAGCCGTACCTTAAGGATTATGTCAATCCAAAGTTCATGCTATTTAATGGCAAGAAGGGAAGTGCTAAGGAACATTTGCTGAAATTCATCAAAACGCAAGAAGTATATGGCCTAGTTGATGATTTAAAACTAAAAGAATTTTCTAAGTCACTCACTAAGAAGGCATACACCTAGTATATTAATCTCCCTCTAGGATCATTAGATTCATGAGATAATATGTATAAGATGTTTTTGGAGAAGTTCTTCTCCACAAAAAAGAAAGTCACCCTTACTAACATAGGAAGGATCCTACAAAAGTCTAAAGAAGATCTAATGGACTATATCGAGCATTTTAAGGAGCACTCACTAGATATACAAGACATTTGTGATGAGAGAGAGTTGTTCAAGATCTGTATCCAAGGGATGTTTCCTAAGTATACGGTCTACTTAAGAATCATTCGTTAGCTCCCTTTGCTACGCTAGTTGAGAACATGCTAAGGACCAATAACTCAATGGCACGACAAAGAAGTGAAATTGGGATATTCAACAAGTGTGCTTCATCTATAAGTACAACTCAGGGCGAATCACTAAGGGGTGCAAAGAAGCAAAGAGATGATAAGCTTACTAACTCTAAGCCATCTTTGACATATCCTTGTCCCATGGCCAAAGTGCATCAAATGCTTGATTAGTGGCTCCATGATGGAAATATCAAGCTCTCAAGGGTCAAGCACCTCCCCACAAATGAAGAACAAAGTAATCCTAAGTATTGTAGATTTCCTCGAATTATTGGTCACCTAACTAAGATTATTTCATTTTAAAGAAAATATTCAATGATTGAGCTGCATGTGGTGAGTTGATCATCGATAACAATGATGTTAGAAATGATCCACTTCCCACCCACAACAATTGAAAGGGTATTGTCAATGCCATTAGCCATGATCCCATCGCAACTGAAGTGATTGATGCCCAAGCTGCTTGAAGTGATGAAGATAAAGGAAAGTCGATTGAAGCTTAAGACAACAAACACCCACCTGTTGTTACAGCATTGTTAAAGGCAACTAACTTTAGGAATTTCTCTGATCTCTTGGGATTCAATGAGAAAGCTCGACTTGCAATAGCAACTGCACTCACATAAATCTCTAAGAGTCAATAAGCGGAGTGTAGTATAGCACAGCTTGTGAAGTGGATGGCTACAACACACAAAAATGTGATTTTATTTACTAATGCAGACATGTGTGTGAAGAATTCCAATCACAATCACCCCTTATATGTGGAAGGTGTGCTTAACAGGTCCCCAGTCAAGAGAACATTCGTTGATAATGGTTCTTCATTAAATATCATGCCAATGAGTACTTTTAAGGCTATTGGAATTGTCATCAAAGGACTGGTTAAAGAGCCTATCTCAATAAATGGATTTAACCATGATCCTATAGATTCTGTTGGGTATGTTAATGTTAATCTCAAGGTTAGCCCTATCCATGGTACTACTACCTTTCATATGATTGAGGTGTTGGTTTAATACCATCTACTCATCAATAGGAAGTGGCTACATGATCAAAACTTGGTCCCATCAACAATGTATCAAAGGTCATTGGAAAGGGAAGGATTTGTTCATTCCAGCTACCAAGAATCCTTTTGAGCAACATGAATCATATTTTACTGAGTCGGCCTACCTTGACAAATTTGCTGAAGAAGGCAAGACTGTGATAGCTAAGCTAATTGGTATCCCTTTACCTACATGGGAAGAAGTTCAAGATGGTCAACAAAAGAAAAAGAGGATGCACGAGTGTCGTAGGGGAAAGAAGAAGAACAAGCAGGATAAGGGAATTAAAAGTTTCATTCAAGAAGATGGAAGAAAGGTGTACTGCTTATGACTGTCTGAGGGTTCTGATGAAGTATATTTCTCCTCTTTAGATCCCATACCAGTACAAGAAGTCCAACCCACCCCACAACAGCTATAAGACTAAATGAAGCTACAGGTTAAGGAAATAGAAGAATTGGATCTAACGCGACCAAAAGAGTTGCAATGGCCAATCTTCATAAGCAAGAGCCTCCCACAAGAAATAATGGTTCATATTATCAAATTATTGAAAGAATACAGAGATGAGTTTGCATGGACCTACGAAGAGATGCCAAGATTGGACCCCAGTCTCATAATACATAAACTAAGTATTACTCTGGGAATTACGCCTGTTAAGCAAGGACAAAGGGTTTTCCACCTTGAAATTGAAGTACAAATCAAGCAAGAAGTCATGAAATTATTACGAAATGGATTCATAAGGCCCATTCAATATCCTACTTAGCTCGCCAATATTATCCTTATAAGAAAGAAGAATGGATAGATAAAAGTATGTGTAGACTTCTGAGATCTGAACAAGGCATGTTCTAAAGACGACTTTCCTCTACCAAATGTCGATACTCTAATAGATAAGACTACAAGACATGACTTATTCTCATTTATGGATGGATTCAGTGGTTATAATCAGATTAAGATGGCAATTGGGGACGTAGAGCACAACGTCTTTCAAACACTAGTAAAAAAATTTTATTAAACCATCATGCCATTTAGACTTAAAGAATGCGAGCGCCACTTATCAAAGGGCAATGACCACTATATTCCATAACATGATACATGACTTTATGGAAGATTATGTCAATGATATATTCATTAAGTCTAAAAAGGCACATGATCACATAGTTCATTTACAAAAGGTTTTTGAACAATGTCAACTACACAAGCTTCGCATGAATCCTCTCAAATGTATCTTTGGAGTTTTCTCAAGGAAGTTCTTGGGGTTTGTCGTCCATCGAAAAGGAATTGATGTTGATCCTGAGAAAGTGCAAGCTATAAGATTGATGCTATCCCCTGTTACTTTAAAGGAACTAAAAACTTTTATGGGGAAAGTTTCTTATATCAGAAGGTTTATACCAGCACTTACTAAGATTTCATACCCATTGCACCAACTTTTGAAAGAAGGAATTTCATTTGAATGGGAACAAGTCCATAAGGGAGCAATTCAAAAGATCAAGATGATCTTGACTTCTCCTTAGACCATAACCATGCCTATCAAAGAATTGCCATTGATTTTATATCTTACATCTACCGACAAGTCCTTTAGAGCTTTACTTGCTTAAGAAGTAAATGGTCGAGAGCAACCTGTATACTATATGAGCCAAACCTGATGGGAATTAGCCTCCAATTGTATCCAAGCCGAGGTAGACCTTCTCGAAGCCAAGGCCTATCGATGCTTGCCAAAGCTGAACTGAAGCTAAAAGGACCAGAGGGAGGAAGATAAATACTCAGCATCAAGTCTGTCATCAACTCAGGTGTTAAGATACCACAAGACTGGGTACTTAAGAACAAAGAACCACTCAGCACAGCAGCAAGAGACTCGTGCTGACTAATTCTAGAACTCGGCAATTATGGGCTGACCTTTCTGGTATCAAGGTCAAACACTACAAGACCTCCGGGACTCCTTCCCAAACCCGTATATCCAATTGCCGACCCCGTCCGAATTGAATACTACTTCTTCTAGGACATGCCAAGTAACTGCATGCCGACTTCCCTTATAAAATGCATAGTTTTGTATTCATATACATGTTTTCCTTTATTTTACTTATGGACCTAATTCTTTAGGGTTTAAGGCCTTGTACGTTATTCACAGTTTTGCCACTAGGGTTTAGGACTTGCTATATATAGCAACATCTGTAAACATCAAAGATATGAAAAAACAGGCGAATGACAATATATTCGAAATTAGACAAAAAAAGTATATTTCTACGATTGGAATCTTTTCCCTTTTTAAGCAAGGCTACTCTTGAGCTAGCATTTACCGGATTATTGAGTATCGATTAAACTCTTTAATCTTTCCCACGTTCTTATCAATCTTGTCCTTAAGATTGTGATGAAACCCTTCATTTGAATCGGTTAATAAGTTGCATCTAACCTTCATTTGAATCTCGAGCAACATTTAGTGTTCATGAGTTATATTGAACCATATTTCAAGCTTAAACCCCTGATAGTGTTTGTGTGCTAGTGAGTTATATCCATTCACATTTACTGTCAAAATTAACCATCTCACTCTCTATCCGTCATACCCATTTGACCCATTCTGACCTTTTCGAGATCCGCTACTCTTTCTTCAATCCATATGAAAACCCTTCATGCCTGTATTTTCCATACAAAAGTTACGGCATTACTTCCTTATGCATAAGATCAATTTAGTAACTCGTTTGGATCTAATCAAGTATTTATTATCATGACCAACTTTATCAGGATAAGTTGCTAAGTGGCTACTCCTTCTTGGAGAATTTAACATCTCAGTGCAATCCCCTAAAACCATCAAGTCATAAGCCCTAGCCGATCTATTAGCACACTTCCTGAATGCCCAAGAGAGCTTGACCATAGAGGTAATACCAGCTAAACTTCATGAAAATACTTTGATGGTCAAAGCAAATGGTGAATGGACACTTCAATTTCATGGTTCTGTAGGAAATCAAGGTTGGGGAATAGGAATTGTATTGATGTCACCTGAGGGTCAAGAGATACCCTTGGCATTTAAATTTGACTTTTGATGCACCACTAATGAAGCTAAGTACGAGGCATTATTACTTGGTTTGTTGTCTACATGAGAAGTTGGAGCACGTCATTTGTTATTCGAGGCGATTTAAATTTGATCATTATATAAGCCACGAGTGAGTTTGGATTAAAGGAACCTACACTTGCTCGTTATAGGGCTGCAATACAAGTTATTGTTAGAAAATTTAACTCTATACGATAGGAACATACAAGCCAATCAGTAAATAGATATGTCGATGCATTGGCCACACTAGCATCCAAAATTCCAATTCAAGATGCTAGTGATAATGTGAATATCCAAGTAGTCAAGAAATCTATACCATGTACGGCTTTAGATTTTGTTGATGAGGATGAAGACATGTAAGATGATTGGGGCATCCCACTTATGGAACAGTTAGTGCACCCTAATGTAACTTCTATTTAAGCTTTGAAGAATTTTGTTAAAATTAATGGGATGTTAAATTATAAGGGTCCAGAAGGCATTCAATCTCAATGTGTTAGTTCTAAGGAAGCTCATCTCATGTTAGATAAGTATCACCAAATCTGGTGCAGGAAGGAAGGGCTACCATTGTATCGTTGTATTGAACGTGCAGGCTATTATTGGCCATCAAAGGCTAAAGATGCACTTCAAGTACAAGTACATTGCCCTAAATATTCTGAGCTCCCCGACCAAAGTGAGTGTAATTTTGTATCTAGTGTTGGAGATTGGAGGCACCCCTATATTGATTACTTTAGAAACAATGTGTTATCAACGAATAGTACGAACACTAAGCTTGTAAAGCAAAAAGCCAGGAAATATCTTATGCATAAAGGTGAGCTTTACAAAATATCATTTATGGGAAAACCCCTAAAGTGCATCACTCCTCTTGAAACGGAAACAGTTTTGACTAAGTTACATGTTGGACATTATGGAGAACATCAAAGAGGAAGGAAACTATATTATTATCTACTCGATAAAGGATACTATTGGCCAACAATGGAAGTGGACACTTTCAACTTCACTAAGAAGTATGTTATCTGTCAACAGTATAGCAATGCCATTCATGCTCCTACAATCATACTCCATAGTATCAGAACTCTTTGGCCTTTTCACACATGGGCATTTAACCTTATTGGACCTATACATCCACCATCAAGAAGATGCATCTTAATTCTGGCAGGAACAAAATGCTTTACAAAGTAGGTAGAGGTAACTCCTTTAAGGAAGACAATAAGACCAGCAATTGTAGGTTTCATGAAGGAGAATGTCATATGTAGGTTCGGAATGCCGAAGCATGTTTTATCTGACAACAGCACTCCTTTTATCAATTCGCATGTCCGCCAACTACTAACTTCTTATAATATTGATCGTGTAAAGTCTACGCCTTATTACCAGAAGGAAATGGACAAGCTAAGGCCACTAACAAGAGTTTGTTGAAGATACTTAGTCACATGGTTCATAATAATCATAAGAAATGACATGATAAGCTACCCTTAGTGCTTTGGGCCTATAGGATAGCCAAACGAAGGCAAATGTAAGGAATACCTTTTCTCTAGTATATGGGGCTGAGGCAGTAATCCTTATAGAAGTCTTGATCCCATCTGCTAGATTAGCTATCAACGTCAAACTCAAACCTGACGAGTTGCAAGTGATAGATCTAGAAGCATTAGACAAAAGGTGTGATATCGCCAAACATAATCTCATCAATTACCAACATAGACTCAGAGTAGCATACGACCATCTAGTGAGAAAGAGATCATTCCAACAAGGTAACACCGTACTTCGTGCAGCTAAGCATATGCACCAACGTACCCCAGCACCTAAGTTTACACCAAAATGGGAAGGACCTTTTGTAGTTAAGGAAGTGTACGAAAGTAGATATTTCAAACTTAGGAATCCCAGCATAGATGCTATTACTGCTCCTATCAACTTTCAATATATGAAAAAGTTCCATTTGTAAAAAGGAAACTATAGTAAAGTTAAATGAATAGAACTTACAGCTCGTGTTGTACGAGCTTGTTTTACATATCTATCTCTTTTGTGCACTATACATTAGAAGAAACAATAACAAAGTATTAGTGTTATAATGCCGTTACTTGGTAAGAGACTTGTCTCCCAAGTGCACATTATACATTTATCCTATGAGTTGCTAACTAGTTGAAGCTTTGACTCCTAGGCGTACTATATGATGCTCTATCAAATTAGACAATGACTTGCACTATTTGAGTATACATTCATGGAGCATGTCAAAATAGTTAAGTAGTAGGTAATACCCCCTTAACTCACGATGTAACTATCCAATGGAACTAATATTCCTTATTTCAATCAATATCTCAATATTATCGGATCATATATTCGAGTCCTTCCTTGCAAATGGAAATACACTTCCACTGTGCAAGGTTTTTTCAAAAATTTATCAAGCCACAAAGTAGCTTGCCCTGTAAAGTGCTGCTAAGGAAATACAATATTTTCTAAGTGCATAATGATGTGAACTTTTAAGAGCATGCTAAATCAATAAATAACTCACGTTAATTCATGATGTTCTACATAAAGACATAAATCTCAAATAAGTGAAAAGTGAAAGGATACATACTAATCTCAACAAGCCCTTACACTCCATGTAATAAAAATAAAATAAAAAAGGTGCAAAGAGAATAAGAGTAATACTATTAATACTCAACACTAGATGCATATCGAGTCCTATTTCAATTTTCTTAATTTAACCTATATCAAGCCCAGTTCGCTTAATATAAGTTACTTAACATTAAACTAATATTTTTCTTAAAAAATTGAAGTTGCTAACCAATTCAATGGGTAAGAATAAAATTAAGGTTTTCGGGTGGGAAAATCCTAATTTGATCACTAATCTGTGTATTTTCTAAGAAAATGATTCTTTTTAGAAAATTAAACTAGAAAAGACCGGGTTCGAGAGCTAACTTATTAAGACTAAATCACCATGCAAAAACTAAGGAAACATTGATAAGCTTTTATTTTTTATAATTTTCTAACAATGCTAAAAATATACCTAAATAAACAAAAGAAAACTAAAGTGATTTTTTTATTATTTTTTATTACGAATTTTCACATAAAAGGGCAAAAAAAATTTATCCTTTTGACAGTTACCCCAAAGGTGCCTACATATCCACGAGTCGAGATCAAACCAGTCGTAATTCTCTTTTTATAAAACATTTAGTGAGTAGATTATTTTTATTTCAAAAATTGAGCCTATTTAGCACACATCTAGTTCATTCCTAAGGGTTCTTGACTTATACCCCCTGGGTTGGACGAAAGTACTTCTTTCAAAATAGGCCCTCTTAATTAACTTCTTTTGAAACCATTTGACCAAAAGCCCAATTTACAATACTAAACCTAAAAAGACCTAACAAATTGATCAGAGCGTATCACTTATAAACTGGATTATAATTTCTGGAATAGTAATCAAGAGTGAAATCTAAACCAAGAGTGCGTAAGGAAGTCCTCTTCGACTAGACTAATCGTGAGTTACCTTTTCCTTACAAAATAAATGTTTAAGGCCTATCCAAGAGGCTCATTGTCCATGTTATAAACTAGGGTTGATATGAGATATCCTACATGATTATAACATTTACCTTTTAAATAGGAATTTGTATCCGTTAGCAAACTTTCAAGGAAAAAGAAGAAAAAAAAAGAAAATGAAAAGACATGGAAAAGAGAGAGAGAAAGTGGAGGCTTGTTGCAAGTTTTTCCAATCCATTTCATTCATAGTAGCCAAATTTTCAATTCATGTTATAAACAGTTTTCACCAAATTCTTTGTTTATAAATTTCTCAAATCAAGAGTTTTTTTTTTTTTTTTCGAGTCGGCTATGGTCCTTAGTTTTACTTTCAACTGTCAATAGAGTTTAAGCAAGTCAAAAGGATGCTTACCTTTTATCCGTTTTCTCAAGGATATAGTCAGCTCATAGAGCACTGTTCCTATCCATATCTTCTTTAGCGCTTCAATCAGCTTATGGAGTGCTATCTAGATTCATATTTTCATTTAAGGATCTAGCCAGCTCATAGAATGCAATCCTTATCTAAAGCTTCTTAAGCTTCTACCTAAGTCCTAAAACAATCTCAATTTATAATCTCCCAAGGATTTAGCAAGCTCATGGAGCTCTATCTCAATTCAAAGTTTTCCTTGTTTTTAGGTCTTAGCCAACTCAAAGGGCGCTTTGACCGCCTTGGTTAGTCTACTCATTAGGGAACAACCAAGTTTTCTTTATTTTTAGGTCTTAACAAGCTCAAAGGGCGCTTTAACCACCTTGGTTAGTCAACTCATTAAGGGCACGACTAAGTTTTCTTCATATTTTCAGGTCTTAGCCAGCTCAAAGGGCACTTTGACCGCCTTGGTTAGTCAGCTCATTAAGGGCACGACCAAGCTCCTTTATGTTTTAGGTCTTAGCTAGTTCAAAGGGCGCTTTAACCGCCTTGGTTAGTCAACTCATTAGGGCACGACCAAGTTTTCTTCATTTTTAGGTCTTAGCCAACTTAAAGGGCTCTTTGACCGCCTTGGTTAGTCAGCTCATTAGGGCACGACCAAGCTTTCCTTTTTTTTTAGGTCTTAGCCAACTCAAAAGGCGCTTTGACCGCCTTGGTTAGTCAACTCATTAGGGCACAACCAAGTTTTTCTTCATTCTTTAGGTCTTAGACAGCTCAAAGGGCGCTTTGACCGCCTTGGTTAGTCAGCTCATTAGGTCAAAACCTTTTCCTTTTTTTTTAGGTCTTAGCCAGCTCAAAGGGTATTTTGACCACCTTGGTTAGTCAACTCATTAAAGGCACGACCAAGTTTTCTTCATTTTTAGGTCTTAGCCAGCTCAAAGGATCCTTTGACCACCTTGGTTAGTCGGCTCATTAGGGCACGACCAAGTTTCCTTTTTTTTTTTAAGTTTTAGCCAGCTCAAAGGGCGCTTTGACCGCCTTGGTTAGTCAACTCATTAGGGCACAACCAAGTTTTTCTTCGTTCTTTAGGTCTTAGACAGCTCAAAGGACGCTTTAACCGCCTTGGTTAGTCAGCTCATTAGGGCACAACCAAGTTTTCCTTTTTTTTTAGGTCTTAGCCAGCTCAAAGGGCACTTTGACCTCCTTGGTTAGTCAACTCATTAGGGTACGACCAAGTTTTTCTTCATTCTTTAGGTCTTAGACAGCTCAAAGGGCGCTTTGACCGCCTTGATTAGTCAACTCATTAGGGCACGACCAAGTTTTCTTCATTTTTAGGTCTTAGCCAACTCAAAGGGTGCTTTGACCACCTTGGTTAGTCAGCTCATTAGGGCACGACCAAGTTTTCCTTGTCTTTAGGTTTTAGCCAGCTCAAAGGACGTTTTGACCACCTTGGCTAGTCAGCTCATCAGGACACTACCAAGTTCTCGTTATTCTTTTTGGGGATTTTTGCCAACTCATAAAGACGTTACCCCTTACTATTCTAACTCTCATCAAGTGACTTAACGTTCTTAGGATAAAGTCGTCCTAAGGCAAAAAACGGTGTCTCTTTTGTCTTTATAGCAAAATTTCGCTCAAACTTCACCACAAAGAAGGGCAACTGTAAACACCTAATTTTTGCCCCTCCATAGTCTTAATTTTTATTTTTACAAAAAGGGTCCTAATTCAAAAAGATAAAAAATAATAAAAATCAACAAATAATGAAAATACCAAAAAAATAAGAAAAGGAAAAAATTATAAAAATTTCGTAGATTTTTAGGAAGTAATTTATATTAGGAATAATTAGTTTTAGTTTTAGTTTAGTTAAAAATTTTAGTTTAGGAAATCAGATTATTTAAATATAATTTAATTGTAATAAATATCAAGACACAGGCCAACGGCCTAAGAATAAGTAGCGGAGTGTTTGGGGTGGATTTAGTTTAAGGTCTTAGGTTCAAGTCTCAACAGGCACCTATATCTTTATTTTTCTATCTTTGTAAAAGCAAGACTTAAAATCGAATTCATATCTAATCAAATCATATAAATATTAGTTAAATCAAATTTGAATTAAATTTGAATCTAATTTAATTAACAAATCAGATATAATTAGATATGATATGATATGATTTGGTTTAGACTATATAAACACATTACAGCCTACACTCTGCAAGAGGTCGTTCTTCAATCATAGCCTTTACTTTGCCAACAACCGCAATACTCGACATTACTGCACTCCATCCACGCCCAGCAACTCCACATCTGAGCAGTCCACAACACCACACAATTACTGGCCACGCACGCCTTAACACCACCCCGCTCTGCTGCTATTACTCTGATCTCTGCTAGACACTCCACGATCGAACTGCATGCACATCCACGACGTCTGTCCACGCAAGCCACAAGACGCTTGATCTTCAACAAGCCGCGACAGTCAACAACTGATTAGCATCGAAAACAACATAGTGCATGCTACACCTAGTCACACTCCTCTGCTGACCATGCTTCGTCACTGCCGCGCTCCACTGCTGACCACGATTTGTCACTGCCATGCTCCGATCACCGAAGACGTCCTACACTCTACTGATCACACGTCGTTACAACTGAATAGAAAATGCTAAGTTAAACTGACCTTCACCGTGCATACCAAACAGTAATTCACACACAAGTACACGTTTACTTTCCAGTTTAAATTTTTTATTTAGTTGTTATCCTACAGCAATTGCACGCGAACAGCTCACGACCTCAAGACTGCACTCCATAGCAGACCATAGCTTCAACATAGCAGCACCACTCCACTGTCAACGGGGTTCTCTTCGCCATAACAATAGCAGCGCCTAGAACAGATCTCACCAAGCATTGAACGCTGCTCACTATCGTGACACAATCAAAGTAGGCCAAGCACTGCATCCTCCAAAGACCGACTGCTCTGCTGTTGAAGACGCCCATTCCCCTTCATTCATCACTATCAATACAGCAGTAACGGTAATAGCGGCGCGGACAACAGTAGCAACATCTACGCAACAGTCCACACTGCAGCACCTCAATGCCAGCAGCAGTCCAACGTCACTGTCCTTCAACCAAGCAAGTTCAAGTTCGGTTGTTCAAAGTTTTTATTTATTTAGTTATTTTATTGTGTTATTATTATTATTTTATTAGACATCCATATGCATGTATATATTAGTTTAATGCATTTCTGTTAGCATTAATTTTTTTTATTATATAAGTTAAATATGTTATATTGATTTAAGTGGATAATTGTTTAATAGTAATAATATAGATATAAATAAATAAATATATGTATGTATATATGTTGGTCTAGGATTTTTTTTTAGAATTAGGTTTTTTTAGAAATCCTTACATAGAAAATTATTTTTAGAAATAAAAATTAACAAAAATATTTTAAAAGAAGGTTGTAGTATCTTAGAGAGTGTTTTTTAATCACTTACGACTTAGGACCCCTTTAGATTTTTAAAATAAACCAAATAAATTAAAACATAAACTTGGTCAATTTTCAAAATTAAAATCAATCAACACATTAAAGATTTTGAGAGAACTATAATCGTCTGATCCGGCTAGTGGGTACGTAGGCATCTTTGAGGCGACAATAAAATATGTAGAAACTTAAGTTCTTTTTCTTTTGATTTTATTTTTTTTATTTTAAATGTTATAATTAGAAAAATAATCCTAATTTCGGTAAATAGATAGTGGTACTCGTTAGGGTTTAATAGGTTAGCCTCCGAATTCGGAACCCTTTGGTTCTTTATTGAATTCGAAATCAAAGACCGGTAGCCAAATCGTGATCAATCCACCCAATTGATTACAGTTTCTTTTTTCTTTTCCCGACTTCGGTCGGATGGTAACTCCAAAAATTATTTTCAATAAAAAACCAGAATTTCTCAATTTCTTCAGTCAAGGATTAATATTAAATGGGTTAGGATTTAGTATTAATCAAGAAATGAAAAATTAATTTTTAAATAAAAAAAAACCGAAAAATCAGACTCAACAATATGTATCTCAATACATATCATATTTAAATCTTAATCGTAAAATACATATGTCGATTCGTATCTTTTTCAAATCTTAACCGTAAGATACTTATCTCAAAACATATCTTTTCCAAATTTTAACTACAAAATATGCTCAAGATATGTTTATTTTCTAAAAAACACGATTTTACTAAAAACTCAATTCAATTAAATTTCATTGGAATTATCCAAAATATTATGCAATAAAAACAAACTGCACTAAAACAAAAAATAGGTTAGTAAAAAAAAAACTATTTAAACTAACTAATAAAATAATAAAAAAAAAATTTAACTTACGTGTCTAGTCATACATATCGGTGCACTCGTGATCATGTGCAACCGCGCTCGAGTGTGATCGCGTGCAATTGTGTTAGCGTGTGGCGTACAGCTATTCGTGTCGGTGTTGTGTCCGTACACGTGGTGTGCTCAAGTGAATATGTATGCATGGACTCTAATGTATGACAGTTTTATGGTCTTCGACCAACGTATCAAGCGAGAGATGTTTGTGTAGCTGTAGACTTCAGCGTAGGCTTCAACATGGTCAGGCGTAAGGAATGTTAGGGACGTATCATGGAATCGGAATGTGGTGGCTATGTGATTATTTTCATGTGTTGTAGGACGTTGCAGTGCGGTCGATGTAGAGTTAATATGTTGATCGTCAGTCAGGTGTAAAGGTGAAGTGGTCGGAATTGGATTGTGGCATCAAGGGGATTGTTGGTCAGATTGTGTTCGCTCAATATGTTAGGTTGGGCTTGCTGGTCGTTAGGGACGTGTTTGCATTTGCCACTATTCAGGCATTGAAGACGTCAGCTTGGATTCGGTTGGATGTGCGGTCAGATTGGTGTGAATTTGCTGGCGTATTCTTCAAGTATGCTAGATGTTCGTCAAAGCTTATTGGTGAGGGGGTCGTGCGATTGACGAGGGGATGTTTGTTTCAAGCAAGCGTGGACTTATTGGATGGTGTTCGATGAATTGAACGTAGAGATTATTAGGTGTTTGATTATAAGGGTGTAAGGATTGTGTGATGTGTATTTGGATGTGGGTCGTTGGGGGATTGTGTCATTAAAAAAAATCCTGAATTTCATCACTAAATTTCTATTTATAAACCAAAAATTGAATCTTTAAAATCTTTTAATTATGGATTTGATTATTAACAAACGAAAGATATGATAAAGATTTAACCTAACTTCTAGAAATCCCATTTAGGCTTTCTATTTACTAAGCCCGATCCGATCCGATTTATTTTAATCCAAGAGTCCACTAAATAAATTATAAATTTAATCTAACCCAATATAATTTAGTTAAAAAATATATTTTATATCGAACTAGACAAAATTTATTTTAATAAAACCCAATCCTTCAATGACTTAAGAATTTATTAAATTGATCATACATCATTATTTGATTTAATTTTAAACATTCAATGCTACTTGACTTGACTTGACTCGATACGATACGATTCAATTCAATACAATACTACTTGACTCGATGATTCTACTTGACTCGATACGATTCTACTCGACTACTCAATTTGATATAACATGACTTGATACGATACGACTTAACTTGACTTTTTTATTTTTTTTTTTTGTTTATTTATTAACCTAACTCAATTAAAATAAAACAAAAAATGGCAAAAATGAGATGTCTACAACTACTCCTCTTTATGGTGAAGTTCGCTTAGAACTTCGCTACAAAAACAAAAGAGATACCTATTTTTGCCAAACCCAACTTTGAATTGAATGAGGACCACTAGGAATCAAATTGACTTGTTTTGGTGGATAATCCAAAAAGGATAGATCTCTTCAAAATTTCACAAATATTTTGGTCTAATGGATAATTCAAAGAGGATAGATCTCTTCGAGACTTTAAAAAAATTCCTTTTGGTGGATAACCCGAAGAGGATAAATCTCTTCAAGATTCCAAAAAAACTTGCTCTAATGGATAATCTGAAGAGAATAGATCTCTTCGAGATTCGTTTTGGTTAATCCAAAGAGGGTAGATCTCTTCAAGACTTCTTTTGGTTTAGTGGATAATTTGAAGAGGATAGATCTCTTCAAGATTTCTTTTGACTTAGTGAATAATTCGAAGAAGATAAATCTCTTCGAGATTTCTTTTTTATTTTGGTGATCCTAAGAGAATAAATCTCTTCAAAATTTCAAAAACTGGTTTTGCTTGAAAGGATAGATCTTCCAAAGACAAGATAAGACAACATTCTATTAAAGACAAAATGAGACTATGCTCTCATGAGCAGGCAATCTTCTAAATGACTAAACAGCACTTACATGTGCAAACGATCCAACTAAGGAATAAATAAGATAGCACTCCTTTAAGCAAGCAATCCTGGAAAAAGACTAGATTGGATAGCGATTCTAGCAAGAGACTAGATAGGATAGCAACCCTAAAAAGGAAGAAAACTTTCATGAATTTGAAAAATTGATCCGTGACTTGAGTTTGAGGGATTTTAATGACCTCTTGAAAAATTTTAACATTTTTTTCTTTCAAGAAATCTCTCTTGATAATTTTGAAAGTTTTATTTCTCTTTTGAAAAGCTTTTGTTGTATTTTTTTTCAAGAAATTTAAAAAATACTCTTCGATAGAAAATTGTGTTGCTAACAAGTAAGAAAATCTTAAAAACTCTAAAGATCACCAATAAGGGGTTAGCTTACCTCTTGCTCGTTGATCACCTATTATCTCAGTCTTGTTTCCTGGAGCATGATTCCTGATTCTTGTAATCCTTCGAAGTTCTAATTTGAAGCTTAGGATAAATGACCATTCTTATTTTTGAGAAAGTACTCGACTCTTCCATTTTCCACTAAAGGGATAAAAGTTTAGTCAAACTAGACTTTCTTGCACTCTCATAGGTCTATTTTTACTCCCAGTATCAATTTCAAAAATTGTAACCTATCTTGCAAGTGGTGCATTCTGGTCAATCAATAGGTCTTTTTTCTAGGTTTGCAATGTAAGACTTTTGGTCAATGGTTTAAGCAAATGGATATCAATGTACTTGGCCAATTTTGAAAGGAATTGTATACAATTTTTCTCAAGTTTACAAGCCAAAAACCTAAGAGAAACTAAACATGAGCTTACCCCAATTTCATAAGCAAGTTTCGCTTAAGATAAGTCAATTTCTTTAGTCAAAAGAGTTTCATCAAGGGTAGTAAAGCGAGGAAATCATATAGCAAGGGAATTGAAAGTGTTAAACCTAGGGTTCCTTATTTGATTTTGATGAGAACAAAACAAAAAGTGTATATCTAAACATGTTGTTTTTGAAGAGAACAAAAACAAGTAGATGATTAAACTAAGTATTATTTGATTATTTTGAGATAATTTAATAAGTTCAATTAGCTTGCTTAATGATTAAATATATCAATTATCTCTACAAAAAATTTAATCTTTTGTAGTGGTGATCAAATGATCTTGAAGTTATATTGCAAAAAGTATTTGTTTGTTATGTGTTAAAAGAATTTTCAGGTGATATTTGGTTTACTGGATTGACGACTCAAGGAAGAACTAGGCTAATGGTATAAAGTCCTGGAAAACACAAAGAAAAGCTCATTGACCTGGAAGAACCGACTTTCCAGTAGTTCAAAGTAGTGGCATGCCGGTAAGTCAGATTCAACTAGCCGTTAGAGCATTGAATGCATTGTAATGGGAAGAAATGAATGGGATAATATAAATGCTCAACAACCTGACCAAGGACAGTAGAGAATGGATCCTTTACAGCAATATTTCAACATTCTCTTGTATTCTTGTTGTCTATAATTTTCATTATCTCTTATACCATAAATTGCTAGTATTTAGAGAGATTTGGAGTGTAGTGCTTGTGAGCTATTAGTTGCAAGTATTAAGAGTTAAAAGCACTATACCAATAATTCTTGAGATTGAGTTTTTGTATTGAGAGTTGAGATTGTGATTTGTGTTGAGAGTTATGAGTGTAAAACTTGTGTAATCAAGTTTATGTTCATGTAGCTCTTGGAGCTTGGATTGAGAAACCAATAAAGTGGTGTGAAGTCCTCAGTTGGAGGCATTGTGTATCCATGGAGACTAGGGAGCAGTCCGAACTCCACATTATATCCGAGCTTAATCTTCTTTATTCCTATCTCTTTTAATTTCATCACTTATTATTGCTCTATTGTTTCTTTGATTACTCTTATTATTGCATTTAGTTGTTTATATCGGAAAAGAATTACAATTTGTCCTTAAACTCAATTCACACCATCCCCCCACCCCCACCCCCCCTTTTTCTCTCATTTAGCGTAATGTTCTTTAAAAAGTGTTTAGCTTTTGGATACCATCATAAGTTTGGACTTTTGGCTTATTGGTAATTTGAGTATTCTTTGAAGGTGATCACCTTGCTAATATCTTCAATCTCTTTTTTTTTTCTTTTTTACTTCTTTTCTTTTTTTTTTATTTCTTCTTTTTTTCTTTGTGTTTTCACTTAATAGGATTTGAAGCACCAAAAGGTAAGTTCAAGGTGTATAAGCTTAGAAGAAGTGTATATGGCTTTGAAGTGTTTAAGAAAAAATCAATGAGCTTAAAATGTTTAAATGAATATATGGGCTTAAGTGAGGTGTATATAGTTTGAAGCTCTAATTAATCGTAAAGAAATTGAATTATCTATGATAATATTTGTTCATGAATTGGTAAAACTAAGGCAAGCACAATTTAGTCTCCTCCTTTTCTCCAGATTAATGACCCTGACCTCCTAATTACCTTAGTTTGGGGTAGTTCTTGGTAGGGCTAATTTTAAGAAAAATCCCCTAAAGGTTCAAATGGGTTTGCAAGAGATAACTGTATTTAAAGATGATAAAACGAATGTGTAATATCATTTTGACATATGTACCAAGTTCAAGACAGGCCTCCTTTAATGAATTAGCCCAATTACTCAACTTGATGGCACTTTTCTCTCATGTATGTTTAGGGTTAGTATTTGAGACATAGGTTACCTCTTTTCATCTTAAACCTTTCAAGTAATGTGTTATCATTCGCTTAGGTGGAAAGTTTTAAGTTTCAAGTTCACATTTTCTTTATTCATTTTTACTCATTCGAAATGCCCCTATTTGAATTGAGCTAGCTTCTTAGCATACAAAGACAAGAATACACATTAAAGTTGTTTTATTCAATAACTTGTCTCTATTACAAGTTCCAAAATGAAAGATTATCCTAAAAAAAAAAAAGCAGGAACTAAAATTCTTTTCTACTTCTTGCCCCTATTTATATTACTTCTTTGAACTTAGCCCATTCAATTGAATTGATCTTTCAAAGATATACCCAACTACTTTAAATGATGAGTTACCTTATCAAATGGTAGTAATAAACCCTCAATACCCAATGTTAGAGGCTGTCTATTTGATGCCCCTAGGTTAGGGAAACCACTCCCATGGACCCATCAGTCTTTAGAAAATTTGGTTGGATAACCTCTACATCAATCAAAATTTGCACCTTGTGCTTCAGTTTCCAACAATCTTCAATGGTATGCCCCACCTGACCCACATGATAGTCACACCACTTGTTAGGGTCATGATCCCTTGGCTTGTATTTCTTTGTCGGGTTTTCACATGTCAATAGTCCTACATCTATCAATTGCTTTTACACTTGGGCCATTAGAATCTTGAACTGTGTAAATCACCTCCTCTTGTTGTAGATGAGCTTATCTCAATTCTAAGCTTTCCAATTGTCACATTCACTCTTGATTTCTCTTTAGGCTATAATTTCCTATTCGTATTAGGATGTAGGTTTCCGAGCTGCTTAAGTACATAACCCATCACCATTTTTGTGCTAATGAGATTTTCTCCTAATAATACCAACTTTTCTTCTAAGGTAGTAACCCTTTCTTCTGAACCATGGCAATAACATGCCCCCTAGGCTTAACCATTCAAATTTGTCTGTGGTACTTTTTCCAATCCTTGTATCATATTGATAGTAGGCTCTTAAACCTACAACTCTTTAGATTCGTCTACCTCAAATGATATGTCAATTGGCACTTAGGATTAAGTATGAGCTATAGCCCCGACTTGTTTTATGTACTTATACAGAACCCCTTCTACTATGGTTATTCTCTATTCAAGAGCTTCAGACATCTTGATTTTTTATAACGAATGATTATGGGCTTCAAGTTGGGCCAAATCACTTAAAAAGTAATCTTTTAAAGTTTGCAAGAATCCCTTCTTGTTAGCAACACTGCATTCCCTCTCTAAAAAAAATTAAGTTTTTTTTTTTTTTGAAAACCTTTCTTTTATTTTTGTTTTGGAAACTTCTATTAAAGAAAGGAATATCAATGTTAATTTTATGTTATAGAAACCTAATACTGACATTGGCGAATCTAAAAAAAAATATATTGAAAACATTGAGACTAGCAATTAAGGACATAGGATGATGATTATATTACAAGGATATATGGAAAAACGGAAATTATTTTACAACGAGAGACTCATTAAGGGTAACGACTCATATAGAAAGCTCTATCAAGAATGTGACAACTTAATGAACAAATACGAAGAACAAGAACCTAAACGTTTACAAGATTGACAACTTTGAGGTAGGAAATAATTTATAATGGGAACTTGATGGTTAAATCTTTTTTTATTTTTTATTTTGTATTTTTTTCGTATTTTGTATTATTTTTTTTTTTAAGGAAACTATCATGTAAGAGAAAAAAAAATGAGTAAAATATTGCACGATCAGTAAAGGTTTTGATTTAATAAAGTTACAAATTTATTAAAAATTATAAAATCTAACTTACACAATGGACTAAAAGAAAAGAAAACAAAACCCCCTAACCAATCATCTTTATAAAAAAAAAAATCTTAAATTCTATATCTACAAGAGTCAATGGATCTAGCTAAGATGGGCTTCATCAACTTCTCTCATAAGTCTTCGAACTATAACATCCCTTTTCTCAAATCTTGCTCCTTAAGAATTGATTTTCTTCCAGCAGTCTCTCAATTTCCAACTTTAACTCTTCAATGATTCCCTTATTTTCTTAGACTGGGCTTCAACTCTAGCCCGTATGGTATCTCGGTAGGTGAAAGATGTGCTGGTTCTAGCTCGTCTCTGAATATGTCCAAAGCTTCATACCATATCTTTCAATTCTTCTCCAACCGATCATAAATGAACTATTTACTGGCTCAATATTCTCCGACTTTGCCCCTCAAAGTTCCCTCATTAACTATCTTTTTTACTTCTCTCCATTCCCATAGCTTCACGAGTTCTACTAATTGTTGAATCAGAGCAACCATGGGTAGACAAAGATCTTGATAAGTAATTGTGACGATGTCCAAGGAATCTCCGTAGGTTATCTCTTAAAGTGGACCAGCTGTCTAGTGACACAAGTTGGGAAATATCCTATACAACCCGTAATACCAATAAGAGGAACCCCTACATAGTCGGCACACCTTAAGACAACTTGAGTGTACTAGCTCCATCTAGCAGTCCACATAAAATCTACTAACCGCATCTTGCTGATAACTAACACCTATCCTTTAAACTGAGCTTCATCTAGTAACTTAAGGTAATGAGCAAAGTCGTCAATCAGGTTCATATTTCCAGTTAAGGACTCTTTGAGAAGATTCCCTCCATACGCCTACGTGTAACTAAGAAACCACATGGTAAGGATTGTAGGGTTAGTTGTGAAGCACCCATGCCCTTACTTCTTTAAGTAGGTGAGTGTCATGAACTGTTCTGTCAATAACACCGGTATATAAGATTTACCGACTAGGAATTGAGTCACTAGCACAGCTACTCTATAATGGACTTGATCGTATCTGATAGGAAATAGCACTATCCTAAACACTGCTACAATAAAGGTGTTGACCCTCTTCTCGACCCACGATTCGTATCTCCCACAAAAGATCTGACAATATCTTTGATAAGCATTTGAGCTTGAGAACCACTCTACTAATCTTAAGATACTGAGACACTTCTTACCCTCTGAAGATAAGTATGGTACTAGTGCTAACTTTTTGACTCCTAGCAAGGTCATAAAAGCTTTCTCGAGCTGGACCTTGAGATCTAGGATGGTTATGCCTGCTTTGAGAGGTGGAGCACTAAGCAACTACAAGTACTCTTCTAAAGTGGGTGTCAACACATGTGGGTCGAAATTGAAAGCTGCAGACTTTGAATCTCAATAATGGATAAGGGCTTAAATTAGAGGCTAGTGAAGCTGGACCCGCATAAGGAATATAACCAACCTGATCTTCTTATGAATATGATCTTACTTGGTGGGCAGAAGCTGGTTCAATCGATCTCTCAAGATGGCCTCGGGGAAGGAATACTTATCCAACTGGACTTCATAGACAGGCTCTGGATTAACACTACCCTGACTCTCAATATCTAAATTACAAAAAAAAAAATGAAATGATGCAACTATTTATAACGAGACCACTAAATTTACAATAAAGTTGGATATGACATTAATAATTTTGCAACTTTTTTAGAGAATTTTCTTGGAAATTACACATCATTTCACTCACTAAGAAACGATAAAAAAATAAAACACATATAATATAAGGAATGGAAACAATTAAATAGAAATAAGCATCAGCAAAATAAAATCAAATAAAAGAAAAGCAGTATGCTACATGTGATATCCCATAAATCAACAATCAAGACATGAACATCTAAGTATGAAGACAAAGCCTTGTCCTTATATGATTAGAATCAATAATTGATCTATAGCATTCGAGAAAGTAAACCAATTAGGCTACAAAATTATGAAAAACATGATAACCCTAATCAAAGGAATTCTCGTAGGTTTGAAAACCCATAATAAAATAAGAATATTAAGAATACAATCAAAATAGTGAAAAAAAAATTACTCTATATGAGACCCTAAAGTCGAATTTGGGGCAATTGTACCTAAATTTAGGACTTTTATCCAATTAAACCTAAACTTTACAATTAAGATAGAAAAGTTAGTTGAAGTGATTTGATGAAGTTAGATTTTGAAAATAATTACCCAAAATCCCGATTTTGCCCTAGAAGTATGATTACTTAATATAGTATAAAAATAATCGAAATTCTTAAAATCGAGCTCGAAAGGCAATGGAGATTTAGAGATAAGTTAATTAGGCAATAAAAAAAATAATATAGCATGATATACTATATAAGTATACACGTATTTTTATGAGTATACCCAATATATATATAATAAATATACTCGTAATTAACCTAAAATAATATAATTATGCATAATGAGAGATAAAATTGCAAAATTAAATAGGAAAAATATCTTTAAAATAAAAGATATACTAGAAACATAATTACACATATATAATTACTCATTACGTTTATAATATATGTAAAATATATACCCATATATTAACAAAAATTATTAAATACTAATATAAAATACCAAAATACCCTAAAAAATTATCTAAAAATTATAAAAAAAAATTTTAAAAAAGACCTAAAATATGATTAGATTAAATGTGGAGCAACTTAAAAAGGATAACCAGCTGTATCAAAAGCAAATTCATAAAAAATTGACACCTCCTATTGTACGTTTTTTGACAAAAATATTAAAATAAATTACTTAATAATTAAGGAAAAAATTCAACCAACCTAAACCACTATAAATAGGATCCTAGGACTCAGATTTAATATTTTGGAAATCAAGAAAACCTAAGAAAATTTGGAAAAAATTTAGAAATATTTGACAAAAAATAGGAAAAAACAGAGTAAGGATCAAGCCTAGCTAATTCCCCGACCATTCGATAACCTAACGTAAAGCCCTGCCGCCACCTAGTAGAGCCACCACCAACTAGGTCAGCTGACGACCCCTCTTCGACCAATGGTGGCCGAAGCTCTAATGAACTCATATTCTAAGTTTTTGCCCTATTTTTCTCTATTTTTGAAAAATTATTAAATTAATTAGGAAAAATGTGAAAAAAATTAATTCCTAGGTTATTTTATATGTACTTTCATTTCATAAATTTATTTTTACAAAATTAGGAATATTTAATATACTTGCTTAACAAATGTACTATTAATCCGAAATTTGAAATTCAAAATAAGTACAATAAATGATGTAGTTTGTAGCTCAAAATTTTTGTGTAAGATACGTATGATATATAGATAATTTCTATGTAGCCCGATTTTTCAGTTGAATATTTTTAACATTTATTGTATTTTTTTGCCAAAAAATATATCGAAATTAGGCTGAAAATGTTAAATAAATAGGATTTACGAAATTAAATAGTGAAATTGACCTATATTGATTTCTAATGAAGTATAATGATGTTAAGATAGGTTGAAAATAATTTTTTACAAAAAGAATCATATTTGAGTAATTAAGTGTAATTTAGGGGTAAAATCATAATTTTGAATATATAGGCAATGAATCAATAACACAAAACTAAGTGATGATTGAATTCCACATATTTTTGGGAGTCTATATAAATTTTTGGGGAATTATTTGGTAACCCAAGCTATTTATTACGAATTTACATAGTAAAATAGCTTAAATAATGAACCAATACCCAATTCTAGTAATAATAGGTTAAAATATGATAAATAGTTGAATAAAAACTATCTATTTATATACTGGTCAGATTGGATAAAAATTATATTTTTTTTAAATATGTTTAATGATATTTTAATAATCGGGATACATTATAGAAGTATTAGAGTTAGATAATATCTATATTATGGGTTATATTAACAAATTAGGTAAAATGTGGTTTAATAACATAAATTACGTATAGTACGATAATATTTGATTAGATACGTATAACTGTGTTAAAAATTTGAATTATCCATTAAAAGTCATTTCTAGAAATCAGGACTCGTAAAACGTATCATTAAGTCTGTACAAGCTCAACAACACTATTTTTACTAAAATCGAATAAACTTAGGTAATATAACCTATTTCTCTACAATATTACTAATTTACATACTACTATAACTTTACCGTAATCAAAACGTGATTTAGACGATTAAAAGTACGTTTCGATACAATCGAAATGACATATTATGCATAATAATATAATTACGTATATTATTAATAAGTAATAACTTAACTTGACTTATATAATAAAACTATATATTATTATGATAATATACTTTAGATAAGATCCTAATGTTTTCGTAACTATTACGAAAACTAAATTTAAATTTTATATATATAGGACTCCCCAATAATCAAATCATTAACGACTCAAGTTTTCCATAATGAACGTCGAGACAAGTAAGTGGGATAAATGCTTTACTGCATTTTGGGATATTATTTCAAAATATCTAGGGACTTTAGTATGTATTGGTTTGTGATTGTAGTTAACTGTTTGTGTATATGCAACGTTTGTTATTGGATTTCGAATTGTTGTAATGGGAGCTAAACTCCATGATATGGTTGTTCTGTGATTATTATCATCCTTGAATTATTTGAGCTTAGTTAATCACTTTGAAAAGATAAACTAACTCAAACTTGACTTAACATTTAATCTGATATGCATCGCAACCTACTAAGAGTAACAACTAGGATTCTCAGGCCAAACATGAACTCCCTTTGATGAAGATAGTTGAAATGGTCCCTTTCTTACCCTTAGCCGAACTAAGTGACAGGAGATGAGGTCGTAATAAGGTTGGAGACCATGGTTCGAAGGTAGTCATGGGAGGAGGGTGTTCTCCATTGCAGAAACCCCAATTTCGTTTCGATCCATGAGTGTATGCCATCACAACAGATGGAATAATGTTATGTGATGGCATTTGCTTGTACATATATTGCATTTAACCAACTTGATTGAAAACCCTGCTTGTGATGTGCTGAGTGCATACTTCTGTCTCCACCCCTCTTATTGAGCAAGTTGTCGCTCATTCCACTATAGTTTGTTTTGTAGGTTCCAAATGGCTTATAAGTGCCTACCCACCACTAAAACCCTAGTAAATTAGGATGGGGAGCTAGATACAACAAGAGATGACCAGTTATTACCTTTAGTATTAACTTTTTATCTTTTAAAGAAAACTACAAAAAACTCCTCAAAGGGCTTAGTAATTTCAATATTTTAGTCTGTATATGAAATGGTAGGTACCTGTGGGATTTACTACTACTCTTTTATAGGTCAAATTATAAGTTTATTATTACAAATTATTTCAAAGGATTACCCCACAGGTTTATATCAAACAGCTATTGAATTGGACACTTCAAAGGGTTAGAGTCGAGTAGGCCTAGTATGAACTACGTCTAAAATAGCAGCTGTGAGGACAACTGTGACGATAATTTCTATCTTAAGATGGTTCACATAACGGGACTGTTATGACTTCACCTTTTCGAGGCATAACACTACATACGCATGCAATGCAATAGAGTCGATAATTAATAAATTATAGGAAATATGATGAATCTGCGATCGGGAAATGCCCTTATATATAAGTAGGTCTGAA
The DNA here is from genome assembly GCA_024138005.1 of Lumnitzera racemosa. Lineage (NCBI taxonomy): Eukaryota > Viridiplantae > Streptophyta > Magnoliopsida > Myrtales > Combretaceae > Lumnitzera > Lumnitzera racemosa. Next base: position 75,465,181 of record JAMXBC010000004.1, on the reverse strand, counting down.
ATAGGATTTTTTTTATAAAAAATGAGGTTCACGAATAATTATATATAAGGATTACTTATTTTTCTTAAACTTCCCCTTTCTTAAAGAATAAGATCAAGCTAACCGTGGATTGATTAGGCTTTTCCTATAATTTAAGAAAAACTACCCCTTTTTCAAAAAGGATGATGCAAGAGGGCAGGGTTTACGAGTCTCAAGCCCTATCGCTTTAAGGCTTTCTAGAGAGAAGCCTAGTGGGCTTCATCGAAGCCTGAGTGAGCTCACCTATCACCGCCAAGCTGGGGTAAAGACCCCAACGACCTGAAGGTACACAATGGCGGCCCGTCCGAAGTTCCTAAGGTGGCCTAAATTCAACCACATCTAAACATACAAATTATTACTTAAAAAAAAAAAGAAAAAAAAGAACACCCCTAATTCTCTAATAGGGCTTATTTGGATCGAGCATATTTCTTAGGGCATACATCACTAAAAACACAATCAATACAACTATAATACAAAAAAAAACAAAAAATAATACAAAAGCCCATCAACAATTCTTAATTTTCACATGGTTTGCCCACTAAGCTTCCTCAGTGGAGTCTCCAATTCTGTCGAGCCATATTTCAATTTCCTTAATTTAATCTATATCAAGCCTAACCCGCTTAATATAAATTATTTGATATTAAACTAAGGAAAAAATTTTCTTAAAAAATTTTAAAAAATTGAAGTCGCTAACCAATTCAACTGGTAAAAATGAAATTAAGATTTTTAAGTGGGAAAACTCTAACTTGACCACTAATCTACGTATTTTTTAAGAAAATGATTTTTTTAAAAAAAAATAAACTAGAAAAAACTAAGTTCGAAGGCTTACTTATCAAGACTAACTCACTATACAAAAACTAAAGAAAAATTGATGGGCTTTTATTTTTTATAATTTTCCAACAATGCTAAAAATATACCTAAATAAACAAAAGATAACTAAAGTGATTTTTTTTATTACGAATTTTGGTAAAAAAATGGAAAAAAATTTTAACTTTTAAACGGTTATCCCAAAGATACTTACGTACCCGCTAGTCAGGATTAAACCGGCCATAGTTCTCTTTTTATAAAATATTTAGTAAGTGGGTTGTTTTTATTTCAAAAATCGAGCTAATTTTACATTTATTCATCAATTTATTCTTTAAAAAAAACTAAAAAATATAATTTTCATAAAAACACTACGTATCGAAAGATATCGTTTTTAAATCTTAGCTATAAGATATGTTGAAGATACAACATAGATACGTATCTCCTTGCATATCTTTTCTAAATCTTAACTGTAAAATACGTTAAAGATACTATCTAAATACATATCTCCATGTGTATCTTTTCTAAAGCTCAACCAATAGATATGGATCTAAATCTCAACCGTAAGATACGTATATTTTCCAAATCTTAACTATAAGATATGCTAAAGATATGTTTATTTTTCAAAAAACACGATTTTACTAAAAACTCAATTTAACTAAATTTCATTAAAACTATCTAAAATATCATGCGATATGAAAATAATAATAAAAAAACCTACACAAAAACAAAACAAAAGTTGGTAAAAAAAACTAATTGAACTAACTAATAAAATTAAATTAAAAAAAATTTACCTACATGTCGAGTGGTTCGTGTTGGTGCGCTCATGATCGTATGCAACCGCTCTCAAGCATGATCGCATGCAACTGTGTTAGTGTGTGGCATGCAACTATTCGTCTCGGTATTATGTCCATGCGCATGATGTGCTTAAGTGAATGTGTACGTATGGACTTCAACGTACAACAGTTGCATGGTCTTTGACCAACGTATCAGGCTAGAGATGTTTGTGCGACTGTAGACTTCAACATGGGCTTCAACATAATCAGGGGCAGGGAATTTTAGGGACATGTCATAGAATTGGAATGTGGCGGTTATGTGATTATTTTCATGTGTTGTGGGACGTTGCAGTGCAGTCGGCATGGAGTTGATATGTTGATCGTCAATCAGGTGTGAACGTGAAGTCGTTGAAATTGGATTGTGGTGTTGGGGGGATTGTTAGTCGGATTGCATTCACTCAATATGTTAAGTAACTCACGTCTTTCCTCAATATCTCGACTACCCAACACCTTTTAAGTTTCAGTTGCAATAATTTCCATCTTGTTAAACTTAAACCTAAAGGAGCATGCTACAGTGACACTACTAATCAAAAGTTCAAGATTCTCTGTGGATAATGAATGCCAAGATTCATCAAATAGCCCTATAGTTTGCCCAAGTAAGCTCAAGATATGGGTAGTCACATTGGAACCTAAATAGACGGATCTCGTCCAAAAATCCCCCTCCATTTTGTATAATCACTCCAATGGTGCTAAGAGTTTAGAAAGTATCGTGAAGCCATAAAAGCAGGCAGTGTCCTCTAAGTTTGCTACCGCCTTGGTTACAAATCCTTTATCTCCATGTTGTATTGTTCTAATCTTTAGAGGAAGTGATGCCATAAGATATGTTGGAATAGGCGAAGTCGTGTCACTACAAAAGGCAAAGACATTGCTAACTACAGTAGCATCCATAAAAGTACTAAGTGCAACATATGTCTCTTTATTACGAAACCCTGTGCCCATCAAAGCATCAGTAAATGCCTGGATCACAATTTCTTCTAATTGTAAAAATTCGCTATCTTCGTAATCATCAGTGGTATTGAACACATCGGAGATTCTTATATTACCATAAGTGCCCTCATTAGCCTACTTTGTGAAGTTTGTTTCATCATTAAGTTGCCCCTCTTAGTCGTCATCAATGTCTATCACAAAATTTTCTCTATCATCATTTCTATGTTTGGGAGAATCTCCATAATCGACCAACTCAACATCATCTTCTCCTTCATCCACAACCTCAGTAACAGCAAGTGGATCTTTAGCCCGAAGCACCTTTCCCATACAATAGCGACTTGGAAAAGGCCAAGTGATAGGAATGATACTTTAACTTGAAGAAGTACCTTTAGGGATGCCACTACTCACTCTATCAAGATGATTTTTCATCACTTTTTGTTTAGTAGAAGTGTCAATCTTATCCTTTCCCTTTTGCTCCTGTGACACACGGAATTGAGAAAACTAAGAAGAGTAAATTTCAAGAAAATATTAGTGTATGAAAAAACAAAAAAAAAAAAAAAAAGAAGAGGAGGAGGGAGAGCGTAATGATAATGCTACCCCATGAATGCAACTACGCTTAGGTTATCTAATGATCAATGGGGGAGAGGGTAAGCGTTCATTTTGTGATTTACCCTGAGCATCATCAAACGACTTCATACTATTAGAAGATTTTGGGTCTTCTTTGAGTTGAAAGTGAAATCCATATCTCCGGATGATTATTTTAGGCAAATCCCCTTCAGCTGTTTCCAAGACATACTTCTTAAACCCATCTAATCAATTATTCCAATATGTGAGCCAGCTACTCAAAGTAACCCCATAACAACACATGGAAGGAAAGAATAATTGCTTAAGCCTTTCATGAATGTTCTTTTGACTCTCAAGTCTGAATTTTTTGCAATACTCATCAAAACTCTAATTAATGACCAAATCATAAGGCACTCCTTAGTCAAACCCAAGTTATCGAGCAATCCAATCAGGTAAATATTTCATGACACTACACTCAAAGAAGCAATTAGAAGTATCGACCCAATCATGAAGTGATGGAAGACCCCCAGGTATACTCCATAAGATAAACTCTATCTCAACATCAGAAAGCTCATTATGAAGCTCTATCAAGTTTACTAAGTCATTCGAACAGAAAAGGTAGATTTCTGGGTACCATTCATATTCAGGCAATTCCTTTGTGTATGGACAAAAACTGAAATCATGACAAGCATCAGTGATATTCTTTAAAGTACTCCAGAGTTTTCTATTGACCCATCCCTAAGCCTAGGGCCTAATGGCATTAGAATGTGTAAGCGAGAGACCAGAATATCTCATATAATGCTTGCAAAAGAACATATGGAGAAACACCAAGTCTACGTACACTACTACAACATACCTCCATTATGAGTGTATCGAAGCTTCATGAAAGAGGTCCAAGCACCTATACAAGGGACCAAAGAAGAAAGGCCCCAAAGCAAAAGGTTGCCCTCGCATAATGTGAATAGCTAAGTAGAAGAGTTAAGGACTAACCCCTTTTTTTAGGCCCCCTGGGAACATAAACAATGACAACCAACAAGAGATGAAAGCTTCCAACTTGTACCTAAAATGTAAGACAAGACAGAGCATGTTAGGGTTATAAAGTGAACATCAACAGGAAAAAGGGTAAATGATGACTATACCACATCAAAATGTAGGAACTTACTCGCACTGATATCGAAGCCCCATTTTATCACCCTTGTCTAGCCTAACAAAATGCCTAATCCATGTACTAAGCATACCATGCCTGAGAGTATCTAGAGATTCTTCTTCTTTTTTCCCTTCTAATAATTCAATCGATGCTCGATCATCTTCCAAGATTGAAGTTATAATGATGTCGATCGATCCAAGATTATGAAGGCTTAGAAAGACTACAACATCCTCTAATGTTAGAGTGATCTCACCCCATGCTATCACAAAGGTATGTGAGTGAGTACTCCAACGAGACATGATAGCTCGCTAAGTTTCTATTTCTTGTGGGTAGTGCAAAGTTAAACAATAAGATACCCATATGGGATAGTGCACCCCTGCCTCTTCCAAAATGGATGTATATCCGGGATACTTGAAAATATACATCATCTAAGACAACCATCCATTCACTTTGTACTTCGAGCCATCGAAACTACTATCTAAAAGAGGGATTTATTTCTTCTCGTTTCTAAAACGCAACATAGAATCTGCTTTTATCTCAACCCCCTTATGTACTGGAGCTTCTTGTCTTATGAAACACAACTTTCCATCCTTAGGATAGTGTGGATGTGTGTCCTACCTCTTTATATCACACCAAAAGAAGTCATCTTCAATAATTAGGTCTAGCCATTTGTCTCGAGGTAAGGGGACTACTGGAATGTGATCCTCAGAATATACAAAAACCTCATTATTCTTATCAACATTGTTACTGTGATAACGACTCTTCCCAAATTCTTTGCCCATGTTAATGACCCCTGAAGATAGTGGTGATGTCTATATGCAAGTATAAAAGAAAGTGACCACCTACAAATAAAGGGAAGTAAGAGAGTCACTATAAGTAAGGTTTCTTCGAAAAGTATGACATCCTCTTATGAAAACTAGAGATAACGCATAAGCACAAGGACTCTTGCAATACGTAACAACGATACACAAATCACACATGAGATTAGTGATACTACGCCTAGCTCATATGTTTATGATGACGTTTAAATGATATATTCTAACACGTGTTCATGTTAGAAGATTAATATTCAAAACCTTTTTCTCAGTTCACGTAATGGGCTTGTGTCTTTTCACATTTATATTAAGAAGGCTTATGATTCGACTACCAAGCATTTTGCTCACACATCAAGTGCCTTGTTTAACTTATGAAGCTAAGGCCTATATGATGATCAAGTTTCATGTCATGTTCGGGGATTATGTGGTGCTTAGACTTCGCATCATGCTCAAACCTCATGTCATATTCAAAAATCATGTTGTGTTCAAACCTCACATCACGTATAGGCCTCATGCCATATCATGTTCAAAACGTATGACATGTTTAAGATCCATTCCATATCCAAAGCTCATGTTACATTCATAGATTATGCCATGTTGAAGATTCAGTTTGAGTTTAAGACTTATGATTATGGCTCATGCTCACTCACATTCGACCCTAATGTTCAAGACTAGCATTCACTCTCACATTCAATGTTCATGTGCAACCCTTATGTTCACTCATAATTGAGGCTCATGTGTCAAGGCTTATGTTCGATGTAGACGGTGAGACTCACGTTCAACTTAGATGCTAAGAGTGTTATGTTCAATTCATATGCTATGCTCACTTAGAAGGTCATGTTCAATTACCATGTCAAGTTCACATTCTAAGCTCATATTCAAGGCTCGCATCGCGTCATGTTTAAGGCTCCATCATGCTATATTTAAAGACTTATGTCATGATTAAAGAATATATCATGCTTAAGACTCACATCGCGTTCAAGTGTCATGTTTTATTAATGTTTGTGTTCTACTTTCACGTATCAATGTCTAAGCCCTATGTTTAGTTCATCTCATGTGTAAAGCTCGCACTCACCTCTCATGTGCTTGTATGTTCATGCCCCTACGATTCGAAACTCATGTTCAATTCATGTTACAAGTTGCAATTGGCTTTATGGAGGTTATAAAAGGAGGCTATGTATGACCTAAATGTTATACCTCTTTATTATCACTCGTTGATGAAGATCAGTACTTAAGTCACGATAGTAGACTTTTGATCCTTGGTTGGCAAACAATCACGGTCTAGGCAATAAATCATACCGATTTGTTGACTGTTGCTAGTTCAAGATGTGGTCCTCAAGTTATAATCGCATACTTTTGATCATCAGCTGTAGGCAGTTATAGTCCGAGCAGTGAAAATATCATTTTTAAACTAAGCTAATTTGCTGACTACGGCAAGTTCAAGATAGTGACCACTCAAAATGTGATTCTAAACTTTCAAATATTGATTTTGCTCCCTACAACACATGACAAATGGAGAATTAATCGATATGATAGCAAAATGGGAAGCACTAATATTAATCATATCTTAAAGAGAACTCTATTCATCAAGGAGAGTACATAGATTTAAGGGATATCATGAAGCTTAGAATGCAGGCTTGATTTATCCATGTTCATTTATGAAGCAAGTTTGCTCTCGACGAAGAAATTATCTAATGAGAAGTAAAATGAGAATACCATTCATGCAACCTAGAACACGTATGTAATCCATTTGTATTTATTCATGAAATAAGCCGAAGGAATTCAAGTAAGCATTACTTGGATGCTATTTGGAATCAAGTCCATGATTTTGGATAAACCTGAATGGTGGAACGCATGACTCCATCTCGAAGATTGTACTCGTTTCTACTAACGAAAGACCATTGCCCTCCATCCATGCCTAATACAAAGAAAGAATAGCCATTAAGACACCAGCTCTGGATTACGTCCTCATTTTTTTTTTTTTTTTTTTACTACTTCAACAAGCTTCATCGTGTGGCCTTGAATGCGGAAGTTTAGAGAGTTCATTAATCCAACATTGGATATTCTAAGCCTGTAGGTCTTTCCTTGATCCATAGTGAATGTGCCACCACTCCCACGGCCGTTAATGAGTAAGCCATCAGCAAATGGTAGCATATTTCCATTATTAAGAGTCGCCCTCAAAGCCGTGTGATTGGCTTTATACTAATCTCCAATAAGGATGGTGTAATCTCCAACAGGAGGAGGGAAGATAAATCCATATTTTAATGTATAGACTCAATCGCTCGAAAGAGAAAAAAAAGGAGGGAGTGTAAGTACATTCTTAAAAATCTATATTTTAATTGATGTTGAAATTCCTCCAGATTCGCAAGTGGAGACAAATCCGAAAAACTGTACACTACACTTTTGAAAACACTAAGCTATATTTTATTATGTAATATTACCTTCTCCAAAATCAAGTCCATAAATTTCTTATTCTTTATTATTATTTCTTTTTTCCTCTATGGGCTTAAACCTCCTCCCCCCTCGAGTTTGTCGACCCTTTCATTTCTTTTCCATCGAAAATTCCGAAGCCTCGATTCCACTTAGTTTATGAAAAAAAAAAAAAAATACAAACCAATCTCTCGTATCATTACTTTGCAACAGGTAAAAGCACTAGGTCCTCACCGCTAAAATACTTTTGGTTGCGGCATAAAATCAACATAAACGCTATGCCAAGCCCATCTTTCCGCACATAAATAACATAATCAAAGTGTGCATGCATGGCCAAATGTCAAGGAGGTATAAGATGAAGAGCACGACAGTAGCGACATGATGTATTACACGCACAAACAATTTAAAAAAAAAAAAAAAACGGCGGGTTGTTGGGGGGGGGGGGGGGAGGGGGGGTGTGGGGGTGTGTGTGTTGGTGGTGGTGTGTGGGGTTGGAAAGAAAATAGATAGGGGAGTTTGCAACTTACCGGCTGCTTTCAATTATATTCTTCACGATGACATTCGACTGTCAAGTGAAATGAGACTTCGAGATGAGGACATGTAACAGCTAATACTCGAAGGATAAACTCAATTTAGGACAGGGAATGATCTCGTCTGCCTTCAAGAATGGTTCCATCCACCTTTTAGCTCGCAAGCGAAACACCACCAATGCCACATTGGGATCTCCAGGTGATTTTACTTGCCTTCAACAACCACCTCTGATAGTGCACAATCTCTTTGTCTTTTTCTCTACATAGTTCAGTTCTCCTAATATCTAGCCACTCGGCTGCAAGACGGAACATATATGTGTAAGTTACTGATTCTACACGAGAAGAGAAAAAGATATGCAAAGACAGTGAATGACAATGTAAATAAAAGAGAGAGAGAGAGAGATACCTGTTTGGAGTCCAAGAAAAGAGAAAGAAAAAAAAATGGAAATAACTTGTTTGGAGTCTAGAAAAGAGAGTGAACAGAAAAGGAGGAAGGAGATTAAAAAAATGGCTGGAGCTACTCATCACTACACGAAAATGGAAGATGAAATTTTCACTAACTTTTTTTTTTTTAGGTGAAAGCCATCCTAAGCTTGGAATTTGTCTACTTTTAGGTAGCACAAAAGGAAAGAAAAGGGCACTTGTCACACATTGAATTGAGGACAATAAGATTTCTCGTTTGTCACTTACCGAGCTAAGTTGGACTCTTTAAATTGAAATGAGGCCAATAGATAGAAAAAGCAATTGTGAGGCATATTTCAAAGTCATGTTGTATGAATGAAATCATGATTTTTGGGCCCAACACATATAAGACTATCATTTTTTCGGATTATACGTTATATGTTGCAATTTTTGTAAGTTATGTTTGATTTAAGGTCCACTCTACATAAGGGTCGTGGTCCATAATTTTTAAAATAATAAGTCCATGACAAGCTACTCAAGTTTTGTTTTCTCAACTACAATGATGACCATTCAAAATTTAATGAGTCTTCCTTAACATAAGGGTTCCTTGTTTGAAGTGGAAACACATAGAAATGGAAGATGAACATACTCATTAGAATTGCAACACCATTGTTGTACATCACAAAAAGAAATCTTGGCACGTAACTTTAGGTTGCTTCATGGTAATGCTAATGAAAATGGGAAGAGTTGAAGTAGGCTTCAATTGAATGGGAAGTTGATGTTTTGACGACTCTAGAATTTTGTAAGAAGTTCATTGTGAGAATATGTAGGCTAAAATAACCACAGTAGGATTGCTGTGCTTACTATTCGTAGTGCAACAAATAAAATTTGGTTTATACAAAGCGTCTACATAATATGTACAGACCTTATGAGAAGAAAGCTCTTATAGGAAAAGAAAATCAAGGTAACATTGATATATGGAGTCGGCCCAACGAAATCACTAATGTGAACTCCACCTATAAATTCAACACAAGAAGAGACGGCTTAAAGAAGACTTATTTTAGAGTATTATCTCAGGGGGCAATATACTACCTAATCCAACTAAGGTACGACATATGGTTAAGAGGTGTTGCAAACACGTGCACTAAAACAATTCTCAAATTAATCTAGCAACAATGCAGCTGTTTAACAGCACACATACACCTGAGTCATCTAAAAGGCTCATTCGATACCCAAACCCCTTCGACTTCGTCCAAAGGACTTTGGTCAAAAAACAAAATATAGAGAACCAAATTTAATATTGAGTTTCAAACTCATTGATTAAATGAATTTGACTCCTCAAATTAAAGTAACAAGACTCAAGGAACTAAGCCCATAAATTATCGGAATGATCAAGAGATATTTGGCATCGTGGGCTTGGAGTAGAGCTCGTTAGATCGGTCCATCCGATCCAACCTTTCTTAGTTTGGTTTGACTCACACTAAAATAATAAATAAAGTCTTTATTTGGACCTAAACTCATAAAAATAAACCACTTAAAATCCATTAATAAAGAGTTTCAATCTTAACCATTAATCACCATAATGATCTGACGAATATAATCAACTATCATTTCCTATAAATACCCCATACACATTCTCATTAGAACAAGAGAAAACCCTCCATTAACATCATTACTCTGTCGGAACCTTGTCTTAAAAATCAAACACTTAAATATCTCAACTCTATCCTGTTCTTCATTAATCTTCAATTTTGATATCATTACGCTCCTCCATCTATTACCATATGTGTTAAAGTCTCATCAAGACTACCTACTTTTCCTTCCTACACTTCTTTCCTGATTATTCTGCATGAGTCACTCAAGTCATTTCCCTAGTCAAGCATAGCACGACTTCATACACAACACGCACGTGATATTTGCATCCATACCCTCACCCTCACATGGAATTGCAAGCAAAGGGGCTGTTTAGAGACTTCTTGATGTTGATTTGTATGATGAGTCGGATTGTGATCTCGTGGACGAAATGGGAGAGGATGTGGACTACTCTTACCTAAACGAGTAGATTACAATGGGATTGCACTTTAGACTTGATGTTTGGGAGATGAGACTTCTAATTTCTGATCAGTTTGTGACTGTCGATTCCCAATATAATGTTAGCAATGTTGTGAATTTATCAGTTGTGCAATTGATTTAGTAAGATCTGTTGTGGGACTCCAGTTAGTTTGTTTGATGCTACGGCTATTTTCCGATCCTAGTAATATTTGTAGATACGGTGAGACTGCTTAGAGCCACCCAATATACTTTGTATTTGGAGATTTCATTATGTGAATTAGCAATTACTATGTTTGCATTTGTCGATTCAGACAGTTTTCTATAAGTCTTAAAGTGTCCTTGCTCAGTAAAGACACTTAGTCAAATTATATGACATAAGATATGTGTGTTAAATTTATATTATGTCCTATATTATGAAATATGCATGATGTTATACAATATGTATGTTTTGTTATTCATATATTACACTACACGTTTGTTATATGAATATAGTAAACAATATATTATTTCATTTAATATTTTATAACATAATCCATATGATAGAGTATATATCATATGCGTGTTTGTGTTCATATATGTATCGACGTATTATATTATATTCTACAAAATGTACATATATATTCATATGTAATATAACAAATAAACCATATGATGTTAAGATTATTCACTGCGGTGATTCCACCCAAGGACTCAGGAGTATTATGCACTCTTATGCATACCTTGGATAAAAAAAGATTTATGTGTATCGACATATTATATTATGATTGTATATTACAAGTATCTTATATAATATATTCTACGTAAGGTAGATATATATTCATATATAATATGACAAATAAACCATATGATGTTAAACACTATTCACTGCAGTGATTCCACCCTTAGACTCAGGAGCACTAATACACCATCATGTCTAAGTTAATGGTATACAAGCATAGATGGTATTACATAAAATTTATGAAATTATTATTAACTTTCACGTACTACAATTTTATTAATATTTCTATATCAATAATACGTTTACATAACGTATTAGTATCACGAACACTTTTCTCACGTTGAAGAGGACTTATTATCCCAATTCATATCTCAACAAACATCTCAATGCCGCACCAAACATAAGATAAGATAAAATTTATCCAAAACCCGCTTATATTCGATCTACCAAACACAAGCATAGTAGGTTACCGGAAATCAAAGAAAGGAAATTTTAATATTGGGGAAATTATAAATAATTTTTTAAACTAAGTATATTTTAACGCTCCTAGAATCTTATACATTAGCAATGTCAAAGAACATTTCCTTTAGTTTAAAAACATAATAATAATAAAGGACATTTGCTTTTTCTGTTGTTAAAAAAAAAAAAATTGCATTGAGGTCAAAATTAAGGTGCTATTAAAGTAACTTTAATAAGTTTTGAAAGTGTATCTATATGGAAATCAAAGTTTATAGGTGTTTACAATCTCTTGATGTTATTTGCCAAATTGTAAGAGTTAGAGGTATATCCAAAGGAGATCAAATTTTAGAAATATTTGGAAATCCAAAGAGTAAATAGAAGTAATTGGAAATAAATTGTTGGAAATGATTTTACTTTTAAAGTAAAATGGTTTCTCTTTAAAATTGGATAGAAATTGGTGGAAATATATAAATATGGATGTAAACTTATTATAAAAGCAAGTTTAAAAAAAAAAAAAAAAAGAAATACATATTTATATACGTGTGTTTATGTATAAATATATTTATACGAACCAAAAAAAATAAAAAATAAAAATTATAATATAAATATATATAATATATTCCATACATTTTGAACCATTTTCTGTTTTCCAATAAATAATTGCTAAACACACTGCAAATCTAGACATGCATGGTTGTTTATGATTCCAGTAGAGTCCATGTCCACGACGCTTCACAACATCAGTCCTATCTTTAATATTTTCATGACTAAGACATCCTAGAAAGTCACCATGTGGACAGGTCTTCCACGTGTCAAAAACCCAGGGAACCCCGAGCATGCATTTATACGATGAGGATTTTGTTCGGCAGATCGAGATCGATGCTTCGAGTAAAACTTAGTCGTCATCCTAAAACTTAAAGACTGAAAAGTTACGCAGTCAGCCCAGAACGCAGCGGGCTTCCCTCAAAGAAATGACAGGTAACATTGCCGACTCCTCCAAGTCCGCCATAGAGGAGACTAAAGCCACAGCCGAGGAGAAGGTATATGCATACACACGTGCATGCATGCATACATACATACATACAGATATGATTTATGTCTAAAACGTTTTCTTGTGTTTACAATCTTTTACTATACCATCAAGTAAGAAGAGGAATAGGATAAGTTATATGAATTGTGGATATATTTTAAATATCCATTCATATGACATCATTTTACTAAATTTTGCTGCAGATGGAGGACGAGGACGAGGCAAAGGTAGAGCTCAATAATCAGGAAGCCCTAGACCACAATTCTGCAACCAACGAGGCTGTCAGCACTAGCAGTGCGAATGATTCCATGACGATCGACCCCGGCAAGACAACAGCTCCACCAGGACATCCAGCTGACGAAGGCCACAAAATATCGGCCACGCCAGGACATGGAAATGGACAACCTGGATATGGAATTTCTGCACGAAATAATCTAGTGAATGCGGGTGTGAACATGTCCCAATCCACTGGAGGCATGACGAGGGCCGATAATAACCACCGTGATTACGTTGGTGGTGCACCTGCTTATATGGCCGGTGCTGCACCTCGTTATGGCACTGGTGGTTACTTCAGATAATATGTATTAGAAATATCATCTGATATTGGATTTCATAGAAAATGTTAGTGTGTGGAGGAGTATGTATAAGTGAAAATACCGATAGAATTCAGGAAGAAAAATTACCAATAAGTAATAAATCCAAAACCCTATACAGGGCATGCTTGTGAACACAACTGTTATGTTGTTTTATCGATGTTCAAGTGATCTGTCTAGCAAGAATTATGTGAACATAGGTCCTCATTGAAGTGTTCCTAAATAAATAATTATGATTCCGAGAGGATACAAATACAATGGATCCTTGTTGCTTCATCAAAAGCGATTAAAATGCTCCTCGTTATTTTTCCTTCGTGTCAAGCACTTAAATACATGCGTCTTTCTTTCCAGTCCACCCACGAAAGCTATTCTTCTTTTGGGAATCGCCTACCATACTATGTATCCTCGTACGGTCCATTCTCATTTCTTGAGGTTTTTCATATGATAAAATTTTCCGCATGCTTTATGTCACATTTCCGTCTACTACAAAAGAGACAATATGGGGTTTACAGTCCTGCTTCTACTAAGTAAGCAAGCCTAATCTTGACACAAGGGTGATCAAGAGGGGAAAAATCTCTTTAAGAAAACAGACAAGAAAAGAAGTAAAGTGGTAACAGTAACAGTCATAAACAAAATATCACACTTATATGAATATCTTGATACACGAGGCTATAATAGTGTTTGCAAGAGGGTTTGTATATAAACACGAATTCTTGGTCGTGATAAATCACGTAGTGAGTAGAAGCTTATATTCATAGGAGTACTTGCACCTCCGTAGCGAGCTTTACGGGGTTTTTAACTCTAGCAGAAAAAAATATTAAAATCCTTGAAATGAATACAATACGAATATAACAGAAATAGAAAAATATATCTAGGGTTAACAAATACAAGTTATACGGGAAGTGCACAATTTACAATAAGTCCCTCTTATAATACAATAATTTACAAAAGGATGGCCCCGCTACAAGATGAGAACTTAAAATCTCCCTTCACTTATTAAAGTCTTTTCTAGCTAGTAATGTTGACTTCCTCTCAGATAATGCCATAAGGTCTTTTATCTTAGGTCTTTTATCTTTCAACTGTCGTTTTCTTTTCTATGATCTCTCTGCTTCACTAAATATTAAATATTCAATGTGCTCTCTTTCTTTCAATTGTCGTCTTCTTTTCTATGATCTCTCTACTTCACTAAATATTAAATATTCAATGTGCTCTCTTTCTATGGTAGGATCTTTAACAATTCTTTCTATAAGATGTTTCAACAACTTGACTCGTGTTGAATTTAATTTTGATATGCGACAATTTCAACATGTTGCAAGATGAGTCTTCCATGTCAGGAAAATAAGGCTTTAGGACATAACATGGCAAACTAAGTAGACCTTCAACCATACAGGTAGATCAATCTTGTAAGTTACTCATCCAATCTTTAAAATGATAGGAACCATACCAATGTATTTTTGAATCGATCTTCTATCCTTGTTTCTCAACAATTTGACTTGCTGCTGAAGATGCTTAGTGAGGACTTGGTCTCCAACATTGAATTCCTTAGGTTTAAGTTCTGCTTTGCCTACTTCTTCATCCTCTTAGAAGTCTTCTTCAGATATACCTTTGTAACTTCAAAACTTTGCTTCTAATCTCTAGTAAATTAATAAACCCATAAGCATTATCCTTTGTATGGTGCAACTATTATATGAGGTAACAATGGTTATCAACCCATAATGATCTTTATAAAGCTCTTATTAAAGGAAGTGATCCGCTAGATATTAAAGCAAAGTTAGGCAACATCCAGTAACTTAACTAAGTTCTTTTGGTTAGTACTAACAAAGCACCATCGATACCCCTTTAGCAAACCATTGAAGCTTTCTGTATGCTTACCACTTTAGGGGTGATAAATAAAGGTTATACTTAACTTAAAACTTAGAAAGTTGAACAGCTCCATCGAAAACTTCCCAATAAACCTCACATCCCTATCACTCACAATTTTTTGGGGCATTCAACAAATCTTTACCACATGTTTGAACTCTTCGTGGTTAGAATTAAGGTTATATACTTAGAAACCTATCAATACAACAATAGATGACAACTCTTTGGTAAGAAGCAATGAAATCCATAGAGATGATCTTCTATGGGTAAGAGGGCATAGGAGGAGGCTCTAATAGCCCTACAAGCTTCTACCTTCTAGTCTTTTCTTGTTGGTTCGTAAACAAATTTTGGTATAGCTCACCATGTCCTCCTTTATATATGACCAATATAGCCTTGTTTGAAAAAACTTAACATTCTCTACCAACTAAGATATCCAGCCTAAAGAGTGTCACAAGACTCCCTCATAGAACCGCAAATACCGCCCCCCTACACCTTGCATGAACCCACCCAAACCCCCCCCCCCCCTTGGGCTCGAGGTTTTCTACCTCCTCAACATATAGTCGACAACCCTTCATGTAGATTAAGTCACCCTCCACCCAAAATCAGCAAATCTTTCCTTCATCAATCAACTACTTAAGATTCTTTACTAATAGCTCTTAGCTTAAGTGCTCCTTGATCTATTGTTAATTAAGGTAATGACTTGACTTGCTATTTAGTAGGCAATCTAGAACAATAAATCTAAATTCATTCTCCTACTCAAAGCATTTGCTACCTAATCAGTTTATCCATTGTAATTTTTAATCTCCATATCAAACTCCGCCAAGAACTCCCATCATGTAACTTGTTGGCGAAAAGTTTCAATTAAGTCAAAATATAGCTAGTAATAGAGTTATCTATCTATACCAAAAACTTAGACCTCAAAAGATAATGTTTCCAAGTCCTTAAATAGTATATAATTGCAAGTAATTGCTTCTTGTACACTAAGCACCTGCATTCCATAGCCTTTGGCTCTCACTTTCATATGCTATCGCATGGTTAAATACATTAGTACTCCATGCAATGCAATGTTTGATGCATCTATGTAACTTCAAAGGGATTAGAGATATTGGGAAGTGCAAGGACTAGCTCCTTGGTTACTACGCTCTTCAACTCTTCAAAGGTCACCGGACATTCCTTACTTTAGACCGTGCTCGATCCTTCTTCGATAGATTCATAAGGGGAGCAACACCTCTAGAATATCGCTCTACAAACCTTCAATATAGAGGAAGGTTTTTCAAAAGCAATCTACTTCTAGCATAAGAGTAACCTAGGCATGTCTTAGGAAATCTATCCCCAAGTCTATGCTGAAATAATTAATTGGGATGCTTACTGTCTTGCATATGTAATAGTAAACAAGTCTAATCTCAATGTAAGAGTGGCAAATAAGGCCAAAATCTCTATAAGGCAACACATAAAATAAGAATAAATGGAATAATAACTAAAGGGGCACAACAAAAATAATAAACAGAATATCACACACTTTTATTAATATCTCAATATATAAAGCTACAATAGTGTATACACAAGGACTTGTATATAAGTAGGAATCCTTAGTCATGATGAATCAAGTGGTAAGTAAGAGCTTATATCCACAAAAGTACTCATGCCCTTGTGAAGAGCTTTACATAAATGTGTAACTTTAGTAGAGGAGAAATTAAAATCCTTGAAATGGTTGCAAGTCAAAAAATAAGAAAAGATATGAAAAATATCTAGGGTAGACAATTTGAAATGTCCCCCTTATAATACAATAATCTTCAAAAGGAAGTGACAATGCTAGAAGAAAATTGCTACAAAATAAGAGCTTCATACCTTATATGGATGTCTAACCATTTAGTTTTTATATCCTAATGACATCGAAGCTGAAGTTTACATAAGATCACTATGATGTTAGCATGTTATGATTTCTTTTGGCATCTACCTCCTCATAGCTTAGTGAACTTAACACTAGTAGATTATCAATACTATTGCTGGGTAAGGCTAAAACAACTAGCCTTATTTAGGATCATAATTAATGATAATCAATTAGGTTTTCTACATGTTGAAGAAGCATGTGAAGTTTCACCTTAGAACTCCAATACAAGTCTTTATATCTAAGAGACAATCATCTTTGTGCGTACAAATTACAATTGCATAATGGCATTGGTAATCCATCATATAATGTCCTATTTGACATATGTTGGGATTTCCTAAGATGTTTGAGGAAGTAATAATCTACTATACATTATCTGAAGCAATATTTAGGTGTGTAAATGATCAATGATATTGTTGGTTGCACTTTTTATGTTGTTTCCTACCTTTTTCCTACCTTTTAACAACTATATTAATGTACTACATAACATGGACTTTGTAATTGCATTGGTATAAATTTGATTCAAATTATTATATAAATTGTTTATGAGGAAGAACAAAAAAATGGTTCAAATACAATCCTTACTCGAAATGTAAAGATATTAGGGAACGACTCTTTTTGTATTTCTCATTACTTTTTGTGTAAGATATCCATACATATTTATACCCCAATCATAAGATATAAAAAATATATATATATTTCCCAAAATATACACAAGATATTGCATGCATGTTTCATGTCACCCAACGATAAGAGCTATAGATGTAATATTTCCATGATATTTCTATTAATTTTACAATTACCTAAGCATTTATTAGATATTATAAACTAACATACCTAACTCTATTGTACTAAGCCCAATCCAATTATTAATTACTATATTCAATAGTGACAACTCAACAAAACACTTCACATTACCACTTTCAAGAAATCTTAGTAACATCTTTGAACTAACGACATCTTCCCCTCTCTTCAAAACCCTTATCCTCAAGGGTATTTGAGAAAATTGAAGGACCAAATTAGAGTAATAGTCCTAAGTTGCATTTCTAATCGATTTTCCCTTACACTTAATATGAACCATGGTGTCTACTTGATTGCCCCTTTTGACCACCTTTCTTTCAAAAATCACCACAATTTCTATCTCAAAATTTATCAACGTAGGTGATAGATCACTGGCCAAGGCTTTTGCTAGACTTGCAAACTTCTTTAGTTGTGAAACTTCGAAGGTTAGATGTACAAAAGAGCCTTCAATTAAAGACAATTTATACGTCGTCTCACTTATCTTATCTAATAATTTATTTTTTAAACTATGCTGACAGCATGGTTGTATTTTTACCCAAACTAAATCACCAATTTCATATGTCCTTCCACTCCTTCCTTTGTTAGCCAACTATTGCATTCTATCTTGTACCCCTCTTAAGTGAAACTTATGTTGTCGAAGTGTGTCTTTCTTGCCTCTTAACATTGTATCTACCCTTTATTCCATGAGCCTCCTGGAATGTATGGTAAATGAATAGGAAGTGGATAGCCATATAAGTTTTCAAAAGGAATCTAGTGTGCATTAGAGTGAAAATTAGCATTGTACCACTACTCAGGCTAAGGGAAATAATAAACCTAAAGGTTTAAGATTGTCACTTATCATGCAACACAAATAAGTCTTAAGACATTTATTAACCATTCCGATGTAACCATCCATTTATGGATAGTATGTAATCAACAACCTAAGCTCAATACCTTGCAATTTGAACAATTCTTGCCTAAAAGTATTAACGAAAGCTGGATCTCTATCACTCATTGTATTATTAAGCAATCCATGTAACTTGTAGATGTTGTCCCACCTATAGAAAAGATCATGAAGGAGGCAATGAGAATAGTACTAGAATACATTTACAATTCTAAGTTTCTAAACACATTACACTTCCACTCGAGTCGAGGTTACCACTCGATCCTAAGATGGATTAAAGAAAAGTGGGGAACCTCTCACTAGTTTTTAGAATTAGACATCACGAAGTATTTTCACACCATCAACCGACATCAACTCATCCCAATCTTTAAGGGAAAGATGAATGATCCTAAGTTATTTGACTCCTTTTAACAATTAAAGCAACTTTTTAAGCAATGTAAAGGTGAGCCAAGGCCACAAAAGGAACATATTTACTCATTTTATCCACGACAACAAATATCACTTCTTTCCCATAAAATTTTGGAAGCCTTAATAAAATCCATCAATATGTCCATCTATACCCATCAAGCACCGGTAGTGGTAACAAGAGGTTTGTTATTGTTACATTGTTAAATTTATGTCATTGACTAATGTGATACTCCCTCACATATTGGTGTACATCCTTTTCAAGTCCCTACCAATAGAATGCACTACTAATCCTTTTGTAAGATGCATAGTGCATCAAATGCCCTACTAACACCACATCATGATAAAGGTGTAGGAGCTTCTATTTAATTTCATCATTTAGTCTCATAACCACCTTTCCCTTCTTCCTCAACACCCCCTTGTCAAAAGTGAAACATCCTATAGATTCCCCTTGTTGCAACTTAGCTATCAGCTTGCTATAGTAGCCATTATCATGCCAACTCAATTGAATCTGCTCAAATATTTTAAGAGTAATAGCACTAAAGTAAGCCAAAGTAGACAATTTAGCTTACTTAACTTTAGATAATGCATTTGTGACTGCATTCTATTGTCTATGTTTCTATTGGATTTCATAATCCATTCTTAAGAATTTAGTTAGCTACTTTTGTTGATAAGGCATAAGAACTTGTTATTCCAACAAATATTTTAAACTCTAATGATCGATTTTAATTATAAAGTGTTGACTTGACAAATCATGTCTTTGCCTCTTTATTGCATACACTCAAGCCAATATCTCTTTCTCATAAATAGACATACCTTTTTGCTTCGAATATAGTGCCTTACTAAGAAATGCGATTAGATGCTTGTCTCACACTAAAAAAACTCTTAAACCCTTACCACTTGCATTGACTTCAATCACAAATGGCCTTAAGTAGTTCGATACTTTTAGGATAAGAGACTACCAAATCTTATTTAATTTGTTAAAGTTGCAATAGCAACATCACTCCAATCATAGTGTTGTTTCTTCAAAATTCAAGTCAATAGTTTAGCTAACTCTTCATACTTCCTAATGAATCTTCGACAATATCCTAATAAATCCCAGACACCCCTTAATTGTTTAACATTCTTAGGAATGAGCGATGCTTGGATCACTTTAATCTTTTTTGGATTTATCATCACGCCATTTTTAGTAATGATGTATCCAAGGTATTCAATACTTATTGTTACAAAGATACATTTACTCTTCTTAAGAAAGAGTCACTCCTTACACAAATTCTCAAATACCAAGCATAGTTGTTACTTGTGTTCTTCCATTGACTTTTTATGCACCAATACATCATCAAAAAACATAAGGATAAATCCCCTTAGATATGGCTTAAACAACTCATTCATTAGCCCTTGAAATGTAGAAAGTGTATTAGTAAGACTAAGGGCATAACAGGGAATTTGTAATGCCCTTCATGAGTCTTAAATGTTATCTTGTAAACATCCTACGAGTGCATTTGGATTTGGCGATATTCGAATCTTAAATTGAGCTTGCTAAAATAGCTAGCTCCATGCAATTCATTAAATCAATCTTCAATTAACAGAATGGGATAGTGATCCATAAAGTTTGCTTATTCAACTCTCTACAATCCACACATATTGGCCAACATCCATCTTTTTTTTTCACTACCATAACTAGAGATCAGTAAGGACTATGGCTAGGTTAGATGACTCCTTACCTAAGTATTTCTTTGATACTATCCTCCAAAACATTTTTTTTGAACGTTAGAGTGTCTATGTTTTTTAACATTAATAGCCTTCGCTACATTTTGCAGGTGCATGGTAATGATCAAAAGATCTAATAGGTGGCAAAGCCCTTAGCTCATCAAACTCATCTAAAAGATCAAGTAGCTATAGGTGGAGTAATGTTTATGAAAACTCTACTTGTCTAACCATATTCACATGTACAACCCAACATTGAATGCATGGCTCGTAAGGAGTGGTCATCAAAATTTTAGAGTATGCCTTACTTTCCATTAAGTTCAATTGCTCCGTCTCTCCCTGTAGCTTATATTTGCTCCCTTTGCATTAAAGAGAAATTCCACTTAACTTCCCCTAAAGCCAATAGTAATAGCATCCCTAAAATTAAGTCATACCCTATTAGTCACAACAAATAAACAATAGTTTCCAACTCCAATCCTTGCATTATATAGCAAAACTATAACACTTTCCCAACAGTTTACATTTAGTGCCATTAGCCTAATGAACTATTGTTAGAGGAATTTCTTCTATAACACACTCAAGCCCTTTAACAACTCTAGCATCTAAGAATTTCATGAGCTCCCAGTGCCATTCAAAATACTTAACCAATGCTTTTTAAAGTATCGATTAATCACATTCCATCATACATTGGTTTTTCTAATTTAGCATGGCATATAGAGTTAGTTTTCACTATTGCTCCTCCAATTCCACCTTAGTAGATTTGGCAAGTAGTTAATACCTACATTACGATTCTTCATCATTGCTTCCCATGTGAATCCACATTTCATGATTGTCCTTGACTTGGTTCTTCACCTCTTTCAAATGGCTAGGCGATTGTAATGCAACTTCACTAGAACATTACACCAGGCTTATCAAATCCTATATCGATTGTTGTTGCTTCTCCAATATGCCTTCCTGTTCTTTTAATAAGGACAATAATTATATCAACAAACTTATCTCATCACTTTGTCTGCTCTTTAATTAAGGTCTCACACCTCTCTACTTGCTCTGTAGCAAAAGCTTTACGTCTTGCAGTTTACTCAAACAGCAAGTAGCGGAAGGCCTCCTCCATTTTTTGGAACTCCCGCATTTCTAGCATAGCAATAGATGGCTCTTATACCAATTGTGGTAGTGTAAATTTGATTCAAATTTGTAAGTAAATTGCATCGAATGTTACGAGGAAGAAGATGAAAAATGGGTCAATTACAACCCTTGCTCTGAATGCAAAGATGCATTTTTTGTATTTCTCATTGCTTTTTGCGTGGGATATCCATACATATTCATGACCCAATCAGAACAGAAAATATTCCACCAACCTCCTCACCAGCCGCACCCACACCACCACCCTCCCCCCCCCCAAACAACCAAATGTACAATAGATACCGTGAGCGTATGCATGCTCCACGTCATCCAACGATAAGTGCTGCACATTTAATATTTTTAAGATACTTCTATCAATGTTACCACCACGTATTATGCATTATATTAGATACTATGGACTACTGGGCCTAAGCCTGTTGTACTAAGCTAAGCCGATCTAATTATTCATTACTATATCCGACAAGAACAACTCAACAAAACACCTCACATGGCACTTTCGGGAAACCCTAGTAGCATCTCTGAACCGGCAACAGCAGCTTCTTGTTCATATTAGTACAAGTACAGTGAATTTCAATTTCAATAAGAAAAAAGAAAGGATAGTTGCACAAAATATTTTAGATCTTACATCTATTTTTAATTGACCACTACAAAATATACAATCTTCACATAAAACTAGCATGCATTTATATGATTTTACCATTCTCAACGTTTGGTCTCCGTCATTGGTGATATCATAAGCATGTTACATATTAGTAATCTTTATAAAGTATCTCCTTTTCTAATTTTTTTTTTTTTCCCCTTTCTGCAATATCTTTAAGGGTAGAGAGGATGAGAGTAACAATTAAAATAGAAACAATCATTCCTGACATAGAAAAAAGCAATCCTCAAATCTCAAATCTATTGTTGCAATTTCAAACGATATGGTTCTACCTCGACAAAGAACGCGGGACTTTTAAACTACGTAACAAGGGTTCAAAAAAATATTAGGTGGTTTCGCAACTTCAACATTCCATATGAACGGGATTAAGAAAATTTTATTGGGACCGTTTAAAGTTTTATCAATCTAAAAGCACATATGATTTGATGCCGGAATCTAACTTAAGCATACTCATGTTTATTACAAACGATACATAAAATGGGCATGTTCATGCCACAATATACCGAAATCCAATGTTTCAAGTTAAAATTATACACCATCCAATTGTGATCGACAACTATATCGACTTCCACTCTCTTTCTTTTCCTTTTCTCTTTGTTTTTCAAATTTCCAAGGAATCCATATTTTATTTGAGATAATGGCAAGCAAGAATAATCTATGACACGAACTACCCATTCGACTACCGTATCCAACATCGGCAGAACCGTCCCAGGGCAAAACCTCATAATACCTCTTAATCATAAAAATAAAAATAAACTTTCCGCGATCACAGTCTAGAAAATCAGAAGCAAATGAAAAAGAAAACGGAACAGAACCCAAAGATGGTTTGCCGTTCGAGTAGATCTTCCTCAGATAATATTGACATTACTCCTAACCAGCAACTCGTAAATTAATCTCTTCCATCAAATAACAACATTCAGATACCCAAAACTAACAACCAAGGGGCTGTAGCATAACAGGGATATAAAGTGTTAATAGAAAAAGACAAACCAAAATTACACAAACTAACTTCATCTCTAACAAATGTGAAATCAGTATGTCGCACGGCATACCTAGATCATAGATAACAAAGATTCTGCTAAAGCGAATAACAGATGCTAACGTCAGTGGTGCTGCCACTAGTAAAATCTCTAAACTGCAAGTTTCCTCAATTCGGCAGCTCCATGTGCAAAGTGGCATCTGTCCCCAAACGTGCAAGACCCTTTAGCAAAATTCTCACACAGCTTCGTCTTATAGTTGTTGCCTTGAGGAGCAGGGCCACCATGCATCCCATGGCCTTTTGGATGACTATGCTGCTGTGCAGAGATGTTCACAATGAGCTCTCTCACCATTGCACTTGCCTGATTAATCTGCTCCAATGTGCCCTCAAGTTCAATATTCTTTAAATTGGGATCCGACTCGTGTTCACGGATGGAAAGCTTGGCTCCAGTCTGACGACAAATCTGTTTCGAGTTTACCCCACCCTTCCCAATAATAGCCCCAGCAAGAGAAGCATCAACGCTGATTCTCGTTGAGGATGAGGCCCCAAAGCTAGAAACAGGACCTGGCACAGGGGGTGGCAGCTCCATGCGCCCACCCATACGACCTGGAATGGGGCCCATGGCCCTGGGATCATCAAAAGATGGAGCAATGGGTTTGCCAAGTTCCCACTCACCATGAGCAAAATTGCACTTGTTACCAAACTTGCAACCTTCAGCTGTATTGTACTTGTTGCACATGCGGGTCTTAACCGCAGGCTGAGATGATCCGTTTGGCATGGAGGGAGGAGCAGCCATGTTGCGAGAAGCAGGTGGGGCAGCAGGTGCCAGATTCATCATCTGGGCCACAGCATTATAACCACCAGGCACATAATGCAGGAAGTGACAGCCCTCGCCAAATGGACAGCCAGAAGTGCTGCAATAATCAAAGCCAATTTAGCTCACGACCATTCAAATTTATGCATAAACAATAGCTCAAAAAGTATAGATCTACATGCTAGATTAGCTTAAAACAGAGCAAACAAGGTGATAATTTTTGACACTTGGATTGGGAAGTCTCTACGTAAAGCAAATTTATGCATAAACAATAGCAAACTTCTTTTTTTGCGGATAAGTACAGTAACAAGAATATGAAACCTATCTTCTTTAAAACAAAGTCAACAGGCTTCCAACTAGTGGCTCAGACTTACGTAAGCATATATTCTTTCCATGCACATTTTCTCTATTGCAATAGCAGTGGAAGAGGGTACTTAGACAACTTCAACCGTTGCTTGTTCTTCCCACTACTATTCATTCTGTCATAAACAGCAGAACTACTAGCGAACTGCTCTAACACTACTACCTAAATTCAACCCAAAATGCAAAATAATATCAAAAGTTTCTGATTTATTTTCTATAATTTTTACAGTTCAATAAAGTGACCAACAGTAAGAGCTTAAAAATTTACCATTAAGAACTTGCTGAAAAGATAATTTTGAGTTTAGAAAAATTAGATTGGGAAAACTGCAAACAATCAAAAGCAATGTTGTCTAAAACAAAGGTATAAATTTACAACACGAGGTTTTCCATTTTTCTTTTTTTGGGCAGAAAGTAAACATAACAATTAGCCACAACATCTTTGTGGATCGTTCAAGTATGACCCTTCACTTAGAACCCACAGACCCGCACTCTCAACACTTGACAGCAAATTAATCCTTTCAAAGGTTAGGTAGAGACCTAGAATATAGGAGTACTATCAGGCAACAGACCTATTCAGTCTAACCAGGCTCAATAGCTATCTTGATATTCTTGATCCATTGGCTTCCACTAGGCTTAGGAGGTCAATAAATAAATAAAAGAGCATATGACTATACCACAAAGAAAACTAACTTTGCCAAGGAAAGTGAAACTACAGAGAGAAAACATCATGACTGACAATCTCAGACTTGCTCCACCAGAAGGCTGACAACAAACAACCAGGTCAGCAATAGCAAAGTGATAACCTCACAACAGTGTCTCATATGGCAGATAGTCCTCATTACTAGTAACAGGTCCAAGCTTTTGACCTCTCACTATGATTGTGTAAAGGTGGATAAGATTTAGTACAATTTAAACCACCAACCAAGGTCGGTTTAGCTCAAGTTCAGCTCATATCGTCAAGCACACTGAGAAGTGGATTCAGATTTTTGGAACAGGTGAGCTCCAATATGGCACCAATCATGGCAATGCTTCAGTGAATCTTCTAACGGGAAATCTGACCGATAGCATACATCCAAGCCAAAACAGAGGCCTACTGCCCATTCATTTCCTTCTATCAGAACATCATCAGTTCCTCTTCTCTTATTTTGCACGACTGCCACCTCTAGAGACAAATAATACATGCAAGCTATGCAAAATCCCTAAAGATTACAAAACGATCAAGTGTCTAGGGGCTTAGCATAGGATCTGCTTAAGGACATACCAATTTAGGTTAATATCTAATGTGTTCCCTGTCTGGAGAATCATTTTAGGATCCACGTGCTCCTTGGTTAGCACCTCTGTGGGGTCCAAATGGATTGGACTTCCCTCTTGGAATTTTTTTTTTTTTTTTGGGTGGTGTTTGGCAATTGAAGTTTATTCTGAGCTTCTTAGTTAATCTCAGCTCCTTCAGGAGTTGCAGCTTAGTTTTAATCCCTTCCTTCTCTCTGGCTTTCACAGTAATGTTCCTCACATCTCTCCATTGGGTTTTCTGCTGTCTGTTTTCTTCTCAATCGTCCGGAGCCTGTTGCTCTGGTTTTCTATGATAGAATCACTTCCTCCGTATATGACTTTCCCTTTTAGATCGAGTCACTGCTACTGCCCCTTCACTGCCCTCTTTGAACAGGAAGGTAAAATAATCCGGTTTTCTTATCATCTGTTGGCTGACAATCCCCATTCAAAGTAATGTCTCATTCTGTATAAGTTTCCTCATTCAAGAGGAGCAAAACTCTGTATGTTTGAAAATTTGAAGTGGCTTGAATCGGTGACATTTAAATGCATTGAAATTGATTCAGTGGCATACTATTTTTTAATGGCTGATCATTTTCTTTATTTTCCTATTGGAGAACATAGTAAAAAGTAAAAAACAATAGGGTGTGGTAAAGGTTTCAGAGGTTGAAAAACCAGTCTTTCTAGGCAGCTCTTAATCAGAGACCTACTAACCCTACTTGTCCCTAGTTGTGTTCTCAGCAGAAGCCTCCAGCCTGCCAAATTTACATATTATATATATAATTTGTACTTGTAACAACAGATGCTCCTTTCTGTGAGTCTTGGGAAATCACCCACAGCTACTAGGCAAGAGGCTACCTATTCTATAGAACATGTTGCCCCTGACCTCTCACTCAAGACCATAAATATAACCAACTTTACCAGATTCCACTGCATCAGTACCCTTTGACAACTTGTGTTACTCCATCGTGATAAATATAAGCCTTTCAAGGAGAAAATATATCCTCTTTATGTTGCCCTACCATATTCTTCCAATATGTAGTTTTCTTCTATTATTAATAATGCCCAGTACAGCATATTATACATCCTCAATTCTACTTTCTTTCTCTCTTTTTTTTTTTTTTTTTGAGTTCAATATTTCCACATGATTTATATGTTAGTACAATGCACACACTAGAATTATAACTACAATTTATGATTTTGCAATCTGGACCAACAAGTTTAGAATATAATTTTCATGACAAGTCAGGCACAAAATATCTATATATCCTATTGGTCCTAATTAAAACATATAAAATAAAACTAATTGAAGAGAAAGTAGATATCATCCAATACATCAAGAGCTCCTCCCCTTGCCGCACTATAGAAAGTATATACACAGAAGCAGCAAAATAACCAAAAGCAATCATTTAAAAGTAATCAAGACACTTGGCAACTTAAATAAAAACAACATAACCATATGCCTGACATTGTAAAGGATCATGGAAGAAGAGTATGTTTTCCAGTTTTATTGTCAACCATGGAGACGAATTAAGGCAGCCCTGACCTTGAACACATTTCAAACGAGTGTTTTGATCTTGAAAACAGTCTTAGAGGCAGGGTTTCTACATCTATGCACAGAGATTTTTTTGTAAGACCAAGAGAATGTCTGCCAGACTTTTCAAAGGAAAAAGAAAATTGCCTTTCATTTGAATACAGGGCGAGTATTTTTTTCCACAAGAAAGGTGGAACTAGGCTTTAAACCCCAAATCTATGACTAAAAGCATTAAAACGCTATAACTGGGCACAAAGCTTACAGAAATTACAAAGTTATAACTTTAAACAAGTTGTTGAGATATGGATGATGTATAAGCATTAGCTATCTTACATAAAGTTATAGCACAATAAAAAATGGATTTCCACTTAATACAGCACACCAGAGCATTGCAAAGCTTATAATCTTCTTACATTACCTCATTAAGGTACAACTTACCAAAACACAAGTTGATTCAATTGCTGTAACATCCACTTTAAGCCACTTAATGTGAAATTAAATCTTGCGTAATTGTATGGAAAGGTATATCTAGTAAAATCTACATAAATATAACCAAACAGCTTCCTTGTTGCATATATATGAAGCCATATGTTGCAAATGTTCCTCATTCTGTACTGATAAAGCAATAACTCCATTATATAGCATTTGATTACTGGTTAAAGCAGAGCACGATATGTACCTGTGTAAAAGCTTAAAAGCACCCTTGATTAGTTTAATCTCACAATTTCATCTTTGCATAATAGTAATTTCAAATCTTATAAGAACTTACAAGAGTTATTACAATAACCAAAATTTTAGTGAAGTTAATTAGATGGGAAAAGATATTAACCTGAAAAACTTTGTGCATGGCTTCGATTTGGTTCCTACACCAGTTGATAAAGACTCCAATTCTGTTGTGAAACATTATTATTTCTTCTCAGTGAAAATTCTTCAGGATTATTAATTGATTATTAATAATATGTAATTATTATGAAATGCCAAATAGAATATCCTTAAACTGATAAAACCACGAATGTAACAACTTCTGATTTGTGAATTAAAACTAGAAGTTTATAAAGCACTGTCAATTAA
This sequence comes from Lumnitzera racemosa, assembly GCA_024138005.1. NCBI lineage: Eukaryota > Viridiplantae > Streptophyta > Magnoliopsida > Myrtales > Combretaceae > Lumnitzera > Lumnitzera racemosa. Next base: position 75,436,487 of record JAMXBC010000004.1, on the reverse strand, counting down.
GTTGTATGCACTATTATGGTCTCTCATTTCATCATAAGAGGACAAAGGTAACTTAAAATTTTTCCCTAGATAATACTTTGTTTCAATTTGTGACATATGAACATATAATATTTTGCTTCAGAATCTTGATACAAGATTTTCGTTAACAATTTTTAGAGGACCTTCTATTATGCAGTGATTCAATTTTAGCTTTTGTTTTGTACATGTGGACCCCTCGTGTTGTTATAGATGCCACCAATATGACACAGCATATTAAAATTGTAATTCTAGTTAACAAGATAAGCATTAAAAATAATCATCTTATGATTTTTATACCCATTGTGGAAAAACATTGAGAGAAAATTTTCCAGCTCTTAAATAGACTGTTTCTTTTTGGAGAAGAAAGATTAAAAAATTAAGGAAAAAAAAACCCACCAAAACACATGTAGTATCATATCATACTAAGAAATTCAACAAGGAGGATGGAACTTTTTGATCCCATAAAATTGATTTCGTATCTCATATGTAAACCTCAAGCATCATAAATTTACAGTTTCAAGCCATAAAAGTCATATCAAAGACATACTTCTAATACGGCACGTTATTTATAACTTAAAGTAAACCATTGAAAGATGAATTTTTTGGACAGAAAAATTTCCCCTCTTTTCTAGGAAAGAACTGTACAAGTTCCAATCACATACTCACCTTTCCTCTTTTCTGACTAACCCTAGTTCTCTCTACCAAGTAGCATATAACACAAGCTTTTAACTATACATAATGGCTAATAAAAGCTATTCATTAAGCTACAGAAAACCCACATAACAAACCAAAAAACGCCTAACAACGTAAAGTAACAGAATCTCACAGTAATAACTTCACTAGAACTTATACGTAAGCTTCCAAACATACAAAGATGCAAGTTTTTAGCATAAAACACAATAGAAATACCAAATAAAGATGAAAACACCTTGCTTGGACTTCTTAAAGCCTCCATTAGCTGTGAGACCGAAATCGGGCCTTCTCTTTCTGGTATCCATGAAGATATTACTCAAAGAACGCAGATCGAGATCCAATCAAGAAAATACAAACTCGGAATAAAGAATGAAGGTGGAAAACCCTAAATTTGAAGTGGATTAGTAAACCCTAAGTATAAGGAGGAGAGCGGGGGCGGGGGATGTGGTGGGGAGAGAGAGAGAGAGAGAGAGAGTGGAGGCGGAGAGCCGAAGAGTCGAGCAACAAAAACAAAAAAGGATACGGCGAGGGGGAGATATTTATATTTATGGAATACAGTAAAAATATAAATTAAATAGATGTGGCCTGTGGGAACGGGGATATCTTCGTAATTAGGGTTTCGATTTTTTAGGGGAAAAAGGGCACGACTGCATAGGTAGGTGGTGTTTGATTTTTTTTTTTTGGCCCCTCTTTAATTATTTCTTGGGTATGAAAATCCAATTATTGAAAAAATATTTTTAACAATTTGACTTATTTCTCATCATATGAATTTTTTATATGGTTATTATTTTAATGAAAAATACCTTTATACAATTGCTTAACCTAAAAACATTAATTAAACTTTTCAGTATTTTCTCAATTTTATAATTGAAACTTAAAATTGTTAAATGTGATTCCCAAGGAAATATTTAATTGATAAATTTTATACTTTAATTAATTGAACTTTTACTTTCAAATTCATTACTTCTATCATATGAGATGATGTATCAAATACTCATCAAATATAAATATAAATAATTAAATGTGAGATGCTTAAATGACTGTGCTTTATCTTGGTTATATTCTTAGCATCCATCTCCAATATTGTAATATTATTTTATTTTTAATTTTTCTCAAAAAAATAGAAAACAACTTCTCTAAAACCTTCTTGTTAGAGTTTTTCTTTCCTTCTATCGAATATAAATTATATGAGAAGAGTTCTAAAAATGCTCATGAAAATTAGGCAACAAAATTCTTTCTTCAATATAAAAGTCCAATTGAATATAAAATTTAATAATTTTAAATTTTAGATGGATATCGAAAAGCACCTAAAATTTAAATAATGATTTTACATAATCCTTATAAATTACACTATCAAAAACTCAATTAGAATATGGTAAAAAAACATACAATAGGTTAAATCTAGTTCAAACTAATGATTATATAGGTGATATTTGTTTGATTTTTAGGTTTTATTTTATATTAAAGTAGAATCTATAAGATTTTTCTATAATATTTACTTTTTTATGAGAAATCATAACTGATTTATCAAAATACTAGTAAATATGTACCTACAATGTATGTACCTAAATTAAAAATTTATCACAACCGATATAAGTAATCATTAAGCATTAATGAAACTATATGGTCACCATATATACAAGAGAAGAATGAGAAATGAAGATTCTTAATTTGTTTAGTATTACAATGTCTAGTAGCACCATTCGCCCGGGGGAGGGGGGGTGGGTGGGTTGGGGGTTGGAGGGGGTGGTGGGCGCACTGGGCATGGGATGGGGTGGGGTTGAAGAAATAAAGCGACTTTTAACGTTAAACACAGCAATTTGGGTAAAAAGAGAGGAAAAATGTTAAAAGACAATGAAAAAAGGGAAGTACGTAAGTTTTCATTTACATTTATATTCTGGAGAAACAAACTTAGTAATCACTTTCACAATATAAGTTTACTTCATGATATACGTTTCCTAAAAAATCTAAAACAGGAGTTCCCTAAAACATCAACCATGCTGGCTACTTAAAAAACTAAACTTCAAAGGAAGTAACATCACATTCATTCAACACCTTGTGTTAAGACAGAAAACTTTCAACATACACAAACAGTCGGAAGACTTCAAAGTATACAAACGGTAATATTCTCCAAAGGTGACTGTCAATAGCCGCAATGATGGAGTTGCAGTTCCTAACAAAAAAAATTTATAAAATAGAAAAATTATAATTCTTTACGCAATTTATATCACGGTAAGTGAAACTACAAACACATATACATACCGGGTGGAAGAGGGTGTTTTTGCATTTTTCGTTAAGATATTCTCCAAAGGCGATTGTCGACAACCTTAATGCTAGAATTACAGTTACTACGAACAAAACAATTAGAATTTATATACAGTTCATATCACGATTAATGAAATTACGAACGCAGATACATATTAAGTGAAAGAAAATATTTTAATGAGTAAAGAGACGCTACAGCATATGCTTTGAAGGCAATCATCAGCAATCAGAATGCTGGGGTTGGAGTTTATATGAAAAAAATAATAATAAATTATAGAACTTCTACCGAAAAGAAAAAATTATAGAACAAAAAAAAAAAAAACCCAACCCCTTCTATACGCAATTCTCATAATGATGATTGAAATTACCAATTCAAATACATAATAAGTTGAAGAGAGCATTTCAATGCGAGTAATTTTTGCGAGTGGAAAGACGTAAAAAAAAAAAAAAAAAACACTAGAATTATCCTGTCAAAGTAAGAGAAGAGATAGACTTTGCAAGTTGAGAGACAAAACAAAAAAATTAAGAGAGAGAGAGAGAGTTTTAGGAGCAGCAGGAAAGCAGCCACTTTGTGAATGGTTAGAGGAATATAGTAGTCAACTGGAGATCATAGAAACATGCACTATATAGATAAAGACAATGTGGGATATTTGGATTAAATTTTGGTTGTGAACAAATTCAACTTAAAAACTAGTGAGATGAAAAAAATATATGTATATATATTTTTAAATAAAAATATTATCGTAATCAAAAAATGGTAATTAAAATACATTTTAAAAGATTAATTTCTAATTACAGAAGTGATTGTTATATAAGCCTTTATCAATTTTAATAATACTAGCAAACACACACGCACGTTATATGTGCAAATAAATAAATATAATATTATAATAAGATTTAGAACATAACAAAATTATCAAATCAAACTATATACATGATGATTAATGATTTGAGAGATTAAAAAAAAAAAATAATGCATCAAAGGTATAAAAACTACATAAGGAAAAAAAGAAATAAATATAGTTATATGCTAGCAATTGCAAATGGAGAACAAAGAAGAGCACCTAATGTCATGCCGTAGTTTTTGTGGTTAATAGGAGAGAGGGAGACAGGGAGAGAGAGAGTAGCAATTGTGAGAGAATTAGAAGCTTTTTTAGGGATATAATATAGGTAATCGACAAATATACCCTTATTAAATTAATCAATAATTAATACAAGAGTTGGTTTTGTTATTATATATTATTAAATTGAGGTTTGAATAGTAATTTCAATAGATGGTAGTTACTTAAAGGTCTATCAGCTTTAATAATATAAATAGTTCAATCGCTTATACGAGAATAGAGATATGCTTCGAGCTTGATATAATTCTTAATCCTAAGCTATAGCCAATTTTTATGAAGACAATAACAAGATACTAGGATTTTAAAAGAATTTACCTATATCAAGTTTATTTAACTAGCAAGTAGCAAATACCCATTCTATAGACTATAAGTTATCTCCTCTACATGTGGCATTAATCTTATGTAATGATACGGTCGAAACTCCTCCTATCAAGATATTGTCCATTTTAACATAAAACGCCACACGATTTTGTCTCTTAGTGTAGCAACTTCCTAAAAGGTCACCTATCTTAGGATTACTCCAACCCAAGCACACTTAGCTTTAGAACATGCTCTGAGCTACTATAAGGCATCCCGATGATTAGAGTTTATTCTTCTAACATGTAAGGGGTATTATACCTTAAACTTCTTCCAATTTCCCTAATTCATTTATGCTTTACCACAACCCTAACCAAGCAATTACTTCAATAAACTAAATGGACTAACTAAAGCAAACCCATCCTCTTATCCCTTCCTTATAGAACCGTGCCCCTTCTTCTCTACCCATACACATGACATCACTAAAATACTTAATCATGCAAGATCCAAACACCTAGATTTCAGGAATATTTAAGCACATGGAATCATTCAAAGATACATTCCAAATCTACGTTAACTTAACATACATATCTATCATAAAGTCCTTTGTCCTTCTTACATTATTTTCCATGGTCCATACTCAATATGAGTCACCCCCTTTCCCACTTTCCTCATTAATTCATTTAATTTATCCTCTTAAAATCTTAGAAGTACACATATAATTGACTACACAACTACTATATTATTAAAAATCTTTTAGGCTAGAAAACCAAACAAGACAAAGTTTATCTCCCCAATTTCCTTATCTTCACTATTAAGCACCCTTCTTTTTTACACCTTATTTCTTTTTTCCAAAACCCCCCTTACATCTCTATGAGCTAAGACCAAATCAAAAAAGAGAAATTGAATGTTAAGCTAAGCTAAACCTAAAATCAATTTAGATCAATTAGAAATGGAATCGAAGGAAGTCAATTTAAAGCCTATGAGAGGAAGAGGAAGCAAAATCAAAGGAAAATCGAAGGGGAATATTAGAAGGCTACTTTAAGTGGTCAAAGTCCATTTCAAGTAAGATCCAACATTAGGTTAAGATTTTTGCTACATAAGTTAACTTAAGCTCGTGTCAAAGAAAAAGAATGATTATAATGAAAAATGTCTTAATGAAGTTAAATGTTTGAAGTGCTAGTAAGAATTTGAACTAAGCAAGTTTATGATCATGTTATATTAAAACCAAACTAAGCAAATTATTATATGAAAGGAAATGTGGATTTAAGTTGGTTGCTTAAGTAGGTTGAAAGTTGATGAGAAGAAGATTTGGTTGTCACTTACGTTTTAAAGTTGATCTTGATGAAATTTGAGATAGTTTGATAATGCCTAGGGGGATGGCCAATAAGATACTATTTTCTATATCAAAATTGTTATTAAGCTATTTTGGATATAGGCATTATAGCCCAGATTAACCACTACAATACTTAGACTAAACCAAACAAACCTAAATCGACCGATTTTGTACCTCATACCAGTTCTCCCAATCTTATTTGATGTCATTGCCAAGGCTACTAATTCCTTGGCAACTTCACTAGAGCCTAAGTCTAAGAGCTATGAGCTTAGTCAATTTCTCCAAAAAGTATAATCTTAGGTTAATTCTTACTCTAACCCCCCGAATCCTAGGCCATTAAGCCTATGGAATGAAGCCCTAGCTTATAGAAGTAAAATTAGGTTAGATGGAAGCTGCATAGCTGAATTAGGAAAGCATACAGGTAATACTTAACATTCACCCAAGACTTTCTCCTTAAAAACTAAAGTATGTCTCCTCAATATGATAAAGCATATCTTAAGGATATGATGCACATTCTATGAGTTTCTCCACAAACATTCTTAGAAATACTAAGTAATTCCACAAGTAAAGAGACTGGATCTTTATTTTCTCACTCATAGGATACACTCTTTCCACATACTCTCTCTAAGTTAAGCATCGAAATAGTTGTACTAAAACTACTTCTAGTGATCCTTTAAGTTCATGTTTTGTTCCTTTTACGGATTATCTCCAACTTTCATACCCTCGACAAAAATCACCTATCAATAGGAATGGATTTGGAAAGGAATACCTAAAGTGTTGCGAACCGTAACCAATAACGGACAAGGCCAATCATTGGATAGATTCAAGTTTACAGAAAGCTCGAAAAGGGTTGATGGAGAAAAGTACGAAAAAGAGACAAAAATGATTAATGAAAACGTAAGCAAAAACCCACGAACAGCTCCAGAGAATATAACATACTAATAGAACTTCGAGAACTCACGGCTCAATTCAATATGACGTAGGAATTGGTCTAGTGAGGTTACTCGCCACCTAACCTTACTTAAGAGAAATTATAAGAGTAATGTCGAAAATAAACAAACAGTGTTTACGCAAGGAAAAAATACTCAAATGTATATTAAGAGTAATTTGATAAATTATAGCTATAAGTACAAGAGTATTTATACCTGTAAGTTAGGGCAATTTGCTCAAAAAGGACATTTTCTAAAGAAGCAATGTATACGATATAAAAGGGTAAAACTAAATATACAAGGAAACAATCATTGGTGCTACAAATTCTACATATGATACTGTACACATAACGATACTGCATTGGCGAGGTTGCTAAGAGATGCGGACAAAAAGTATGAACAGATGAACTTGTCCGAGTAGGAATGGCTTAGTTAGTTTGAACTCTTTCTCTCAACTTCTTGGTAAGGAAGATGCTCAGTAATTTATCTGCTCAATGTGAGAGAGTAATCATCAACTCGGTATACCACAAAAAAATAAGCAGCCATACGGTATGACATTAAAGGCGACTCGGCAGCAAAGTACTCGACCTCGACAAGAAAATACTCGACCTCAGTAGGGGTTGGTTGGAACAGAAGAATTTACCATACCAGTCCCTCTAGTCCTCGAGCTTGGCTGTGGGTTAGAGGTTTGGTAACCTAATTCCCATCATGAAGTATTGGAGTATTTGCATTCAGGGGTTTTAGGTAATTATAACCCTGTAAGTTGATATGATGCACCAGGTTCAATCCATATGACTCTTCTATCAAGATGATATTACATACAAATTGATCAAAAGATGTTTATTTGCCATAATCTATTTGATCGATAAGAACAAGGTTTTTAGAGTAGAAATACCTAGAGTTAATACGACATTACTGATAATGATGTCTCAAATCTTGAGCCCTTATTAATAATAGAGTTATAGGCAATAACCATGATTAAAAGAAAGTTAATAAAACTATAAATAATATGATATATGTCTTAATAGCAAACTTAAATAAAATAACCTAATAACTAAAAGAAAGATATAACTAAATAAAAAAAAAATCATGTCGTGATTATTGGCCACTATTCAGATGCTAACAGCACCTAGAGTCTCAATGTTAGGTCAACATTGGCTGGTATCTAAATGCTAGCACAACTAACATCTAAATGCTAAAAGGTTTGGTACTAGGATGCCACTAGAAGTTAGTTACTCGTCACTTTTAGCTCCCTAAGGGTTTGAATGGGAGAATTCATATGGTAGCCAATAATAACTAGGCGTCAAGATGGTCAAAGGTCTAACATCTAAATGCTGATGCTAACTGCAAAATTGTAGTTTTGCAGCTTATGACCTACTATATCTTCAATATAATTTAATAATTCTTCAATTCACTTTGTAAATTAGTTTCTCGAGTCAACTTAGTATAGCAAACTAAGAGCATCGTTGTTTAAATCATATGACATAAATGGCAAATTAAAATGTGACTGATCTTTAGCTAGATGAATACCAAAGTCTCTAATATGAAAACAATGAAGCCCTTTCGCATAAGCTTGAGGAGTTTTCCATGGAATTGGATTCCTACCGCAGTTAAGATGCTCATTGAATATATTTGTAGGATTATGAAAATTTAGCACATTATTTTTGAAAATTTTACACTTTCCATGTCCTTATAAGAAGTTTTAGAAGTACATGTGTCGACTGAATACAATTTTGAGGTCGATTTGAAGTTGACTCGATGATCAACTAGCTCAATGGTTTAGTAGAACTTAAATTCTCTTAAGGTTAAGTAGCATAAACATGATTAATTGGAGTTCTCAAGTTGAGTCATAACATCTCTTAATGCTTAATCTAGCTATAGGATGTTCATTAACTTATAAGTGAAGTTCCGGTTATGTTTAGATTTTGATTAAGTAGAAATGGTTAACATACTTAAATATCTCCAATTAAAACCTCCAATAGTTTAATGCCTATTAATTGATCAAATATGGCTAAATTTAATCTTAAATAATAGTAGAAACCATTATCTTTAAAATGACTATAACAATGCAAAAATCTAACTTAAAACAAAGAAATTATGGCTAAAATACGGAAACGAGCATGACTAGGAAATGAGCAAGCCTTAGTTAATTAGTTTAGTTTATTTGGTTCTTGTATATTCAAGCTACTTATTATATCTCTTTTCATCATTAAGTGATCTTGACTTTACCTTGGAGTTTCCTAGAGACTATTTCTATCGATTGCTTAGATGATCGAGTGAACACTCCTTATATGATTATGCACCGCTTATACATGAAGTATAGTTGCACTTAAACTACATATGACATAATTTTGAATTGGTTAGGGATATAGGAATGGATGTGCTAGATATTGATTGCTTGTTACATGAATATACTTAAAAATATTTGAAATGAGAAAATAGACGCTGTATTATTTCACATTACATCATAATCTATTGATGAGTGTATACTAATGTTGGTCGATTGCCACCCTATATACCTTGTAAATATCGGAACTAAACACAAAATGGACATTTATGGAAGAGATTATAGCATCACATGGTAACATGAAGAGGCCATGTGAAGGTCATGCTTTGTCCATTACCTCACCTTAACTTCCAAAAACTACATAGCACTAGAATATGTCGTCCTTCAATTAGGGTTCAATCCCACAACTCATCCTTTAGGAGTATATCAATACGCTTGAGCATATATGTATATTATAAGACTTAACGATTTAAAAGTTTTGCTAATGGTTTCAAGCACGTGATATTTCATATATATAGATACATACATACATATATCATAATAATTAGTCCAAGGGTTAAGGGCCTTTGCCAGAAGTGAACAATATGAAATCCTACAAGTTGGCAATTATGGCTTTAACACTTAAATTTAAAGCATTCACAAAACTCATCCATTTTGGCTTAAAATTTGCAACAAGCCTAAAAAAATTAGTCAAAATAATATCACAAGCTTAGATTTCAAAAATAAAGTAATAAAATAATGATATGCTTTAAAAAAAATAACCACAATCATATTATTCGTTATTTATCGAAAATGCACGATTCGGATTACAACAATTAATGAGCTATGAGAGATAAATTTTTTGGATAATATAGTTAATAAAACAACATGAGATAATATTTAGGGGTATGTATATATATTAAATATATTTAATATCTAAAATATATACATGTACGGTAACTAGAAACCTTAAATATGGGTAATATACTAAAATTAGCTATAAAAGTATCAAAAAAATAATAAAGCCAGTGTGGAAACATAGGATTTAGTTAGGATAGACAAGGTAATTAAGGACAAGTCAAAAAGGGGAATTAAATTGGAGTGGACACCTACCAATACTTGTAGAATTGAAAGCAACTTATGAAGCCAACACTTTTTTCTCTTTACCTAAACTACTTTATAGGACTTCTTTACTTACATTTTCAGCATTTACTAATATCAAATGGCATGCTAAGAAATTTTGATAAAACATGAAGGGACTATTAAAAATTAAGAGCTAGAGACATGTGGACCTTAGACCAAATTAAGACCTAACTTGTAACCACAACCACCACCTAAAGGGAAACCCCTCATTAGGTAGCTCCAACAGCCATGCTTAGCCAAACTATGGCCCAAATTTCCTATATCGGTGAGTCCAATTTTATTGCCAATTTTCATCTATTTTATAAAAAGACTAAACATTGTAAGAAATTCTAAAGAAAATATTTATGTAAAATTATTAAAGAAAATATGTTGTTTGCATGAAAATAAGTCATTTAGTTACTGCCTTAACAGCTAAAACTAAACCAATTTTGCTTTTGCTTTTGCTTTTAACCACTTAAGTAATATAGTTTTGATTTCCAAATTTTTTCTATTACTTATTTAGGATATCTAGAATAATGCCATGTAAAAAGCTTTGTTGATTTGCTCATCGTGATATTTGTTCATTTTTTGGTTCATAAATTTGGATCAAAATGAAAATTTATAAGGAGTTTGTTGAGTATACTTCAATAGATTCACTTGGATACTGACCTAGGTTGGATTATAATGTAATTTGGGGAAGAGTGGTGAAGTTGGGATGAATTTTGGAGAGTTGAAGTGGTTGGTTTTGAGAATATGCTAGATTTATGGTCAAATTACCAAATTTCTTATTATGTAAGTTTGTGATTTTCATCTAAATAAGGAATTGTTAGAGTTCATAGTGAAATATAAGGTGGATAGGGATGGATTGGATGGTTAGTTACTGATTCTAAAGTAAAAGTCGGCAGAAGAAGTGGAAATTTAGTAAATAAATGATATATGAACAGAGTCAGAGGATATTTTAGAGGATTTGGTGAATGAATCTTATATTAAAACTTAGTTAAGGGGTTAATTAGAGGATGTGAAAGTGCAAATCATAGCTATAATATACTTAAAGAGTGAGTTAGAGGGCATTTTGGGGGACTATTAAGTTAGTTGGAATTGAGGGATGTTTTAGGGGGTAGTTTAAAGCATAGCTCAGAAGATAACTTAACTAAGAACTGACTTAAATTGACTCTAAAACCTAAATACTTAGACATAATAACTTTCCAAGATGAGGCTATTGTACTCAATTCAAAGAATTATAAGTAGAAAATGGATCCTTCATGACTTATATGAATATTAAAAGTATCATTTATGATATAAGGAGTCCCCACTCAGGAATACTTACTAGTGCACCTAGCTATGTTGTGATGAATTCAAGCAAATTGGGATTAATGCTTATCGCATTTTAGAATATTGTTTTAAAGTAAAGATTTAAATGTGTATTTGCTTATGAATGTAAGTGATTGATTTTGTGCTTGCAATGTGTCTGGTTGAATATTGATATGCTTCTCTAGGAGTCAAGCTCCATGATGTGCATGTTTTGTATATTTTGCTTTGTTCGAACTATTTGAAATTGGTTGATCACTGCAATAACAGACTAACTCAAACTAAACTTAAAGCTCAATCTGTTGTATGTTGCAACCCAATTGGGAACAACTAAGATTCTCTAGCCAAATAATGATTCCTTCAAAAGTGATAGCTGAAGTAGTCCTTTCCTCACCCTTAACCAAAATAAGTAATAGAAGAGAAGGTCACGGTAGAGTTGAAGATGCCTATTCGAAGGTAATCATGAGATAAGAGATTTCTCCATTACACAAGCTTGGGTTTGAGTCGCAATTTGTTGTATTGCATTAAAACTCCTCAAACCCATATTAGAGTGGTTACATGTTCTCTAATCTTGTGATTGACTGAAAAATGTTGTGCAATGGCATTTGCTCATTTATGCATTGGCATTTGCTCATTTATGCATTACGGATAACTAACTTAGTTCACAACCCTAATTGCATTATTGTATGTGCATGCTTTTGTCTCCATCCCACTTCTTGAGTTGTAATTATTTATCTCCCTATAAACTCTTTCATAGGTCAAGAGCAATGATGCAAGTTTACATCTATTCCTAATCGAGTGGCTCATGTAAGTTGGGGAGTGAAGATTAATGAAGATACAACTTGACTTTTATTTCTTTATGGAGTTCTTTCTGTCTCTTAAGGAAACGAATTGGGCCATCATAAATGTCTTAGTAGTTTCTGTAGTTGGTTTGTATGATGATATGGGAAGTAAAACCTTCAAATTTGTTAACTTTTCTAGTATGTATAAACTATATATAAACGTTATCTATATTGAAGAACTATTTTACTAATCCTTTCTTAAAGATCTTAAAGGAGACAATGGAAAATTATATAAGCTTTATGTAAGAGCATATGCTAAACTAGATGCTTGAAAGTAGTATAGTTAAGTTCGGCTTATATAAACCAAGTCTATGATAATAATCGTGAAATCGGTCTCTATCGTAAAATGGTTTACATAACAAGATTATTGCAACTTTAACACTTGATAGGACGTAACAGTTTTGAGTTATTATCAGAGTATCGTCCCTAAAACTTCCTTTAAAGTGTGATTCTTAAAAATTTATCTTGAAACATCATATATAGAATTAAATAGACAGAATAGGCAAACATTGATAGTTGGAAACAAGTGGATAGTAAAAAATTTAGAACATAAACTTTTATCTAATACATATATGTATACCAAAAAAACGTAGGATGCATTATCAAGGATATCAAATTATGGAATGTTAACTTTTATATAATTAACTTACAGAGTCGTACAGAGATACCCTTAGCATCGTGATTGAATTCTGGAAGGAAGGGTCGAGATTTGCCTCTATAATATCGAGTGCAATTTGCAGCATATGGATGATTTGATAATTGTTAGTATGATAGAGGGAAGTTGAGTTATACTTAATCCAATAGGCATAGATTCTGTACTTATAAGTATTCCACTTATAGAGATTTGCAAATGAATTAAATAAGCTAATCCGATCCAATTCTTTGGCTTGCAGATTAAATGAACTAAGACTCATTTAACTTATTTTTAAACAGACAGAAAAATCTTAATTTTGACTCATTTATAAAATAGATTAAATAGAACGACCTACGAACCAAAAAGCATAAATATATTAAATGGATCAATCTAAATTGGCCCACTTTAATATACGGGTTAAACAGATTAAACTCATTTGATTTGTTTTTAAACGGGTTAAAAAACTCTAGCCCAAATTAATTATAAAAGCAAGTTAAACAAACTATCCCGAAACCTGCTCGCACACCTCTAACCACTTATTTCCCAAGTGTCCACTAGATTTATTGATTGATGGCTACACTTCTTACCTCTAATAAAAAGGTAAAGAGGTATACCATTAGTACCATAATGAGGCCAAGTTTGATAGTAAACTATCTGTTGTACTAAAATGCACCACCTATAGGGTAAACTATCTGTTGTTCTAAAATGCACCACCTATAGGATTTCAAGAAATTGTAACCTAGAAAATTCAAGAGAGCCCGTTAACAGTGATGAGGAGGATTTAGATGAGGCCCTTGGTGATGACCGGAGATGCAATTCAAGTACATAACACGGTTGTAATTTATTTGTAGGATACAGAGTTAGTAAAGCTTAAGGTAACAATTAGAGCAAAGCCAAATTCAGAGGACACAACAGAACCTAACTCAGATGGTGCAGCCACACCCGACTCAAAGGGTCAGCCGAAAAAGCCATGAGATGGACATAGATGATCCATTTGTTGAGAATAATGAAGTTAATTGTGTAGTGAGAGTTACAGAAGACGATGGTAATTGACAATAAAGTATATGAAGTGCTGACTTTTACTAATTAAATAGATCTTTCTCATAAAATATTGAAAACATGGATGATAATACTAAGCAGCAACTCATAAATTGATCTCCACATAAAAAACAAACAAAGAGGCACCAGCTTAACATGGGAAAAAAGGCGCTACCAGACCAAACTTACACAAACTAATTTTCATCTCTAACAATATGAAATCAGTTCATTGCACAACACACCTAGATCATTGACAAAGCTTCTGCTAAACCGAATAACAAATGATAGCATGTATGGTGCTACGATTTCCGCAAAATCTCTAAACAGCTAGTTTCCTCAGTTCAGCAGCTCCATGTGCAAAGTGGCATCTGTCCCCAAATGTGCATGACCCTTTGACAAAATTCTCACACATCTTTGTCTTGTAGTTGTTGCCATGAGAAGCAGGGGCTCCAGGCATCATATGGCCTTTTGCATGACCACGCTGTTGTGCACTAATGTTCACAATGAGCTCTCTCACCATTGCACTTGCCTGATTGATCTGCTCCAACGTTCCCTCAAGTTCAATATTTTTGATATTGGGATCTGACTCATGCTCGCGGATGGAGAGCTTGGCTCCAGTCTGACGACAAATCTGTTTTGAGTTTACCCCACCCTTCCCGATAATAGCCCCAGCAAGAGAAGCATCGACACTGATTTTTGTTGATGATGAGGCCCCAAAGCTAGAAGCTGGACCTGGCAGAGGAGGTGGTGGTTCCATGCGCCTACCCATACGACCTGGAATTGGACCCATAGCCCTCGGATCTTCAAAAGATGGAATCATGGGTTTGCCAAGTTCCCACTCACCATGGGCGAAATTGCACTTGTCACCAAATTTGCAACCTTCCGCTGTATTATACTTGTTGCACATGCGGGTCTTGACTGCAGGCTGAGACGATCCATTTGGCATGGAAGGTGGAGCTGCCATGCTGCGAGAAGCAGGTGGGGCAGCAGGTGTCAGGTTCATCATCTGGGCGACAGCATTATAACCCCCAGGAACATAATGCAGGAAGTGACAGCCCTCACCAAATGGACAGCCAGCAGTGCTGCAATAATGAAACCCAACCGTAAGCTCACATGACCATTCAAAAGCATGCTCAACTAACAGCTGAAAAGTACAAATCAACACACTACATTAGCTAAAGACTAAGCAAACGAGATGATCACTCACAAGACCAGAATGGGGAAGTCTCTACATAAAGCAAATTTCCACTTTCTCATAGCAACAGTCTGTCCATGACCAAATATAGTACCTTCCATGCTTCCAAAAATCAACAGTAAATGGAATTGTGACACAGTAATGAAAATAAAGAACCAAGCTTCTTTCAAACAAGCAGACAAACTTCTAATTAGTGGCTTAAACTATATAAGCATTTTCTGTCCACACACATTTTTTCAACTAAAATAGAAATGGAAGATAGGGTGCTTGTCACAACTTCGACCATTGCTTATTCTTCCCACTACAGATCAGCCTGTCACGAAAAGCAGACCTACTAGCAAGCAATTCTAAGACTGCTACTAAAATCAACCCAAAACACAAAAGAAAAGAAGTATTCAAACTCTCTCATTTATTTTCACTAATTTTTATGGCTTCATGAAGTGACCAGCAGCAGAAGCTCAAACCTACCTCTTACCAGTGAAAACTGCTGAAAGAGATGATTTTGAGCTAATAATATTAGAAAAATTAGACAGCAAATTGACAAACCAAAAGCAATGTTGCAGATAATAAGCACCGTAAGTAGCCACATCTTTCTGAAATGTATAAACATGACCTTTTTAAAGCCATCTCATGAAATAAATCCTGCTATCTAAAAGTATATTGTTTTACTTAGAACCTTAGTACTGCACCCAGCACTTAAAAGCAAATCACTGCTTCAAGAAATTATGTAGGAACCTGGAATAGGTACTATCAAGCAAACCTGTTCAGCCTAACTGCACATTCCTAATCTTGAAACTCTTCATCAGTTGGCTACAACAGTAATTCCACCATTTCAGATAATCAACAATATGACTCCACTGGGATTATGCAGTCAAGAAAACATAGAAAAAGCATATGATAGTTCCACATAGGAAATTGAATCTTCCAAGGCAGGTCAAATCAGAGAAAAAACATCATACAACAGTTGAATTAACCAATTCAACTCCAATAATTCAGACTAGCTCCACTAAAAGACTCAACAAACAACAAGGTAAGCTGTAATGAAATGACAACATCACAACAGATACAGTATGGTTGACAATCCCGATTAACATTAACTGGGTTTAAGCTTTTGACCTCTCACTAGATTGTGTAAAGTTGGAAAAATTTTAATACAAAGGAAGCTAACCACAGTCAGTTCACACACCCAATACCAATTTCAGGGTGTTGATCAGATGGCACTGATATGGTCACTTGTCAGGGATGTATAATCTACTCATGCCACTCAAGATTCAACCTTCAAAGCTCTCGCTCACTATTTGCTCAGGACTCAGATGTACACCGATTAACAAATGCCCAACTTAGATCTCAGGATGATGCTTGATTGAACCTTCTTACAAGTAAGTCCTGGCCAAAAGTAAAGGTCCATCACCATTCATTTCCTTCTAACTAAGATAAACTACTCGAAGATCATTTGTACCCCTTCCCCTCTCATATTTTGCAGTCACTGCCTCCTCTAAAGACAAATATAAATGTAAGCTATGCTTAATTCATCAAGATCCACCAACAGATCAGACCTATTTATTTATTTGTCTATCGATCCTTTGGCTGGGGGAAAGGGAAATTGAGCTTCTTAAAGTCTGTTCAGAGGAAAATGTTTTCCATACTTTTTCAATATGTTTTACAATCAAAGTTTTACAGTTGGCAAGTGTTATCATATAGTATCCTCAAACATAGCAATATTACTGGCCTGGAGCAGTAAACAATGATAGAAAACAAGAGGAAGCTACTAATATTTGTAGTTAACAACTACAAAAACTGCTAATAGAAAAAAAGGAAAATGATCTCCTCTTTTCAAAATTACCTCGATGATTAACCACCACTACAAGACATCGGCTGCACCTTTTACCTCGCACAATTAACTGCCACTAGAAACCACTAGTAACTAAAGCCTCTAGACATACTATGATGGGATTTCTGATTCTGTGGGTTTGATAAAAATAAATGTCAAAAAGATCTGGAAATTTTTTCCACCAAACAAATGTACCCTTTGCTAAACTCAGCTCTTTCAAGAGTTACAACTTGGGTTTACTTCCTCCTTGGCAACTTCAAGGTAATCCTCATCAAGTTCTCCACTTTAACATTATGCATGTGCTTTCTTCTCAATCCTCAAATGCAATTGGCTAGGTATTCTAAACATGATGATTTCCTCCAAATATGAACTTCCGTAAATCTAATCGCCTAATTGCCTTCTTTAAACATGGAAGGTAAATAATCCACTTTTCCTTAACTTTGATTAATTACCATTCACCAATCACCATTCAAAGTAATTTTTCATTTAGTACGACAACTTCTTGGGTTTAAAAATCAGGACCAGCTTCAAATCATTAGGTGCATCATAATGCCTTGAAATTGTTTTATTGGGTTTTTTTTTTTTTTTTAATGGCTGATTAGTCTCTTGATTTTCCTATTGACGAGCCTTTTTCCCCGCTCTGTACTAAAAAAATACATGGGTCAGCCAAGGTTTCAAAGTCTAAGAACCAGTCTCTCTAGACAACTCTGATCAACCCTCTTGTTTTCTTAGCAAAAGCCTCACTATAGCCACACCCTTTTGCTATTTATTTTACTCCACCATGATAAATAAGGTGGGCCTATACTAAAGAAAATATATTATCTTCATTTTGTTCCACATGCTCTTCCATTATGGTTTCACTACATTACGAATGACCAGTTTTTTACTTAATAACAGAATCACCTAGAAGCAGCATATCATACTTTCTCAAGTCTACATATTTCATATCTTAAATAGATAGAAGAGACAAACAACAATGTATAGTCTAGAATGTTAATAATCATTTAATGTTTTACCTTCTGGACCAGCAAGTTCAAACTTCAGAACATATATTTTAGGACAAACCTGACATGAAAAATATCCGTATATTCTCTTGAATCTAACTTAATCATATAAAAATACATTAAGAGAATGTAGATATCATCCAATACATCAAAACTCCTGCACTCTCGTCATTTTACAGATTAAAGCAGAGCACAATATGTACCTGTATAACAGCTTAGGAGCAACCTTGATTAGTTTAACCTCACAATGTCATCTTTGCATGATAGTAATTTCACATCTTATAAAAACTACTTACAAGAGTTATTAGAATAATCAACATGTTTGTGAATTTAATTAGATAGGAAAAGATATTAACCTGAAAAACTTTGTGCATGGCTTCGATTTGGTTCCTACACCAGTTGATAAAGACTCCAATTCTGTTGCAAAAGATTATTATTTCTTCTCAGTAAAAATCCTCAGGATTATTAATTGATTATTGATAAGCATAATTGCCATGAAATGCTAAATACAATATCCTTAATCTGATGAAACCACAAGAGATGTAACAATTTCCTGTTGTTCAATTAAAACTAACAGTTTTTAGTAAACAGTTGATTAAACTATGGTACTGTTAAATTTTAAGCTAGATAACACTTTCGTTTATTTTCCCACATCAAGTAATCATATTTGCTTCATACTCTTAGCAAAATTTTTTCATCAGCAATTCATACAGGACCTTCTACTAAGTCAGCAAATGTAACTTGTCATCTTTTTATAAATGTTAACCCTCCACACAATGATAGATGCAATTGACACGTCAAAAGCACATTGAAGTCGTGGTCCTATTTAACACAATATGCATTAAAAGAAAAGCACTGTAGGAGAATAATGTTCAACAGTAAAAAGAAACAAACCACCAAACAGTGTACCATCGGATGGAAATAACAAAAAGTCAGACATTTTTTTTTTCAGATAAATAAAAGTCAGACATTTTTCATCCCATAAATTTAATTTTGACATTTTTTTTTTGGCTAAGTAAATTCATAATTTGACACAATTTCAGCCTTACGGTCCGAAGGCATAAAGCTCGCGAAAAGACTTTTTTGCTATGTTACTAAACTCTGAAGTTAAATTACATGTAAGGCATAGATTACTATATGTTAAATGAATTCTCAGGGACAGAAATCTCCAGCCCTTTCCCAAGAACAAACACTACAAGTTCCGACTACAAACTCACCTGTCAATACTCAGTCTAACCCTAGCTCTCTCTACCAAATAGCAAGTAACACAAGCTTTTACCAGTACATAATGGTTAATAAATGCTATCTGGAAATATGATTAAGCTAAAAAAAACCCACACAACAAATTAAAAGATAAAAATAACGCACAAATAACAGAACTCAGTGTTCATAACTTCACAATAACGATAAAACATATAAAGATCCTACCTTGCTTGGGTTTCTTGAAGCCTCCATTAGCAGCGAAACCGAAATCAGGCCTCCTCTTTCTCGTATCCATTAAGATAATACTCAGAGAAACGCAGATGTAGATTCAATCGAGAAAATGAGAACACCGAGTAAAGAAGGAAGGTGAAAAACCCTAAAAGTTGAAGTGGGCTTCGTAAACCCTAGGGTTTGGAAGACGCAGTAGGAAAAACCCTAGAATTTAGAGAATTAAAAAAAATGGAAAAGAAATATTGGAGGGGAGGGAGAGAGAGTTAGAAGAGGCCGAGAGGCAAGGAGTCGGGAGAGAGAGAGATGTTGCCAGTGAGATATAGTACAGAGATTTATATTTATGGATTATAGTAATAGACATGTATGTTCGAAATTAGGGTTTCGATTTCTTTAGGGAAAAAATATAGGGTAAGTGGGCGGTGCTTGGATGGGATTTGAAATTGGAAGGATGTAGTCACGTGCTTGTCTGCTGGGTGAAAAAGACCGACATCACGTGCTGCTCTTAGAATTTTTTTTTTTATATTTAACAACAACGCCGCTCTTAGATTAAGTGAGAGGTATTTTTATATCATTAACATATTTAGAGTTTAAGTAATCGTATTATTTTGACTATTTTTATTTATTTAATATTTTATATAAAATTTTTATTATTAATAAATAATTTTTTAAATATATTTAATTATAAAAATAAAATAATTTAAAAATTTAAAAAAAAATTAATCTTTTCATGTCTCTATCTCACTCCTCCAACATTTACCCTACTATCCCCCTCTCTCCCTCTCCTCCTCCCCCCCCCCCCAATTCCATTTTCATTATTCATTACTCCTCTACTTATCACCTCCATTTCTCTCTCTTTTTTATTCATTAATATTTTTCTATCAATATTATAATATATTTAATTATATTATATAATTTTATTTATTATGTGCACACGCAATGTGAGTGTATAATCCACTAGTGTTTATAAAAGGTGTTTGGTATAAGGTTTTTATGTCAAATATCACTTTAATATTTATGGTTGTAAATGTTTATAAGTACTAATATAAATAATTAGGTATCAATTGGATACCCTTCTTTATTTTAGTTCTCCCTTTTGAGTCTAACCAAAAGTAAACGTATCGGTGCATGACAATTTTATCATTACACTTCTTTTATAAAAAAATTAGTAAAAACAAATAAAATATTATTAATATAATATATAGTAATAAAAAAATATTATATTTTATATATTAGTTTGAAAAGTAATAATGACATAGAATTCATAAAATATGTAATTAATTAGCGAACAATTTTGGTTAAACACCCATTTAAAAGTAGAAAGATGCTTAAAAATGATAGGTGCTTAAAATGTTGATATAACATCTTAAGCTCCTTTTCTAAGTATCCACTTATAAATACACCCTAATAGTTTTCCTAGATTCCGTGATTGAATTTATTCGTTCCCATTCACTTCAATTTGAAATCAAGTAAAAGTAATACATAGTATTTATTTTATAATTTTTTAAGCAATTCACTAGCATGCATGGACACAAAGCATGCTTATATGTAATGGATTTAGCTTTTTAAGCATAGTTAATTCTAAAAATATTGTAGCCTAATAGTAATAACACTAGTCTCCCAACAGAATAAATCAAATTCAAATGTCTCCTCCTTTAAAGTTGTAAAATAATAATTTAGGAAGAAAAAAGAAAAGCACAATTAATAAGTAAGTTGTTGAAAGGAGATTTTTATCGTAGACCCAATAGGCCTAAAATGAACTCCTAAGGCCCATCTCTAACTTTTCATGATAGGTTGCTACCTAATTTTATTAGTTAGAGTTAAGTCTCAATGCCTAACCTTGCAAGTAAGTTACTCAGGTAAGCCTTAAGGCCAAAGGCACCTTAGACAAACTCTTAAGAAGAGCATTGACTTTAAAGGGAGAGTGATATTAGGCAAGTGTACCTATCAGTTTTAATATAGCGGATGTGAGTCCGAGTCGATTTCTCAGAGACTTCGAGTACTAATATTAACTTTAGCTTTATTAACTAACCGGAAAATTATAAAAGTTTGAATTAGTTAAAAATACTAAAATTAACAAACTAACTTATTTATAAGACTTGATTAAGCAATTGAAAAAGCGATAAAATTAAGAACAACTTCAAGAAAGTAATAACGTATTTAGGAATTATTTTCCCTAGAGTTAATCATGTGATCGCTTAAAATATATTCAATTCGGTTTCTATTATTCTTGATTGGAGGGATTCACAACTAAAGTTAATACCTTTCTCAAGCATATTAACCCTAATCCTAAATTATTCATCGGAATCTCTTCACGTAGTAATATAATTTAGAATTGCATTAATATATAATGAATTCCCGTACAAATAATTAACTTTCCGGAAGAAAAATGTATCTTATCTCTAAGCATACATGTAATTCTCTCCAATTATGTAAAGATCTAATTATACATGCAATTTCTCAATCAACATGCATAATATCATATATTGATATTCTAGAAATATCAATTAACAATTAAACGACATAATTGAATCAAGTAAAGATAGAAACTTTATTGAAAATTCTAAATCAATCCAAGAATCACATGAAACCCTAGGTTCCATAATCCTAATACACGAATTCTAAGCTATCATACTGAATCTAAAAACGAGTTCCCTCAAAAACGTAAAATAAAACATGGAAAACCCTTTTAATTGATGAACAATCTCTCTAATCTTGAAGTCGGTGTTGTTCTTACCTTCTCCTTCTCCTTCTCCTTCTCCTTCTCCTTCTCCTTCTCCTTCTTCTCAAGTCTCTTGTCTTCTCTAATGTCTCTTATCTCTTGTGAAAACATAATCTGTCCTTTTATAATATATCAAAAGGTTTTTGTTTTCTTTACCAGACACAACCTGCGACATGACCTTGTCCCCAGGTCGTGTAACTTTCTGCCCTTGGCCAATTTTTTCTACATGGACTGTGTAACTTCAAAACTTCATAACTTTTTTGTTTGAACTCCGAATTGAGTGAAATTTGATTCCTTTTCTTCGTTTTCGATCCTAGAACGCGTTTAAACCTAAAAATCAAAATTTTAGTCAATTAAGTATCAATTTATTTAAAGAAAACAAAAAATGTGAGAAAAATACTATAAAATCACCATATGAAATATGTTTAAAATGAAAGTTATCAAAGAGCTTGAAGTTTGCTAGAATGAGCCCTGTAAAACTAACTGATAGAGTTTAAACATTTAAATTGGGATAAAGGACACAAATAATTCCGTAGTTATTAAAGAACACTAAGCTAAACTTAAGGGGAGGGGTAAATTGAGTTTTAAAGATAAATTGCAATTCTTTTCCAATATAAATAACTAAATGCAATAACAAGAGTTATCAAAGCAATAATAAAACAATAATAAGTGCATAAATTAAAAGAGATAGAAATAAAGAAGATCAAACCCTGATATAACATGGAGTTTGGACCGCCTTTTAGTCTCTATGAACACACAATACCTCTAATCGAGAACTTTGCACCACTTTATTGATTTTTCAATCTAAGCTCTAAGAGTTACACACACACAAACAAACTTAATTACATAAGTTTCTCACTCATAATTCTCAACACAAGTCACAATCTCTACTTACAACACAAAACTCAATCTCAAGAATTATTGGTGTAGTGCTTTTAACTCTCAATACTTTGCAACTAATAACTCACAAGCACTACACTTCAAATCTCTTTAAATATTAGTAATTTATGGTACAAGAAACAGTGAGAATTATAGATAACAAGAATACAAGAAAATATTGAAATATTGTAGCAAATGATCAGTTCCCTACTATCTTTGGTCTGGTTGTTGAGCATTTATATTATCCCATTCAATTCTTTTCACTACAGTACATTAAATGCCCCAACAGCTAATTAGTAAAAATTAGTCTATTGGTAAATAAACCGGTAAGCCAACTCTTCCAAGTCAGTGAGCTTTTCTTTTTGTTTTCCAGGACTTTATACCATCAACCCGGTTTTACCTTAAGTTATCAAACTAAATATCACCTGAAAATTCTTTTCATACACAACAAACAAATACTCTTTACATTCTAACTTCAAGATCATTTGATCACCACTTAAAAGATTAAATTTCTTATAGAGATAATTAATATATTTAATCATTAAACAAGTTAATTGATCTTATTCAATTATCTTAATATAATCAAATAATACTTAGTTTAATCATCTAGTTGTTTTGTTTTCTTAAAAAACAATATGCTTAGATATACACTTTTTGTTTTGTTCTCATCAACATCAAATAATAAACCCTAAGTTCAACAATTATTACACTAAATAGCCATCCCACTCCCTTAAAAATAAGAAACTGCCAAAACAGTTGAAAAATAGGTAGAGTGCAGTTGAGAAGCATTCAACTACTACCTTCGAGCAGCTATTAATCTCGCTTATAAATAGCTTGGATTAGATGATAGTAAGCTTCTTCTAAATTCCCTTATTTTTCACACACATATCATTCTTCCTCTTACCCATATTTTTCTCATATCTTAATTTAAGCACTACAGTAGTAACAAAGGAGAGCCCTGACATTCTTCACCCTTCACCCTACTACCAATACCACCATTTACATAGCCCATTTTCTTTTATGTTAGCAAATTTCAAGCCCATCTTGGAGTTAGGGAATAAACATTTTACATTGTCCATGAGAACCCTCCATATGGTTAGAAAGTCACACATGACGAGAAGTGTAATGTTGATGGTGCAGGTGATGCTTCGATGCAATCCTATAAAATCACAATGTTATTGATTTGGGAAAGTTTAAACTATTGGAGCAGTTGTGCACTAATTAAGTAAAGTAAAATGATGAGATTCTAGCGAAGAATGAAGAGATATTAGCTAGAAACAAGGAATTACAAAAGATAGTAGAAGAATTCAAGTTTCCTTTACCTTTAGAAAGTGCAAGTGTACCATCCATTCACTCACCTAAAGCAAAAAATGGAGCTCTAATGGTTGTTAATAAGATACTTGGCAAACACACTCAAGGCATGTTCCTACTGAAAGAAACCAACTAGTTGAATCTCAAAGGCAGCAAGAGAAATTGAACATATCCCATCTTTGAGAAAGAAACTAACTTACCACGTCATATGCACCGATAGATAGACAGCAAGTATTACTAGTCGTCCGATAAGGTAGTACTCCTACTTATAAACAACGTAACTAGCTAGAATGTTTAGGCAAACTTACATTTACATCGACCAGTTGCAAATATGAATCTCCAAGAGTTAGAGGATTATATTAAAAAATTATCCAGCATGTCCGATACCAAAAATGCTATAAAGTATAAACCCTTTATTTGAAGGAGCCTATTTACACAAGCCATTCAAGAGGAGGTGATGCCATCACATATTAAATTACCTTAATTTTAGATATGGTATGAAAGATCCTCATGATCACTTGTATTTTCAAACTATCATGAGCCTATATGGTTGTGGTGATGCTGTATTTTGTAAAGCACTTCCAGTGACCTTAAGGAAGTTAGTAAGTTTATGGTTCAATAGTTTAAAGGAGGTTTCTATTCCCTATTTTGATGAACTATCAGCATTTCTTAGCAAGTAAACCACTAGTGAAGGACCCTTTTATACTACCTTTTATTAAGCAAATGTTAAATAAATCCATTTGTGATTATATCAAGTGCCCTTAGTACTGTTATGACATAAATGCCCAATTTGGGTACGTATGTTGCATTGCATGCAATCATATATGAAGTAAAACCACATGGAGATTTCTTTAAGTCCCTTCAAAACACCAGCCAACCTCTTTGAGAACTTTTACAAAAAGGTTGAAAAGTTTATTCGACAAGAAGACAACATCAAAGCTCATTAGAGATGATATTTGCGCCAACTCATTGCTGACAGGTGCAATATGATTGAGCAACTAACAAAAAGTAGAAAACTAACAATTATTAGACTGGGATCGAAAGAGTAGAAGGTGACAGTGGTAGAAACAATGATAACTTAACTCCAAATGGAGTTATCAATAATACTATGGGAGGTCTACATAGCAAAGGCATGTCTAGCTCTTCTAGTTCAATTAATGCCATAAGTTGCCAAGATGTTTTGAATATTAGGGGTAAAAAGTTTAAAGTGGATAAAGCTATAACTTTTTCAAATGAAGACATGGAGGAAATTCAAACCCCTCATGGTATGCATTTGTTATTAGTACATGCATTATAGACTTTGATGTCTACAAAATCTTAATGATAAGGAAAGTTAATGGATATAATGTTCAAGAGCATTTATGAGTAGATGAAGTCCAAAACCAATGCTAAGATTAAACCTTATAACAATGATTTTTATAGTTTTAATAACCAGCCAATCCAAGTAGAAGGAATAGTAAAATTGTCTATACAAATCAAGGATGATGAGAATGTAGTCAAGCATAGTGTAGACTTCATTATCATCAATTACTAGTCACCTTTCAATGTTATGCTATGATAAACCTTTGTCAAGTTGAAAATTCGATTTCCTTCTTTTCTTAATCTGATTTATATTAAGCTCGGCCCACTTAATATAAATCTCTCGACTAAACTTAAGAAAAGGTCTTTTTTAAAAAAAAAAAAAAATGGAGTCACTACTTGAACGGGATTAGGAAAAAGTGAAATTAAGATTCATGAGTGAATGGACCTTAATTCTAGTTACTAGCCTGTAATTTTTTTTTTAAAAAAATAGAAGCCAGAGAAAGTATGAGCTCGAAGGCTACCTTATTAAAACTAGAAAGTTTCCATAAAAGAGTCAATAAAAAAATTAAATGGACCTTTAAATTTACCTTCAAGTAAAATGGGCTCTCTTTTTATTAGAATATTTTAGGATCTGTAAATATCTGTCAATTATGTAAAGAGTATATTTAGGATATTTTCTATGTTTAGAAGGTATTAGAATATTTTAGGATCTATAAATATGTGTCAATTGTGTAAAGAGTATATTTAGGATATTTGTTTTCTATGTTTAGAAGCTTGGTTAATGTGTCTATGTTGTATATATATTGTCCCTCTTTGGCCTGTGATATGAATATACACACACAAAAATTTTCTTCTCAAAATTTATATGGTATCAGAGCCTGGTTAAAAAAAAAAAAAAATTGCTATGACTAGCGAGGGAAAGAAACCAACCCCCCCTTACCTATTGACTTCAAGTGATAATCCTAGTAATATAATTACTAAAGTGCAATTAAAATGAGACAATTATGATGAATGGGCTAAACCGATGAGAACGTCATTGAGGGCCAAGAAGAAATTCGGATTTATTGATGGAACGATTAATTAACCTGCTGATGATTCCACTGAATTAGAGGATTGGTGGATTGTGAATTCAATGTTGGTTTTATGGATGCTCAATACAATCAAGCCAACACTGTGATCTACCATAAAATATATGGAGATTGCAAAGGATTTATGGGAAGATATCAAAGAATGATTCTCTATCGCTAATAGACCTCGTGTTCAACAGATCAAGGCAGAACTTGCCAACTGCAAACAGAGAGGTATGTCGGTTGTGACTTATTATGGGAAATTGAAACAACTCTGGGAAGAGCTTGCGAATTATGAGCAAATTCCCATCTATCGTTGTGGAAGATGTAATACTGTAGCTGAACTTGACAAGAAACGAGAAGAAGAGAGGCTTCATTAGTTTTTGATGGGGTTGGAAGATGCATTATATGGAGCAGTTCGTTCCAATATTTTGAGCACAAAACCATTGCCAAACTTGAATAAGGCATACTCGTTAGTGTGCCAAGAAGAACGTGTTAGAAACATCTTACGAGGGAAGGAGGAACATGGAGAAGTTGTGAATTTTGCAGTGCAGACCAATAGAGGAGGGCGAAAGTATAAAACAGAAGCGAAAGATAAATCTACCATTTGCTCACACTGCAAATGAGAGGGATATGATTCTGAAACTTGTTTTCAGCTCATTGGATATCTGAAATGGTGGGGTGACCGACCCAAAGGGGTTGAACGTGGACGAGGGGGATAGAGTGCAGGGCATGGACAAAGTAATACGCCAAAGGTGAATACAGCCCATGTAATTGGGCAGCCATCATCATCAATGGCAGCAACGAAAGAAAATACAGCTTCTGGGACCTTGGCAATAGAACAATGGTCATTCTTTCTCAATTTGTTAAACACGTGCAAATCGGGTACTAGTGAGAAGATGAATGGTAAGGATAATCTAAATTGGATTATTGATTCCAATGCTTCACAACATATGACAGGTACTTTAGAATGTTTAACAAATTTGAAAGAAATTGTGGCATGTTCAATTAGATTACCTAATGGAGAGTAGGTGATGCCATTGAAGGAGGGATCAGTTTGCTTGGGAAAACATATCAAACTAGACAATGTTCTCTATGTTCCAAATTTGAATTGTAATTTGATATCTGTATCGCAATTGCTTGATGGCTCTAATTGTAATGTCTAATTTACTAATAAAATTTGTGTTATGTAGGACCGCACCTCGAGGATGGTGATTGGAGCGGGTGAACAGTGCAAGGGACTTTATTATTTGAAGTCAGTAGTATCAGTCCAAGCATGCAAGACAAGCCACGTAGATTCTTTTGAATTATAGCATAGGAGGATGGGGCATCCATCTGCAAAAATTGTGAAATCTCTTCCTTAAGTTGAATTTAGTAATAGTTCAGTAAAGAATAAACCATGTAACATTTGTTTGAGAGCTAAACAAACAAGAGAAGTTTTTATTTCTAGTGACACTAAAGCAAATGAAATTTTTGAATTAATTTATTGTGATTTGTGGGGACCTTATCGTGTTAATGCTTCTTGTGGGCCCTCGTATTTCTTTACCATTATTGATGATTTTTCTAGGGGTGTATGGATATATTTGTTAACTGAAAAAACAAAAGTGGAACTTGTCATGCGTAGTTTCTTTGCCATGACTAAAAGACAATTTCAAAAAGATGTAAAGATAGTTAGAAGTGATAATGGGATTGAATTTGCTTGCTTGCATAACTATTTTTCTGAAAATGGAATTTTATATCAGACCTCATGTGTAGGAACACCTCAATAGAATGGGCGTATTGAGAGGAAACATCGTCATATTTTAAATGTGGCTAGAGCTTTAAGATTTTAGGCCAATCTTCCCATCAAATTTTAGGGAGAATGTGTTCTAATGGCTGCATATTTGATCAATCGGACTTCTTCTAAGTTATTAGGAGGAAAAACTCCTTATGAGATATTGTTTGATAAACCTTCTAGTTATAATCACATTCGAACTTTTGGGTTGCCTGTGTTATGCTCGGAACTTAAATAGGGAAAAAGACAAGTTTGTTAGTAGGAGTCAACGTTGTTTATTTGTAAGATATCCTTTCGGGAAAAAAAAAGGATGGAAAGTTTATGATCTTGATACAGGAAAATATTTTGTATCCAGAGATGTTGTGTTCTCTGAATCTGAATTTTCATATGCTGATAAGGAAGGTGTGCAACTAGATCTTGTACAAGGTGCTTCTTTCAATATCACCAATCATTTTAATGGAGAATTGAATGAGGAAGATGAAAGTGAGGTACCTGAGAATTCGACTGTGACTCAAAGTGATAATAACGACAGGGGGGTGTCATTGAAATCTTGGGTGAATCTATTCTAGAACAACTTGGACGGGGTCATAGAACAAAAGAAGCTTCTAGTCGGCTGCAAGATTTTGTGACATATACTGCACAAAAAATAAGTCCCTCTGCATGTTCCTCCAATCTAATTCCGTCCACAGGTACCTCCTATTCTATAGCACATTATGTAAATTGTGACAAATTTTCTCCATAACATCGTTCTTTCTTAGCAGCTATGACAGCCGAAAAGGAGTCTGTTTCTTATATTCAGGCCATCAAAGACATTCGATGGAAAGAAGCCATGATGAAAGAAATTGAGGCACTTGAGGCTAATGGGACATGGACTGTGGAAGATTTGCCACAGGGAAAGCAAGCTATAGGCAATAAATGGGTTTACAAGATCAAATATAACTCCGATGGTTCGGTTGAATGTTATAAAGCTCGATTGGTGATTCTTGGCAATAATCAGATTGAAGGAATTGACTACAATGAGACCTTCGCTCCTGTTGCAAAAATGGTTACTGTACGTACTTTTTTTTCGGTGGCAACAACAAAAGGATGGGAACTCCATCAAATGGATGTTCATAATGCATTCTTGCATGGAGATTTAGAAGAAGAGGTGTACATGAAAATGCCACCTGGGTTCTCTACTCAACAGCTTGGCAAAGTTTGTCAATTACGTAAATCACTTTATGGGTTACGACAGGCCCCCCGATGTTGGTTTTCCAAATTGACAACTGCATTAAAGCGGTATAGATTTCTTCAATCTTAATCTGATTATTCATTATTTACTTTAAATCGAGATAAGATACATTTGAGTATACTGGTGTATGTCGATGATCTTGTTATTGCGGGGAATAATAGAGTTGCCATTCAGAAGTTTAAAGATTATTTATGCCACTTCTTCTACATGAAAGATTTGGGAACATTGAAGTATTTTTTAGGTGTAGAGGTGGCTCGGAATTAAGAAGGAATTTTTCTTTATCAACACAAATATGCTTTGGATATTATTAGTAAAGCTGGATTAGTGGGTGCTAAACCATCTGGTTTTCCCATTGAACAAAATCATCATTTAGCCTTAGCAGAAAATGCATTGTTGGCAGATTAAGAGAAGTATCGGAGATTGGTAGAAAGACTGATTTATTTTACTTTTACTCGATTTGAGTTGTCCTACAGTGTTCATATTTTGGCACAATTTATGCATTAACCAAGGGAAGCTCATTGTGAAGCAGCTTTGCGCGTGGTTCGTTATTTGAAGGGTAGTCTTGGACAAGGAATACTTTTACGAGCTGATAGTGATCTTCAGTTATATGCTTATTGTAATTCTAATTGGGGGAGTTGTCCTTTAACTCGACGATCTCTTACTGGATATTTTGTTATGTTAGGGACTTCTCCCATTTCTTGGAAGACTAAAAAGCAACATACAGTGCCGAGATCCTCTACTAAAGCAGAATATCGTTCCATGGCTACCACTGTGTGTAAACTGAAATGGTTAAAGGGTCTTTTGCTGTCTCTCGGTATTGTACACTCTCATCCTATGCTGTTGTATTGTGATAGTCAAGCAGCTTTACACATTAGTGCAAATCCCGTGTTTCATGAGCGAACAAAGCACATTGAAATTGATTGTCATTTTATTCGTGATGAGATTCAACATAGACATGTTCAGACTGCTTATGTTTGTAGCTCTGAGCAACTCGCTGATATTTTTACTAAGGCATTGGGGACACAGCAGTTTGGGTATCTTCTATGCAAGTTGGGGGTTTGCAATCTTCACGCACCAACTTAAGGGGAGGGGGGCGGCCAGGGGAGGGGGGGGGTATTAGAATATTTTAGGATCTGTAAATATCTATCAATTATGTAAAGAGTATATTTAGGATATTTTTTATATTTAGAAGGTATTAGAATATTTTAGGATCTGTAAATATCTGTCAATTGTGTAAAGAGTATATTTAGGATATTTGTTTTCTATGTTTAGAAACTTGGTTAGTGTGTCTATATTGTATATATATTGGCCCTCTTTGGCCTATGATATGAATATACACACACAGAAATTTTTCTCTCAAAATTTATACTTTTATTTTTTTTATTTTTAACAAAATGGAAAAAAAAAAATTGGAAAAGGGGGAAAATAAATTTTTTGTTTATTTTGGATTACCTGAAGTATCTACATACTCACGAAGCGGGATCAAGCCCATGTAGTTTTCAATTTGAGAAAACATTAAGTTTGTTAGTTGATCTTATTTTTGAAAAACTCTTTTTCACTTTAAATCCATTAAATCTTATTAATTTGAAAAAAAAAAAGGGTTTTTTAGTCTACCTTTGAAAAATCCTAAAGAAATCCCTAAATTTTGAAAAAGATTGATTTATTTTGTTTATGAATAAACAAACATGTTATTATGAAAAAAAAAAATTGAGAGAAAAAGTCCATTTTATTTGAAAATGACTTTATTTAAAACAAAACTCATATCCATAACATGGTAATACCAATTATTCACTAATTAATATGATGACTATTAAGGTCTTGCTAATTTATTCAAATCAACAAATTATTAAAGATAAACTAACAAATTATTCTATCATACTCACTATTAAACTAACAACAATGCTAATTATTCAAATTAAAATCAGCAAACAACTATACTTGTTATTAAATCATGCTAATTATCAAATCATGTGAACTATTCATATCAAACATGCTAATTAATTCCAACAAACATTCTAACTAACAAATAATTATTCAAATTATTTAAACTAAAACAACAAATAAACATATTATCTATTAAAGCCTTGTTAAGTTTATTACCAACAAGCCAACATATTATTTACTAACATATTATTAAAATAAGTAAAAATACACAAAAACACATTATTACAAGAAAAGATCAACACATTTTTTTTTTGTATATTTCCTTTTTTTTTTGGTTAATTTTCAAATCAACAAACAATAAAGTAATGAAAGAAAGAAAAACTAACATTGCACACATATTGAACCTATGCCAATTCGTACTGGTTCTTGATGTGGGTCTAACAATTCTCAACTCTTGACTCCTCAATTTTCAAAAGCCCTAAGTCAATTTCACAAAAACTAAATTGTAAGTATGTTGATTTGATAAAATACAAAGCTCAACTATATATGTGAACCCTAGAACACTTATCTTGATTCCAACTTAAATTAAGTTGAATAAAAAATTTGTTGGACGAAATCAAGCATTAGGCTTTGTTCTATGATGGGCTCTCTTCAATTTATTCTTTGGTGAGAGAAATCAAAGAGAGAGAGTGGGGGTTGCAGGTTTTTAGCTTAGAGAGAGAAAGTATGAATTTCTTGCAAATTGAAGCTTATCAACTCTCTTTGTGTGTTTAAATATATAGAGAGAAGTCTTCTTTATAGTATAATGTCGAAATTTCTCCCTAAGAAACATCCAATTTAGAGATAGATTGAATTCGTATGAAAATGGCAAGTTTTATAATACATCTTGGTTCTTCCCATTTTTGGCCAAAATTGAATATGTTTTTGCACAA
The DNA here is from genome assembly GCA_024138005.1 of Lumnitzera racemosa. Lineage (NCBI taxonomy): Eukaryota > Viridiplantae > Streptophyta > Magnoliopsida > Myrtales > Combretaceae > Lumnitzera > Lumnitzera racemosa. Next base: position 75,404,055 of record JAMXBC010000004.1, on the reverse strand, counting down.
GTTAATGGAAAATAAAGGGGCACTTGCATAATAAAAAATTTCCTTACATATTTTGATTAAGTATCTTGAGACATCTTGCAAAGATATGCTTTAATTTTATTAAATAAAACTTGGGTGCAAAATGCTCAATTATTCATGTTACCTAATTTTAGTTTTTTATTTTACAAATTTCCTTCACTAAAAATTTCAAATCTGAACATTTCCTAATAGTTATTTTCCCATTTCCTATTTTTTCAGATTTTTTTTAAATAAAAAGTAGATGAAATCGAATATAATATACCTAGGTGCACTTGTCGTTTTTATGGTAAATTAAAGCTTAAAGCTTATGTTCGAAGAAGTGCAAAAGGAAAGGGAAAAAGGAAGGGTCAAACTTTGATCTACGGTACTACGTAGCACACAATAAGTAAGCTATGTTGCGTACAAGTAGCACTATATGTAGCATCATGACACTTTGCTACGAAGTGTGTCATGTGGCACTACAATTGGCTGATATGGGTTATCACTTATCAACACTTTTTTTTTTCTTTTTTCTCGTTCTCTTCTCCTTTCTCTTTCGTTTTCCCCTTTCCTATTTTCTTCACTAGTGGTTATTGATTTTCTAGTTTTCTTTCTTCTTTCTTCTTTTCTTTTCTTTCTTTTCGAACAACACTGTAAATGAGACCTAATTAATTATTAAAAGCTAAAAAATTACACTTTACTCTTGAAGAAAATGTGGAGTCTAATAAATATATGTTCAAAATATTTTCAAAATCTATCCAATTTTACCAAATTAGGAACCCACTTTTTACCGGTATTTAGTTTTAATTTGAAAACTTCTAATAGCTACAAAATATTCATTTTAACTTTGATTGAGGTACGTTTTAAGGCTATGTTTTCTTAAAAATGTGAATTTTTAAAATAATTCAATATGGGTTAGCCAAACTTGTGAGCCCCTTACTTAGTGAATAGAAATTGAGTGAGTAAATTTAAGGTATCAGTAAAACTAGCTTAATTAACTTAAAAACTTACATATTAATATTTGACATTAAATATATATAAAAGACATTTATGTGCTTCAGGTATAAATATTATATAAACATATATACCAATAATTATTATAAATATCCAAAATTAAGAAAAATTCATTAAATGAATTAATAAAAATTGGGAAAATTAATAAAGAAATTCTATTAGGCAATTAGAGAATAGGTGGAGAAGTGTGACAAAAAGTGATGACACATAGGAATTGTGGAAACACATTGATGACACTTAATATTATAAGTTACACATGTTGATGAGGGAAAAAAAATCACATGCAACTCTAAGTGCACTATAAAAAGATGAAAGAGGCTGTATAAACAAAATTTGGCCATTTCATAGTCTAGGAAAAATTCTAGAATTTGGAAATGAAGAGAAAGAGTGAAGGAAAAAGAAATTAGAAAATATAGTGTAAAATTGGGATTTTACGAGTACCCACGGAAGACATGTAATTTGAAGCCAAGTGGTGGCTTGAAGGAGTGGCTGGTGACAAAATAAGCAGACACACCCTCCCCTCCCCACGGTGGCCAAAGCTTAGGTTTCCATTAAATCACTAAATTTTTCTAATTTCATCAAAAATTAGAGAAAAATAGCAAACAATCACAAAAAATTATGAAATTTGGTTTCCCTTCATATTCTTACACGAGGAATTCAAATATTCAATCAAAATTTTAAGTGTAGGTATGGGGTCCTTAAGAAAAAAGTCTTATGCACCAAATTTTAAGCAAGTAATTGAAAGACCAATGGATGTGGTTTTGACTTGAAATTTTGTAGTTATACTCTTAAGATGGTGAATTTTGATGTTATGTAGTTGGATTGCAAAAATCATGTTGTCGAATTTTGGGGAAAAGTTCGTTTTCATCAAAAGAGTGCATTGGATAGTTGTTTTCAAAAGAGTTTTAGTAATTCTTTGTAAAACTGTAGTATGATATATAATTATTACCCTACAATAGCTTAAAGTGGATTATTATGATTTAAGAAATGAGGATTTTCAAGTGAAAAGTTGGTATTTGGTGAAATTAGGTTACTTTTCTAAGTTGTAACATTAGTATAAGTAAATAGTTATTATAGTAGGAATTGATGTATGTAATTGAGGTTTTTTGGTTAATAATTTCTGACATTATAGTGTAAAAAATTCTGAAAATGTAGGGTAAGTTTGTGTATGAGTTAAATAGTAAATTATGGTAATCGCTACATAGTCAAAAACCATACCAAAAAGAAGATCATATTGTACTTTGGTAGGGAATAATTTGATATACTAAAAATTGGCTTTGCATTAGAAATTAGTTGACACTGGAGCTTTATAACTATATTGAAGTTGGAACTTTAGCTAAAACCTTAGTTAAAATTTTAATAGAACCTTAGTTAAAACCTTAATCAAAATTTTAATATAACCCTAGTTAGAACCTTAGTCAAAATATTAGTAGAGCCTTAGTAGAATCTTAGTAGAACCTTAGCCAAAACTCCAGTTAGAACCTCAGTTAGAACCTATCTTAAGTCTACAAAAAGTAAATAAATAACTAAAGAATTTACTTATATCAGAATGTAAACATACTTAATAATGAAAATAAGGTCTTACCTTATATGTAGATTAAAAATTGAAGTTGTGTATTATTTCCTAAGGATTACTAACGAAGACCTCAAACTCGAAGTATAAGAGCTCATAACATTACATCCAGGTAAGTTGAGATCTGTGCATTATGGCATATTGAAGTATCACATTAGAATACTTAGAGGAATAAGAATACTTGTTTGTGGTCGTAATTAGTTTGTATGTGCATATGCTATGTATGTACTTGAGATCCTAAGTGATGAATTGGGAATTGAACTTTAAGTGTTGCTTTCTGCCTAAACATTTATATTATCTTGTGTATATGAGCTTAGTTGATCACTTGATAAACTAGATTAATCTTGAATTAATTAAAGACTTAGCCCAATATTCACGATAACCTAATAAGGGTAACAATTAGGATATCAGACTAAATACCGACAGTTCAATGAGGATAGTAGAAATGATCCTTTTCCCACCCTTAGTTAAATTAGTTAAGAAGGGAGGGGGTCGCGACAAGGTTAGTGGTTCGAATGTTATCTAGGGAGGACAGTGTACTCCATTGTATAAGCCTGGATTTAGTTTGATAGTGTCGCATTGAACCCATTGAAATCCAAGTTAGAGTGAACGTAATTACTCTAACTTCATAATGAACTGGTCAAACATTATTCGATGTTTTATCATTTGTCTGTTGAATTTGCATCTAACTAATGATTGAACAACCACGTTTGCTAATGTAGTCTTATAACTTAGTCCCTTCTTACTGAGCTAGTATAACTCACATTCCTATAGATTGTTTTGCAGGTGCAAGTAGTACCAAAAGATGCCTTATTACACTTGTCTATAGGTTAGTTCTGATGGGTTAAGGAGTGAAGTGAAGAAATCTAATGAATGGAATAAAGCCTAAGTCTCTTTTATTTTTCTTTCTTTAGAAGATTATAAGGTTTTCCTGAGAGACCTTATAGTCTTCGCTAGCTAGTTGATATATATATATGTAATGTAGTTCTACTGTAAAGATGTGAAGTTTCTTTTGAAAAATTTGAACTTGGGGGTATATATAAGGTTATCTAATGAACTGATCTATCTATAAGTATAACAAAATATATATTGTTAAGTGTTACTACATAGGTTTAAATACCATAAGTACCCATCTGACTATTTCAAAGTTGGTTGAATCATCGTTCACCTTATGTGAACTATATCTATGTTAGCAATTAAGGGGATAGCTTCTAGCCTAGATCAGTTTATACAATAGGACTGTTATGACTCCTCAAGTTTAGGGTATGATAGTTCCCAGGCTAGAAAAATTGATTTTCGAAAAATTGTTCATTTTCGTCTGTGATTCCTAATTCGATCAAATCATATATATTTATTTTGACTCCAAAAACCATTTTTGACCTCGAAAAAATTTTTCTATCCCAAACTGATCTAAATGAACCATTATGCAACATTTTTATGATTTTTTTATTTTTTTTGTTTTCTTATTTTTTTGGTTTTTTCCTATTTTTTTTTTCTATTTTTTTTTTTTGCTTTTGCTAATTTTTCAATATTTTGGTATTTTTCTTCCTTTTAGCCTTTTTCGAAAATTAGGAAATTTTGAATTAGCAATAGACCTAAGGAGAGCAAAAATGAGATACCTACAACTGCCACTCTTTATAGTGAAGTTTAGTGAAAACTTTACCTTAAAGATGAAAAAAGAGACTTTATTTTTACTCCAGTAGGAGGAAGTGATGAATTGTCGACTACTAGTCCTATTACTTGTACGCGGCTCCAAGACCTCCAATCCTTCACCCGAAGAATTCTTTTTTGATAACCTGTTGATGATGAGAAACTTTACATCGAAAAAAGATGGTTGAACTCTTTGAGCTCCCTACATTGTTATATGTTGATCTATACTCTTGATTGTGATGATGTCAACTATTCCCTTACAAAGAACCTTATGCCGAGTAATTAGACCAGTAGCTGCCGAGAGGTTCTTGCTAAGTAATGATAGACTCACTTACCAGTTGAGTAGTTTTCTCTCGGCCTATTACCTTTTCTCTTATCTTAGCCTCTTTATTGCTACAACATCTTGATCTCTTTTCCTTACTGTGTTTAGAGAATCTTCATACGGGACCAATGCTACATTGCCACCCATTTACCTCATATGACATTGTACTACTTTTCTATTTTTGTCTTTTATCCTTTTTACCTTTTTTCGTATGTACTAGGAATCCTCTTTTTGTATATACTTTTTTATAATTTCTTTATTTATAATGTTACCCTAGGGACTTACTATAAATAGTCCCTTTCTCTTGTAAGCCGAGATTGAACTTTATAGATAGACATTGAATATCCTATTCTTATGAGACAACCTCCTTCAAGTCCATTTTTCATATACTCTTATCTAATTTTACCGTGTAGCTTAGGATTAATGGTAGGTGGACCTTAACATTAACTTGTGCATCATATTAAGTAAGGTGTTAAGTTGTGTTATGTTGTGTTATGTTGTGTTCGTTGGTGTGTCATATCCTCCGAGTAGCTTCATGCTAGCTACTCTAGTTAGTTCGTAGACCAATTTCCTCTATTTGCATTGATATTTCGAAGGACTCATTTAGTTCATATTTGCTACGGTAAGTCCTAGTGATAACTAAGCTCCTAGACACATCATATAATCTTGGTATCGGAGCTTAAGATTGAGACCAAGAGCTATGTAGTGATAGTCGGTTTGCTATTCGGGATACTTGTGTATGTGTTGAAGGCATCTCTATGTGAAGTGTATTTTTTGAAGCTTTGTGTTAAGAATGTCGAATCCTAGTATAAAGGGAGAGATTAACGATGCTGAGAATGATACTCATGGTCATGATCGAGTTACTCAATAAACACCATGTATTACTGATGAGTAGATCCAAGATCTTGCTACTATTGTGGCTAACTTAGCTGTCTCAATAAATAGAATCTTAGAAACTAGACCACGTAAGAGAATTACTAAGTAGGGCTGAGAGATGAAAGATGGGCCGAGAAGGTAAATGAACGAGTAAGCTCCAGAAGCTTTTCCAGTGAACCAAGTGCTACCGCGATAGCATTTCTCTTATATTTTTGGTGTTTTTAAAAGAAATCAATACTTAATTGCGTGATACCTTCATTACAATGTTACAAGCCAAGGTGCTTGGGTTCGACACTTTACCTAATCAGTATGAACATAACCTACGTTTTAGACCCTTAGTGGCCAGGAGTAATGCTAGAGGAGTTGCGAAAGGGTTCTACTTGAGTGAGGGGTTCTTGTCGAAGGGCAAATAGATTTGCGTGTCAAGTGTTTCTGCAAGGGAGCTACTTATTTGAGAAGCTCATACCAAGGGTTTGGTTAGTCATTTTGGGGAAAGAAGACAATTGAGATATTGAAGGAGCATTTTTGCTAGCTTGGGATGATAAAGGATGTGCATCGAATACTTGAGAGGTACGGGATGTGTAAATATGTAAAGGGGATGAGAGAGCCCTATGGAGAATACACACTCCTATCAGTTCCTGAGCAACCGTGGATCAATCTAAGCATGGATTTCATATTCGACCTTCCCCACATGCCAAAAAGACACTACTCAATCATGGTGGTGGTCGATTGGTTCAACAAGATGAGCCACTTCATTCTTTCCTATAGAACTAATGATGCTTTATTCGTAGCTAACCTTTTTTTGTAGGAAATTATGTAACTACATAGAGTGCCGAGGAGTATTGCATCCGATTATGATTCGAAATTTATGAGCTTCTTTTGGAAGACCCTATAGAGGAAGCTCGACACTAAGCTTCTATTCAATGCTTCCTATCACCCCTAAACAAACATCAGGCTGAAGTTGTAAATAGAACTGTCGGTAGTCTCTTGTGCGCTACTGTTGGGAAGAACTCTCATGACTGGAATTTATGCCTACCTGTCATTAAATTTACCTACAATTGCTTGACTTGCAACTTAACTGGAATAACACTATTGGAGGTTGTTTATGGACTTAACCCGAACCTACCCTTGGATTTAATTAACATTCTAACTACACAAAGGAAAATTTAATCCGACCTACAATGTCTCAAGGAATTCTAGAGGTTACATCGGAAGATTGCCGAGCAGTTGGCCAAAATTGTGGCCCAATAGAAGGAAGTGGGAAGTCGCGAAAAGAAACAAGTTGTTTATACCCTTGGGGACCTTGTTTAGATTCATCTCGATAAGGAACGATTCTTTAGCAAGAGGATGAACAAACTATCTCCCAGAACGGATGGACCCTATAGGATCCTTAGTTGTATTAATGATAACGCCTATGAAGTTGAACTACCCAAGGGTTTCGATGTGTCTAACACATTCAACGTCTCCAGTTTGACTCCCTATGTACCTGATGATGATGAGGACCAAGATTTGAGGGCAAATCTTCAACAATCCCGAGGAACTAATGAACTGCTAACCACTGGTCCCATTACTTACGGTAGCTCCGAGGCTTCCAATTCTTCACCCGAAGAATTCTTTCTCAGTAACCTAGTGATGAAAAGAAACTTTACATCGAAGAAGGATGGTTGAACTCCTTGAGCTCCCTTCATTGTTATATGTCGATCTATGCTCTCAGTTGTGATGATGCTAACTATTTCCTTACCAAGGACCCTATGCCGAGTAATCTGACTAGCTGTTGCCGAGAGGTCTTGTCGAGTGACAAGAGACTCACCTACTGGCTTAGTAGTTTTCTCTCGGCTTATTACCCTTTCTTTCGTCTCAGCCTATTCATTACCGTAACATCTTGATCCCTTTCACTTGCTGTATTAAAAGAATCTTTGTATGGGACTAATGTTACACTACCACTTGTCCACCTCATTTGATATTGTACTACTTTTCCTTTTTTTTTTCTTTTATCCTTTTTACCCTTTTTCATATGTACTAAGAATCCCCTTTCTGTATATAATTTCTTATAATTTATTTATTTGTAATGTTACTATAGGGATTTACTATAAATAGTCCATTTCCCTTGTTAGGTAGGATTAAACTTTACAGATAGACATTAAATATCCTGTTCTTGTGAGACAACCTCCTCCAAGTCCATTTTTCATATATTCTTATCTAATCTTGCCGTGTAGCTCAGGATTAATGGCAAGTAAACCTTGACATCAACTTGTGCATCATATTAAGTAAGGTGTCAAGTCGTATCGTGTTTGTTGGTGTGTCATATCCTTCAAGCAGCTTCACGTCAACTATTTTATTTGTCCATGGACCAATTCCCTCTATTTTCTTTGATATTTAGTTTATATCTACTATGGTAAGTCCTTATGATAACTAAGGTCCTAGGCACATTAGGAAGAGAGTCTAAAAAAGGTAATTTTTGAGAGATGAAACAAGTTACCACTTGATCAGCCCCCTTTAATAAGCTATTGATCAAGGGAGGTGAAAAGATTTTCTTACGGTCTATCTTAATAAGATACTTTAGTAAGATAAGCAATAATCTTGAGCCTGTTTGACGATAGGATTCCTTACGGTTTATCTAAATTAGACCTTTTCGTGAAATATCCTATCCAAAGTTATGGTAGAAAGAGCTCCTTGTAGTTTATCTAAATGAGACCCTTTGGTGAGATATCCTTTCCTAAAGGCGATAGCATCAATGCTATTTAGGGACAGGGCTCCTTGCAGTCTATTTTAGAGAGACACTTTGGTGAGATGTTCTATCCGAAGGTATGGTGGAAAGAGCTCCTTACAATATATCTAAATGAGACCCTTTGGTGAGATATTCTTTCATAGAAAAGTGATAGTATTGAGGCTATATAGGGACTAGGGTCCTTATAGTCTATCTTAGCGAGACCTTTTAGCAAGATATCCCATCTAAAGGGATGATAGCGTTAAGGCTATCTTATAAAGTAGAAAGAGCTCTTTATAGTCTATCTAAATGAGACCGTTGGAGAGATAATCTTTTCCAAAGATTAAAGTAAATGAAAGGGTCAAGCATATAACCTATCAAGGCTCCTATAAGATATCTTACCTTAAAAGGCATTTAACAAGTTAGGACTTTTATAAGATATCTTATCCTATAGGCATTTAACAAGTCAAGGTTTTTTCGAGATATCCTGCCTTAAAGGAATTTAATAGGTCATGGCTACAAGATATCCTACCCCTAAAGGAATTTGATGGGTTAGTTATTCAAAACATTTTTGAAAGAATGGATGGCATCTAATGGGCCGATGTTTTGAAAGAGAATGGACAACGCTCCATCAAGTAAGCGATTCGAATGTTTTTTGGAAACAGGACAATGCTTAACTAAATGAGCAGTCTAAATATTTTGGAAATAGAACAACACTCCATTGAGTAAGCAATCCCATAGAAAATTTAGAATAGGATAGAACAACACTTCATCAAGCAAGTGATTCATTTAGAACAGGACAACACTCCATTGAGCAAGTGATCCTTGGGGTTTTAGAACAGAACAACGCTCCATTGAGGTGATCTTGATGTTTTTAAAACAAGACAACACTTCATTGAGCAAATGATTCATGGGAATTTTGGAACAAGATAGCGCTCCACTGAGCAGGTGATCTTAGGTACTCCACCAAGTAAGCAATCCATGAGAATTTTAAAACGGGACAGCACTCCACCTAGCAACGATCCTGAAACATTTTTATTTTTATTTTTAAAAAAAAGGGTTGATGATAAGAAGTTTGGATATTTGGAATGAGCTATAACTTATTGGCCCAATCAAAGGGAGGAATTGAATGGAACGTGTTCCTTGTTGAGGATGCGATTCAACTTATATGGATGGGCTAATCACTATTTTGAATTGAGAAATTGTGCATTGAGTTTTAATCAAATATGGAGCATTTATTGGAAACATCTCAAAATAAAGAAGATACAACTAGTGGATATTAACGAAGACTTAGCCATCAAGGCCAAAAAAGTTCTCAGATGGACTTGGATTGAATCATTCAAAACCCGAACATTAAGGCTGACTTTAGGAGGGGAAGACTATTTTAAGGAGGGTAATTACTTGTGAGAAATTTTTTTAGGCTAAAAAAAAAAAAACCAACATTAACCCTTATTTGAAAAACACATTTCTTATATATATATATATATATATATATATATATATTGCTAAGAAGTAACAGAGCCTTATGGGCTGTAGAGATTGCTGGTAACGGTAGGCTTGCCCTATTACTTCATAGTCATTTGCTTTCTTACGTACGTTATCTAAAGCTTAGGCTTGGAAGTTATGGCTAATGGGCCAAATTAGTCTCTTAGAAAATTTCATCATCATATCTTCGAATTCGTTGGGGCTTTATCATGACTTCTTTTGATGAGATGCTTTGCTTTTTTTTTTTTTTTGGTCACTTTTGTTAAGCTTTCGATGCTATGGGCCTTGATATTCAACATGTGCAAATGACCTCTTTAGATTGTAAGTCTTCCCAGCTTTTTTGTCTTGGAATAGGTATCCCATTCATTGAATTATCTAGTTTAATAGGGCTTCTTCACTCTCTTGGTTTAGCTTTCACTTTTGGCTTCAGATTCAAAAAATTATGGTCCATCCTACAAGAGATAGGCCTTAGTCAATCACATAAGTTATTTTCGAACTTGTACTGTAATATGGGTTTTTGGTTAGCGTTTTCAAAAGGATTAATAAAATGGCATATTTTGAAAGAATTGTCTTCTCAACTTGGGTTTTCAAGTCAAAAGCTTTTAGGAAAAACTAAAATGGGCTTGCCCTAATTTCATGAGTAATTTTTAGCCTAAGATAATCAAGTCCCTTTAATCATAAAAGCCTCACAGGGGGTGATATCGTAGGAGGGCTCGTAGAATGACATGACTCTTAAGTTTTGAGCTATAAGCCTTTTCTTCTTCTTGAGATTTGTTTTCTTTGGGATTTAAAAGGCACCTTCAGACTTTAGGCTTTGAATGATACAAATTGATCCCCTTTTTTCTTGTCTCTCTTCTCTTTTTTTTTTTTCTATTTTTTTCTTTTCTTTTTGCCTTTTTCTTAATATTCTTTCTTTATCTTTTTTTCCCCCCTCTATTTTTCTCACTTTTTCCCTTCTTTCTCTTTGTTTCTTTTAACTCCTTCTAAGCTTCTTTTGTAAGCTTTTAATGGAATGGAGGTGCTTGCTTGTTTTTTCTTCTTAAATGGTTTATAGCTCAAAATATACGAGTCTTCTAGAATTGAGGCTCTTTTTCCTCTCAAAGGGAATGAGTTATCAATAGTAATGATTACCCATGAATTGGTGCAACTAAGGTAAGCACAAATTAGTTTATCCTTTTTTTTCCAAATTGATGACCCTATCCTTTTGATTACCCTAGTGTAGGGTGATTCTTAATAAGGTTTAATTTTGAAATCACTTCCTTAAAATGCTTAAATGGGGTTACAACAAATAATTGTATTTAGAGTAGAGAAATGAATGCTTACCATCATTTTAACTTACATATCAAGTCCAAAATGAACCTCCTTTAAGGAATAAGTCCAAATTCCTCACATTAATGTCACTCATCTCTTAAGTGTGTTTAGGGCGTTAGTGTTTAGGACTTAGTTTGCCTCTTTTCATCCTAAAATCATTAATTAGTGTGATACCTTTACTTGTCGAATCTTAATGTATATTTAGGGTCGGATACATGGAGGAGCACCATAGTGAAGAGAACTGAAAGAGTATAAAAGAAGACTTGGAAAGTCCAGACAGTTATCAACTGGATATGACATATCCATAGATCCTACTCGACCTATAATCCACCAGATATGACTCGTTAATCTAAACTATAAGGTCACTTGCCACTACTCTTTGCTAAAGAGAATAGAGAAGAGTTAAAAGGATAATGAGAACACTAAGATTGCTTAAAAGGGAAACTTGTATATTCTAATAATGTGAAGGATGATGTCTGTGTACAAACAAATAGGGTTTATATACTAACCTCACTATGATTACAAGCGTACATGGAAAAGACAAAAAAGGTAATTTAGAATTAGAATACATGAATACTAAAAAAATAAAAGAGACAAAGAATGTGCCAGAAGATACGTGTTGCATAGTGGTTAGCGGTCTAGAGTATGATATAATTCAAACAAAGGTGAAGGAAAAAAAGAGTCTACAATCAAAGCCGACTTGATTTGGTTTAGGTCGGAGCTTAGTCAATCAAGGATGTTTAGATCCCCTTCAAGTCAGGTATTTCACAGTTTAGCTTAGATTGGAATCAGATGCAGATTGGCTTAAGCAAAAGTTTGAGGTTGTTTTGCTTAAACACTACCTAAGTCTTAAAAAGAGCTTGACAATTGATATGGTTGCTTAGCAGGGGGAAACGTTTGCTCCGCAGATCTGGAGCTATGTTGGCACATGTGAAAACTCGGTACTCAGGTTGGCAGTAGAGTGAAACATGGAGGTTGGAGTAGGAATTCTTATTCTAGATGAGGCTTCGAGTTAGTATTCTCCACGTGAGTCCTTAGAGTCCTTTAGCTCGACTGTGCGTAATCAGTCTGGGGAGTTGATTCTTATCAGATCTTCAATTTTTCCCAAAAGAAATGCCCTATATGGATGGATACGAATGCCCTTATATTCATCTGGACACTCACTTGCCCTAAAACTAGTCATTTGAGCTAATCATCTGATCTCGTCAAAATGCCGTCTAATTAAGATAGGCTTGTTACCTTGCCCGTATAATTGCCCCAAATGGATTTAATAGTTTGGGCTTGACCAACTTTCTTTGAAGGTTTATTGGTTTGGCTTATCCTCTTCATGCCCCAATGATGATGTACTAGTGGAGACAAGCTTTTATTTATCTTAGGCTTTACAAAGTGGGTAAGTTGTATTTGTAAGGGTTTAAGTAGATGAACGGGTTGTAGGAAAGTCTTATGTTTGGGGTTAGGAGTGAATGGGGAATCTCTGCCTCTGCTTTGTTTCAGGCTTTTTAGTAGGCTAAGAATGATGTTTGGGCCTATCTCTACTATTGTTTCTTAGTAGGCCTTACCCTTAGCATCAAATCTCAATGGTCCCTTAGAATGTGGTTTCATGGTTCGGGGTATTCTGACCTTTTAATGTCGTCTACTTCGAACTTCATGACTACGAGTTTTATGTTGGGCTAATTCGTTGAAAAACAATCTTTAAAACTCATAAGGATCTATTACATGTCAGTTAAAACTCTTTTTCCTTTTTTTTAATTTTTCAAAAACTCTAAAGGAAAGGTAAGATTGGAAAGGGAAAATGCCCTAGCTTGAAACCTTAAAAAACCATTAAATAAGCAAAAGTGTCATATAGACAATCGAAAAAGGGAAGGTATCCTATAGGTTGACTAAGATCCTAAAAGGTAATTCAAGAGGGGTGTAAGCCCTAAAGTTAAACTAAGAGATCGTAGGATTGAACTTAGAGTACAAAGTTTAGGGCGATCGGCTAAAGGATCCGATCAAACCTAAATTATAAACTATAGAGAAAAATATTAGTAAAAAAAACTCGTAAACTTGAATTTAAGAAAATAAGTAATAAAATAGGAGACTAAAAAATTTTCAAATTTCAAATATAATAATTGTTAATCATCAAAAAGGCGAAAAGTGTAATCTAATAACTAATAAATTATTAGAGATTAATTATATATATACTAAAAATCATAGAAGGACCTAAATAATAATTAGGAATGTTTACATGTACCCCACATGTATTTACGTGTAAATAAAAATACGCGAAATTACTTAAATTGGCCAAAAACTTAGTAAATAATTGAAAAAAATTATTAAATTAATTGGGAAAAATCAGAAGGGAATGGAATAATGCAAATCTGGTTGTGGCAAGTCAGGAGCTAAAGAAGAAAAATTATCCAATTAGAATTAAGCAACACAAAAGCCAAAAATCATGGAAACGGGGCAATGTCATGTCTAATTAATGCATATTAATTACCAAAAGTCTATAAATAGGAAAAAAATTCACAGAACTCCTTTAAATAGTTAGGGATTTGAGAAAAATAGAGAGACTCGAAAATTCAAGGGAAAAACTAGAGAAAAAAAAAGAAAAGGAAAACTGTGCAATTAAGGCTAGTGAGCCAAACCCACACACCATTACCATTTGGGACCGAGCCACCACCACCACCCCACGCTAGACCCATCGCCTAGACCGATCGACATGCCTGGACCGGTGTTGGAAGGCCAAAAGCCATCGGACCGGATGAGTCTCTAATTTGTTTCGATTTTGTATAATTTCTTAAAATTAGTTATTTTGCCCAGAAAATTATGAAATTTGTTATTCTGAGGTTTTATTGTATGTAGATTTAGGAAAAAATAGTGATTTAGTTTAATCACGTCTAAAAATATAGGGTTGTTAACAAATTAAGCAAAACCGAGTATGATTAGAATTAGAAATAAATAGGCTTAGGAGTGTAGTTTGAAGTTCAAAATTTTTCTGTAGAATACTTAAGGAATATAGAACATTGCTATGAAGTCATTTTTTAAAAAATTAATTTTCGAAAATTTTAAGTTAATTTTTAGCCCTAAAATGATGGAAGAATTGGGTATTAATTAGGTTATTAAGACACTAATTACCGATTTAGATAGTAATTAGATGTTTAGGGATGATAATCTCTGATGTGGAAACCTAATCATAGCCTTTGGAGTATTAAGTATAAGTAATGAGGGCATTATGTGCTAATTATAGAAAATTAGGAATATTATAAAAAATTAGGTTTAATTAGATAATATAATAATAGAAATCAAAATATAATAAATTTGAAATAAAATTTAATTTTAAGTAATGGTATAAAAAAGTGTAAGATTTTCTCACATTGAAAATAAATCCGGTACCTCAATTAGGATTAGTGTTTACCAAATAGTTTAGAATCCTAAATTTAGACCCAATGGGATATTAGAATACTCAAGCTTAATATGATTAATTTCACATTAGGATTCGAGCATATTTAAGATTTCAGAATTAAAACTAGAATCTAATTTAGGAACCGAACCTCAAAATAAGTTAGAATGAATCATTAGTAAATAAAAGTTAAATCATAACTTAGAATGTAAATCATTAAAGTATAAGAACTAAAAAGACTTATTTGTATTATAGGATATCTAGAGACGGATCGGCTTATAATCGAGTGATCCGGGAACTGAGAAACTCCAAGTAAGTTGGGTTATTACTAACTGTATTAGAGTGTTATTTTATGGTACTCGAAGACTTAGGATTGTCTATGGTTGTGATTATAAGTAGTCTACGCACATGTTTGATGTATTTGAATGCGTGCTGAATTTGTGATGTGAGTGATTTTGTAATTGATTGAATTGATGTGAAATTGTTTGAACACCCTAAATGAAATTTAATCTTATTCGACTCTAATAACCAAAAATGTCATGCATTGTAACCAATTAGGGGATCATAAGATTTTCCAACCAAATACAGATCCCTTCGAAAGGGATAGCGCAGGATTGCAAAATGGTTCCTTCTTCATCCTTAATCGAATTAAGTGACAGGAGAGGAGGTCATGGCGAAGGTGAAGTCAATGGTTCGAAGGTAGTTGCGGGAGGAGTAAGGTCTCCATTGCACAAGCCTGGGTTTAGTTGTGAGCTGCTTGATAACATGAAAACTCCTCAACCCAGATTGGAGCGGGTGGAATTTCTTTGATTTTACAATGGACCTGATTACGTTGTGCGATGACACTTGATTGTTGCATTGCATGAAAATAATTGCTTTATAATCTTGTTTATGTTTGTATGCATTCATGAGTCTCCAATTCAACTTACTGAGCTGTAGTTGCTCATACCCCTATAGATCCTTTTGTAGGTTCCGATCTTTGAACACTTCAAGTATTATACCGCCTTACAATTATCTAGAGGTTAGTCCTTTTTTAAGCCAGAGGTGTGAAGAGCAATTTACTTAGTATTGATGTGTAGCAACAATGTCCTTCGTAGTTTGAGGATGAAAGACTGATAATTATTATGTAAATTAGTAAACTGTTATGTATATGTAGAATTTTCTAGGAAGTTCTGTGGACTTTACATATAATTATATATGTTTATTTAAAATTTGTGAACTTTACCATAATTATAGTTAAACACTTAATTGGACTGTTTACTTCAAAGCAAGGAGCCGTCGACGCCTTATGTAGATTATGTCTATGGTAGGTACTGTGAGGCCAGTTATTATCATAGAATGGTTTACACGGCGGGACAGTTACGACTCTGTAACTTCAGGGTATAACAAGGGGAACGAGGTAACAGTCTAAAAGCTAGCTAAGACTTTAAGGAAACTGAGACGGGATAGTGCTCTATGAGCTAGCTAAGACCTTAAAGCACCCTATGAGATGGTGTAAAACGGAGTAGTGCTCTATGAGCTGGCTAGGATTGAGAAGGGGATGCATCGTATGGGTTAGTTTAAAACCCTACAAGATGATTAAAAAAGAGAAAGTGCCTTATGAGTTGCCTTAAAGTCTAAAAATGTTCAATAAAGAGGGATCGTACTCTAGGAGTTAGCTAAAACCCTAGAAGATTATTAACAAAGGGAAATGTAAGCCAAATAATTTGGTATTTAGGGTTCAATCTGTAAAGTTTCGGACAATCGAGTAAATTATCCGATTAAACCTAAATTTTTATGATGAAACTAGGAATATTAGTAAAAGTGATCCTATCAGTTTAGATTTAGGAAAATAAATAATTAAATAATATAATATTGAATTATATGTATATTATTTGTTATTTGTTAAAAAAGCGTAAATGAGTTCCAATAATTAACGAATCAATAAAGATAAATTATAAGTATACTAAAAATCATAAAATAACTTTAATAATATTTAATAAAATTTATTTGTACTATGTATGATTTATGTGTAGGTAAAAATATGCGAAATTACTTAAAATACTTGAAATATATTAAAATAATACTAAATAATTAAAGAAAATTTATAAATAATTGCAGAAAAATATGAAAAAGTGAAGAAAATTCCAGAATTGATGTGTGGTAAGCAGGAATTGAAAAAAGAAAAGCAACTAATAACATTTAGCCAAATAGAAAGTAAAAATGGAAGAAGATAAGGGATAAATATCATAAATTAATTCATAAACATTTCCAAACAACTCTATAAATTGAAGAAAGACCATCTGAAATTCATTTTGACATGTTGGAAACTCAGGAAAAATAGAGAGAAGATGAGAAGAGAGGAAAAACCAAATTTACGAAAAGAAAAGAAAAGTAGTATACAAATAGGACATGTAAGGTGAACTTATACCCAACGAGCACCTAAGAGTAGATGGTCACCACCACCCAACAGTAGTGGCAACACCCAAGCTGGCCAATAAGGCCTTGGTAGTCGATGGTAGTTGGAGCAACCAACGCCAGTGAGTCTAATAGTTCCCTCCAATTTTGCTTTATTTATTAAAAATATTAAATAATCTTGGAAAATTATAAAATTTAGTATTATGAGAGATTTTTTATGTAGTTTTTTAAAAAATATTATTTTAATAAAATTATGTCCCGTGATATATAGTGCCTAAGAAACTTCTAAACCCGAACTTATTTTTAATTTAAAAAGAAATGACCTTAATAGTGTAATTTTGAGTTCAAAATCTTTGTATAGGATATTTAGAGTATTTAAAATATTGCTATAAAGAGAACCTTCAAAAATCTATTTAAAAAAATTTTAGATAATTTTTAAGCCTTAAAATAATATATGAAATACGTAATTTACGGCTAATTTAGTAATTAAATGGATAATGACCGATTTAGTATAAAACTAGGTGTTTTAGAATGTTAAATTCTTATTTAGTATGATATTTTTAGCATTTAGGGTATTAGATATAATTACTAGGTGTATTATGTAGTATATATATAATAGGTAAAATGGTATATTTTAAGTTAATTTTGTAATTTAGGGTAATTAGGTATAAAATTTTGATTTAAGATATAAGTAGACATTTGATATGTTATTGGATGATGAAGAATGATATATGTAGTATTAGAAGTGTTAAATAAGCGATTTAGGAGTAAATTATATAATAACACATAATATGAAAATATAAGAAATTAATGAGTAGAAAATATTATGTCAAAATTGATAATGTTATAATAATATTAATATAAATAAATCTGATATGAAATATAAATTTATATAATTATATAAAAAATATAAAATTTTCTCACATTAAAAGCTAAATTGGTAAGTAAATTAAGAATTGAGTGTATCATACAAACTAGAATAATAGTTAGGAGCTAAATATGAGATTTAGAATTTTCAAGTGAAATGTGATTAGCTTCACATATTGGTTCGAAATGATTTTCTGGGATTTGCGTATAAAACCGTAATTGAAAACTGAATTAGAATCTAATTTAAAAACCGATTCGGAAACTAAATCAGAAGTTAGCTTAAATTAAGAATAATTGTAAAGGACCTAAAAATCTTAATAATTAGGTATAATAAAACCCTAAGCTAAAGATAACATATAGAAATACCAAGTAAAGCTTATATAAGATAGTTATATGAGTACTAAAACAACATTTGATTATAGGGATTGTTGGCGATGGCATGTACGAGACATACCATAAGTGAGTAAGTAAGAAGTCCAAGTAAGTTGGGATTTATACATTACTGTATTTCAAAGGCTTAAAATAGTACATGGTTGTGTTTGTTAGATAGTTAACTGTGCACATGCCTATATGTGTTTTTTTCTGAATTTGATGATATGATTAATGGTTTACTGCTCTGGCTTGTATTTGTATGATTTGTTTAAAATGATTGAACACCTTAAACTGGATTTAATTAAATATGTAATTTTTAATTCTAAATCAAACTTGTACAGTAACTCATTAAGAGAAATGTTTAGGTTTTCCAATCAATTACCGACCCCTTTGAAAGACATGGAGCTGAATAGCATAAAAGGTCCCTTCTTCATCCTTAATCGAACTAAGTGATAGGTAAGGAGGTCGCAACAAGAGTAAAGTTAATGGTTCAAAAGTAGTCGCAAGGGGAACGATGTCTCCATTACATAGGCTTGGGTTTGGTTGTGAGTTATTGCATAAGCATCAAAACTCCTTAACCTGGATTAGAATCGATATAATTCCTCTAACCTCATAACGAATTGGATAACGTCATGCGATGGTATTTACTTATACATGCATTGCATTTAACTAATTCAGTTGAGAACCTTGATTGTGTTTGATGTATAGTTTTAAGTTTCCATCCCAACTTACTAAGCAATTAGTTGCTTACATCCTTATAGATGCTGTTGTAGGTGCTAGCTAAAAAGTGGCCATATAACTACCTTAAAGTTAGCAACTATTGGATTCTAGAAAATGAGGATAATAACCCAAAGAGCAATTACACTCTTAAGTTTGGATTTTATATTTAAAGAATACTTAAGTAGATTATGATTAGGCTTTTAAATCTTGTAAACATACTAATATTATTTTAGAGTAAATATATATTTTTCATAATTTCATAAGTAAACAACATGTTTATTCATAAACTGTTTACTCTAAAGCAAGTTAGTCGTAGACACTTTGTGTAGATCAGGTCTAAAATTGTGGCTAAAGTATCAGCTTCTATCCTAAAATGATTTACATGGTGGGACTGTTACGACTTTGTCATTTCAGGATGTGATAGGAAAACAACCTACGAAGTGGCCTAAAACCTTTAAAGACAATTAGAGAAGGGAAAGCAGCTTGTAGGTTGGCTTAAAGCCTAAAAATGTTCAATAGAGAGGGATAACTCTCCTAAAACCAATTAAAACCCTAGAAGATTATTAAAAAAGGGAAAGTACCCTATGGGTTGGTCCTAAACCTTTAAAGACAATTAGAGAAGGGAAAACGCCATGTAGGCTGGCTTAAATCCCAAAAATGTTTGTAAAACAAGGATGACACTCTTTAGCAAATGTGGTGGTTATTTACAAATAGATCATAATCCTAACAGGATGACATGACAATTAAGTCATAGAATAGGACTGAACTTGATGTAATGAAGGAATGAGTGCTTAACATTATGGAAGGGTGGTAACAGCAAGGGTAGCTAAAAAGTAATAGCTATTGACAACTTAGAGAAAAATTTATGAAATCAAAGCTTTTTTTTTTTCTCGTTTGTTACTTTTTTTTTTTGGCAATTCCTAACATAATGAGGACTATAGTCAAAGGTGTTATATTTTTTAAGGGAACAATTGCTATTGAAAAATTGAAGAGAGATGATTATAACCTAGGGAAAGGATAAATAACTACTTTTTTTTTCTTTGATTTAGCCTCTTTTTTTTTTCCAATTTTTATTGTAATATTTACAAGATACCTCATGTTATAAGAAAATTATTTATAAGGAGACCTAATGAAAAAGGAATTATACTTATAAAATTGTTAGATTTTATTAAAAGGAGAGGATAAAAGGTAACAAGACATATGTTACTGACAATTTATGAGACAACCAAAGCTAATGAGATGAGATTATTTACAACTTGGGAAAAGTTTTAAAGGCTCCTTTTTCATATTTTTCATTCTTTTTTTTATGCAATTGAAAAATTGTGTAATTAGTGGAAAAGGTGACCAAAAGCTACTTTTAGCATAGTGAAAAACAAATTTTATTTAAGGATTATAAATATTTACAAGATAGGTTACAAATAATTGTAAATTTATAATTGCATATTCACAACTCTTTGACTTGAAAGGGGGAAATATTATTTACAACTTAAGGATATGCAGACACCTCATTTTTGTCATTTTCATTTTATCATTTTTATTAAGCTAGGAAAATAGAAAGTAAAAATATTAATAAAAATGAAATATATATAAATAAATAAACTAAAATTAAGAGAAAAAAATAAAAAATATATGAAGTGTCAAGTCCAATCGTATTGGGTTAAGTCCAATCGAATTAAGTCCGATCGTATCGAGTCCAGTCGAGTCGAGTTAAGTCAGATCGAGTCAGATCGTTTAGTGTCGAATCAGATAATGGTGGGTGATCAATTTAGTAAATTCTAAGTTGTTGAAACATTAGGCTTCATTAAAATATTTTAGTTTAGTCTGATGTAAAATGGATTTTTTATCTAATTTATATTGGGTAAGAATAGATTTAGGATTTATTAAGTAGACTATTAGGTTAAATCAAATTGGATTGGATCAAGCCCAAAAAATAGAAAACTCAAATTAAAATAAGATTTCTAGAAACTAGGTCAAATTTTTCAAAAAAAAAAAAATGCAAAACGTATCTTCCTTATCTAGGATTCATTATCATATCTAAGATTTGTTAAGATACGAAAGATATGATTGAGAGTTATAAATAGTAAGTCGACAGATAACAGTTAACATGTTTTTCTTAATTACGTAATTCATGACATAATCCCCAAACATAATTTGCTCCCTACCATG
Source organism: Lumnitzera racemosa (assembly GCA_024138005.1). Taxonomy (NCBI): domain Eukaryota; kingdom Viridiplantae; phylum Streptophyta; class Magnoliopsida; order Myrtales; family Combretaceae; genus Lumnitzera; species Lumnitzera racemosa. The sequence goes on along the minus strand of JAMXBC010000004.1, from coordinate 75,383,216 downwards.
ATTTCAATTTGCATCCATACTATAAACACCTAATTGAAGTCTAACTCCATACCTCCTAGATGTCCCCTATCCTTCAACCGAAACCCCCTACCATGTTCGTACTTAAACACACATCCAGAAACATTCTACACCGCCATAATTCTACGCCCCACCCAATTGCCTAACACACTCTACACAACCAAAATCACAATCAAGTCTTACGTACATCCACTTGTACGCTGCATGTGCATAAGCCATGCGCCTCCCCACCTTTGAATCGAACATCCTTATCCTTAATCCTGACCTAAGACTACACACTAAACACCCTCCATACTACACAACAGACCACTAACACTCCTTCACCTGAGTACTTATGCACAAGTCCGTGCAACAGCCCCTATCTTCCAAACATAATTAGTATTACCAACACAATCGTATACCCCACTGCCAATAGCTAATAGCAACACAGCAGCCAATGTCCCCTTCAAAGCACACAGCTGCATGAACGTCTATAGTAGCTGACACGCCACCCCAATTCGCAACACTTGCTACCCGATCGGACGCCCACTACACACTAACACTTTACACAATTGTATATCCCTTGATTCGCTAAGCATAGTTGTAATCATACGACCCTGAAGTCCAAATCCACACGAACAGCGATACGCTACTCTACGGGGACACGTCGCGCACGAGCACGAATACAACACCTAGACTATCACAATATGATTATGTACAACTTGACACGTATGTAAAAAAAAATTATTATTATTATTATTATTATTATTATTATTATTATTATTATTATTATTATTATTATTATTATTATTATTATTAGTTATTTATTTGTTTTATTCATTAGTTCAATTACTTTATGAACTTATTTTTTTAGTGCAAGTTTTTTTTTTGTTATTTTCATAATGCTCGTTTTTTTAGATAATCTCAATTTATAATAAAACTTAGTTAAATTGCGTTTTTTAGTAAAATTGCATTTTTGAAAAATAAGCGTATCTAAGGGATTCGTGTCTTCGAAAAAGATATGTATTTTGCATTCAAGATTTAGAAAATATACGTATCTAAATATATATTTTAACATATCCCGTAGTTGAGATTTTGAAAAGATACATCTGAAAATACGTATTTAGATCATATATTAACGGATCTTGTAGTTGAGATTTAGAAAAGATACGGATTTTGTAATTAAGATTTAGAAAAAATACGTATCTAGATCATATCTTAGTAGATTTTGCATGTAGGATTTAGAAAAAATATCTTTTGATAAGTAGTAATTTTTGTGCATAAATTAAAAAATTGTAATTAGAGTTTTTCAAAAATATTTAGTTAGTTAACGTTTTCTTTAATTAATGAAATTAGATTTTTTAGGTTTTTTTTAAAATAAATAATATAACATAAATAAATTGGTAAATAAACGTGCTCAATTTTTTAAAAATAAAAGAAATCTATCCACTAAATATTTTATAAAAGAAAACTACTTTAGTTTGATCTCAACTAGTAGGTATGTAGGTACATAGGTACTTTCGAGGTAACCATATAAAAAATATTTTTTTTCCTTTTTTTCTTGAATAATTCGTTATAAAACATTCACTTAATTATCTTTTACATATATTTATTTTAATATTTTTTTAGAAAAATTATAAAAATAAAGCCTATTAATTTTTTTTTAACTTTTACATGGTGACTTTGTCTTAGTAGGTTAGCCCTTGAACCTGGTTTTTTCTTATTTAATTTTCTAAAAATTCATTTTCTTAGAAAATCCACAGTTTAGTCGCCAAATTAAGATTTTCCTACCCAAAAAACCTTACTTTTATTTTTTACTAGTTGAACTGGTTGGCAGACTCGAATTTTTAAAATATTTTTTTTTAGAAAAATATTTCCTTAATTTTATATCTAATATCTTATATTATGTAGGTTGGGCTTAATATAAATTAAATTACGAAAAAACGAAATAGGGCTCAACAGGATAAAACAAAGAATCCCATTTTTTTTATTTTTTTTCTTCAATTTTAATTTCCAAAGAGCTATTCATAAGTCAAAAGATTAATCAAATTAATTTACTAAATGATAACTGATGATGCTAGCAAGGTGACTATTAAGAGAAAGAGACAAAGGTGTAGGTGATGATAAATGTACAGTGATATCGTAATCTTATGTTTCTAACTACTAACAAATTGAATGATAAAAGTTTTTTGTATTTTTGTTGTCTTTTTTTTTTATCTTTGAATTTTCTTTTGGCCTTTTGTATTTTTTCAATTTTTAGCTCATTTTTCAGTTTCCTTCTTGGTATTTTAGACAAGCTGGTTGAATTAGTATTTACGGGGTGATTAATAGTAACTATTTACATAGATACAACTCATAAGGAAACCTATGCTTATGAGTAAGACAAATTATTGTCAGTTTAGGAGAAGAATAAAGTCCCTTTTTTTCTGTCTTTTTTTTTTTCTTTGACTCTTTGAGGCAAACGAACAAATACCTAACCATAGAAAAGGTTAAATTTATTGCAAAGGTGATAAAAATGTTACAATTAGATTATAAATATTAGTGGAGAGAAACTTTAGATTTATAAAATGATGAGTTAGAAAACCAAGTGGAAAAAAGGGTTTTATTTAAGGGTCACGTAACATGTTATAGATTATCAATGGGAAAACTTTATGTTATTGATTATTTTACAATTTATTCATAACCCCCTTTTTAAATTAGTTTTAGTTTATACAGACCTTAGAAAGATTTTATTATTAAATGGGTGTTAAATCTTGATGGTTGAAGGATTAATTTACAGGATGAAAATGTCTCATAAATTAGTGACTATTTTACAATATTGTAGGTTTAATATAAAGATTGTTTACAAGCAAGGATCTTCCCCACACCACCCCATCTACCGCAGCTATTATGGCCAACACCTCCCCCCCTCCACTTTCTTTCTTTTTGAAAAAATTATTTACAAGGGACCATAATTGAAAGGATAGTGGCGAATTGTTATATTATAGTTGGCTACAAAGCTATTAACCAAAATTTAGAAATATTTACAAGGTAAGTTAAGATTATTTAAAGGTAGCTTTATTTACAAATTGAATAGGTTCTTTTTTTTTGTTTTTTTTATTAGAGAAAGAATAACATGAATATATATAAATAAGGAATGAGAAGCATATAGATGTAAGCCAACAATTGAATAATAGTGCGATGGCAATTTATATTAAGTTTTAGTATTATTAATATACAGAAGAAGTATAAAATGAGTTGGAACCTTGATGGACCCATAACCTTTTATTTTTTACAAAAGGAAAATGGTTTACAACACAATTAAAGTAATAACTTTATTTATTTACAAGAGGCTACAATATTTTTTGTTAGATATCTCTCATATATTTTGATGATAACAAAAATGGTTAAATGCTAGTGAATAATTAAGAATGCAGGCTTATAGAAGGATTTTTAGAAAGTTTAATTTCACAAAACTAAGTTGTATTTAGAAGCTTTGAATGGATTAAAAATAGACTAGTTTGAAAATCTTCAAAGAATATTTCAAAGACTTTTATATGAGGAATTATCACAGCACTTTAGAAGCTTATTCAGAATGTTAAGAAATAAAAAGCTGATATTCTTCAGAAGCTTGTTTCAAAAGTAAGTTTGGAAGTACGGCGTTGAAAATAGCTTTAAATTAGATTCGAATTAATCAAGCCTTAGCTCCACTAGATTGGGTATATTAGGAAAATATATTTAATCTTGTTTCACTCAAGATGGAATTAGGATTTATAGGGATTATCTTTGAGTGAATTAATTTTTGAAAAGATCAAGATAGACACAAGTATGGATAAAGATAAGGTTAAATTGGATTTTAAGGAAATTTAAATGTTGAATATGAGTTTTATCTAGAAATTTTTAATAAGGTATATCATCTCGACAATTTCAAATCAAAAGCAAATGCGGTGGTTACTGATTGAAGGCTATCCAATTGAAGCAAGATAAGAAGAGTTGTTTTTTGAAATTCAAATAATCGAGATCCTCTCAAAATATCCAAGAATTATCTTGAATAACTAACGGTTAGATAAATATGGAAGTGAAGATAATCTTCATCTAATTAGCCATTGGAAGATCTATATATAAAAGAGAAGGATTAAAAAATGTTCAAGTACAACTTTGGAAAAATCTCTCGTAAAATAAAAATTGAAATTAGATTATACCTTCTGAAAAATCATAGAAAGTACTTTAGATATTTTTTCATAAAGTTCCATTAAAGCAAATGATTCAACATTCATCGTTTCTCTTTAGAGCAAAATTGTTTGAGTTTTATAATTATGTCTTCACTTGTAATTTGTAAATCTTATTTATTATTAGAAGTTAGTTTGTACTTTGCAGAACTATATTAGCCTAGATTATTGAGAGGCTAAATAGGCAGAGCAAAGTATTGTAAAGTTCATGTGTGACAAGTACTTGTAATTTTTGTGATTTGATTTAGTGGATCAAGTGGAACAACACCGGTTGAAGCAGACCAAGTCCCCAATAATGGAGCTAGAAGAGAGCAGTAAGCAAAAGGCCAAAGCTCTATAAAATCTCTGCTTGATATTTTCCTTCTTTACTCTTTTACTTTATTTATTTTTTAGTTATTAAATTATCACTTTTCACCATTATAAGTTATTAAGAGGGGTAATTCTATATCAAAAAGTTTTTAAAAGTTTAAAGATATCAATTCACCCCTCCCCCCCTTCTTGATATCTTATATGGGACTAACATTTTTCATTTTTCGTTTTATGATTGTAAATGCAAAGGGTAGGTTATAAATGTTCCTAGGTTTCAAAAGGCTTGGATCAATGGCCCACTTGAAGCTTGAGCAGGATTGGCCAACTGGACCTCGAGCGGTGGTTATACCATATTACTCAAGGCTTACACTATGACTCCCCTCTTAGGTTCTTAGGATAGTTCGGGTTAGACCACATCTAAGCACACATGAATGAAACCATGCCACAAAATCTATTTGGCCCATTGCACCCCCTCTCTCCTTTCTTATTTTACTTCTTCATTACTAAAACATAATTTAGTACAATTATTTTACAAATAAATAAAACAAACAAGAAAGCTCAATTAAGAAACAAACAATCAAATAAAGGAAAAACCCAATTATTTTATTTTTGCAAAATCAAAGGTCCAATTAATTTCATGGACTTCTTTTGTGACTAGTCTACAAACTATCCTCAATGAAGTCGCTAAACTATTGAGCTAAAAATTTGATTTTCCTCTTTTCTTAGCCTGATTTATATTAAGCCCTAACCCTTTCAAAAGGGAACAAATACTATGTACTAAATTTGGCCTAAAAGAAAGAACAAGAATAAGAAGCAAGCTAGTAGAAGAAACAAAGAAAATTCAGCTCAGAGATACTCCTGAGTAGACCATTAAGATTGGAAAGTCCATGGTGCCAAATATTAAGCAAAATGTAATGGGCTTTTAAGCACTAACAGAGATTAGATTAGTTTGCTTTGTCTCCATCATATATGCCAAGCATTCTCGAGCATGTTATAACCCACAAGCTTAATATTGACTCGAAGGCTAAGATCATATAGTAAAAAAAAAGGCAAAATTTTACCCCAGAAAGATAAACTGCAATAGAAGAAGAAGTGTGAAAGCTTTTAAGGGTTGGGTTCATCTAAAAAGAGCCATATCCGACCTAATGTTGGCCAATTGTGTCCTAGTCAAGAAGGTTAATGGGAAATGGCAGTTGTGTATAAATTACATGGACTTAAATAAGCCTGTCTAAGGATTGTTTCCCTCTTCCTCAGGTTGATCAGCCTGTAGATTCTACCTTAGGCCATATGTTACTCAGTTTCATGAATGTATTCTTGGGATATAATCAAACTAAGATGGAAAAGAAAGATCAAGTTCACACATCTTTTATAATTAACCTTGGTACAAACTATTATTAGGTCATGCCATTTGGGCTTAAGAATACTGCTACCACTTATTAGAGATTTGTAACCTAGTTGTTCAAATTATAGTTGAGGAGGAATGTAGAGGTATATCAATAGGAATCAGCCTATGACTATGTCCTGATCGAGGCTGACTTATATAAAGATGAGGCCGACTTATCCTAAATCAAATAGGAGGCCGACTTATCCTAAATCAAGCAGGAGGTCAACCTATCCTTGGCGGGGGCCGAATTGATACTAGGAGGTTGAAAAAGGAAAGGATAGTAAGACAATAGCTCTATTGTCTACTGAGAGGTTGGGAAACCTAACAACTGAGACCTCAAGACCAAAAAACAGCTCAACTTAGCATGGAAGAGCTAGTATCAAGTAGTCTACAAGTGCAACAATTATGGGCCGACTTCACTGGAAGCGCGGCTAAGCACAATAACACTTCTAAACATCCCAGCCTAGCTTGGACATCCGAATCCCAACCGGCCCCTACTTAAGTTCGATTCCATTGACAACTGGATGCCTGCATGCTGACCTTTTCTATTTAATGCATAGTTTTGTATACTTTGTAAATATTTTCCTTATTTCAATTGTAGGCCCATTCTTTAGGGTTTAAAGGCCTTATATATTATTTACAGTTTTGCCATTAGGGTTTTAGAATTTGCTATAAATAGCAACTTTTATGATTAGCCAAAACAAATGGGAAGAAAATATGCAGTAAAATTACATTTTTAACATTCCTTTTTTAGCAAGGATATTCTTGAGCTCTCCAAGCTTACACTTCTAATAATTGAGTGCTAACTAACTCTTTAATCTTCTTTGTACTCTTATCAATCTTAATCATAAGATTGTGGTGAGCTTTTCATTTGAGTGCATTAGTGAGTCACATCTAACCCTCATATGAAACCTTAAGCCTTAGTTGGTTTTCTTAAGTCATATCAAAACCCATTTCTAGCTCAACCCTTAATTGTGTTTATGTCTTGGTGTGTAATATCCATATACATTCACATTCAAAACCCCATTATTAGTTCAAGTTCATTGCATGTTCGTAGATTCGTATCAACTTCACTAGTGTTAGAGCTTTTGGTAAGATACGCATGAAAGTGTTCATCAAAGTTTAGTCTATGTTATTATTTTCTATTGGTTTTTGTTGTTCTGCAGTGTACTGTTCATGTTCTTAATAGTCATGATATTGTGCTATTTGCAGTAGGTTGGTGAATTGAGTAGCAGTGATTTTTAGGTTACTCTTAGTGTATTTTGTTAGTAATCGTATTTTAGGAATTGTTTTAGTGGTGGTTCTAAGTTGAGTGTATTACGTGTTTATTCAATCCTCTCTTTTAAAGTTACTATACGGACAAAAATGTCTAAAGATAGTGTCAATAATAGTAGCAATAGCCCTCGCGGAAGTTTAAGGCGATGTGTTGATAACTTGGAGTATCAAATTCAGAATCTCACTAATTCTATCCAAGAACTTATTGGGTTAGTTAGAGGCCGTAGACGTGTTGGTCGAGGTGAAAGGAGGGAACAAGCACTCACCAGTAGGAGTGGCTCCAATAAGCTTAATGATAATGATCAACAACTAAGAAGAGTTGCCAAGTCGAGGAGAAGAGAAAATCAACCAGAATCGAAGAGAAGCAATGACAAGAGTATTGACTTTGAGGTAAACCATGGAGCCCAAAGAAGAGAGCCAAGGCCGAGAAGAGATAATAGCCAAGCAGAGCTCCAATAGAAGTAGCCGATCTAAGGTAAATCGACCAACTCATAATGCAAGGGATGAACCTCAAGCACATAGCTGATGACTTAATAACATTAAGCTTAATTTGCTCACCTTCAGTGGAAGTAGCTAACATAAAGAGTTTCTTGACTGGATTCCTTGTGTTAAAAAGTTGTTCGAATGCTATAAGTGCAATGATAGGACTGAAGTCAAGTTAACTTCGTTACCCCTTATTGACTATGCCAGTCTTTACTGGGACAAGTTAATTGCTAAGCGAGATATCGAAGGAGAAGAGCTAATCAAAACTTGGAGGCTTATGAAGGGTTTGATGAATCAGCGCTTTGTGTCGACCTACTTCAAGCAAAAGATGTTCCATGCATTCCAGCACCTAAGGCAAGGTCAAAACACTGTTGAAGAATATTTACAAGAGTTTGAGACCTTAATGACCAGATGTGAGATTGCCAAGCCCTAGGACCGCACTATTACTAGGTTCATAAGTGGACTCTAAGATGACATTACCAAAGTGGTTGAACTGTAACCATTCAACTCATTGGATGAGCTGATCAATTTGGCATTAAGGGTTGAGAGACAGAACAGAAGGAGACACCAAAGGTTGACCACTTGACCTCAATAAGGTAGCTTTGAGCCTGAGAGATATGAAGAGAAGAAAAATCCTAATAAGAGGATGAAGAAAGGAGAGCCTAGCCAACCTAACTAAGTTGAAACCAAGAAAGTACAGAAGGAGAGAGTGCCCAGCAACTCGATAAGTTGAGTGCTTCAAATTTTTGGACTACGAACATATTGCCTCCCAATGCCAAAACAAGAGGGTCATGATCTTGAAAGGCGAAAGATTGGATGCTCAAGTAAAAAGCCATAGTAATAACAACTCTGAGAGTGAGGAAGCAATATACGTTTATCTTGAGATGGGAGAACTCTTAACCCTGACAAGCCGATGTGAAAGGATACCTAGGTCAAAGAGAGAACTTGTTCCAAATCCAATGTTTGGTCAATGGAAAGACTTAATCCCTAGTTATTAATGGAGGTAGTTGCACCAACATCATTTCTAATGAGCTGACTACAAGGATAAAACTACTAACCTACCCACATCCCCAACCTTATGGATTGAAGTGGTTTAACGATAAGGGTATGTACATAAGATAGCTCAGATAGCATTCAAGGCAAGGCAATATAAGGACGAGATTGACTTTGACGTAGTACTTATGAATGCAGCGCACTTAATTCTTGGCTAACCTTAGGATTATGACCGCAGAGTGATCTATGACAGTTTCCTCAACACTTACATAGTTCGGAAGGATGGGAAGAGCTATTGCTTGACCCTCTTGACTGTTGAAGAGATTCAGAGTAACCTAGTGCCCATGGTAAAGAGAAAGGGGAAGAGAAGTCTATTCAGCATCCAAGCTTGTGCTCACAGTTTAAAGTCGAGGACGACTTCTTTTTAGCCCTATGGTGATGATAGGAATCAGCCTATGACTATGTTCTAATCGAGCTCGACCTGTTGCAAGTTGAGGCTGACATATCCTAAACTAAGTAGGAGGTCGACCATCCTTAGCGGAGGCCAACCTAGCACACCCAAGACCGAGTTGATACCGGGAGGCAAGAAAGGAAATGATAGCAAGACAATGGCTCTGTCATCTATCGAGAGCTCGAGAAACCTAGCAACCAAAGCCTCAAGGTCAAAGCACAATAAGACTTCCAAACATCTTAGCCTAGTTCGAACATCCGACTACCAACCGACCCCTGCTCAAGTCTGATTCTACGGATAGCTAGATGATTGTATGCCGACCTCTTCTATTAAATGCATAATTTTACATACTTTGTAAATATTTTCCTTATTTCAATCATGGCCCCATTCTTTAGGGCTTAAAGACCTTGTATATTATTTATAGTTTTGCTACTAGGGTTTTAGAATTTGCTATAAATGACAACTTTTCTGATTAGCCAAAGCAGATTGGAAGAAAATATACAATGAAATTACACTTTGAATATTCCTTTTTTAGTAAGGATATTCTTGAGCTCTCTGAGCTTACACTTCTGATTATTGAGTGCTGACAAACTCCTTAATCTTCTTTGCATTTTTATCAATCTTGATCTTAAGATTGTAGTAAGCGCATTAGTAAGTTACATCTAATCCTCATTTGAAATCCCAAGCCTTGGTTTGGTTTTTGTAAGTCGTATCAAAACCCATTTTGAGCTTAACCCCTAATTGTGTTTGTGTATTGGTGTGTGATATCCATCCACATTCACATTCAAAACCCCATTCGTAGTTCGAGTTTGCTGCATGTTTGTGGATTCGCATCATATATGTAGACAATATGATTATGAAGAGCAAACAAGCCAAAGATCACCTTTAAGATCTACGAGAAACTTTCAACATATTCAGATGTATAATATAAATGTGTCTTTGGATCACCATTCGTAAAGTTTTGTGACTATTTGGTGATGGAGTGGGAACTCAATGCAAATCCTGAAAAGATTAGAGCTATTTTAGATATGTAAACTCCCCAAACTATGAAAGAAGTTTAAAGGCCAATAGGTCAAGTTGCAGCACTCAATCATTTTGTCTTTAGGAGTACTGACAATTTAGAATTTTAAGGAACCCTTAAGAGTCTAGATGGACATATGAATACCAAATTGCCTCTAAAGACCTTGAACGCTTCCTGAGAATGTCGCCTATGCTCTCAAAACTAGTTCCCTTGAGAGGATTTATTCTTATATTTGGCCTTTAGTTATTGTGTACTTTCTTTGATGTTAGTACGCAAAGAAAGAAGGAAGCATAAACCTATTTACTACATAAGTCATGTGGTTTAGAGCCTTAAGTTATGATACACTAAGTTGGAAAAAATTGCATTGTCAATGCTAGTAGCTGCTAAAAAACTTCATACTTTGAGGCCCACCAAGTTGTTGTCTTGATAGATCAACCCTTATGATAAGCACTACAAAAGCTAAACGCTTTTGGAAGGATGGTTAAGTACATGCCAAAATTAAGTGCATATAGAGTACATTAAAAACTAGCTACAAAGGGATGTTGTTAAGGCACAATTCCTAGCCGATTTTTGTGGTTGAATTCATCGGGGAAGAAGATGAAGAGCCATCTTAGGCCTTACATGTTGACAACTCCTTAACTAGTGAAGGAAGTGGAGCTAGATTAGTCTAGCAAGGGCTACTCAGAGTTTGGATTAGTTATGCATTGAAGTTTAGATTCTAGTAAGTAATAACGAGTTAGAGAATGAGATACTTAGTGATGGGATGAAGTTAGCCAAAGAGGTTGGAGTGAAGAAGCTGGAAATCTTTTTTTATTCTCAACCTGTGGTAGTTCAATATGAGTAAAATGTGAGGGATGACACAATGAGGGGGGTATTTAAATGTGGTGAGGGAGCTTAGATCCAGGTTAGGAACCTAGAATATTACAAAAGTCCCTTGTTCATAGAACACAATGGCTAATCAATTGTCGAAATTAGCATTTGCATCTCTACTGAGAAGGAAAGATAAAATTTTCATTAAGTATTTACCAAGTACGAGTACCCATAAAGTACACCAATAGTGTATGAAAATCTGACCTGAAATAGAGCCCTATTGGATGGACCCCATCATCTCATACTTGAAGGATATGATATTACTTGAAGATTCAAAGGAACAAAGAAGGGTAATATGTCAAGCAACAAACTATACCTTGATTTATGATTGCATGTATGAACGAGGCTGGGTATGCCATTTTTAAGATGCTTAAGACTAAGTGAAGTTCAGTAGCTATTATACATGCTACACGCAAGGATTTGAAGTAATCATATAAAGCATAGGCTTTATATGTCTAGGTTTTGAGGTTTAGATATTATTGGCCTACTATGAAGAATGAGGCAAAGAGGTTAGTTTAGTGCTCTGATAGAACAGGCACTGAGAACACCCTTCTATTGATGACCAGTCCTTAGTTTTGCCATTCCCTAAGACCATAGGAAAAAAGCAGTACATCATTGTTGGAGCAAATTACTTCACCAAATGGATAGAGGCTGAGGTAGTAGCTAAAATTATAGATTAGAGTGTTGAAGCCTTTGTGGTCAATTCAATTCTTTTAAGGTATAAGGTCCCATATGCCTTAATCACAAATAATGGAACTTAGTTTGATAGTCACAAGTACATAGAATTCTATGAGAAACATCTATCTAAGTATGTTACACTTTAGTTACCCATCTACAAACTAATGGTCAAGTTGAGGTTGTGAATATGGTCATACTTAATAGTTTGAAGGAGTGAGTAGACTGACATAGATTTGAAGAGTTACCAAACATCTTGTAAAGGTACCAAACTACTCATAGGACTTAAACTGGAGAAACGCCATTCAAGTTAACATATGGATCTAAAGTTGTCCTCCTAATGGAGCTGGAGCTCCTGAATACTAAGATAAGAATGTTTGATGTTATGGCAAATTGCATTGTGTTGTAGGCTGATATACACACCATTGATAAAACAAGGGAGCTAGCAAAGGTACACTTGATGGCCTATCAGCATTAAGTTACTTGTTATTGCAACAAACATGTTAAACATAGGTTTTTCAAACCAGGAAATTTGGTCTATCAAAAACTTGAAGCGTTAGGACTTAGGAAAGCTAGGGGAAATTGGCTCCAAATTGGGAAGATCCATAAGGGTCCATGAACCTATTGAAAATGATAAAAGTTACAAATTGAAGAGGCTCAATGGACATATCATACCTCGAACTTGGAATGTGAATAATTTAAAGCCATACTTTGAGTAATCCTTATCTAGTTTCTTTATTTCAAAATTAGAGAATATGTTGAGATGTAGTTGTTAATGTTGTCGAACAATTGTGTAGTTTGTGTTTACTCAATGAGAGTCGTTTGCTTCTCTTTTAAATATCCTCTCTATAGCTTAAGTTCAAGTATGATAACTTAACTTACTTTAGGTTTAAACTCTTACTATAAGGGTCTCAGCTCAAATAGCTAAAAGACAATTAAGCATTATAAGTCTTAATTAGGGACAACGAACTTTTTTATCCTAAATCTTAAAAAGTTCGTTAATTTGCGTTGCTCCTTATTTTGTTTAATTTACTAATTATTAATGCTAATATTTTGATAATGGCCTCATTAAGTAAACAAAGGTAGTGAACACAAGAGATATATAATGCTTATAAGCTAAATTAGCTATAATGTCCACATAAAGAAGCAATGTAAAGCATAAAAGCAAAAATATTTATATATAAAAGGTCTTATAGGAGCAAATTAAATATTAGAATGATATCAAAAGATATGTTGAAAGACAACAATGAAAAAGTAATGCAAATTAAGGAACATCATCAATAGGTAGATATAGAATTAAAGGAGGGTCCATATCAAGAGAATAAGGAACAACATCTTGATCATCATCCTAGACTACACCTTGATCTTCATCCCCAACTAGTAATGCTTCATACTCTTCCAACTCCCTAGTAAAGTCAAGACAACTTAGGTTGTAGTGTAGGTGATGTTTCAAGGCCTCTTGCCTACTAACTTCACCCCAACATGCATTTTTTCCTTCAACATATTATCATATTCTTCATCATTGACGATCTGCTGCAAGACCTCATTGTAGTTTGAACCTTGAGTTGAGTTCTCCAGTTCCATGATTTAAGCTTCTTGCTAATCAAGATGTACCTTCAGTGACTTCTCGTTTTCCTGAAGCTGAGTTTAGGATACTTTCACTTAAACAAAGAGGTCTTCATTGCGTTTTTTAAGACTACAAGTGATAAGAATCAATTTCTTAGACCAATCACCAAAAGCCGAGCAAAAAGATTATCAAGACTGACTTGATGCATCCTAGCTCGAGAATCACTAAGAAGAAAGGATTCCATCATTGAGCCAGCCGAGTTGCTGAGCAAATCTACCAACTTGCTAAATAGCTATAGCTACTGCCAAACCCTTGCAAGGTTCAAAATAGTTCTCGAACAACCTAATGCCGAGCACTCGATTGTTGACTTTCTTCTAACCCCTTCTAAGTTGGATCATACAATTGCCAAGCCGCCTAAGAATTCATCTCAGTAGAGTTAGCCACATTACAAGCCCTAGTCACCTCTTGACATGCGTCTTCTAGCACAACATTCCAGAAGGATTCTTATTTTTTTGTATGGCATATTCTTTGTTCTTTTTACCCTCTTTAGCATGTCTTATGTATCCTCTTTGTAAATTACCCTTTTGTCTTTTCCATGTATGTATTATAACCCTAGTAGGGATTTAGTGGGGCTAGTATATAAACCTCCACTTACTTGTATGTAGCAATCATCACTCTCCATTATTGAATACATATATTATTCTTTAGAAAGCAATTAGTCATGTCTTCTCTCCTATCTTTTAGCTCTTATCTAACTCCTTTAGCAAGAGTTAGTGGTGAGCGACCTATATACTACATTTGTGTATCATATCAAATGTTAGGATTAAGCCGAATAGGATCGGTTAGTGCATCAAATCCAGTTGGTGGCCATCTAGATTTTGCTAACCCTTTTGTTTCCCTTTTTTGTTCTCATTCATTGTGGTATCACCTCTATATGTACGACCCTCAAAATTCATCAACTTAACTAGTATTAAAGCATAGTTTTGAGAGGGAGTGTGTGGAGTTACAGTAGAGTTTTATTCGTGTTTGCTGTTAATGGCTAGTATATTCCTTCTATAGCTATTGTAGTGTGTTCGAGCAGAGTAAGTTTTGAAGTTGTGAGCTGTATAGTCGAGATTTGTAGAGTGGTAAGTGCAATTCTTGCTATTACTCTATTATCCTCTGTTTCTTTATTTTGAAACGAGCAAGTTTTTTTTTTTTTATGGCACTTGTGTGTGTGTATTGGGTGTTGAAGTTGTTAGAATGTGTTAGTAAGATTTTAGGGAGTAAAAGTGTTTGTTGGATATTGAGTTGTAAACTTGTTGGAAAATATTACACCATGTCATATTCAAGTGTTATCATCTTTATTGGTGACCAGAGTAGTGGTGCTAACACTAGTAGAAGCCAAAATGATAGTAATACCCCTAGGTTAGTCGATGATAAGCTTGATAGACTCATCAGGTAGTAACCACAGGGGATACCTTATTGTAAGCTACTTAAGAACGTTTCTAAGAGACGGTATGTCACGCTCCAAAGCGGCAGAGTCGTAACAGCCCCGCCGTATAAACCATCCTAAGATAGAAGTTGGCCTTACAGCCGCTATCTTAGACCTGATCTACATAAGGCGTCCACGACTAACCCGCTTTGAAGTAAACAGTTTGTAATTTAAATAAATCATTTATCTAAGAAAGTGAGGAAATATATATGTACACTATAATTCAGTTATTGCAATTAAAGTTTACAATAATTCTCAGTAATATATTTCCTAGTTATTACATTATTCAGAAATGAAAAGTAATAAAATATGTGTTGATTCTTCAATATTTTTCCTTACTCCCCAGGATCCAGCAGTTGCTAGCTTCAGAGTAGTTGTTTGCCGCTTCTTAGCCAACACCTGCATGACTTCTATAGGGATGTGAGCAACCACAGCTCAGTAAGTTAGGATGGAGGACTTAAAACTATGCCATAAACACAACAAGGTTTTCAATCAAGTTATTAGCTGCAATGCATGTGTAAGCAAATGCCATCGCACGACGTTGTCCGGCCCTTCGTGAGATAAGAGAAATTGCACCCGCTCTAATCCGGGTTGAGGAGTTACCATTAATACAACAGCTCACGACCAAACCTAGGCTTGTGCAATGGAAACCTCGCTCCTTCCACGACTACCTTCAAACCATTGACTTTACCCTCGCTGCGACCTCCTCTGCTGTTACTTAGTTCGACCGAGGATGAAGAAGGGACCAATTGCAATCCTGCGCTATCCCTTTCGAAGGGGTCGGTATTTGGCCGAAGAGTCCTAAGTTCCCCTAATGGGTTGCCATATAGGTCCAATTATGATTATAGGCCGTATATATAATTAGGTCCAGTTTAGGGTGATCAATCATTTCATACAAACCATACAATACAAGTTAGGACAATAGACAGAATCATAGTATCACTCATAATCAAGCATATACATACATCCAACTATCTAACAAGCACAACCAAGTATAATCTTAAGCCTCCAAAATATAGCATCGTATTAATCACAACTTACCTCGACTCCTCGCTCACTTACTCGAGATCCGATTTGTTCAGGCCATCGTTGATCATCCCTATAACACAAACGTTGTTTCAGTTTTTCATATAACTATTATAGGTTCATTTTATCCTATAATGCTTATTGTTATGTGTTGTTTAAGGTTTAATATGCCTAATTATCTAGGTCTTAAGCCTTTTACAATTATTCTAGGTTTGGGGTTAGGTTCAGGTTCGATTTCCGCATCAATTTCTAAATTAGGTTCTAGTTCGATTTCTAAGTCCTGAACATGCTCAAATCCTAATGTGAAATTAATCACATTAAGCTCGAGTATTCAAATATCCTATTAGGTCTTAATTCAATATTCTAAACTATTCGGTATACGTTATTCCTAATTAGGATATCAGATTTATCCCCGATGTGAGGAAATCTTACATTTTTATACAATTACCTAAAATTAAATCTTAATTCAGATTTAGTATTATTTTGATTTTTATTCTAATATTATTTAAATAACCTTAATGTTTTAGATTTATTAATTTTCAATTCCACATATTACTAATTTCTTACAATAACTACCTAATTTCCCAAATTAACTATACTTAATACTTTAAAGGCTAAGATTAGGTTTTCACATCAGAGATTAACATCCCTAAATATCTAATTACTATCTAAGTTAGTAATTAGTATCTTAATCACCTAATTAAGCCAAAATTACCTAATTTTTCCATCATTTTAGGGCTAAAAATTAACTTCAAAATTTCGAAAATAAATTTTAGAAAAATGGCTTCATAGCAATGTTCTATATCACATAAGCATTCTACAAAAAAAAAAAAAAAAACGCTCCAAATTACACTCCTAAACCTATTTATTTCTCGTTCTAATCATGCTCGATTTTAATCAATTTGTTAAGAACCCTATATTTTCAGACGTAATTAAACTAAATCACTATTTTCTCCTAAATCTACATATAATAAAACCTCAGAATAACAAATTTCATAATTTTCTGGGCAAAATAACTAATTTTACAAAATTATTCAAAATAAGGGCAATTAAGGGACTCACCGGCTCGATGCTTTTTAGCCGTCCAAATCCGGTCCAAGTGCGTCGGTCGGGCTAGACGGTGGGGCTGGAGTGGTGTGGTGGTGGTGGCTCAATCTCAGGTGGTGGTGAGGTGTGGGTTTGGCTTACTAGCTGAATCTACACAGTTTCCTTTTTTTTTATGGATTTTCTCTCAAATTTTTTAAGTTTCCTATTTTTCTCTAATGCTCAACTGTCCAAAGGAGTTCTCTGAAATTTTTCCCTATTTATAGACATTTTAGGTAATTAATATGCATTAATTAGACATGACATTGCTCCATTTCCTTGATTTTTGGTTTTTGTGTTGTTTAATTCTAATTGGTTAATTTTTCTTTTTCTGATTCTGACCTGCCACGACTATAATTGCATTAATCTACACTCTTTTGATTTTTATTAATTAATTTAATAATTTTCTTTAATTATTTACTAAGTTTTTGGCCAATTTAAGTAATTTCGCATATTTTTATCTACACGTAAATACATGTGGGATACATGTGAACATTTCTAATTATTATTTAGGTCATTCTATGATTTTTAGTATACATATAATCTATCTTTAGTAATTTATTAGGTATTAACTTACACTTTTCGCCTTTTCGATAATTAACAATCATTACACTTAAAATTTGCAAATTTTGTAGTCTCCTATTTTATTACTTATTTTCTTAAATTCAAGTTTACGAGGTCATTTTACTAATATTTTTAGCTTTACTTATAATTTAGGCTCGATCGGGTCCTTCAACCTATCTAAACTTCGAATGGCTAGTTGCGGGGCTTACACGGTATGGCCAAGATGGTTAAGCTAATCGCCCAATTTAACCCCACCAAACTGGAGGAGTAGTAGACCAAGTTACTAGATGAAGGCTAGAGTTAGAGGAGATTAAAGAGGATGTTGAAGAAATAGATATAGAGGATGATGGAGAGGAAGAAGTAGAAGTGGAATATTATGAAGCACCAGAATGAGGACGTTAAGCTTCCTAAGGACTTGATAGTGTTAAAGTCCATATCTCAACTTTTAGTAGAAGTGGAGATGTAGATGACTACCTAAAGTGGGAAGAGAAGATAGAGAAAGTGTTTAATTGTCATAAGCATATAGATGCAGTTAAGGTTCGACTTGCTACACTTGAATTTTTTGGATATGCTACCAGGTGATGAAAGAATTTGAATGTAGCTAAAGCGAGAGATGGAAGACGAGATGTGAGGACTTGAGAAGAGATGAAGAGGTTATTGAGGGTAAGATTTGTACCTAAGACTTACTTGAAAAATACATTTGCTAAGTTACAAGAGCTTTGCCAAGGAAGCTGATCTATTGATGACTATGTGATTTATGTGCTAATGATCTGCACAAACATGGAAGATGAGATGTGAGGACTTGAGAAGAGATGAAGAGGTTGTTGAGGGTAAGATTTGTACCTAAGACTTACCTGCAAAATACATTTGCTAAGTTGCAAGAGCTTTGCCAAGGAAGCCGATTTATTGATGACTTATGATCTGTGTGCTAATTGTTACGCTCCGAAGTCACACAGTTGCAACAGTCTCGCCATATAAAATGGTTTATACGGCATCGACGACTCCTCGCTTTGTAGTAAACAGTCCAATTAAGTATTTAGCTAAAGTTACAGTAATTATCACCAATTTTAGATCAACATACATAATTATATGTAAATTCCACATAACTTCCCAAGGAACTCTACATAAACATAATAGTTCACTAATTAACATAACGACTATCAGTCTTTCATTCTTAAACTATAAAGGACACTAGCTATACATCCATTGCTAAGTGAATTGATTCTCACACCCCAGGCTTCAAAAGAACTAACCTTTAGATAGTTGTAAAGCGGCAGAATATTTGAAGTATTTAAAAATCAAGACCTATAAAAGGATCTATATGGGTATGAGCAACGACAGCTCAGTAAGTTGAATTGGAAACTCATGAATGTATACAAACACAAACAAGATTATCAAGCAATTATTTTCATGCAATGCAATAAGTAAGTGTCATCACACAACGTAGCCCAGTCTGTTGCGAAATTAGAGAAATTTCACTAGCTCTAATCCGGGTTGAGGAGTTTTCATGTTATGCAATAGCTCACAACCAAACCCAGGTTTGTGCAATGGAGACTGCTCCTCTTAAGACTATCCTTCGAACCAATGCCCTCATCCTCACTGTGACCTCCTCTCCTATCACTTAGTTCGGTTAAGGATGAGAAAAAGACCAATTACTATCTAACGCTATCTTTATCGAAGGTATCGATGTTTGGTTGGAGAATCTTAATGATCTCCTAAAGGATTGCAATGCATGACAATTTAGGTCATTAGAATCGAATAAGATTGAATTCCATTTAGAGTATTTAAATAATTTCACACTAATCCAGTCATAATACAAAATTAATCACATTACAAATTTCAACACAAATTCAGATACATCAAACACATATGTAAATTATTTACAATCACAATCATACACAATCCTAAGTCTCCGAGTACCATAAAATAGTACTCTAATATAGTAAGTAATAACCCAACTTACTTGGAATTCTTAGCCGCTCGATCACTTAATTGCAAGTCGGTTCTTCTTTGGGTATCCTATAATACAAATAGGTTTTTTTAGTACTTATACTTTCATGATTTATATTCTAAGTTATAATTTAACTCATTTCTCCATGTATACCTATTATTTACTAATGATTCATTCTACCTTATTTTGGGATTCGGTTTCTAAATTAGATTCTAGTTTTGATTCTGGAATCTTAAATATGCTTGAATCCTAATGTGAAATTAATCATATTAAGCTCGAGTATTCTAATATCATATTAGGTCTTAATTTAGTGTTCTAAACTGTTTAGTACACGTTAATCCTAATTGGAGTACCGGATTTATTCCCGATGTGAGAAAATTTTACATTTTTTTATACAATTATTTAAAATTAAATTTTGTTTCAAATTTATTATATACTGATTTTTATTATTATATTATCTAAATAAACCTAATTTTTCATATTTATTAAATTTCCAATTCTACATATTCCTAATTTCCTACAATTACCACATAATTCCTTCATTAATTATACTTAACACTCCAAAGGCTAGAATTAGATTTCCACATTAGAGATTAACATCCCTAAACATCTAATTACTATATAAATCAGTAATTAATCACTTAATCACCTAATTAACCCAAAATTACCCAATTTTTCCATCATTTTAGGACTAAAAATTTACTTAAAATTTTCAAATATTAAATTTTAAAAAATGGCTTCATAGCACTGTTCTATATCACTTAAGCATTCTATAGAAAAAATTAAGCTCTAAACTACATTCTTAAGCTTATTTATTTCTAATTTTAATCATGCTCGATTTTGCTTAATTTATTAAGAACTCTATATTTTCAGACGTGATTAAACTTAATCACTGTTTTTCCCTAAATCTACATACAATAAAACCCCAGAATAATAAATTTCATAATTGTTTGGGCAAAATAAATAATTTTTAGAAATTATACAAAATTAGAGCAGATGAGAGACTCATATGGTCCGATGACTTTTGGGCTTCCAACACCGTTTTAGGTATGTCGATCGATTTAGGTGATGGGTTTGGAGTGGGGTGGTCGTGGTGGCTCGGTCCTAGGTGGTGGTGGTGTGTAGGTTTGGTTCACTATTTTTTACTGTATAAATTTCTTTATTTTTTTCCTAACCCTAATTTTCTCTTCCAATTTCAATGCTCTCAATTTTTTTTGACTTCTAACTGTCCAAATGAGCTCTATAATTTTTTTTCCTATTTATAGAGCTTTGCAGTAATTATTATGCATTTAATTGGACAAGATATTGCCCAAATTCCTTAATTTTTGCTTTTTGTATTGCTTAATTTTGATTGGTTAATTTTTTTCTTCACTTCCAAACTTGTCACGACCAAATCCACATAATTCCTTATTCCTCTAATCTTTTATGATTTTTTATTAATTAATTAATTATTTTCTTTAATTAATTAATAATTTAGCCAATTTAAGTAATTTCGCGTATTTTTTATCTACACACTAATACATATGGGGTACATATGAACATTCGTAATTACTATTTGGGTCATTCTATGATTTTTAGTATATATATAATCTATCTCTAGTAATTTGTTAGTTATTAGATTACATTTTTTGCTTTTTCGATAATTAAGAATTATTATACTTAAAATTTAAAAATTTTATAGTCTCCTATTTTATTACTTATTTTCTTAAATTCAAGTTTATGAGATCATTTTTACTAATATTTTTATCTATAGTTTATAATTTAGGTTTAATCGGATCCTTTAACCAATCGCTCTAAACTTTGTATTCTAAATTCAACCCTACAGTCATTTAGCTTAACTTTAGAGCTTACACTAATGATCTGAGCAAACATGGAAGAGCTCGAAGCCTGTATCATGTATTGGTTCATTTATGGACTCAAATATGAGATTCACAACATTGCAAAGGTACAAATGGTCTATGCATTGGAGGAGGCCATTAAGGTAGCTTGAAGGGTAGAAAAGTAGAGAAGAAATGCACCGAGCAGACTTAGGCTAAGCTTTTCCCGAGCTCTAACTCCATGTCGACTTGCTCATATTGAACAGAGGAGACCTTCCCAAGCTAAGGAAAAGCATAATTGACCTGATGATAGCTGAGTTGAAGATAGGCCAACCTCGAGGACATATGAGAAAGGATATACCTCTAGACAAAAGACAAGCGAGGTGAAGTGCTTTAAATGCTTAAGTTTTCAACACATGGCTACTGAGTGTCCGAACCAACATACCATGGTGCTTTGAGTAGATGTAGTGAATAGAAACGATGAAAGTGAGCTTGAGGATGGAAATAATGCTGGGGAAGTTGAAGCTGAAGAGGAAGAGGAAATGTATGTCTACGTTAACTAAGGTGAAGTGATGACTTTAGTTCTGAAACGAGCGTTGAGCTCCATGCCAAGCTTCGAGAAAGATCGAAGAGAAAATTTGTTCCAAACCAAGTATACCATTAAGGGATAGTTATGTGCCATCATTGTAGATGGACGGAGTTATACTAATGTGGTTGTGTAGTCCCTCGTGAAAAGGTTAAGACTGCCAACCTCTAAACACCCCAATCTTATGAGCTACATTAGCTATATGATAAAGGTACTCTGTATGTTACCAAACAAGTATCTGTACCTTTTTGTGTTGGCAATATATACAAGGATGAAGTAGTATGTGATGTCATCCCCATGGGAACTTTACATTTAGTACTTGGAAGATCTTGGTTGTTCAACTGACTTATTACTCATGATGAATATAAGAACACCTATGCCTTTATCAAAGAACGAAAGAAGATCGTACTACAACCCATGACCCCAACCTAGGTGAATGAGACGCATAACTAGCTTAACTAAGATAATAAGAAGAAAGCATTAATGATGAGCCGAAGAGAGCTCCGAGCCACTAAGAAAGCTGGAGAGCCTATGTTTTTATTGATTAGAAGACTGTTGGAGTTAAGAGATCTTAAACATGTGCCTAATGAGATTTGAAGATTGATTGATGAATTTGTTGACCTATTCCTAGAAGAGTTGCCAAAGGGATTACCCCCGACCCGAAGCATAGAGCATTGCATTGATCTACAGCCAAGAACAACCATACCAAACCAACTTGCTTGCAAAATGAATCCTGAATAAGCTGTTGAGTTAAAGAGACAAGTGGACGAGTTGATAGAATGAGGTTATGTAAGAGAGAGCATGAGTCATTATGTTGTACTAGCTTTGCTCAACCTAAAGAAGGATGTTTTATAGTATATATGCATCGATAGTCATGCTATCAATGTCTTACTATCAAGTATAGATATCTAATATCAAGGCTCAATGACATATTAGATGAGCTTCATAATGTTAAGATATTTTCGAAGATTGATTTGCGAAGTGGCTACCATTAAATTCACATGAGACTTAATGATGAATAGAAGACTACCTTCAAAACTAGGCATGGTCTCTATAAGTGGTTGGTTATGTCATTTAGACTTACAAAATACGCCGAGCACATTTATGAGGCTCATGAGCTATGCGATGTGTTTGCTGATCAGAAAATGTGTGGTTATGTTCTTTGATGACATATTAGTATATTGTGATAAACTAGATGACCGTGTTCAACATCTCTAAACTATCTTTGACTTTCTATGTGTCAAGAAGCTATATGGGAACCTAAAGACATTTTACGTGTCGATAAGCTATATTAGAACCTAAAGAAGTATACTTTTTGTTAAGGTGAAGTTGTCTTTCTTGGTTATGTAGTATCTGGAGAAGGAATACGAGCAAATGAGGAAAATGTCCAAGCTATCCTGGAGTAGCCTATAATCATAATTATTACTAAAGTTAATAGTTTCGACGGACTTACCTCTTTCTACAAATGATTCATTAAAAACTTCAGTAAAGTTGCAGCCCCCTTAACCAAGCTGACAAAGAAGAATGATGGATTCCTATGGAATAGTCAAGCTAAGAAAAGTTTGAGGAGATTAAGGAAAAACTTACTACAGCCTATGTCTTAGCTCTACCTAATTTTACAAGCCATTTAAGTTGGAATGTGATGCATCAGTCATTTGTATTGGCATTATACTAATGCAAGAGCGCCGACTTGTCGCCTATCATAGTGAAAAAACTTAGTAGTGTCGAACTGAACTATTCTATATATGAAAAGGCATTGTACTCTCTTTTTCGAGCTCTTACTATCAAGCAATACTATTTGCTACCTCGAGAGTTTGTGATTTACGCTAACCATGAGTCCTTAAAGTATCTTAATAGTTAGAACAAACTTTCAAAGAAGCAAGCAAAATGGTTGGAATTCATGGAAGGATTCTCCTATGTGATCAAGCAAAAGAAAGGTAGTGTTAATGTGGTAGCTAACGCTCTATCATGACAACACATTTTGCTAACCACCTTGCAGATAAAGTTATTAGGATTTTCTCTAATCGCCAAGCAATATGCTCAAGACTCTCATTTTGGTCCTATTCTTGAGAAGTATTAAAAGGAGTAGCTATTAGTGGATATTACCTTATGGATGGCTATTTATTCAAGGAAAGACGGTTGTGCATACCAAATTGTTCTACATACAAGCTATTAGTTAAAGAAGTTCACAATGATAGATTATCTGGTTGCATATAGAACAAGGTATCTATAAGGTGGTTGGGAGTTATGAAATGTATAAACGGACAAAAGAAAAGAGAGAGTCATGTGGAGAATATATGCTGTTGTCAACATCAACCGTACCTTGGGTCGATCTTAGCATGAACTTTTTCCTAAGGTTAGCCCAGACATCTAGAGGAAGAGATTCAATTTTTGTTGTAGTAGACCACTTCAGCAAAATGGCATACTTTATCCCGTGCCATTGAACTAACTATATTTTTTATATTGCTGATTTGTTTTTATAGGAAGTTTTCCGACTACATAGAATACTGAAGACCATTAAGTCATATTCGGACACAAAATTCTTGAGCTATTTTTGGAAAACCCTTCATGGAAGACTTAAGACTAAACTTGTATTTAGCTATAGTAACCAACCTTAGACTGACGATCAGACTAAAGTGGTGAATAGGACATTAGGTAACTTACTTTAAGCTATCGTAGGAAAAAACTTGAGAGATTGTGATGAGTGTCTATCAATTGTAGAATTTACGTACAACCAAACTGTTCACAATATCACTGGGAAGACTCTTTTTGAGGTCATATATAGTCTCAATCCTACTATTCCCCTAGATTTAGTTAGTACCCTCACAACTACTAAAGAAAGTCGATCTAGAGTCACCCAAACCCAAGAATTACAAGAGTCGCACCGGTTCGTAATAAGGAAGATCGTTAAGTTCAATAAGAAACAATAAAAGATCGGTAGTCATAGCCTCTAAACTATTTTTTCAAGCTAAGCGACTTAATATGGATTCATCTCAGCTGAGAGAGATTTTGACACCTAAAATAGAGTAAGCTATTCCTACGAGCTAATAATCCATTCAAAGTCTTGAAGAAGATCAACCGTAACGCTTACTAAATCAAACGACTAAAGAACTATGGTGTCTCCCCTACCTTCAATGTGATTGACTTGATCGCTCACCAACCCAAAGACAACGCAGAGGAGACTAGAAGAGAGCTACTACCACAACAAGCCCCATCGAATTTGAGGATAAATCCTTATAACCCCTAGGCAAATGATAGGAATCAATTCCCCAAACTAATTACCAAAAGCTAAGTAAGAGGACTATCAAGATTCACTTGATGCATCCTAGCTCGAGAATTACTAAGAAGAGAGGATTCCATCGATGTACCAGCCAAGCTGCCGAGCAGATCTATTAACCTATCAAGTAGCCATAGCCACTGTTGATCTCTTGTAAGGTTTAACATAGTTCTTCGAATAACCCAGTGTTGAGCATCTAGTTACCAACTTTCTTTTCACCCCTTTCGAGCTAGATCCTACAACTACTGAGCTGCTTAAGAATTCATTTCTACAGAATTAGCTGAATGACAAGCCCCAATCACCTCTTGACACGTGTCTTTTAGCACAACATTCTAGAAAGATTTTTCGCTTTTTTCGTATAGGATATTGTTTGTCCTTTTTACACTTTTGAGCATATCTTATGTATCTTCTTTGTAAATTACCCTTTTATCTTTTCCATTTATGTATTGTAATCCTAGTAAGGATAGTATATAAACCCTTACTTACTTATATGCAACAATCATCACTCTTCATTATTGAATATAGATATTACTCTTTAGAGAGCACTTAGTCGTGTCTTCTCTCCTATCTTTTAGCTCTTATCTAGCTCCTTTAGCAAGATTTAGTGGCAAGCAACCTTGTATTCATGCGTCATATCAAGTGTTAAGATTAGGTTGAGTGGGATCGATTGGTGCGTCATTTCCAGTTAGTAGCTATCCAAATTTTGCTAACCTTTTTGTTTTCCTTTTCTATTCTCGTTTGTTATGGTTTCACCTCCATGTGTACGACCTAGGAGATGAATCAACAAGCTTAAAGACATTCTTTTCGCAAGGGTCTAAGTCTTTCCCAGGCTGTTGTAGCTTTAGCTTATTTGCGCTCAACCTTGCTAATGTCATCTTGGTGTTAATGCACTCTAATATTGTAGAAAGGAAGATCGAAATGCATTACCTTTCTCTTGTCTTCAGCACAGGCATCAATTATTGTTAGCATTTGTTAGATAGTTTGCATGAAGAGGAATTAAGTTATAAAAAAGGGAAATAAATTCATTGGTATGATTATGAAGGTACAAGTTTCCTGACTTATGTCATAAAGTCTAACGGTAGCTAACTCCTTCAAGCTGGGTAATCTTTTAATGTTCATTGTGAAGTTAGGCTCATCATAGGGGCAACCTAATCCCTTACAACAGTTGAAGAGCAACCTTTCCATTCCGAAGTGCAAAATCATTGGTGTAAACTTGCTAGTTCGGGAAAAATTCGAGTGCATCCTCTTGTTAGGCTAGCGGATGTGAAATAAAAAATTCTAGAGGTCCAACTAGGATTTCAATCCCTTTAATAGGCTAAGCTAAGCTGGCACTACCACTTAAACTGACTAAGCTACCACCATTGGCGAATTGGCTTTGCTCTTCCCCTCGGCAGCATCTTTAATAGGTCTTCTTTGGTGGTTTTACCTCTACGACCTTAAGTCTTCTTTATTCAGCAACAACTTACGCAAGTTCTCCTTATTGCTTCTTGACAATCTATTTTCACTTTAAAGGGGTAGCTTTCTTGCTACCACTATTCTTCTTCCCAACCTTCCAGTCTTCAAACTGGCAAATTTTGTTTCGGTTTAAGTTTTTGAAGTCACGTACCTACAACAATAGCTCACAAAGTTAATTGAAGAACGAGTTAAAGAATCTTAGATAAGTCGTGCTGAGCATGGGTAAGAAAGAACACTCATCCTTTATCCCAGTAGACAATGTCTCCCAATAATAAGCTTACCTCATCACAGTAAAACCGAAGTATATACCTCCACTTCTTACACCACCTCTCTCGTATTGTCAGCACTTATACCTTTTATATCATTCAAACTCTCTTCAAGTACCTTCTCATCACTAGAAAAGATCTCAAGTCGCTTATAATTCTAATCTATTATTACATCAACATCCTAGACAAAAGATGTCAACCTATTGTTATACTCCTTTTTAATCCTTAGGGCAACAACGCTATCAATATCACCTAGAACTTTTATGTTGCTCTCCTAATTGGTTGGTCTAGTCTAACTAAAAAATCTAATCTTCCCTCAACCTAACTACTAACCACTTTCACTTCTAATAGTGAATTGATAATTCTAAGTCAACCAAAATCCTTTTGCTAAGTCGAGCACAAACATAATATCAGCCATCCCCCCTTTTAATAATAATAATAATAATAATAATAATAAAAACAATGTCTAAAGAGTGGAGGAGTAGACCTAATCTTTGACCTTTTACAGGCGGTGATAGAAATCAAACTATTGGGCTTTTGACCCGCAGCCGAGCCCGAGGATTAGAAGGATTGATGAAGCAAATCCTCCTGCTCCAATTGACCCTTACTAAGGCCAAGTTGCTCTTTGCTATTGACCAACTTCCAACGCCGTACCAAGTGACTATATATCTTTCAAAAATTATATGCTGACCAAAAGAGTTCCCTGATAATAGCCAAACTCTATACAATTGCTCAGCTCTGACTGACCCGATCACTTGCTTGGCAACACAAGTGCCAATAGGTCGAAGGATCCCACACAAGTCCCTAGCCACTCCTCGGACGAACCCAGATTTGCTTGATACCTCTGCTCAGCTACCCATCTTAATCATATTGTTTTGTCTACGTCTTCCAACAACACCACCAATACATTACTGTCATGTGTCTAGGACCACTTGTAGAATCTGCTACTATAATTATTGTTTTTCTGTAAATATTTACTTTTACCCTTTCTATTCCTTATACATTACTTTTTTGGGATGACACCCTTTTTATCTTTTCCATTTTTAGGCAAGTTACCATAATTTCTCGGGTATAAATACCTGTTGTACATGTAGTTACACATAATCTCTTATCATCACCAATTTATTGACCATTTCCTTTTGTGAACAACTGCTCTTGTTAGCTTGTTTGCTTATTTTACCCTTATCATAATCCTTAAGCAAGGCTAAGTGGCAAGTAATTTCATCGGATCAACCTGTACGTTATATTAAGCTATGCTATAAGTCATCAGAAGTTCTATTGGTATGTCATATCCTTTGAAGTTGTTTGTGGGTTTGCTTATTTCTTTTCTTCTTCTGTTCTCTCGTGCATTTCCATTACTCATTTCAAACTTTTGGCAAGCTTAGACCTAACCCTGTACCTGACCTTATTTGTTCTTGGCTTCGGTTAACATCAAGTGGCTTAGAAAGCAATTATCAACTAAGAGGCATTTGGTGTCACCGTGCTCAAATTAAGTCTAATAATGGAAAGAAGATACCTAGAATGGGATAAACGAAATTCAAAGCCAAACTCAAAGTACTTTTCATAAGGGTAAATTGCCTCTCACCCAGTAGGGTAAACTGTTCATGAAATTCTAGTCTCTCAATCCTCCAACTTGTCAAAAAGCATCTAAAATAGTCACAATGATTATTGAATTCGGTACTAGTTAAATTACTAACAACCCCATTAGGAGACAAATTGTATTCAACCCTAAAGTACAAGTATTCTGGTTGAACCTACTCTTTTCCATCATCAAGATAGACATCTAAGGAAATGCTCTCGATCTTTTTTAGGCATCTTACATACTTCCTCTACCCTCACCATACTTAGATAAATGGTATCCAAATCTTAACTCTGCCAGCCATCCATTGTGAGGGAATTATTACCACCACTTTTAGGGGAAAGGACCTTTCCTCATTGGATCTTGTTTAAAGTTTGTAGAGATTCTTAATTAGAGCCAGTATGCTCCATTATTCCCTTATCCTAGATGTTGGAAAGATGAAAAAATGGTTTCAATGAAAGCAACTTAGAGAGAAAGCTTTTAAGGAGGAAAATGAAAAACGCAAAAACTTAGAGTGAGAAGATGATGCAGAGAGTTTAAAATGCTAAAAGGTGCAAAAAGGAGAGAGTTGTTGATATTTATAGTGGATATTCAATAAACTTTGTAAAAGATGTACAAAATTAATCTTAATTTGTTTTAGTTGATCCTAAAACCTTAAGTAGGTTGCAATACAATTTCACTATGAAAATCTAAGCTCTAAAATGAATCAAGATCGAGTAAGCAAAGCAAAGGAGCTATTGTTGGCTAAAGGCCATAGTTGACCATATACAATAATGTTCAAGCACAGGGTAAGGTAGTTGACACCTATCAAATGCAATTGACCATAGGGTTAACCAAGCGATTACTACAATCTGTTTGGCTTGGTTCCATTCCAATTTTCCATTTTTGATATATGTCCAAATAAGTTAGGTAAGGTCTTTTCTTTATAATATTTATAGAGTTTAGATTAATAAATTCCTAATTCAAGTTAATTTGTAAAAATGATATGTTTGGGACTCTTGATTGGGAGTTTTTGAGTTTTTTTTTCCCTTAAAATATTGAAATTATCATATACATTTAGGTGTTTTGAGGGATCTATAATTAAATGATGGAGTATTGTTGCTAAATTGAGGTAAGGAATAAGGGTTAGGGTTTTTGGTTGATATTGAATCAAATAGGCTATGCTATCATAAGATAAGTGGAAATGGAAAGAAAGCTATAGAAAGGAAATCAATAGAAAAGGAAATAGGTGGAAATATTTACTCTTATTTTGTTATAAAAAGTGAAAATGGAAGGAAATAACTAGAAATATTTGCTTCACTTGACCAAATTACCCTTTACTATATCACCATAAAGATAATACGATGATGATGATGAAGGTATTGTTGTAACTTTATCTTATTTCCATCTATCCAAATTTGAAGAGAAAAATAAAAAAAATAAAAAAAGTAGTCTTGGATGGAATTGATTCATCCCATTTCCACCATGTTCATCGAATTTCCACTTGTTTTTTAATTACCCAAACACAAGATATCCTTTCATTTCCATAGGTTTCTATCCATCTAAACGTAATGTTAGTTTGACATAAATTTTTAGGATTGTCATATATGAATTCTAATGTGATAATATTTGAAAAGAGATTTAGGTCTTACTCAAAGTCATTATGACCTTAAGGTAACGCTTATAGGTGCAAATGAGTTTTAGTTCCTGAATCGGCCCGTTTAACCCTCTTTTCAAACGATTTGAACCGAGATTTTTTTATCAATTTAAAAAGTGGACCAAATGAACTTGATCTGTTAAACCTACAAGCTAAAGTAGGTTGGTTTAGATTGGTTTGTTGAATATATTTACACTTTTGATCCGCGGATCAATTGATTTAATTCATTTTTTAAACGGATTAGGTTAGAGGTTTTTTGGTTTGTTAAAAAAGTACGCCAAATAAACCTGACCCATTTAATTTGTAGGCTAAAATGGAACAAATCTAATTGGTTTATTTAATTCACTTACACAGTAATGCTACTTTCTCTATTAATTGCAACTAGCAAGTGGTCTCTCACCGAAGAAGTTTGCGAGAGTGGCCTAAAGGTTCTGGATAAAAACTTTCTTGAGAGGTTTGAGTAAGATTTTTGTTTTTATTTAGCTTTCTTACTTTGTTTGTTTGTTTGTTTTGTCTCCACCAGGGGATCATTCTCAATCAAAGTGTCGATTCTCATTTTCAATAAAACAATTTGTTTGCCAGATGGTTCTCTAATGGAAATTACAAAAGTGTGTAGTTTTATGATAATTACGAAGACGTCCCTGAACATGTAAGTGATGTGGATATCAATTAATGAGATGAATAACAATTTATGTTACATATCTCCATCTCCATGATAATTATATATGAAATTTTCTGGAGGTTAAATCAAATAAATGATGTTCAGGTTCCTCAAGATGGACTATCCGGGTATTCAACTCGTTTGAGAAAATTTCCTCTCTAGTATTAAAATTCCAATGGAGTTCCCATGATATTGTCATCTTACAAGAAGTTGCTATGCCTGTGAAACAGGATTTTAGCAGCATCGACATAATTGTGCATTCACTCGCCAATGGACTAGAGGTACAGTCTTGTTTTTGGCTTTCCTATCATTTTTTCCTTTCATTTTCATCAGCATCCACCACTATTCCACAACCATGTCGATGTTGCCTAGGTTAGTAAGCCTCCTCTTGAGACCTCTGGAAATGGATACCTTGCAGATCTCTCTGCCTCATGCTATTACTTCATACCATTGCTCAAGCACTTTGCTCCAGTATGAACCCTGGTAATTTCTCAACTCAAGTTATCTTCAACCAAGCCTTGACTCACATACTTCTTAACATGAACATGCCAATAGAGTTCAACCCCGGTTGTTTGTCTAACAGGACATGTGGTGCTTCTGTCTTAAACATACATTCTTCTTAGAGGATCATCCCGGGGTATGCTTCTCCGTTAATTTTTCGTTGGCTTTGACTCTTTCTATGGAAAAGTTCATCTTAACTAAGCCAGTGGATGCATCATAGGTGGGATTTGAATGCGAGAATTTATGCAAATTATATTTTAGACATTAACCACCAAACCTTCCTTAGGGTATGCCAACTGAATTCCTTTGTTTAGTTAGAAATAATGTTGTCAAATTAAGATCGATTTGTATGGTTCAATCTGATTCGACTTGACTTAATCATAAAATTGATCCACTCAAACCCCGATTCAATTTCGATGGAATCACGGTTAAACTCAGCTCTACCCCTTTAATATTTGATCTTTTCATATGTGCAGTTTAAGTACCCTAATTGGATTTAACAACATTGGTTAGAATTGAAAAATGATTCATTCTTCTAAATGAATTATGAGACTATAAATGAGGACACAATCCCACTTACAAGCTAAAATGTTCAGAATGTTAAGATGAGATGGTTGTAATCCGAATTATTTTTCACCTGTTATCATCGGAGAAAGTCGTAAAGTCAAGTTCACTCATTATCGTTTGACTCTCTCAACCTAGCTTACCGTCCCAACAATACCATATTAAAAGGAGTATTGAAATATAAATGCAAAACTGCACATGATGTTTCTATAAATTCCAGATTCTCTCCAAGCTAGTTGCAGTCCCTTTTGTATTTAACATCCGTTTTCACAATCAGGATCGTTGACATGGTGATAGATTACTCATTGGCGAATGTACACTTGCAGAAAGAACTATTTGCTTGTGAGTTTTACCTCCCATTCCCGTACAGTTTGACCACAGGGTTCCACAACGGACGAACCCATATATCCAATTGCTTCATCAGGCAACATGAAGATATTCACTCACGCGTAAAAAGATCAAGACTGCTAATCATGTTAGTGCCATGGTTGTCCAAGAATGTACAGACATAGGAATCGTCTATCATGTTTTCTACTCTATCCTCGCGATACTTCAAAGGAGGTCAGAAATGCTGCTGCCTTCTTTGCATCTCCACTGGGTTCTGCTATCACTGCGGCGGCCCCATATGTTGACAATGTCTGTAAGACGATTAAATTAACAGTCGGTTTACGATTTGAACTTTCTTCAGCCACGGGAAGTAGTGAGACTGCGTAGACATTATCTAGTCCACATAATTTGTCTATATATTGTTCCTCTGACCATCTCTGAGCTCCGATAGTGAGGATTACTTCTAAGATTCCCTTGACCAAAATTAGAATAAATTTAAAAAAAAAAAAAAAAAAAAAAAAAAGGGAAGAAGGAAAAGTTCCTATTTGCAGAATAACTATGTACAATCGAATCCAAGTCCTGCTTATTACAATTTCCAATACATGAGAAAATAAAAACAAATAAAATAAAAGAGGGAGTTTCTCCATTGATCTTATTAATAAAAGTAACTAAAATAAACAAAGTGGATATTTATATTGATTTTTCAAAGGGAACCATAGAATTGAACCATCAGCAACTCACTAAAGACTGAGAATGTGTCGGGAAACAAAAAAATGATTCAGTAATACTTATACGCGACTCATTGGCAAGTGACATGTTAGTATCATTAAAGCTTTTTATTTTTTATTTTTCCTAAAAATACATAGTGCTACAGCAGCCGCTGCAGGCCATCAATTGTCATTTACTACATTGTAGAGCGCTAGTAGGCAAATCCAACACCCAAACAGCAATAACGGATAGAAGCAAAGATTTCCTCTTTCCCATTTGATGGTTTGATCATGACGTTGCCCATCACAGAAATTCACAGGAATTTCTAGGAAAATGAAAAAGCATCTACACTATCCCCAAAAACCTGGATAATTTCCTTTTAGGACAACAATAACATTAGGAGATTGCAGAAGAGAGAGGGAGAGAGAAAGCAGAAGCATCAACAACAATTGCTATTTATATTTCAACTACCTTTTTACGAGGAAACTGTGCATGTACAAATAAATAATTTGCATTGAGCCCTAAAAGCACCTGCACAGATTTTACTAAAATAATCAGATTGCACTTCACATGTTAGATTTTGTATACCTATTCTGCGAATATGCTTGAAGCTTCTCCAGATGACGCTCACAAAAAGATTCTACCATCAGGAGGCAAGAAGATGGTTTGAGTGCCGATTCAAGTTGGGCCAAAAAATTGCTGTTATCCGTCCAAGTGCCCCAATAGCATGAGAGATGCCTTCATTTTGAAGCCCAAAAATCAAACCATCCTGGATGTCTTAAAAGAACTCCATACAATGGAAAGGGCTTCTTTCTGGAAAAGGTCGCAATAATGTGTCCAAAAACACTAGCCAATATCAGTGCATTCTGGCAACAATGGACAATCATCCAGGTCAGAAAACAACCCAGGAATATACGTGTGTGGAACAGCATCATGACTCTCCATGTCCAATGAAAGTTGCTCATTTTCACCCAGAGGAAAATTTCCCTTGGCATCATCTGCCTCAAAATGAGAGAGATCAGGTGCAAAGTCAAATTCTACACTAGGATCCACAAATGATCCAGGACTTGGCAGGGCAGGCATCTCAGCAGTCAGCTGGTTTGTATGGCCAAACTCTATGTTGGTTTTCCTCGCTTTTGATTTAGGAGTCTTGAAGAGATCATTACCAAGAAGCTTGTGCTTTCCCAAGGCATAAGGCTTTTGTGCTGATCTACTCTTGATATCATTTGTTGGAAAAGCAGATGCTGCCCAACCAAGATTTCCTTCTAAACAAGCTTTTGATGCTGCCCTGGATAAATTAAAATGCAACAAAGTAAACAAAAATTGGAAGGCTATATTCTTTCAGTATAGAGTTCACATCCTAAATATTCTGTTTAAAAAATACTCGGATTGAAAATATAATCTGCATTTATTAAGTTGCAACCAATTTATCAACCTATGGTCCATGCGGTCTCAATGCATCTTCTATGACCTCCAACTTCCTTTACCCTTACAATCAATTGACATCATCTATACCGATAATTAGAATATTGAAAAGCAAATAATCTGAACAGAGGCTGCATTTGAAGAGGATGAACCAGAAAAGTTAAATCATTTTCCAACCTTAATTTCTCTAAAAACAATTCCAGACAGTAAGCAGTCTAACTTCCAGATCTTCAATTTCATATATACAAGATTAAAAAAATGGCTGCAAAGGAGGCATTGTTTTCATCAGAAGTTTCTACTGTTTCAAAAGCCCATTGTTGTATTTCATAAATCTCTTTTGTTCTTGTTGTACTTTTTCCTACTAATTGACTAGGTAATCATGCCAGCTAGCTTTCCATTCATAGTTTAAAATAACTCTATACCGGAAACGAGACTCCGCCACAATTCTGGATGATCTTAGAGGATTGTCATCAGTGGACTTGATTACAGAAGGAGGTAGATCGGGGCCAGGTATTGATAACTTCAAAACAGAAGGCAATGGAATCAAGTTATCTTTCTCATGATGAAATTCCAGCACAACCTCTAGACCATCCTCAACAGGTGAAGCTTCTCCTCCCCTGTCAAGATGGCCTACTGTTTCATCAGGCTTGCTAGTAACATCATGCAATGCAGCTGCCATTAATTTCTTACTCTGCATTATATTAGTCATTTTGACCTTTGTTCTAGTGTCACTGATGGAATTTTTTGAGGTGCAGTTGACATGAGAATTGAGAAGCCTTTCACCATAATACGGGCCATCTTTGGTTGGTTGAAAACTGTGTTGATACTTGGAAGAAGCATTCCTCCGCCATACTGATGAAAGTAAAGCAGTAAAGTGCTTCTGAAGGAGTAACTCATTATTTGGCAACTCTGCTGCAACATCCAATAGCATCCGAACATTATCCTGCAATAGCAAAAAGATGAACATGGAAATGGTTAACTTTTTTGACAGAGACCGGGAAAAATTTCTTGTCTTTAGATAAATGCCACTTTTCACTGCCAAGACAACACAAGGAGTATGCAAGGACAAAACTAGACGCTATTAAGTTTTGGTAACTTAAAGTCATTTCATGAGTGTGCATCTCTTAATTTGGAATTATAGTAGTCCAATGTCATCAACTCATCCAATATCAGAATCAGGTTGCAAATGTACAATTAGAGAAGCAGCTATAAAGAGTAGACTACTGCAGAAAAATACTGTAAAACAACCAATAACACGGTTTCCTAGAAGGTAAAAGATACAACTATGTCAATTTAACCATAAAAACCATATTACTGCATAAAGCACCACAAAACGCAACGAATTGATTGATAATCATTAGATTAATTGAATCAACACAAATCCTAAGGAAGACATTCCAATTAGTTCATAATAATTAATGATAATAATATCAAATTTATTTAATTAAATAATATAAAGTATGAGAAACTTTTTTTATATAATAATAAAAAGGAAAAGGGATGCAAAAAATCTATAAACCCTAGCCACCATGGCTGGCCATATATGTGAATTGTAAAATGAGTACAAAAAGGGTAATAGCCACTATTCAAATGGATAGATACATCAAAGATACCTAGAATATTGAGCGGATTGCCAAGATAACAAAAGGGTGATTTAATCGATATCCTGGCCAAAAGAGACAGAAAACTATACAGATGATGGCAACAAACAAGAATCCTTCTAGCTAAAACTTCAAAGGAGAGAAAATTAAGTCCTAGACACCTCTCATTTCTCCCCTTCCAAATGTAGGTCAACAAGTCCCACAATATTCTCCCAGTTGAATTTAGAGTTCTCCAGAATGAAGCAAAGAGATCAATAGTGAGTTCAGGTTGGTATTAGAGAGAATAACTCCTTGAAACTGGTTGCTAAGCTCCAGCGGAACCTTCTTTACAAAAGCACAGCTGATGTAAAGATGAAAGCAGGATTCCTCCTCATCTTGACACAAAAACATATTTTGATGAACAACACCCCATTTCTGCAGCTTATCCAATGTATAGAGGCTTTGGTGTGACACTACCCAAAGTATAGAAGCCAAAGCATTTTCAGGTTCATGACCCTTAAACCACACAAAATTATACCAAGAAACTTTTGCTACAGCAGTTCTGATAGCATTATAAGCTGCTTTGATTGAGGAAACCTTAGGAGAATTATCCAAACAAGACGGTCAATTGTGTTGTTTATAGGAACCCCATTGTCCCTCAATTCAACTCTGATCATATCCCAAGGTGTGTCTGAAAGCCAATCCCAGCCTTGATCATCAATGAATTGCATAACCAAGCATCCAGAGGGAAGTCCATAGGGTAGATGGTTCAGTCTGCTAACCAAACATAAATTATTCCTCTTGAGTGCCAAGGATCAAACCAAAAGGAGATCAAGTTCCAATTTCCCATTTCCCATTTAAAAAGATTTTGCACTAGTCTCAGGTTTCAAAATCAATAAAATATTTTATTCTAAATTTGTATATTTTACAAGTGTGAGCATTCTTCACATATCCTTGTACATATGGTCTTCTTCATGCCTGGATGGTGTTTTCAAAAAATGAAGCAGGCTGCTGCAGCTTAAAGGATTTGTTAATTGAAATGGACCAAATTTTTACATCTAGATGGCTGTTATCATTAGAGAAAAGCCTTCTATAATAAAATATGGTGGGATAGTTGGTAGTTGGAAGTAGAACCAAGACTTGATGCCCACTCAACTTCCAAAGAGAGGGTCCTGATTCCAGGCAGAATGTGGTGCAACCCGATTTCCATTCATATTCTTCCAGCGAGGTGCATAGGCAGCAACTTGATTCCAATTGCTCTTCAGGAGGAAAAGTTTCTTGTTCTCCAAGTTGCCTGAAAAGGATCATTCTCTTCTCGAGACCTTTTACTTTTTTTCATCATGTGGGAATTAGAATTAATTCCCGTTTATCTACTTCTATCTATGTGGGGGGGGGGGGGGGGGGGGGGGGAAACGTCTGTATTCAGCTACAAAGTTTATTTTGTACACTGCGGTAGGTTCCATTTTTCTATTAATAGGAGTTCTGGGTATCGGTTTATATGGCTCCAATGAACCAACATTAAATTTGGAAACATTATCTAATCAATCGTATCCTGTGGCACTGGAAATAATATTCTATATTGGATTTCTTATTGCTTTTCCCACCGCCTTCTCCCCTTTTTCTCCCCTCAAACCAAAAACACCAACAACCAAAACACACGCACACAAAAGAAGAGGAGGAAAAAAAGAAAAGGCTAACTACCCCTGATATTTAGGGTGGCTGACTAAGGCGGCAAGTATTTTCAAATTTCTGCAGTCCCTTTTTTTTTTTTTTTTTTTTTTTTTACTTTTTATTATGTAATCAAATATATTTATATTATTATTTTATCAAATTAATTATTATGGACCAATTAGAATTTGACAAGTTTTAAAGATGGAAGGAAAATCCAACAATATTTATTGAAGTCCTACTTTATGTAAGTTAGAAAACACTTAAATAGAAAAAAGAAAATATTAAGAGCTCAAATAAAAATTTAGGTACACATTTAGGACACACGTGTATTAATGTGTGCATGTGAGTTAACAATGCCATGGATGCCTTTTAGCCAGTTATCCACAAGCATGGAATCACTCTTCAAGATTCATACACCAATTGAGTATAGTTTGCGTTATGTAGGTAATTATAAGAAATATACTTGGTGGGATCTGAACTCAAAGCCTCATGTAGGTTGTCATGAGAGTTCTAGGTCTTGTACACTAAGCCAACCCCTTCTAGACAATCCATAAATTCTCATGCATTATAGGAAAAAGAGAGTTAAATCTTACCTCAGTCACCTTAAGAAGGGACTTTCCTGAGCAAACAGAGCCAACCTTTTCATTATTGGCGTTGTCAGCTGTAGACAAAATATACTTTTGAACAAGTTCCCTAAATCTCTCACAACAATGGACAGGATGGCGATATCTTCCTCGATAGAAACCACCAGCAGCTATTCCATATAATATGTCGCTAACCAGGCTCCAATTCAGACCATATTCATGCACTACAGCACATAATATTGCATCCTCTTGTGGCAACCAATAATCAGGTGAAGGAACACAATCTCTGGACCAGAAATTTCCCTTTCTTAACTTCTCTGGTTTTATTGTCAATACCCGCTTCATTGGCAATGTTGTGATCATGACTTTTCCTTCCATTCGGCTCCTGCCACATATTCTCTGCTCATGATCAGTACTTCCATAATTTTGCAATTTTTGTTCTCCTAAAACATCATTTTGCTTGGTGGAATTTTGGCTTTCCAAATCCAAAGCACATATTTCTCCATGAGCCTTCTGTTGTTTAGGCTTCTTTTTTGAGGGTTTCCCTTCGGTATCCTGAGCTAGTTCACCCTTCTTACGTTTTTTGCTCACAGAAGAATGTGCTTCTGCATCCAAATGGTTCTCATCATCTGAGATGCCTCCTTCAATAGATTCTTCTTTGACAGATTTACTATCAGAAGCTAAATGGCCTTTCTTTAAGGATCTGAACTTGGCCTTTTTTGATTTCTTCTTTGACTTGGGTTTAGCCCTCCTATAAATAAAAATATTGATCAGCCAAAGAAGCAGACAAAGATATGTAAGAACATATCTGATGTGATCACAGAGAGGACAGATGCAAACAAAGCAACATTACTTTAGAGAAATTAACCAAAATAATACAAGGGAAAAAAAGAAAGAGAGAGAGAGTTCTCTCATATCATGCAGTCTTTATTCATTTATTTATTTATTATTTGAGTGTTTGTGTGTCTAGTGAGGGGATAAACATCATTGGGAAGCCGTTCGATAAGTATGAGAAGCTGTTATGTTATCAAAAGCAGGATACATGAGTGTTTTAGGATGCAGATCAACAAAAGTGCATATCTTACTTCATGTCTTCATGTCTATTCTCAGCGTCTTCCTTCTCCTTTGCTTCTGCTTCCAAATCTTCCATCAACTGCATAACAGGCAAAAGAGAATTTCATTACAAATCAGATATTATAGCAGTACTGTATCTCCCATTAAAACAAGGTGCACTAACTTGATGTTGAGCCAATGCTTCAACTTGCTGTCGGTATGCTTCAGTAGCAAAATCAGCATCCCATCCTAGTAGCAACAAAACTCATAGTTTAGCATTGCCTGATCTATAGGTCATAACAGTATGCTAGCAGTAAACAAGAGAATACTGCATATTCCTCTCAAAAGGCTCCACCCATGGCCACTAGCATAGTACCACCTTTTCAAGCAAACAAAAACCAAGAAACAAAAAAAGAGGTCGTTCCCTTCAAGAATCACCATTTGTCGATATATAAGAAATAATGGCCTCTTGCCACATTTCTTGATCTGCCGCTAATATTTCTTCAAAGGAGTCAAATGAAAGAAATCATATAAAACCTCAACAGAATCTGAAGAGATTAATTATGAAACTTTTAGATTACCAGAGCTCCACTGGCTCAATTTCTTTAACATTCTATCTATCTATTTATTTACTTGGTTGAGGCAAGTAAGAAATTATATATAATCAAAAAAAGAAAATTCATAGCTTTCTTTTTCCTCTGGAATAATTGAAAAAACTATTGGTTTTAACAAGAATCTGAACCTGATATAGTATGAATCTAACCTGTGGCGTCCTCCATTGACTGTGTAACTTCACTACATATACAGGCATCCACTTTTACATTCACTCCAGTTTTCAGATTCATCTTAGATAGCAAACAAATATGAGCCATATGAACAAGAAGATTCCCACCGGCTAAGAAAGAAGAAGAAGAAGAGGAAGAAGCAATCCCCTATTCACACTAGGTGGGTCAGCTATATATCCATGAAAAATATTGAATCATTTAGAAATATGAGACGGGATTGTCTATGAATGCGGTCTAGATGCTTTTTTACAAATACAATTTCTAGGTGGGGAAGTATGTAATCAATTCCACATTATGAAGCATGTTTAACTGGCAGCACTAAGGAGTAAATTACCTCAAGCTGTTCATGTAAAATAAATGGATGGTCATCATGTCCAGATTTGGATAAAAAACATTTAAAGCTTACAAATTCTCCACACCACCCAGATTTGGATAAAAATCGTTCCATCAATTTATGAAAGACAAACAATTAATAAGAAAATGATGCTCAAACAGAGTCCACCAGGTGGATTGACAAGCAAATGACTAGAAAATTAAACAGAGGGAGGTTGAGGGAAGAAAGGCTAGCATTAAACAAATACAGTAATCGGTGTTTAATTGAAAAAGAAAAAAAAAAAAAAACACAAGAGACGCTAATAAAGATGACCTCCTTCAAAAGCCAAAAATGAAGTAAGGTACGCAATAACTCGTGCATAAAAGATTCTTACTTTCGTATGTCAAAGGTTCCTCATCCTCATCAATCTCAGCTTCCATTTCCTCCTTGTACTTCTCTATATGATCAAGCTCCCATTCAGTTTCCTCAAATTTTACTTGGGAATCTGCAGCTGCCTTGTCAATGATTGGGTCCCACAATTCCAAAAACCTAACTGCATATCGATCAATTGGGCGGAGTTGATCTCCAAAAGATGAGATTGCCTGACCAGCAGCAGCTGCAGCTGCTGCCATCTGTTTGACATCAGCTAACATATCAACATCGTCTTCCTTGCCAACAAGGGCAAGAGCTCCATCTTCAGTCACATCACCAGCATTTACCATTGGCATACTTTCTATTTTCATAGTGGTGAACCCGCCTCCCTGATCAGCAGGCTCATCCTCCTTTAGCTCATCCTCATTTGTCACCTCCTCATCTTCCATTTTCCCAATTGCTTCTTCAGTAAATTCCTGGTTATCTACAGCTTCTTCCTGTTCAACTCTCTTCAATGCCATATAGTCTGCTTCATCCTCTGCATATTTTAAAGCAGCCTCCACATCTGCATTAGACAAGGAGACATCGACCCCAATCTCATTATTCTTTTCCTTCTGCAAGTTTCTAACTGGCAGGCTTCTATGGCCGGAGAACAACTCCGCAGGATCAAGTTTCTTAAAAAATTCAGTGTTATACCCTCCACTTTGTATGACAAGATCATCAAGAGCACGCTTTTGATTTGCTTTTCTCAAGATATTCTCTTCTATAGTGCTCTCACTGATTAATCGATAAATATGAACCTCACGAGTTTGTCCAATTCGGTGGCAACGATCTTGGGCTTGTTGATCCATTGCAGGATTCCAGTCACTATCATAGAAAATAACCGTATCTGCGCCAACTAAATTAATACCAACACCTCCGCTGCGGGTTGACAAGATGAAGAGGAATATCTTAGGATTTGTATTGAACCGCTGCATTAAAGTTTGCCTCTCCTCTGGTTGGGTGGAACCATCCAACCGCATATAAGTATAGCCATACAAGTTTATAAATGCTTCCAAAACATCAAGCATCTTGGTCATTTGGGTAAAAATTAATGCACGATGGCCCTCAGATTTTAATTTCCTGAGCAATACTGCCAGCTCTTGCAATTTTCCGCAATCAAACTGAATGAGTCGCCTATCAGGAAAATACAACTGTCTGCGGACAATCGCAGGTCTAAAAGGTGACAAAAGAGGTGACAAACTTTCTGAGAACTTCTCCTTGAAAGAAAGAGGCAAAAAGACAGGAATGCCGCTTTTACTGCACCAGCAAACTGGTTCAGGGGAGCGTGCTGCTGGGATGGCAAACATGAAACTCTCAACTAGATCAACCATCCCTTTAAAGCGCTCCACTGGAGATAGAATGATGTCAGCAAGCTTTGAGGAATATAAGTAGGACAAGCGGCCTGTTTTCTGATGGTGAATGTCATAAACAGGATGCTTCACAGTTACAACTTCCCTTAGTGTTGGTGAGTAGATGGGTTTTTTCCTGCACCTCAAAGAATTCCACCAAGCAATTGATGCTGCCCGTTCTTTAGCTTCTCTCAGTCTATCCTCCCACAATGCTTTCTGGATCTCCTCAAAAATATTAGTTCCATGTGACCTCTTTTGAAATTTCAATATTGGGTTATCCTGATCAACAGTGTCCATGATTAGATTAGATGGAGTCTCAATAGACATGACTTCATCTCTCTCCCAAGAAGTCATGCAAAAATCATGGTGAGTGAACAAAAATCCCAATCCCCGAAGGTCTACAGAAGAAAATGGACCAAGGGAAAGAATGGAACACATAGAAGAACACAATTGCAGATCGAGCCCAGTCATGTCAAAAGAGCTTATAATTGGCCGGCCCTCAAAAAGATCAGGATGGTTGCAGACTTTGCGAAGTTGCATTATTACGCTAATCATACCAAAGAAATTGTCACTAGCAAGAGTAGCCTGCGTCTCTGCACTAGCAATGAAATCTTCATACAGATTCCGCTGCCTCTTTGACAATCTGCAGTATATCACGTGCTCATGTTTCCTTGGGAGCTGCTTCTCCACATCTCTCTTCAATCTACGGAGGATGAATGGACGTAGGACATTATGCAGGCGATCGACAACTTCCTTATTTACTTTTTCCTGCCCCTCTACCATTCCAGATATAGGATTACTGAACCAATCCTTGAATTCTTGATGAGACTGAAAAATGTGGGGCATCAAGAAGTGCATTAGAGACCAAAGTTCCATGAGATCATTTTGTAGTGGAGTACCGGTTAAAAGAATGCGGCGTTTTGAGTGGAAGTTCAAAAGAGTCTGCCACCTCTGGGACTTCCAATTCTTTATAAGATGAGCCTCGTCCAATATTAAGTACTTCCACTTTTTCCGCTTGAATACTTTTGCGTCCTGTATGACCAACCTATATGTTGTTATGCACACATGGAAGGAATTTGGTTTTAGCCAACCTTGCCTCTTAAACTTGCGCTCTTTTGCACTTCCAAAGTAGGTTAAAATTTTGAAAGCAGGACACCATTTTAAAAACTCGGTTTCCCAATTAAGCATGACACTTGTTGGAACAACAATGAGATGAGGACCCCATATTCCCTTCTCACAAGCAAGATGTGCAAGCAATGCAATTGTCATAATCGTTTTGCCAAGCCCCATTTCATCTGCTAGAATGCCATTTAGTCTTTTCTCATACATAGTGACAAGCCAATCCAACCCAATGTGCTGATACTCCCGTAGAGGGTGCTTGATAAGAAAAGGAA
Source organism: Lumnitzera racemosa (assembly GCA_024138005.1). Classification (NCBI taxonomy): domain Eukaryota; kingdom Viridiplantae; phylum Streptophyta; class Magnoliopsida; order Myrtales; family Combretaceae; genus Lumnitzera; species Lumnitzera racemosa. Next base: position 75,339,940 of record JAMXBC010000004.1, on the reverse strand, counting down.
ACTTTGTTCGCACTTTGGTTGTTGAGAAAGTGTTTCCAGTAGGTTGTGCAGATCTTGCTGCTGCTGCTGCATCTGCTATCCGATTCTCACTCTCCCTTGCTACTAAGTTATCGTCAGGTTCTTCAGAATCTTCCCTCAGAGAGCAGTCGACTGGCTGGCATCCACGAAGCTCAGCATTTTCACTAGTATTAGCACATTGCTCCGCCTGCTTATCATGGTCAGGGCCAGGAGAATTTCCAACATCTTCAGATAAAACAGAGGTATTTTCTGATGCATCCTCTGAAATAGCATCATTTAAATCCTGACACACCATTGAAGAGATCTGAGAATTAATCGAGAAAGGCGCACAATGAATGCAAAAAAAATCACCACCATACCTTCTTATACCTCACAATCAGTTCTTCCACAGGAATCTCACTCTCCTGTTGCAATAATGCAATCTGCAGCACAAGAAATTTTGACAGATTCAGCTTTTCTTTTTCTAACTCCTGCACCAAGTTAATATTGTTTCTATTCTACATTTTTCCAAATTTACTTTTGATATTGGAGGACAATGAGGAAGATTATTATTCTGGTTTTGCAGTGCAGCAGAAACAGGTGCGTACGTTTTCTATTTCAGTTCCCTTCATTTCTTCTGTGTATACAATATCGAAGTTAACCACTTATGAAACTATGATTTATTGATACAACCAAATATAGATATACACATCTAATTGGACAAGAAGTTGGGAAAAACTTGAGAGAGGAAAGGAGAAAAGGAAAAAGGGGAAGTCTATGGAAAATGAATTAAGAGTTATAAATTTTTCAAATTATCTTTTTCCTCTCAGCTGCCAAATAGTGACTTCACAAAGTGAGAGAAAATGTCCAGGGTGTTCTTTGGCTTGACCTGATAAAAAATTCTAGCACCTCAAAGGGTTTGAAACTAAAGCTGACTTAACACAATATACTTATGACCAGGAACCTTAGGATATTGTAGACATGATGTTGTACATGTATACTAGTTGTTCTATAGAAGAGAGAATGGCAGGGATTATTTGTAAATCAAGATTGACTAGAGATCTTAAATGGGACTAGAAAGAGGGAATCTAATATTTTATTTCATTTCATTAAGAAGAGTTGGAGCTACCAGCTCTGTGTAAGGAGCATTATTGCCGTTAGAGTTTCCTTAGCCCAAATTACCCAAAATTACGATCTGTAATCATAGGTACTTCTTTCAATCTGTAAAACCCACTTTTGGCTCCTGATCTAATAATTCCTGAGGGTATCTCATCCTCTCATTGCACCACATGTGAAAAGTTCCTATATTAATGGCATGAAAACTAAAAATTGTACCTCATCCATGGGATTATATGCATCTTTCTTTGCCAATTCCTCCTCCTCTGACAGGGTTGCTTCATCATCCTATTGAATTCAAGGGCAAATTGTCATTTACAAGGCCAAATTGCAATGAAAATTGGCAATGGTATTATTACTGTATAACCAGAAAATTTGTATGAAAAACTTGCCTGATTAAGTCATAACTCTCTCATTCATTACTTCAATGAGAGCTACTCAACAATAAATTCACAAGTTTTCAACTATGAGATAGAATAGAAGATAACATAGCCCTTTCCAAGAAGGAATCCTGTTTGTTAATTCCTAAATGACAAGATAGCATAAGATGACATAGATGACAGTCCAACATACTAGGAGTCTAAATCAACAAAAGAATATGGACAACAGCAATAATTGTTTTTTTCTATTTTGATTCCCCTTCTTATTCTATTGATAATTGATCCTCATTTATTTCCCAACTGAAGAAATATCGAAATTTTAAGAGCTAAGAGTTTCAGCTTGAAAATTGGTTTCTTGCTAAGCTTATACCAAAAGAACTTTTGATTGAGAGATGAAAATTCCAATGAAAATCAACACAAGAATGCACTTAAATAAGCATGGCATGTGCTTCGTCCTTCCATACCTTCTCCTCTCCGCCAGCAAGAACGAACTCACCATCTTCCTACAAGAGACGAGAAACAACACAGATCCAACTTTAAGAAGTGAACAAGTTAAAGAAAGAAGAAGAAAGGAAAGCAAACATGATATATTTACTTATATTTGATAAAAACAGTCATCTATAAATAGACACATGCACAGATGTAAATAAATAAGACCATAAATATACGAAGGCAAGCAAATAAGAAAGCATAAAGGCCTGCATGAAAAGAAGGGAGCAAGCCATGAGCCAAATACAGGAGAAAGAGGTAATAGTAAATAGATCAAAATTAGATATATATTCCAGTAATTTATTGTTTCCCACATCTGTGCAACCTGTATTCTTTATATAGTACCGTGTTATTCATATTTTTTCCATATCTTGTACAATGTTTCTTTGTAACTATATCATGTATAATCACATTAGATGGCCCATTGAATCTTGCAAGTCAAGAGTGTATCAAATCCAATTGTAGATGGTCATAAGCATCAAAAAGCAATCACCATCGATGAAAACAAGCAGGCACACAAATTTATATCAGAATACGCTATATACACCTGTTCCTCATAGAAGTCATAATGGTCCTCTTCCCCATCAGATTTGGAAGTTTTCAGGGTCTCATTGCTTTTGTGCACACTAGACTCCAGCATATCATTTTCTGATGTTGACAGGCAGCCATTACTCTCAACCTACATTGATAAAAACATATATTCATCTTGAGCCCTGGCTATTTCTGCAATCCAGTAACTGCAACAATAAACACATACAACTTACACAACGACGACCAGCAACCAGCTTAGAGCTTGTATTGCATGTCATGGAAGGACCATTCTCTGTATCTGCAGAAAAAACCATCAGTAACGTGCAAAATTTCAAGTTTTAAAAGTGACTATACAATTAAATACTACATACACTTTTTCTGATCCTTCCGGTCTGTGGTCAGTTCAGCAGCATCTTCACCATCTTCAGGACTAGTTTCTCTACTACCTGAAAATATACATTACAAGGAGCTGCAGATGCTATGTCACATCCAATGGATAGAAAGCATGAAAAATTGACAGTCTCTTTTTGCACATTTGTCACAACAAAACTTCTGTTATACTCCTAAGATTCCCATTGCAGTGTAAGCTTTGCCTAATGAGATATGGACAGGATTTATTAATCTTAAAAGAGAGAAGTGCTCCACTAGACCATTGGCCAGAACATGAAAGTGTCATATTTTCTAATGTAAGAGCCAAAAGAAATTTGGGGTACACATGAAATAAAACAATTAGGTTCTCAATTTTTCATTATGCTGCTAGTTCCAACAACCATAAACAATAAGCTTAGACTCCCAGGTCTAGCTCCAAAATGGCAGGTGACAAGCATCCTAGCTGGTGTAAGATCTTAGCTACTGCTACAGGGTGAAATAGCAGCCAGATCAACCAAAAACTGAAACATAAAGAATAAAATCTACACAAGCATTTATCCAAGAGGTTACAGACCTCTCACTACAAGAAAGCTGCAGATTTACTAGATAAAAATAAGCTAGAGAACAGGATATCTCAACTAACAAAGAACTTACATCTAAAGCAGCTAAAGGAAACTAAAATGAGTCAAGCAAAAGGACAATCATAGAAAGCAGCTGACCTTGTGCACCGTATCTCTTCAGTAGCTCCTCAAGAGGAACATCCATCTCACCCTGCAAAGCTGCCAATTCTTCTCGTCGTTCTTCTTCAGTTATGAAAGCTTCATCTTCCTCAATAGTGTGCTCATCATCTTCCTAGCAACATTATAATGTATGAGGCAAAAGAATCTAACATGAGTACAATAGAAATCAAGATGAGAAAACATTGAAAATATAGTCCTTCAAGGACAAAAAAGACCAATGATAAAAAATTAAGGATGTGAAGATCAGGGAAGATGCTTAACAGCAACGAATTTGACCTCTTTCAGGATACACAAAACAAATGAAATTAAGAAAGCCAGGACAAAGTCATCGAACTAAATTGGAGCATTGCAGCAACTAAGCACACCAAGATTTCACGACGAGTCCTCTCAGCCGTTAACGGTGTAACATTTCCAAAGGCCAACAATTTAATTTTTCAAGTTTTGGGGGTTAACTCAGGAAGGATCCATGGAACCCATCCCTAGTTGCCTATCCTGGAGAGAAGCTGACTCTGCTTTTGGTGTAATGGAAGATCAAACTCAGGTCTTCAATCACCTCATATCATTGAATCCACTATCCACCCTCATTCCTACATGCAACTGTTAGAAGCATTCCATGCACTTATTTTTCTCTGCAATAATTCCATGAAATTTCTCCCTCAACTGTTGTATAACCTAGATGAGGATCATGGTTTCACACACTTCAAAGGATTCAATGAAAAGCATGATGAATCAACAAACTGAAACCTAAATCATATTTAATAAGTGATATTTCAACAAATTATTTGTATCATATTCCACATTTAGAGACATGTACATGCAGATGAGGGTGGCTGCTAAAGCATGAATACAATCCATAGGCACCATTTCCTACATAGAGATCACAGTAAATACCTCATAGACTCCTTAGCAACAAGGCATACTATATAAGCCTGAATTTCTCATATAAGGCCATTCCAAATTAGAGTTCTTACAAGTACTCTATGAATCTAATGTTATCGAGGAAGCTTTTCGTTTTTACAATTATGTGTGTAGTGTGGTGTGTATGTTTATGTACGCATGTATACATGCATGTACACATATATCACAAATAAATACATACATATGTACGTACATACATGTATATATACGAGCAAGCAAATAAGCTTCCCAAGAGTCCTTTTTCCCATTTCGGTGATCCACAGCTTCACAACTGTCCCTAGGCAGTAGCTCATAGCTTAATTTAACAGCTCAAGGCATCTTTCAAGTTGAAGAAAATCTTTTCTAGATAGGTTGCCTTGAGCAAATCTAAAAAAATAAATAAGAAAATATAACTCACAAGCTGATCCTTTAATTATAGGATAATTGCATTATGCCTTTAAATCCCAATACTTGAGAACCCTTTTGACACAAACTGATTTACTTATCAGCAAAACCATAAAATTCAACAGTATTTGGGGTTATTCTCAAATAGCCAGAAAAATAGTGAAGGTCTGTACAGCAGTCAACTTTTTGACAGAATTATACATGCTTTATAATAAAAGATTGTCTTTCCCATTTGAGACATCAACACGGTTCTTAACATGCCAGCTGAGACCAACTCCTATAAGCAACAGTTGAACAACATACTTAGACCATGTGAAGATGCCACAATTTATTTTTCCTCTATAACCTAGAAGTATGTACAAGCCTGCAGGCTCCAGCAATTTTCAGATGTATTGCAAATGCTGTAAAATTTTAACAAATAATCTTACTCACCAACTCATCATCAGTGTGCATATTGAAATCTTCATCATCATGTCCAGTGTCTGGTGGAACATCTGCAGTCTCTGCAAGCAATTCTGCAACAATGTACAAATAAGAATAATCCTCTTTCTTAAGGATTTATACAGGAATTTAGCACAAAAGTACTTGCACATACCAACATCTAAATCTTCCTTTTCGTTAATCAGATCTTTGTCATTTCCTTGATATGATATACTGAGCTGATGCCCTGAAGAATGATTTTCCTGCAAATGTTTGTTACCATTCACAAGATTTTCGGCCAGCATCGTTGAGTATCTAAAAGAAAAGTAGAAATGTAGAAGGTCAGTTCAAAGTTTTTAACATGTGAAAAAACCAAACAATTGGAGTTGGACATTTGCGTTCATCCAGGATGAAGAATATGTTTTACCTCTCGGTTTGACCTAAAAGGAACTGAAGCTGTTTATCAAGTGCCTTCTTCTTTTTCTCATCAAGTTCCATCTGATGCTTGTAAAGCACCTGAAATGACATACCAGGTAATAAATATATTAGCAAATACTAAATAAGAAAGTGACGGTCATGACTATTGAGAAAAATGAAGTTGCCAGAAAACTTGCCAGCTTCTCTATTTTCAGCCAGAATTTTTTCACATCCTTTGAAATATTGAGCGCAACTTTCCTCAACCTTTGCTCTTCTTCCTGGTTTCAAATTTTAATGAGCAAAACATACTTCCATTAGTGATCACACTTCATCCTCACAGGTATGTGGTTTATGTAGCTTCATTTAGTGCATCTATTCTATTCCAAACAGAGCTGCAATATGTACAGCATGAGACATGAAGAACATGAGTTTCTCGCTTTTTGATGAACAATGAATAAGAGAGGACCTTTAGCTTCCTTTCTTCCCGTGTTGCCTGGTCAACCATGCCCTTGCTGGCTCTTAAAGCAACCTTCTTTGCTTGTGCCAACTTCCATTTCCTCTCAGACTCAAAATCCTGCAGTTTCCCAAGTCACTTTGTAAGAATAATACCAAACTATGCATATCTAATTATACAAACAATTCACTAGAATGAATCCAAAATGCCCAGGTAAAAGGACGGAGCAATGAAAACCTTTTTCATCAGTCCTCCAATATGTTAAGATTTTGTCCCTAAAGAGGGCAAAGGGCAGTGCCACTTGTTTATGGACTGAATAAACAAAAACTGGAATCAAAATCTTACCTTTGAAAGCCAAACCATCTCTTCTAAAACATGATCCCAGTGGGTTTTAGGTCGACGAGGTTCTCTGGGAGCTTCAAGTGCCTACAATTCCAAATAGCACTCAGAATGAGCAGAAAAAACTGGCAGAGCCATTGCAATGGGTGTCCAATTTCTACAATCAGCAAACAAGTTACAAAGCCTCTTGTATTGATTTTTGGAATATTCAATTCGACTTAATCCACAAATTGACAATTCCCACTAGATGGCAGCAATTATTTGAGATATAATCTCGGGATCTCTACATTATAACAGGTTTGCACCAAGCCTAATAAGTATGATTGAAAATTTCTCTTTTTATCTTGGTGTAAACTTTGAGGGAGAAAAATGCTAAATCTACCAAGTAACAGAAGAAAAACAACAATCAAAAACTCATTTTACAATATTTACAATAACCTTTTGGCGCCGAGCTCTTGTCTCGTGATCAAGTTTCGATCTTGGACCCTTAGATGCCATGATCGCCTGACAATGCTATAGCATTAGGCATTTATTAGAGGTCTGCACTTCCATATAGAAAGACCTGCAATACCTGTCAAATGTTTGTTTTAGCAGAACAAAAAATGGAAATATTTCACTGAAAAACAGAAACTGAAAACTCCACTCAAATGAAAACAAAGGCTTCTCTCCTTCCCACCCTCCCCACTTCCCTTCTTTTCCTGCAGAGGGTGGCAGAAAGCAATCATCTTGTTTTCTGAGGTTAAGGAGGAAAGTTAAAGATTAAGCATTTGAAATTCAGTAACCCATTAGGTTGACTTTCAAAGCACTACAAAGGGCCAGGTGTAAAATGAAAAAAGTCTCTGATGCCCCAGTGATGATAAAATTATGAGTAAATATATTCACAAGGCTAGAGAAACATCTGTGACTAAGCAAAGTCATCCCTTAATACACTAGATAATAAGGCTACTGCTCATGGTAGAGCATGAACTTGATGGAGAGTACATAAAACTAAATTATATTCTATATCATTAGTTAGAAGGGTTCTCTATCAACAATGAGAAGTATTCTTCTCCAAGCAACTTCATGTCTCTGATACCCAAGCAGTCTTGAAGCATACTAATCCTCAATTTATATTGAAATATATATATATATATATATATATATTAACAATAATAGTTATTCAATGGCCTTTTCACTTGGGGGAATGGAGCCATTCCCCCATTATTCCTTAAAGGAGCCCCATTGCATTGTTTATTTCCCCGAATTGCAACTCCTAAAGAATTGCAACTCTTAAAAATCCTAAATTGTAATTCATACCCTCAATCTAAGAATTGCCATTCCCAGTTAAAATGACCCTCAATACCCTTCTCTTCTTCTTCCTTTACAACACACTATCCACACCAAGTCCTCCCAACAAAACACCGCCACCATCACCCACCCAACATAGCATGGTCACCGTCACCCACAACACCTGCATCAGCTTCATCCACCACCTGTTTCCTCCTCCATTGTACGAACCTATTAACCTTACTCCACTGCTGAACCACCAAACATATCCATATACCTTGCTCCACCACCGCATGACCCACATACTTTCCATAACATTTTGAGCTCCGATCCCATCACACACACTAACCCACACCCATACACTTGCAAATACCCAATTCCCATATACCCACATGTGACCACAATCCCTTATCCTAGCATGATCTAGTTTCATTCATCAATTACATTGTAAATATCAGATAATCAGTAATAATAATCTCTTTTTTCCTTCAACTATTTCGATTGAGCTGTTTGTTCCATTGATTGAATAAGATTTTCTCTCATTCGGGTTTTCAGATTCATATCACCTTGTTTTGACCACCACAAGAAACGACAGAGAAAAATGGAATAAAGAGAAGAGAAGAGAAGAGAGCAGAGAGATGAGAGGAGAAAGTGAAGTGGTGACAACCTAATTTACATTGTTTCTATTGATCCCTACATTTTATTTATATTGATTTTTTATTACGTTGTTCAAACGGTTTCAATTAGGTTAGATTAGGATCATCATTAGGCTAAGGAAGAAGATAAGAGTAATTTAGTAATTTACATTTTATTACATGTATATTCCCTAATTGCTTTTTTATCTAACGAAACAATTTAATATCTATTATAGACTAATTCCATTCCCAATGAGTTGCATTTCCATACAGCGAAGTGAAGGAGCAGTAAAGATAAGAGAGAGAAAACCTAATATTCCTCAGTACACTAGACAAAAAGGAGAGTACAAATGGTAGAAGGTCCTTGATAGTAAATTACTATTTTTTTTTAATTATTAGTATATTTTATCTAATTATTAGTATATAACTAGCAACCACCCACCAAAACACAGATAAAAGTAACAGGTATTCTACCAGCAACAAGAAGTATTCTTCACATAGCACGTTCTCTCTTTGATGCCAATTCCAAGTCTTTATCCTACCTTGTATTCGTAACGAAAGTAGTCGTTCCAATTTTTTTTTTTTCCATTTCTAATCAAAGGTTAATTAATTTTTTTGGTTCACATTGAACAGCCATTATGCCCACCTGACTTCAAAAGCAGTAACAACTATCCGGTGCCAGAAAATTCACGACCAGGAAGATTGTTAATTGTTCAAATCTTTTTCCAAGAGACTTTATCTAAGAAAAGAGAGCTTGAAGGAGACTCCAACAACCCGTTCTAAAAAGAATGAAGCACAAGCACTCCATGGGCCAATAAACCAAGCAGGTAACTATTGTGCATTGTCATGTTGGATACAACATAGGGGGGATTACTTTCCAAATCATCGAGTGTAAAACCCTTTCCTTTCATAAGGTTCCAGTTAGTGAACATATCTCCTCATCATTACCGACATTACTCATGCTAAAGGAGCAAAAAGAGTAAAGAAATATCATCTTATCATATTTCTAACACTCACATGACACCTCTTGAAGACAGATGACAAGCATCCTGCCTTCATCAATGACCCAGTAGTCAGCACTAATAGAACATTTACAAACACACTTTCAGCTTTCAACTGAACGTGTGAAACAGCTAAATATACTTAACCTTTCATCCTATGTCTCATCCAACTTCTGAATTCTATATCCAAATTAGCAAAACAATGGAAACCAAACAAATCTAAGGGTGTCTTTGTTTTGAGGAAACAGTTTCCAGACTTTTTGACATTTGACATAATTCAGACATTAGAATCGTCAAACATCATGTAGTATTCTAAAAAATTTATAGCTACCAATAGCTTCCACTGGCAAGTAATGGTAGGATACAAAGGAGCAGCCAACAGCCGATAGTGATGGTAGTTAACCATCATGGGAAATGTCAATAGGAAAGAAATAAATCAAAAGGAGGAAATCTTTTCCCCAATTTCCATTAGTATTCATGGTTATTAACCATCACTACAGGTGGGCAAACACTACAATCGCCTTCCACAACCAATCACTCTATGCGCCTCTTGAGATTACTAGATAATATATATTATCCTCACAAGAATACCCCAAACACCAAATTTACTGATCATTCTACAAATGAGCAGTTATTCGCAGAAATAACACTTTGAGAACACGGATGAGACTACATTCACATGCGACATTTTCCTCCCTCCCCACAAACCACGTGATTGGGGAAGCACTTCACAGTTTGCGGCTTTTAAACTAAAAAAGGAAGTTACTCGAAAAGAAACGAACAACAACATACCATGCAACTGGAACCTTCTTCCCCTTTCACATGGTGGTGCAATTACTTTAATTAAATTCACTTACTTCCACGAAAAAAAATATAAATAAATAAGCAAATAAAAATAAACAAAACAAAGGAATCGGTTCAGTTAATAAACTAAGCTTGAATCAAACTGCTTGATTCTCTAGTTCTTCTTAGGTTCTTAAAAGCTGAAAAATGAACATAAACAAACGCAAGAACACTTCTCTTTTCCGCTTCTGAGGACTCTTCAAGAGTTCTATAATTAAACTGACCTCCGAAAACACAAGAAATCACTGTCCCGAGCTCTCCATTCCGCTCTGAAAATCAAAAAGAGAGATTAAAACGAAGAGATCATATAAAGAGTAAATATATACGCATACATTTGACTGTTACAGATAAATACGTACGTACAAATCTGTATGTCTATAGGCAGGAGAGAGAGAGAGAGAGAGAGAGAGAGAGAGAGAGAGAAGAAAGAGACTGGCGTCAGCTTCTCCGATGGTGGCGAGAAAGTCGGTGGAGTACAAAGTGTCAGTTGAAGGTCTAGGGTTTTCCAGTCGGGTTAAAGGGTTGTACTTGAAGGATTATTATTCAGATCCGAATAACCAAATCCGTGAAATGAATAGCGAGAATACTTTAGAATTTAGGAAGAGGATTTTGCTTTTTGGGTTTGTTTGGTTTTTTAGTCGAGGTGAGGGCTCTCTTTTTCCTCCCTTTCCTTAACTCGTGATGACCGGGTGCTGGGTTGGTCGGTATGAGGACAGATCTGATTGAGTTTCTTCTAGTTTGATCGTACGGGTACGGTAGCTTTGCGTTTTTACTCACTGTTTTTCCCGCTGCGTTTTATAGGGTAGAAATTAGGCGGGTTTGTTTTTGCTTTTTGTAGTTATATGTACATGATGTATAAGTTGGCTGTATTTAAAAAAGAAAATGGAAAATTAAAACAAAGGTAAGATGGCTGTATTTAAGCATAAATGCAATTTTCATATATTTTTCAACAAATTGAATAATTATGATGAAATAATTGAATTTTCCATAAAAGGACCTAAATTTTAAGTTGTGTCTAGAAATAGATAAGACCGTTATCTATATCCACTTATCAAGGAATTAAACCTACTTAATCCCTTTGTGTCATCCCTATATGCATCAATCAACATTTTTCTACCTTAAACCTCTCAGTTATCACAACTTATGAACCTTTTGCTCTAACCAAAACTTAAAAAAAAGTTACCTTAAACCACATCACCCTAACGACCCTCACTACTATCCTTATCCATATACCATCGCAATTAGCATTACCCATTCATTACAAATAACAAAGCACAGTAGTGTTTGTAAGAGCTTGTAGAGTGTATCTCGAGTGAAAATTCATCAAGAAATGAATAGTTATAGTCTATTTATATTTATGGAGCTTGAACTACGCATGGAAAAGCCATTAATAATCAAATCAAGCAATGTGGATACAATTCTTTGATGCCCAATTATTCCATTTTTACAAGGGAATAATTTAATTGGAGGTTAGCTTACATATGGAGGAGACATGCACTTGCTTAATTGAAGCTTAGAAGCTTGGAAGCTTCAATTTTTTTCTAAAATTGCTTGATCTTACAAGTTGTCAAACATTGGTTTTTTTCATTTTCTTGCTTTTCCAAAGCCTGATTTGGTCCTTTAAATTTATCTTTTTAGACACATTTTGAGTCTAGGTTCAAACTATACTATGTCAACAATTGATTTTCACTTTTTGTTTGATAAATTTGCTCCCAAAAATGATTAAATGAACTTAATTGAGCCACTCATAGAGGTCCATACGATTTTTTTTTTTTTGCGCTTCTATATATGCAAATTCGAGCTATTCAGCAAGATGAGAATGGAGTCTCATGTGCTAACTACTGGGAAAGCATTGTTATTTGATGAAATTTGCTTAAAAAGTGAACTTAAGTCAAACTCAAACCAATTGAGCTAGCATGCTTCTTGGTTGAGACCTACAATAAAGAGTTTTATACCAATACGAGTTATTTTTCAAAAAATATTATGATTTTTTTTAAAAAAATGTACTTTTTTAAAAAAAAAATACGAATATAGTATACTAAAAGCATATCAAATGAATGCACCTTCAGTTACTTTTATTTTTTACACTAAAGGAGTATGCAATTGATGCCCCTTCGGTAGGTTACTCTAGTGGAAATTGAACTGAAGACACATCAAATAAATACGCCTTTAGTATAAATATTTATACTGAAGGCACATATAATCGATGCGCTTTCAATTCAATTTTCATTTTATCTACTAATCTCCCCCCGATTGAAAATGTTCTTCTAACCATTAACTTACAAACTGAATGAAATGTTTGATACAGTAATCAATTATATAAAATCACAATTAGTGGAATACCTCAACAAATATAGCAAATGAGGGGAAAAATAAGCATATGAAATGATCATCCAATGACCATAGAAGAAAAAATAATTGCAAATTGTAAAATTATGATAAATAAACAATGCATTAAATTACAATATATGATGAAAAGTGAATTGTATTTTGAATAATCAACATATACACAAAATTTGTAATCAATCAATAACAACATCAATACAATGGAAAAATAAAGGAGAAAACAAAAACAATAGACTAAACATATATATTAATGCCTACGCCGTGTAAAGGCCCTTACTGCATAAGAAAGAAGTGAACGCCCGCATCTACTATATGTCTGAATAAGCTCAGGTAATGGATCGTCAAGCTCAAATTCCCTAAGAGGAACTAAGTCAACTGGATAGCTCAAATGCAAATAAGTGACATCTTCACCCATGGATGATTGTATAGGGGTAAAACATTGCTTTTGAAGAGTTAGTGGAGTTGCGAGATTAAGATGTTGCTGAAACTAAAGAGTCATATATGAGTTAGATCTAGCCCAATAGTTGGATTCAGCTCCCGAAGCACCTAACCTAAGGTATGTTTTGTATCCCTCACTAATATGCCCTAGGTTTACGGAATGACCGGCACGTAGTGAGATTTCGTCATCAAAGTCTACCCGACGACTTACCCCTCGAGCCCTGCCTTTTCAAACTCTAGCTCTACCCTTAAATAGTGTATGAGGAGTTGGCATCTCTTTGTCAGCAGGTGGTCCCTGCTCCTCGCTATGGTCTATATAAGGTAGCTCATATACGCCCTCTTGCTATAGATAGAGAATAAAGCCACTGTGCTGCTCAATAAAATCAAGTGCCCCATCTACAATACCGAGCATTGTAAGATAGTCAAGTACCCATCTAACACTCCTTAGTGAGTTTACCTGAAATAAGTAAAGAAAACAAATGTTGGTACACATGATAGCAAGTATAAATGAGTGAAAAATAAAATAGTAGATGATTTTAGATATGCATACCAATAAACCAATGACAACTTCATAATGTGTAATATAACGCTAGGTGATCTGTTTATACCATGGCCAGTAGCTTTCGTCGACCCCTTGAGAACCTTTGATGTGTATTAGGAATCCGTGTATCTATCCCCAAGCTTAGATGTAGGAAGAGTGTATGTTGATCCATTTAACATCCGTCCTACCTTAGAGATCCAGCTGGTGGAGCTACATTGAGGTGTCGACCTCTTGTGGAACATACTAATATCAACCAAACTGTCGGACGACACTGTCTGAAAAGCATCAATCAATGATGTGGAAACATATGAATGGTACCTAAGCAGTTTAAATGTGTCACCTGGCAATATAGAAGTGAGGTAACAACTGCAGTAAATCCTTTGGATAAGGCTCCCAAATAACCTAAAGGGTAAAAGAAAAATGAAATAAAATAAAATAAACAACCAATCAAACAACGATGGTTATTACGTAAGGCCAAGAAAAGAACAACAAAGAGGATAACTTATAATACCATACGCGCTGCGTTATTTGCATGTCAAAAACAGTGTGCTACGCATGTACGAAATATATCTGATATTGAGTCGTATCCCGTACTATCCTCCATCTAGCTGCTAATGGCTTATCCCTGTTGATAATAAACTCATATCAACTAAGAGAGATAACATGTAGGAATCTATCATAAGCTTAGACCTACAGTAAAATCGTGACCCTTCCTAACTCATGCACATTGAGTGACAAGGCAGAGTATAACTGTCCGCACAACTATGCCAAGTAAGTACTACCTTAGATAAACTGCCCAGCTACTGAGAAGTCCTCCAGTAATTGTAGGAATATCAGGTAAACAAGGTTGGAGGATTTATCTATAAATATAAATCTTCCCATCAAGCTGAGTATGTACACAGGCGCGTACTATCGGATCATATTGTCATCGGCCCTACAAGGAAGTATTCAGAAGTACTTCCGTAACCATGTCAAAGATAAGCGAACACTTCTCATTCAAATAGGCCTCACACCTAGCAGTCTCTCCCTTACGTCACCCAACTCTCCTCATCATCAGTCTTTGTTCGACCGACCACCACAAACCTCTCAACTGGAAGTCTAAGTTGGACCTCAATATCCTATAGTGTGATGGTCGCCTCTTTAATGGGTAGGTGAAACGTATGTGTTTTAGGCTTCCATCTCTTGACAAGTGCCGTAATCAAATGCTAATCCAATATAATAAATAGGAGCTGTACAACTTCCTAGAACCCAACCTCCCATATGTAAGGCTCTACCTTACGATGCATAGGGATATCCTTCTCATCCTTATGTAATGACATCTCACTGCGCTGCACTTGTAGTGCATAGGTCACTTCCTAAAGAAACATTCATTAAGTTAGCAAATAATACATCTTTAATAAACGAATTGACTGGAAATGATGACGACATTACTCACCCTGTCCTCCTAGACGGCCTGTGAACGATGATTAGCCTGCCTCGCAAGTATGCATGGATCAATCAATCCTGGCTCCATCTATCCTGCGAACACATACAAACATGTTTAGTAGACAAAAAATATAAAAAATAAAAAATTGTCAATAATTACACTTATGCATGTATTATAATGTAATGCTTAGATAAAAAGAGAATACGTACCAACCCTATTAATATCTGGACATCTCCTCCGATTATGTCATTTCCACCTACATACGCTGCATCTAGTTTTGTCGAACTGCTCATGAATGTCCATCTCCATGTGATATCGTTTATGCCTAGGTTTACCTTTTTTTAGTAGTAAGTCAGTATTCGGGTAAAGATAAGGGAAGCTAACTTGGCGTCCTTATGCCTCTTCTCCCAATAGGCGATACAGTTATAAAATATCTTCTTTACTAATGCGGCAACGGGTAATCCACGTGCTAATCTGAAAACGGAGTTATAACTTTGGATAATGTTTAATGTCATGTATCCAAAACGGTAACATCTATCATATGTAAGAGTCTACTTGTCCAAATCAATATTGTTAAACTACACAGGAGCATCCTCCTTAGCTTGATTCAACTTTTGCATGAAACATTCGAATTTCCTCTATTATGCCTAAATACTTACAAACCATACAAGTTTTTTGCATAATTGGTTTTTGTGGACTGTATTGAAGTTACTAGCAACGTACTACAGACAATATCTCCAAACTGCAAATGGTAGTTGCCAGCCTATTGATGGTTCCTTGTACACAGAGTTAATATTAGATGCCTTGTCGGATACAAGACATAAAGTTTCCCCCTTCTGGTCGACTATATGCACTTTAAGCTTCCGTAGGAACTACCTCCAAGTTTCTACCAATTTTGTGTTAATAAGAGCAAATGCCAATGGAACAATTGAATTGTTCCCATCCATGCTACAAGTTACCAACAACTTATGCCCATACTTTTCGTATAAGAATGTGCCATCGACACATACAATAGGTCGACAGTATTTAAAGGCTTCAACATACGACCCAAATGTCTAGAAAACCCACTTAAACTGGGATTGACCTTGCTTTGGTGAACTGCTCTAGCCCCAATCCACTTGTGTCCCCAGGTTGCTCAATTTCATTGCATTTAATAGTCTTGAGAACTCTTTATGCGATTTCTCCTAGTTACCTTATACCATCTTAACAACCTTTTACTTAGTCTCGAAAACCCTTCTATTGCTTACTGTGTACTTATACATAGTTTGCGTGTTAGCTGCAAGATCAAGTATCTTAACATTAGGGTTGTTTCGTATACTATTGATGAATAGTGTAGCCATTATGTTACTGTTGAGCTGAGAATGATCCTGGTTCATCATCGGGTTCACACAAGTGTGCGGACCCTCTAGAATTGTTATTTTGAAAAGATCATTTACTTTCTTCAAACAATTCCATAGCCTCCACTTACAACCCTGTTCTTTCTTTTTATAATAGATAGCATATACATTCAGTTTCGAAATGTCTACATGAAAATCACAGTGGTTCCTTAGGTGGAATGACTTAACTAAATTTATGAGATCCTTCTTTGTATTGAAACGTATACTGACATTCAAGTCATTAGAGCTGATGATGTTACTGCACATTTCATTAACATCTCTCTTAAATGTTGCATAACCGTTGCCATCACACCAGTTGTTGTAAAATGGGATATGATCTCTAATAAGCTTATTAACAGGTTCGTTTATTTGCGGAAAGTCTTCAAACTACCTACTTAACAATACTTAAGTGTCCGGACTGATACACTACTCCCGCTAACATATGGTCTCACCTGGGCCTCTCCCAAATCCTCAACGTGGTCATCTTTGAGGCCAACATCATCTTCATCAGCATCCCCATCATCTTCATCAGCATCTACATCTGCTGCATTCTTCCTATCATCAGCATTTATATTCATGTACATTCTCTCTACATACAGGTCATAAAACTCTTCATATTCGATAATGGGACCCAATGCTTCGTCAAGCTACTCCTTTATGATATTTACGTACTTGTATTTAGAGAAATTCATGTACGATTCATTTGATTGATCCACATTTGTTTGCTCTACATTGGTCATTATTGAATGTACATTGGGATCTAGAAGGGTTGGATTGTTTAGTTGATATATTTTATGCTCATTCCGGGTACTTGATTCCCCAATATGCCTTATGTATACATCTTAAATACTCTGTTCCCTAAAAAACTCTGCCATCTCAATGAAATTTTCAATATGCTCATCATCTCTAATGGCTATTAACTTGTAGACAACTCTAACATTATGGGAAAAGGGATGTATGTGCACGAATTCAACACCACTCAGGTTAACTATAACGCATCCACAAATTCTCCAACTGAAATGAGAGAGTTCGAATTTTTCCTAATTTTTAACTTTTTAACGAGCTTCCTGTTATACTCTGACCTCCAACTACCCATCACTATATTTTTATTCGCATAGACAATAACTTTCACATAATTTGTCATTTCTACCTTAGTAATGCCACAATGAACTAAGTATTTAGATGACATTATAAACTTTATCTACACACAGAGCGACAACTTTACAAAATGCACTTAATCATCTCAGTAAGTTGCGTCGTCAACACAACTACCTAGCTTTAACTTTCTAATTCGAATCAATATAATAAAAAACGCCAATATATATATACATACACAATAATTTCCACTTACATTTCAACATTATTCATACCCACATTTGTATAACTTATCTACCGCAATACAAAACAATCCTAAATTTATACAACATATAGTAAATTTTTATGAAATATTAATAATTTATACAACTTACGATATATCTACAATTACTAAATCTACATAATAACATAACAAATTTTTTTCCAAAAATAAAAATTGCATTATTTTAATTATTAATAAAAATAAAAAATTTAAAAAAAATTATACAACATACGATAAATTTTTATGAAATATTAATAATTTATATAACTTACGATTCATCTATAATTATGAAATCTACGTAATAACATAACAATTTTTTTTTCTAAAAATAAAAATTGCATAATGTTGATTATTAACAAAATAAATAAATAAATAAATAACATGCCTATAAGTTATAGATTATTACCTGTTTCAAACATACACTTATGTAAAAAAATGGTCCGATACTTCAACTATGGGTTTTCTTGAGTTTTCTTTGTGTTTTGAAATTTTCAGAAATTAATATAGGTAAGAATGAGCTGCGGCCGCGTAGATTGGGGTATATATAGTTGGCATACTGAAGACGCATACGATAAATACGCTTTTAGTGTAAAAAAAAAATAAGTAACTAAAAGTACATTCACTTGATGCATTTTTAGTATATTATATTTGTATTTTTTAAAAAAATTAGTCCTTTTCCATAATATTTTTCGAAAAAGAGCCCTTATTCATATAAAACTCTACAATAAATAATATATAACCTTTTCTAAGTAAGTTGATTTTTATAAATGGTCCAATCAACTTCGGACCATAAAATTAACCTGATTAAAAATTATCCCAAGTCTTTTAGGTCTTAGGAAATGAATTTATCCTCGTAGGCAATTGTTAAATCTATTAGGCATATATGAAAAATTAATTTTAAAAATAAATCAATCTAATAGAATTACAAGCTCAATTCGTTTAATGCTCGACTTTACTCAAAACTTCAATTACTCATAAAATATTTAATTTAAATCCAATTGAGGCATGTATGAAGTTACAATCAACTTAAATTGTCGATTTTTATAATAAGCAAGTTGATGCTCATCTTGAAAATTAATTTTCAATAAGATTCCCATTTTGCAAAATATATATATATATATATCAAATTACATATGCCTATTACTCTATCAACTCTTAAAAATGAAAAACCTCCTAAGATCAGACCTAATAAACTTTATTTCTCCAAAATTCCTACTTTACTTTTTCCTTTTTTCTTTTTTAATTTTCCATATTTTATATTTTTTTCTAATTTTTATATTTTTTTCTAATTTTTCTGTTTTTTCTTAAGGCCTTTTCCTTTATTATTCAACAATCTAGAAAATATAGAGTGGAAAAAAATGGGATGTCTATGATGAGCTTTACAACTATATACAGGATAGCCTTGAGGCTAGTTATCAGCAAGATTGAATAGTTCGGAAAAATATGAAACTTAAATTCATGTTCATGTTAAGTTACTAATACTAAAGCTTGGATTAACTCGTGCGCCATGTGAACGAAAATGTAAATGTGGTTCTAAAGCGATCGAAAGTTGACTCAATTAGTCGATTGACAATAATAGGTCATGATTTGACCAAAGAAGGCATTCGTTAAAAAAAATGGTAATGACCAACGTTTTCTTTTTTGTTACTGCTAATTATCTAAAGTTATGTTACATACCAAATTATTGTAGTGCACTGGTGGATACGTAAGAGAGTTGTGAGAAATCGTGAAGGATTTGGCTATGGAATAATTACTCCATGTGGTTTGTTTCAATCTTAATCTTGACCTTTTTTTTTCCCCTCGTCTCAGTTGTGGTTTTCCATGTTAAAATCTGTACATCAACTTTCTCTATTCTTTAATTGTTATTCTCTTGTCTCATCCGTTTCGAGAATCCATAACGAAACATTAATCCTATCTTACTAAGTTGTTTTTGGCATAAAATGATAAAATATATAAAGGCCTTTTCTTTTACGAACTTCTTTTTATTCATAATAATTGCTTTTTATCTTAGTTATGCTTTTCGATGTAAAATATATGTATTAAGTTTCTCCTTTTTTATTTTTTTATTTTTTGGCTCGTCACTCTTTATCCCATCTATTCCATTGATCTATAAGCAAACTCCAAGCAAGTCTTAACAGATTGTTTAAACGTTAGATTGATAAAATCATATAAAGGTTTTTTCCTTTCATAGATTTGTTATCGGCCTTAACCATCTCTTTTTTCCTTTACCTAAATTATAGTTTTCGATGTTAAAATTATTGTAAGGGCCCTAATTGGCTAGTATAAGTATACTACCCCAAAAACCCAAGAACCTAAATGACTGAAGCCAATTCGTTTCCTAACTCCAAAACTTTGAATCGCATCAAAATGTAAAATTGTCAGCCAACCACAGAATTAGAATCTATAAGTGTAATGATGGTAAATTAAGACAGGAAATATACAGATCTATATCAATAATTCTGCCAATTAGGCAAAGGTGAAACTTTGGGACACAAAAATAATAATGTCCAATATTTCTGGAGAAATAAGTAAGTAATTATATCAATTATATAGGTTATAGAAAATAGAAATCAGTATAAGAAATAAAGAATGGTAAAAGATAAGAAACTAACTACAAGGCATCTATAAAGGATAAAAATAACAAAAGCGAGGAAAAGATTAATTTGTCCATAAAAGTAAAAATGAGTAGTGAGATGGAAAAAAATAAGGCAAATATGTAATAAATAAAGGTAAGAAACTTAACAATGACTCATTCCCATTGCATATAAAACACCATCATGACCGTCTATACTATAACAAAAGTAAGGAATGTATTTAAAAAAGTAGATAAAGTATTAAAATAATGGGTTGAAGTGCTAAAATATGATGGAATACTCCATAAATCACCATAAGCGGCCAAAAATTAGCCAAACCACTTCAAAAAAATGGCAAAAAAGCTACAATATACCTTAAAAAATAAAAATATCCAACAAACTTTGAGAAAAGGAGAAACAAAATGTGGATAATTCATAAAAAAAATTCAAGAAGTGTCCAAAAATCATGAAAATTAATCCAACACATCTTAAGGTGTCAATAACACAAGGTAATTTTTCCCAGAATTTACAACCAATAGAAAATTAGAAAAAGATTTGATAAGGTCGATTTCCCCTAATATATTTAGTGCCTTGGGTCTTCTTCCATTTCCAAATTCAGTCGTTGCTCCTAAAATTTATAAGAATGTGACTTGTTGATAGGAGTCAATCCCTCAGACTTAGTACTCAAAGCCAAATTAGAGTACTGTAAGGACTTACCCAACATATACTAACCTAAGCAGCCTTTAAGGGCGAGGATTCTATATTTAACTTAGGATAACCTTATCTTACACAACTTGAGTGTTGAGCTTCAACTATGATAAAGACAATTCCCAAACAAATGAACACTAGACTTCCTTCCTAGTTAAGCTGTCCAGTCAACTGACTTGAAGAGGCTTTTAACAACACTTAGCATCGGAGCTCCAACCTGATCCAGATCAAGTCAACCCAGTCTTCTATTCTCTTTCCAACCCTCTCTGAGTTGACCTTAACCAATACTAAACCATTAAAGATCTTACAACTGTAAGAATAGCCAAACATGTGCAGATTCAGCTCACTGACCATTATTTGATACGTATAAACTAACGTAATATTCCAAAAGGATTCTTTTTCCATATATTATACTATATTTTGTCATTTTTGCCCCTTTTAGCATGTACTGTGAATCATTTAGTATGTTACCCATTTTGGTCTTATTTTTGTACATATAACTCTAGAGGGGCTAGTATAAAAACACCGTTTATTTTGTATATAGACAATCATATCACTTCATTATTGAATACATAAATTTACCTTTTGAGATCACTTAATCATATCTTCTCTTTTCTCCTAACTCTTATCTATTCTCTTTAGTTAAAAATAATGAAGAATGACCCTAGTCCTCTCTTATGCATTAATGGAGATTAGGTCAAGTAGGATTAATTAGTGTGCCATGTTTAGTTAGTAGCTACTCAGGTTTTGCTAAAACCTTTTGTTTTCCTTTATTTTAGTTCATTGTAATGCTCCTCCATGTATATGATCTTGAAGATACATCAACTTTAATGCTATCAAAATATGGTTCTAAAAGGCAGTTTATGAAGTTGTACTAAAGTTCTATTCATATTGCTGTCAATAGCTACTGTATTCTCCCTTAGCTACTACAGTACTGTTCTTAAGTATGTTGAAGTTGTGGTTGAGTTATAGAAGTGGGTTTCGAAGTTGTAAGCTGTAGAGTATTGGTTTGTAAGAGGTGAGTGTAGTAACCTATGTTGCTTGGTTTTACTTTGTTTTCTTACTACGAAAACAGAGCAAGTTCGATTTCTGTACTACATTGTATTATGTTAAGTATCGAAGTGGTTAGAGTATGTTAATGTAATTCTAGGTAATGAGTAGTAATTAGTTGCAAGAGTGGTGGTTTTAAAGTGTTGTTGAATAGTAGTAAGCAATAAAGTTTTGTTAAGTTTGTGCTGTAGAAGTTGTTCTTGTTGAAGAAAATAATAACGAATAATGTTACGTAACATCAGATTCGAATGTACAAAGTACTATTGGTAACAAGTAGAGAATGAGAAAGAGACCTATATCTATGCTAACAAGGGAGAAGTGATGATCTTAATATTGAGACAAGTGTTGAACTCAATGTCGAGCTATAAGGAAGGCTAGAGAGAAAACTTGTTTCACACTAAGTGTACTATTAAGAGACAAGTATGCATGATCATAATAGATGAAGGTAGTTGTACCAACGTTGTTTCCTTGCCCCTTAAGTAGAAGTTAGGTTTATCGATCTCTAAACTCCCTTAACCTTATAAGCTACATTGGTTGCATGACAAGGGTGCTCTACATATGACTAAACAAGTCTCTATACCATTCTATGTAGGGAGTGTATACAAAGATGAAGTAGTATGTGATTTTGTCCTTATGGAAGTTTCTAATTTGTTGTTAGGAAGACCTTGCTTATTCAACCAACATATCGCCCATGATGGATATGAAAATACCTATGCCTTTACAAAGGACAAAAAGAAGATTGTATTACAACCTGTGACACCTATTCAAGTAAACGAGACTTATAATTAGCTCACTTAAGCAAGCAAAAAGAAGGCCGAAGAGAGCTTTAAGTTGTTGAGAAAGTTAAGGAGCCTGTGTTTTTGTTGAATAAAAGGTTATTTGTTAAGCCCTATTTTGATTTTCTTAATTTAATCTATATTAAGCCTAGTCTATTTAATATAAATTACTCGACATTAAATTAAGGAAATATTTTTAAAAAATTTAGCAAAATTAGAGTTGCCAATCGGTTCAACTAGTAAAAAATAAAATTAAGGTTTTTGGGTGGGAAAACTTTAATTTAACTACTAGTTTGGGGATATTCTACAAAATTTTGATTTTTAAAAAATTAAATAAAAAAAACTGGGTTTGGGAGTTAACATATTAAGACTAAGTCACCATATAAAAATTAAAGAAAAATTGATGAGTTTTTATTTTTATAATTTTCTAAAAATACTAAAAATATACCTCAATAAGCAAAAGATAACTAAAGTGTTTATTTATTTATTTTTTATTACGAATTTAAAAAAAAAAATTTATGCAGTTGCCCCAAAGGTGCCTATGTACCCGCTAATTGAAATCAAACCGACCGTAGTTCTTTTTTATAAAATTCTTAGTTGGTGGATTATTTTTATTTTTTGAAACTAAACCAGGTTTACGTTTATTTATTAATTTATTATTATTTAAAAAAAATAACCTAAGAAATGTAATTTTCTTGAATTAAATAAAAAAACCCTAACTAATTATCTTTAAAAAAACTCGATTAAGATTTTTTTTTATTTTTCCAAAACCCCTACATGTTAAAAATATTTTTTTTATTATTAAAAAAACATGATTTTTCAAAAAACTTAATTCAACTAAAAAATTGCAACAAAATAAATAATAACAAAAAAACCCTACACTTAAACAAAAGAAATAAAATAATAAAGGAAAAAAAACTAAAAATATTAATAAAAATTAATGAACTAATATAAAATAATAATAAAAAAATTGCTGAAAATTTACCTAAGTCGAATCGCATTGGTGTTGAGCGAGCGTATGGATAATGGCTAGGCATATGCTGGGCAAGCGTAGATTTGGGCAAGACACGGGCGCTATGGGCGTACGCTAAGCGAGATACGAGCGACAATGGACAAGACACAAGCATTGTAGGCAACAATAGGCGAGACGTGGGCGACTATGTACAAGATTGGGCATGAGCGAAGGTGAAATAGGTAAGACTAAGCGTGAGCAAAGGCGACATAGGCGAGTGATTGGCATAGATCTGGGCGTGAGTGATTAGGTGACGTGGGCGTGGCTCTGGGCAGTAAGGGAGAGCAGCTGGGTAGTGACTTTGGGCAACTGTGGGTGAGTGACTGGGTGACAGCGACAGTGTTAGTAGCACGTCTAAGTGGTACTGGGTGGCGTGTTAGGTGGTTGCGGGCAACGGTGTTTTGGTAAGTGTGTGGCAACCCATGGTGTGTAGTTGTAGTGCTTTGGTGGCACGTGTAGCGGCGCGTGGTATGTATGGTGTTTTGTGGTGGTGGCGTGCATGGTATATATGGCATGTGATTAAGAAAATTGTCCCCAACATCATTACTAAATTCTTATTTATAAACCAAAAACTAAATTTTTAGTATCATTTAATTATGGGTTTGATTGTAGCAAACGAATGAAGATATGACCTAGTTCCTAGAAACCCTATTTTGGCTTTATACTTATCGATCTTAATCCGTTCCAATTAGATATAGCCTAATAACTTATCTAATAAATCCTAAGTCTATTCTGGCCCAATATAAAATAGATAAAAATCTACTTTAACTTAGATTGAGCCAAAATTATTTTAACAAAGCCCAACTCTCAAATGACTTAATGATTTATTAAATTAATCACACATTGTTATCCGATTTGATATTAAACAATTCAACGCGAGTCGGCTTAACTCAACTTGACTCAATACGACACTACTCGATACGATTCGACTCGACTCAATATGATTCGACTCAATTCGATATGATTTGACTCAATACAACTCAACTCTCTTTTTACTTTTATTTTTCTTAATTTTATTTTTAATTATTTTTATTTTATTATTATTATTTTGTTATTTTTATTAACCTAGCTCAACTAAAATAAAAATGAGGTGTTTATAGCTACCCCTCTTTGTAGCAAAGTTCGATTAGAACTTTACTATAAAAACAAAAGAGATACCCATTTTTGCCAGACCCTACTTTAAATAATCCAAAGAGGATAGAACTCTTCAAGATTAGAACTTTGTTTTGGTGGATGATCTGAAGAGGAAAGATCTCTTCAAGATTTCTACTTTGTTTAGTGGATGATCCAAAGAGGATAGATCTCTTTGAGATTTCTACTTTTTTTTGTGGTGATCTGAAGAGAATAGATCTCTTCAAGATTGTCTTTTTCTATTTTGGTGATCCAAAAAGGATAAATCTCTTCGAGATTTCAAAAACTTTCTTTGGTGGATAACCTGAAGTGGATAGATCTCTTCAAGATTTATTGTGATTTGCTGAATAATCTGAAGATGATAGATCTCTTCAAGATTTTTTTTGGTTTAATCTGAGGAGGGTAGATCTTTTTGAGATTCTTGTTTTGTTTTGGTGATCTGAAGAAGATAGATCCCTTCAAGATTTTGGTTTTGTTCTGGTGATCCGAAGAGGATAAATCTCTTCAAGATTTCTTGTTTTATTTTGGTGATTTAAAGATGATAGATTTCTTTAAGATTCCTTTTTTATTTTTGTTAATAATCCGAAGAGGATAGATTTCTTTGAGATTTCAAAAAAAAAAAACTTGTTTCAATGGATAATCTAAAGAGGATAGACCTTTTTGAAATTCGTTTTGACTTATTAAATAATTCAAAGAGGATAGATCTCTTCAAGATTAGTTCTAGTTGATCTGAAGAGGATAGATCTCTTTACAATTCGATTTGGTTAATTTGACGAGGATAGACCTCTTCGAGATTCGTTTTAGTTAAGTATCCGAAGATGATAGATCTCTTCAAGATTTCAAGCACTGGTTTTGTTTTAGTTTAGTTGATAATCCAAAGAGGATAGATCTCTTCAAGATTTCAAACATTGGTTTTGTTTTGGTTTAGTTGATAATCCGAAAAGGATAGATCTTTTCAAGATTTGTCCTGTCTTGATTTGGTAAATAATTTAAAGAGGATAGATTTTTTTGAGATTCCTCTTGATTTGGTGAATAATCCAAAGAAAATAGATCTCTTCGAGATTTCAAAAACTGGTTTTGCTTGAAATGATAGATCTTTCGAAGATAAGATAAGATTACATTCTACTAGAGACAAAATAAGATAGTGCTCTAATGAGCAGGCGATCTTCTAAATGATTGGACATCACTCGTCTAAGTAAACGATCCAACTAAGGAATAGATAGGATAGTGTTTTTTTTATGCAAGCGATCCTAGAAAAAGACTAGATTGGATAGCGATCCTAGCAAAAGACTAGATAAGATAGCGATCCTTGCAAGTGATCCTATAAAGGAAGAAAACTTTCATGAGTTTTGACAAATTGATCTATGACTTGAGTTTGAAGGATTTTGATGACCCCTTTGAAAAATTTTAATCTTTTTTTTCTTTTAAGAAATCTCTCTTGATAATTTTAAAAGTTTCATTTCTCTTTTGAAAGTGTTTTTTTTTCTTTTTTTTTTCAAGAAATTCAAAAAACACTATTCGATAAAAAATTGTGTTGCTAACAAGTAAGAAAATCTCGAAAACTCTAAAGATCACCAATAAGGGGTTAGCTTGCCCCATGCTCATTGATCACCCATTCTTTCAATCTTGTTTTCTAGAGCATAATTTATGATCTTTAAACTTTTTTAGAAGCACTGATTTCCAATTTGGAATAAATGACCATTCATGTTTTTGAGAAAGCACCTAACTCTTCAATTTTCCATTAAGGTGATAGATATCATTACTTGAAATGTTTAGTCAAACTGGACTTCCTTAAACTTTCATAGGTCTATTTTTACTCTTAACATTAATTCTAAAAATTGTAGTCCTATCTTGTAAGTAGTACATTTTGGTCAATTAAAAGTCTTTTTTTTTTTGTAATGTAAGGCTTTTGGTAAATGATTTAAGCAAATGGATATCAATATACTTAGCCAATTTTGAAAAAAAAAATTATATACAATTTATCTTAGGTTTATATGCCAAGAACCTAAGAGAAACTAAACATAAGCTTACCCTAGTTTCATAAGTAAATTTTTCTTAAGATAATTCTGTTTCTTTAGTCAAAAGAGTTTTATTAAGAGTAGTATCTTGGGTTGGACCATAAAATAAGGGCTTTGCTTTCTGGGCTTAGGAATTTAAAGTGTTCAGATTTTAGAGACCATTATCAATTCAGACTTCAGGCTTTATTGGTAATTTAGCTATTCTTTGAAGGTGATCACCTTGTTATTATTGTCAAAATTTCTTCTTCTTTTTTTCACCTTTTTTCTCTTTTTCTTCTTTTTTCTTTCTTTCTCATTTTTTCCCTTTTGGTTAAGGTGGTCACCTTCCATTGCTAAGTTTTCATTTAATAGGATTTGAAGCACCAAAAGGTAGGTTCAAGCTGTATAAGCTTGGGAAAAGTGTATATGGCTTTAAAGTGCTTAGGAAAGAATGTATGGACTTGATGTGTTTGAGTAAGTGTACGAGCCTGAGTGATGGTTTGAAATTTTTCTTCATCTTAAAGAAATTGAATTATCTATAACAACATTTGCTTATAAATTAGCATAACTAAGGCAAGTACAACTTAGTTTCCTCATTTTCTCTAGATTAATGACCTTAACCTCCTAATTGCCCTAGTTTAAGGTAGTTCTTAGCAAGGTTAATTTAAAAAAAAATCCCTTAAAGGTTTAAATGGGTTTTCAAGGGATAACTATATTTAAGGATGATGAAATGAATGCCTAATATCATTTTAATACATGTACCAAGTTTAAGACAGGCCTCCTTTAAAGAATGGGCCTAATTACTCATCTTGATGGCACTCTTCTCTCATATGTGTCTAGGGTTAGTGTTTGGGACATGAGTTGCCTCTTTTCATCCTAAATTTTTTAAGTAATATGCTATCATTCCCTTAAGTGGAAAGTTTTAAGTTTTGAGTTCACATTTTCTTTATCTATTTTCACTCATTTGAAATGCCCTTATTTGAATTGAGCTAACTTCATAGCATATAAAGATAAGAATATACATGAAAGCTGCCTTATTCAATAACTCGTATCTATTACAAGCTCTAAAATGAAGGAAAATTTCAAGAAAAAAAATGTAAGAACTAAAATTCTTTCCTACTTCTTACCCCCATTACTGTCACTTCTTGTAACTTAGCCCATTTTAACTGAATTGATCTCTTGGAGATATCCTTAACTACTTCAAAGGGTAAGCCACCTTGTCAGATGATAATAATAGGTCTTCAATGCTTAACATTAGAAGTTGTCTGTTCAATGTTTCTTCAAAACTTAGGGAAAGAACATCACTGCTAATCGACCCATCAGTTTTTAGAAAATTTGGTTGGATAATCTTAGCATCAATCAATTCTTGCACCTTATGCCTCAGTTTCCAACAGTCTTCTATGGTATGCCCCACTTGGACCACATGATAGTCACACCATTTATTGGGGTTACAATCCTTCGGCTTGTATTTCCTTGTTGGGTTCTCGCATATCAGTAGTCCCACGTCTCTCAATTGCTTTGACACTTAAGCCATTGAAATCTTGAATGCGTAAATCGCTTCCTTTTGTTGTAGATTGGCTTATCTTGATTTTTGGCTTTCCCAATTGGCACATTCGCTCCTAATTTTTCTTTCATTGAATCATCTTCATGCCTAACCTATAACTTCATATTTGCATTAAGATGTAAGTTTCCAAGTTGTTTAAGCACATAACCCATTGTCATTTCCATGCTAGTAAGTCTTTTTTCTAATATCATTAACTTTTCTTCTAGGGCTGCAACCCTTTCTTCTAGACCCTGTTAGTAACATGCCCCCTGAACTTAACCATTCAAATCTACTTCTGGCAACTTTTCCAAACGTTATATCATGTTGATAGTGGGCCCTTGAATTTGCAACTCTTTAGACTCGTATGCTTCAGATGGTATTTCAATAGGCCTTTGGGCTTGGATATGAGTTATGGCCTTGACTTGTTTCTTATGCTTGCTCAGAACCCTTTCTACTGTGACTATTCTCAGTTCAAGAGCTTTAGACATCTTTGATTTTTTAAAATGAGTGATCACGGGCATCAAGTTAGGCTAGACCACATAAAAGGCAATATTTCAAAGTTTGCATGAATCTCTTCTTATTAGCAACGTTACATTCCCTCTCTTTTAGAAAATCTAATTTTTGATTTTGAAAACCCTTTTTTATTTTTTTGGAAACTTTTGCAAAAAATTAATGTTTATTTTATGTTATATATAACCTAATATTAACGTCAATGAATCTAAAAAAAAATGGAAACATTGAGACTACAACTGATGACACAGATGACATAAAGGTGATATAGAAAGGTAGAAATTATTTTATGATGAGAGACTAATTAAAAGATAACATAAAAGTGACGACTCATAGAGAAAACTCTATCAGGACCGTGACAACTTAATGACTAAATATAGATAACGAGAACCTAGACGTTTACAAGATTGATGACTCTAAGATTGGAAATAATTTACAATAGCAATCTAATAGTTAAAGCTTTTTTGTCTTTTTGATTTTTTTCATTTTGTTAGTTCCTAATAGTATGGTACATGTAGGGCATTAAAATAGAAATTGACTAAGTAAATAATCATTATAAAACTGTTTTTTTATTATAAAATACCATTTTGAAATTTCTCCTTTTTAAAAGACAAAATTTGAAAGTATTAAAAAAATGACAATTCCATAATAATTTTCACCATAACTTCCATAATTACATAGCCCAAAAATTTACAAGTTGATATAGAAGTCTTTTTCTTTTCTTTTTTTTTTTAACATTAGCACATCATGGTATGAAGGAAATACTGATGATTTTGAGCATTTTATGTTAAATGTTATATTACATGACCTATTACCGATAAAATAACACAAAATCTACAAGTCCTGCATATATTACAAAAGATAGCATATATAAACAACTATGCAAAATAAATATGATGCAATATGCTATACAGCGTGCAGTGCAATAGTGTTGGTCATTAATAAATTATAAGAATTATGATATATCCACGGTTAAAAAATACCTTTATATATAAGTATATTCAAAATAAGATTTAATAAAAATGAAGCTCATGTATACTTATATATAAGGGTTATTGATTTTTTTAATTGAAAATGGATGATGAATTGACCGCAGATTAAATCAGACTTTTCCTATAATTTAAAAATAATTACTCCTTTTTCGAAAAAAAAGATGCAAGAGGGTGAAGTATACAGGTCTCAGGTTTTGTAGCTCCAAGACTTTTTAGAGAGAAGTCTAGTAGGCTATATCGAAACTTGAATGGGCTCACCTATCATCACTAAGTTAGGGTAAAGACCCTAGCAACCTAAGGGTTATACGATGGCGACCCATCTTAAGTTTCTAAGGTGGCTCAAGTCCGACCACATCTAAACATGTAAATGATTAAAATAAAAGAGCCCCCCTAATTCCCTGAGAGGGCCTATTGGGCCGACCTTTTTCTTAAGGCCTGAATCACTAAAAACCTATTAGTACAAATATAATACAAAAAAAAAAGAAAATAATAATACAAAAGCCCATCAATTAATTTTTTAATTTTCACATGGCTAGCCCACCAAGCGTCTCTAGTGGAGTTGTTAATTCTATTGAGCCCTATTTTAATTTCCTTAATTTGACCTATATTAAGCCTAGCCCGCTTAATATAAATTACTTGACACTAAATTAAGGAAATATTTTTAAAAAATTTAACAAAATTGAGGTTCCTAGCCAGTTCAATTGGTAAAAAATAAAATTAGGGTTTCTGGGTGGGAAAACCTTAATTTAACCACTGGTTTGCAGATATTCTAAAAAAATATTATTTTTAGAAAATTAAATTAGAAAAACTAGGTTCGGGTATTAAGACTAAGTTACCATATAAAAATGTTAAAAAAATTGATGAGCTTTTATTTTTATAATTTTCTAAAAATGCTAAAAATATACCTCAATAAGCAAAAGATAACTAAAGTGATTTTTTAATTATTTTTTATTACGAATTTATAAGAAAAAGGGAATTTTTTTATGTGGTTGTCCCAAAGATGTTTATGTATTTGCTAATCGGGATTAAACCGGCCGTAATTCTCTTTTATATAATTTTTAGTTGGTGGATTGTTTTTATTTTTTGAAACTGAATCAGGTTTAAGCTTATTTATCAATTTATTATTATTTAAAAAAAATAATTTAAGAAATCTAATTTTCCTGAATTAAATAAAAAGCCCTAACTAATTGTCTTTAAAAAAAAACTCAATTAAGATTTTTTTTTTATTTTTCCAAACCCCTTACATGTTAAAAATATTTTTTTATTATTAAAAAAACATGATTTTTCAAAAAACTTAATTCAACTAAAAAATTGCAACAATATGAATAATAACAAAAAAAACCTGCACTTAAACAAAAGAAATAAATTAATAATGGAAAAAAAATAACTAAAAATATTAATAAAAATTAATGAAATAATATAAAATAATTAAAAAAATTACTTAAAATTTACTTGGGTTGAATTGCGTCGATGTTAGGCTAGCATGTATGCAAGGTTGGGCAATGGCTAAGCAAGAGTGGGTGTGTATTGGGTGAGCATGGATCTGGGTGAGACATGGGCACTGTGGGCGTACATTAGGCGAGACACGGGTGACAGTAAGCGTAGCTTTGGGTAGTACGGGTGAGAGATTAGGCGGTAACTTTGGGCAACTGTGGGTAAACGACTGGGCAACAACGACGATGCTAGTAGCGCATTTAGGCGATATTAGGTGGCGGTGTTTTTGTAAGTGGGTGGCCGCACATGGTGTGTAGTGCTGGTACTTTAGTGGCATGTGTAATGGTGCGAGGTGTTTTATGGTGGCGGCGTATATGGTGTATGTGGCGTGTGATTAAGAAAACCGTCTCAAACATAATCGCTAAATCCCTATTTATATACCAAAAATTGAATTTTTTATATCTTTTAATTATGGATTTGATTTTAACAAACGAACGAAGATATGACCTAGCTTCTAGAAACCCTATTTGGGCTTTGTAATTATCGAGTCCGATCTGATATGGTTATCCGATATGATATTAAATGATCCGACGCGAGTCAGTTCGATTTGACTTGACTCAATACGATTCGACTTGACTCGATATAATACTACTCAATACAATATGACTTGACTCGATACAATTCGACTCGATACGATACGATTCAACTCGACTCGACTCTCTTTTTACTTTTATTTTTCTCAATTTCTTTTTAATTATTTTTTTGTTATTTTTTTATTTTTATTAACTTGGCTCAACTAAAATAAAAATGAAAAAAGGTAAAAATGAGGTGTCTACATTATTAAAGTTGAGAGACTTAGATGATATACCTAAAGAGGTTTGAAAATGAATAGATCAGCTTTTTGACTTGTTCCCAGACGAGCTACCTAAAGGATTACCCCCAATTTAAAGGATTAAACATTGCATTGATTTATAATTAAGCGCAACTTTGTTGAATAGACCTATTTATAGCGGGCTGTCAAGCTAAAAAGACAAGTAAATGAGCTCATTGAGCGAGGCTATGTGAGAGAGAGCATGAACTCTTGTACCATGTCTACTTTACTCATCCTAAAAAAAGATGGTTCTTAGCACATATACATCAATAACTAAGTTATCAAACAAATCATTATCAAATATAGGTGCCCTATACCAAAGCTCAATAACATTTTAAACAAGCTTCATGGCACCAAAGTGTTTCCAAAGATTGACTTCGAAGTAGTTACCATCAGATTTGTATGAGATTAGGTAATGAGTAGAATATCGCGTTTAAGACAAGGCATCGTCTTTATGAATAGCTAGTCATGCCGTTCGAACTCACCAATGGACTAAGCACTTTCATAAGACTTACGAACCAGGTAATGCTCCCATTGATTAGAAGATATATGGTTGTATACTTTGATGATACCCTAGTTTATAGTGCCGACATAACCGATTACTTAAAACATGTTCGAGCTATTTTTGAAATAATTCATGATGAGAAATTGTTGGGAAACTTGAAAAAATGTACATTTTACCAAAGCGAAGTTGTCTTTCTTAGATATATGGTGTTTAGAGAAGGAATCAGAGCTGATGAAGAGAAGGTCTGAGCTGAAGAAACAAAGATCACTAAGTTTAATGAACGACAGCATGAGATTAATAGCCAAGGTCATCGAGCTATTTCTTTCAATCTAAGAGACTTAGTTTGGATTTACCCTAGTCGAGAGAGATTTCCCCATCTCGAGAAAAGCAAATTATTACCCGAAGCTGATGGTTTATCCAAGGTTTGAAAGAAAATCAATCACAACACCTACTAGATTGAGTTAGTCAAGGACTATAGTGTCTCTTTGACTTTCAACATATTCAACTTGATTCCTTACCATCTAGATGATACCAAAGCAAGACCAATCAGTAAAGACCCCGCAAATTTAAGGCCAAATCTCTCTTACCCCTAAGAATATGGTAGGAATCAACTTCTCGAACCTATTACTCGAAGTTGAGCTAAAGGATTACAAGGGCTTGTATCACGACCCAAACAATATCATTGTTGTGGTAGATCACCGTGTACTGCACAAAGATCTATAATAAAACCTTTCGTTGATCATAGGCCTTCCATATGACACACATAGCTCCTTCCATTATATATTACCATCAGGGCGATAGATATGCAATATTAAGCATATTAGCTAAGATTTACTATTTAATTACAAAAATACTAAAGTTAAAGTATGCATTCTTAAAATTCTACAACAAAATATTACAACGCATTTAAAGTCCCACAAAAGTCTACATTAAGAAAGTTCAACTATAGACTTAAACTAAATAGAGTGAATAAATATCTACAAGTCATTATTACAAAATTTTCTCTTCACTTCCTAAAATTCACAATCTCGTCTCAACTTGAGACTTACCTTGAGAATTTCTCGGCCTGGATGGACGAAGAGGTAATCCTGCATCAAAAGAAATACATTGGGGTATAAGCTTACGCTTAATGAGTTAATCCTTTCATCGTACTGTATAACAATTTTATTAAATGTATAAACATATGAATGCATAAACACTTAAAATGCCAAACACTTAAAATGCCAAACAATACATGCAGCGACTTAGAAACTACATGCAACTCAAAATTTTACTCCCTGTAGTTGAGGTTGGAGATAATTAACTGACACAAACCATCAACCGGGTCCTAGTACTTGGGTTTTAATTCCAATTGCACTATTGTGCTCAAATCAACTCAAACAAATATGTATTACATACAAATCTTTCCTTTTATACGAAAATACATTTTCCTTTTTCAAGAAACAAAATTTATGCCAAAATCTTAAGTCTAGTAGTGTGGTTGCCCCCGCAATCCACATCACATACCTTAAGCGAAAGTCACAAGATACGTCCCTTTGCTAACGGTTAGTGTCCCCTAGTGCCTAGAAAGCCCGATAGCTAGGATAGAGACTCAATAATATATAAATGGCATACCGTTGTCT
This sequence comes from Lumnitzera racemosa, assembly GCA_024138005.1. Lineage (NCBI taxonomy): Eukaryota > Viridiplantae > Streptophyta > Magnoliopsida > Myrtales > Combretaceae > Lumnitzera > Lumnitzera racemosa. The sequence goes on along the minus strand of JAMXBC010000004.1, from coordinate 75,305,433 downwards.
AATCCTTGTAGGAGCCCTTACTTTTGTGAGTCCCTTCCTACCTTTCATGTAAGGTGGTAGTCGGTATAGTTATAAAGCAATTATGAGAAATGCATGACTCATTAGATTTCTTAATCGAATACTTAGTTAATTTAACTTTCATTATGATCAGGCAATTCTATTCCATACAACTATGTATAACTATCATCACAACAATTCCCATTATTATCTAATTAGATAGCTATGGCATTCAATCATAATATCATAAACATGCATTTTCCATATCCCACAAGCATCGAAGTTCATTATATAAGTTTAAGTATATTTACACTATAAGCAAAATCAAGTATGAGGTCATTAGGAATTACTTACTCAGCCATAGCTCAATCGTTATAGTCCAGAGTAGGTCGTCTCCAACAGTTGGTCCCCTAAACATTGCAAATATGACATTATATGAATTTGAAATAAAATTTAGAAGGCTAAGCTAAAATCTTTTAAGTTACATTTTTAACTTAGTTTTGTATTTTTCCTCGGTTTTACTTATACTTTCAATTGTGTATAACTTTCTTGTTTTAAATATAATTTTTATGATCTTATAGTCGATTTTCATCGTTTTCAAGTGTGCTTTAATGTGGTGTAGTTAGATTTTTGAGATAAGGCTCACAATTCTATCCATATGTCAAAACAATAGCAGCCCTTATGTTTTGGTGTTCTTTTGGGCTTAGTTTAGTTGTTGAGCCTTTTGTCATCTTAGTAAATCTTTTGGGCTTGAGCTTGGGCTTAGGACTTCAGTCTAAGATTAAAACACTCTTCAAAGTCAAATTTTCATCCTTGTCTTATGGCCTTCATGCTAATAACATTTTCTTGGACTTTTATGTGGGCTTAAGTAATCTAATGAGCTTATTTTTTTGTTCAAACTAAAATTAATGACTTTGATAGGTTTAGGGGGTTTTATGTAGGCTTCTTATAAGTCTTAAAAAAACTTTTCTTGGTTGGTTAAGGTGTTGCTCAAAATTTTCTCGATAGCCTAATTAGAAGTTCTAAGCTTGTTTTGGGTGTTTTAGATTCAGTTTTGAGTTTTTGGCTTTTAACACTTATCATACTCGCTTTGATTGGTCTTTTCTCTTTGTTTACTTTGTTTTATTATATTTTTAAGTGAGTTTCTTAGGGTTCTAGGATGGTTCGGTTCAAGAGCTTTCAACTTGGTTTTTCAACTTATTTCATTATTTCCTTAAGTTTAGGTGATAGATCAAGAACTTATACTATTTATATTCCAACTCCAACTTAACTTCTCTTCCTGAGGTGATTATTTAGCTTAAGTACTAAATAAAAGTTATGACTCACATACTTATCATAAGTTCTATATCTTAGTTTTCATCTCTAAAAGTTGATTTCCTTATAAAAACATCATGTAATGGATTTTTCTTTACATAAAGCTAAATTTGGGCATATGTAACCCAATGAAATTAAAAGTAACATCTATATACCCTACATACACTTCATGTCCAGTATGTTACTCCTTCATCCATACATATATTTCATGATTTTCTCAACTTATAAACTTCTATTCTAAATGTTAACCATGCATCTTACAAAATTCCAAACTTAGTATAGTCATAGTCCATCTTTTATGTAAGAGATTCACAAGCTTATTACTTAAAGTAGACTAGTTATGTTATCACCTTATGTTCATGTTAATATCCTCATAGAAATGTAGTCTCCTAAGCATGTCATACTAAGGTACTCAATAAGGAAAGGAACTTACTCGTCCTAATAGCTTAAAATAAGTGGTTGTGCATTGAGAGTCCTCTTTTGCTCCTTACTTTTCTTCCCTTTTTTGTAAGCTCTTAAGGTAACCAAAGTCTTGATATTTAAGGTTGGTTTTAGGGGTGTTGTAAGGTTGGTTGGTTTACTTATCCACATGTAACATGGCTTATAAGTGAAGACAAGGGAATTGTTTTATATATAATTTTTTTAAGGTTTGGTTCTTAAATCAACTCACGAGATATTATTTGCTTTCTATGGAATTTTGTAATTTTCTAGAGTTGAATAAAATTATTTAAATTAGATTCTCAATTATTTGCTTAAGGTCATAAGTCCTCAAATATCCTATGGTTTAGGGTTTTTGGTGACTTAGAGTCTTTTATTCTTGTATTCGAGTTTTTATCGATAATGAACTTTTGATTAGAAGCACTAAATTTGTTTTCTAAATGTAACCTAAACTCTTAGTTTAGTTTATTCTTGGAAATGATTAAGAAGTACCCTTAATTATGTATCCCTTAAATAGCAGGGTTTATAACTTATCTGACATATACTAGCCTCAAATGTAAGGATTCCATCACCAACTTTGGGTTACTTCATCTTACCCAACTTGAGTGTTGAGCTCTAACTATGATTAAGGCAATTCCTAAACTGATAAGCACCATACTTCTTTCCAAGCCAAGTTCTCTAGTCGCCTGACCTGAAGAGGCCTTTGATAATACCCAACATCCAAGCTCCAACCTGATCCAGATCAGGCAGGCCCAGTCTTCTGTTCTCTTTCCAACCCCTTTTGAACTGACCTCAACTAATATCGAACCATCATAGATCTTACAATTGTAGGAACAGCTGAACATATGTACATCCAGTTTGTCGACCACTATTTGATATGTATCTACTAACATGAAATTTCAAAAGGATTCTTTTTCTGGACATTATACTATATTTTGTCATTTTTGCCCCTTTTAGCATGTACTAGGAATCTTTTAGTATTTTACCCATTTTGGTATTGTCTTTGTACATATAACCCCAGAAGAGTTAGTATAAAAACACCATTTATTTTATATGTAGACAATCATATCTCTTCATTATTGAATACAGAAATTTACCCTTTAAGAATACGTAGCCATATCTTTTCTTTTCCCCTAACTCTTATTTATTTCTTTTAATAAGGAATAGTAAAAAGTAACCCTAATCCTGACTTATGCATCATATCAAGTGGAAATTAAGTCTACTAGGATTGATTGGTGAATCATATCTAGTTGATAGCTACTTAGGTTTTGCTAAAACCCTTTTATTTACCTTTGTTTCAGTTCATTGTATTGCTATTTTTTTGCACTCCTCTAAGGTGTGCTGACACCATGTTGGTTGTTGGTGGTGGCTAGAGGCTTACATTTTAGTTATTTGGGTACTTAAGCATTTAGAAATTCTAGAAACTTCAATTCATATTCTTTTGCGAAGCCCTTTTAACTATAATTTCTTCATAACTATGTTTATCTGTAGAATTTTTCTTAGATTTAATTATGCATGTTCAGTACTTTTCATATTTTTTGGAAGTTTCTATTAACGGCATGAACTCTAGTCTCTTAATTTGAATGGATTAGGTTCAAATCTCCATTCCTCTAATTGTAATATATAGTAGACAAAAAAAAAATTGCAAAACCTTCTTATTGACCTCCTAAATTTACCAAAACTTTTTCCTATAGTTTCTTATATACACCATAGTTATTTCCAAAATAATGGTAATTATTAACCCTTTTCATTTTGATTGATCTTGTGTTAATAATCGATATTTGGTATGAATCTTAGCTTGATTTCCTATCATTCTATATATTTAGCTATATCTTATTACGTTACAAACCCTTATCTTTATATATTAATTGCTTCACATAATTTTTAAAGAAATTTGTCATTTCATGTTTTACTATTTTGTCTATCCAAACTCATTTTTCTTGAAAAATGATGATCGGTAAACATAGGATACATTGCCCCTTTTCAAGAGATTATTCTATTTTCCTTCATTAAGCTAAAATCTTTATTCTAAAATCATTTTTCTCTTCCTAAAATATAGGCAATATTTAGAAATTTATGACACCATTGATTAATTCGTTTGCTATCATACATATGTAAATACTATCAAGATACTAATAATTGGAAAACTTAACCACATTCAATATAAAACCTTACATTTTAAGGATGCCATAGTGATATGGGTCGTTAAGAAAGAGATGACACATGACTATCGATATTACATGAACCAATGGAATGGGCCCAGACCGTAAGATGGCCCGAAGAGTAAATGGAAGTCGATGGTTTAGCAGCCTTGTGCACTAACTCTACAAAAATGTTGCATCGTAAAACTACACATGAACCTAAGCTAGTACCCGATATGACGCACGAACACTCAGCTTAGGGTTGCTTACCATAATCTTTACTAAAGGGATTGATAAGAGCTCTTCAAGGTCTCAATCCTTAACGAGAAAACACAAGCTTTAGAAGAAAAGGGGAATAATGTCTGAAATTCAATGTTACTAATTATTGTGCCTATTAAATATTACAAATATTTATATGACCCAATTAGAGCAAGTTTTAGGTTGACATAAATTACAAAAAGATTCCTACTCAAAAAGGAAAAAGGAATACATTACAAGGATAAAGTCGTAAATAGACAAAAAGGATATTCGATTACAAAAAGGATATTACAGATTTCAGAAAAGTAGGACGTGTATCTATTGTTCATTCTGTAGTACAAATGATGTTGTATGCCGAGTAGAGTTGATTTAGAATTTAATAGGTTAGGTCGGTTGTACGATAGCTTAGTTGTTTAAGGCTTGGGCAGGGTTAGTCCAGTAAGTGGCCATTCTTCCAATTGACCTCAACTAGTTGGCTCAGAAGTCAATAGCTCGACCTCAAACATGTATCAACTCAACAATGGGTAGATTCAGTGCTTGGCTTAGGACTAATGTGGCAATAAGAGGTCAATTGGGTAGTCAAGTCAACCACGTCAGGGGTCTCTAAAATGAGACAGAGAGAGATTGGAATGGAGTATCTTGGTAGGTCAGGGTAAAGAAGTTATTGTTCTTGAAACTTTAACTCCCTTTAAACAGCTCGACAAACTATATGGACAAGTCTTCGAGCTCAAGAGAATGTAATTGGTCCATGATCCCTAACACTTAGATTCTATATAACTAATATAAAAACCATTTTATAAGATTTCTTTACAAATTGAGGAAGTTAGGAGCACAAGAGCAATCTTGGAAATAACATGCTTTAAAGTAGCCTTTTATGCATTAAAAAGGGATTTTAAATTATTACTGTTTGTGCTTGTAATTAGCTACTTAAGTGCATGTAAAGTTTGTTTTTGCCTTGTTTATGATAATTGAGTCTACTTGCTTGGTGTGAATTGATTATGTTTTGTCATTGTAATGCTATGGAATGTTATACTACTTATCGCCCTTTGATCTTAACTTTATCCTTATTTGTCTTTAATAATTGGTACATGCACTGTGTCTCTTATATTATTGCATTAATTAAGCCCACCAAATACTACTCATACGGTGAGGAACACAAGGGTTTCCTTTTCTTCAAACTTACAAAACTAAATGACAATAGAAGAGGTCGCTATACAGGGTAAAAAGATGCTACAACAAATAGTTTAGAATAGGTATGGAAGGGATATAAGATGATACGATCCGAGCCAAGGATTGATAAGGTTGATCGTAAGGGATAGGTCCAAGCTTATAAAAAGCTTAGAAATCAAGATGGAAAGTGCACAAATATTGGAAACAAACAAGTAAGCAAACTACGATCAACCTTAAGGATATGATGTACTAAGAAACCATTGAAGACTCACAAAGCGAGCTTGATATGACGCACGAGCTAACTCTGCGAGGGTGCTTGCTACCTAGCCCTACTTAAGGGTTAGGATAAGAGCGAATCAAGTAAGCAAAGGAAATGCCTACAAAAATCAAGTATATTCTGTATTGATGATATCTAATTATATTTGTTATTACATGTACAATAGGTATTTATACTTGAGAATTTAGGGTATCTATTACAAATGAAAGAGACTAAAAAGGGTAATATTTAAAATAAGTATTGTATAAGGAATGCTTGAAGGGAACAAATGAAAATTCAATAAAATAGGCACTTTGTATGGAAAATTTTATCATAAGGGGTGCTCGAACACGTTGTAGATGATGAATGGTTGTGCGCCTAGCAAAACAGACAAACTATACGGCTAGTTGGGTTATGGTCGAGTAATAATGCCAATTTGATATGATTGTTTGGCATTACCGAGCTGAGCAAGTAACTCTTCTGAGGTGAATTCAACTCATATGTATCCATTATAGCTTAAATTCAAGTCGGCTAGGCAAATGGTCGGGTGGGCGAAACTACCATTTGAGTGCACCTTTGGTTGGCTATTGGAGACCATTGATAAGCACAAGAAGGTTTGACTTGGGTAAGGCAACAAGTCGATAGACTATAGTGACTTGGACTCTTCAGTTGTAGGGTGTAAAGAAAGAACTTACCTTGCTATGCTCTTTAGTCCTTGGGCTTGGCTCTAGGGTCTAGTAGCCTGATTCTTATCATCCCTACATGGGTTGGTTGGGATTTAGGATTAAATCCAGCTAGCCTTCATTTAAGTCTTCCTTGAGTAGTTAAGGACTAAAGTCGGTAACATTAAAGACATCGGATACTCCAAAGTCTTCTGGTAACTCTAATCGGTAAGCGTTATCATTAATCTTTTGGAGTATCTTGAATGGTCCTTCAACTTTGGTAGACAACCTATTCTTCCTTTTGTTAGGAAATCTTTCCTTACTCAAGTGTAACTATACTTGGTCACCAAGCTAAAATTGCTTAGTTTTCCTTCTTTTAGCTTCCTTACAACTCGATTAATGTGTTGGGTGACTCATTGGTAGATCTATTGGAGGGACTAAGCTTTAGTCTTGCTTTTGGATCTTGTTGGTTAGTTGGAGGGACTAAGCTTTGGTTTTTGCTTTTGGATCTTGTTGGTTAGTTGATGGCATCAATGTGTGATCAAGGGGTAGCTCAGGGTTGAAACCATAGACAACCTCCAATAGGGTGTATCTAGTAATGGCATATGTTATCCTGTTGTCAGCAAATTCTATTACAGGTAGATAGACGCCTTATTTTGTTAAGTTATTTCCTACTGCAGCTTGAAGTAGTGATCCTAAGGTATAATTGACAACCTTTATCTGGCCTTTGGTTTGAGGATGGTAAGAAGTGCTAAATAGTAGTTTCGTTCCCATTCGATACCAAAGAGTTCTTTAGAAATAGCTTAAGAATTTTGGGTCTTTATTTGACACCACATTCCTTGGTACTTTGTGTAAGCGAACTATGTCCTACAAAAATAAAGAAGTAATAGTTGAAGCATTGTTAGCTTTAGTGTAAGGGACAAAATATGCCATTTTGCTAAACCTATCCACAACATCCATCACAAGGTCTTGCTTTGAGCAATTCGAGGAAATCTGAGGACAAAATCCTTACTCAAGTCAGCTTATGGTGTAGTTAGAACTAATGGATTGTTGACCTCCAAACCCCTCACTCACACTTGTCTCTAAGGCCTCCAATCTCTCACTAGAAGGATTATCTCTCGTTAACCTTCCGAGGATGAGCTCTTCTATGTGGATGAACTGTGGGAAAACTCTCTAAAGTCCTAATTCAATCAGACTTTACTCTATTCAGACCTTTACCTAGTCACTGACTTGCTTAGTGCCGAAGCCAACCCGCTGGGTGCTAAGGCTAACATACTAAGTGCTGAGATTGAGGCCACTATGTGCTAAAACAAAGGCCACTACAAGCCGAGCTCCACTCATTTAGCCTACCAAACAGCATTGTCCTTTATTCGTTTCAGCAACTCTAAGTACCTGTCCCCAACAATATCTATACCCATTTTAAGCATCTACAGTGCCTTAAGATTCCCCTATACAAACCCATTGATAGGCTACCACATGTCCATTACTTTTTTGACATTAATATTATATTCCTTTTCGTCATTTGTCATATTTACCCTTTTTTTGTACATACTAGGAATCTCTTTCTGCATTGTCTTTTATGTAATTTTCCTTATATGCATTGTTGCCCTAAAGGACTTATTATGAATAGTCCTTTTGTTGTAATTGCAACCATCATCACGTGCCTTACACTTAATGAATATTCTTCTTCTTGTGACATACCCCTCTTTGAGTACACTTTATCTTATATTTTTATCTAATCTTGCCAAGTAGCTAGAGATTAGTCACGAGTGGACCTTAGTATTAGTTTATGAGTCATATCAAGTGAAGTATTGAGTTGTAGCACATTTGTTAGTGCTTCATATCCTCCAAGTAGCCTCATGGAAGCTACTATGTTTACTGACCCTTCCATTTTCATTTTCTTCGATATCTTGAAGAACCTACGTAGTTATTAGTTTATATGGTAAGTCCTAGTGATTACTGAACTCCTAAGCACATCATATAATCTTAGTATCAAAGCTTGAGGTTACGATCAAAAGATTATTGTTGAAGTAGTTCCTGCTAGTGTGTCAATTCTATTATACTCTATTTCTCAAGTGGAAAATAGAGCAAGTTCTTAAGTTGCTGTAAGAAGTCATATTATCAAAGTTGTGTGAGAATCTTCTGTTAAATAGTTAACTTTATAAAGTTTATATTAAGAAACGTCGAATCCTAGTGTTCAAAGAGAGATTAATGATGCCAAAAGTGATGCTCATGGTCGTGGTTGTATTACTTAACAAACCCCACAAACTACTAACAAGCAGATATAAAACCTTACTGCTATTGTGACAAACTGGGCTTTTTTTTTTATATATAAAGGGCCATAGAGACTAGGCTACAAGAGAGAATTGTTGTTGAACAAGGTTATGACATGAGAGATAAGCTAAGAAGAAAAGTGAGTGAGAATTGAGCACTTGAAACTATTAATGTAAACCCATCTCCACCTTGAACATCTTAAGGTGCAGATTCTAAGCTTTAATGGGTCTTGTAGTGTTGATGACAACTTGGGCTAAGAGGAAAAGATCGAAAAGATATTCGATTTTTATGATTATGAAAACATTGTTTGTATTCGAGTAGCTACGTTAGAATTTTCTTGGTATGTAGTAATGTGGTGAAAGAAGTTACAAAATGTACACTAGAGAGCTTAATGAGAATTTTGAACATGGAACTTGATGAAGAGAGTTTTGAGAAGTAGGTTTGTCTTATAACACTATGAGTAAGATACCTTCCAATGCCTTCAAGAACTCAAATAAGGTAGCCAACCTATTGATGAGTGTGTTCGAGAGTTTCAATTGCTAATGATCCGCTGTGATGTTTAAGATCTTGAGGCACGAAAAATAGCGAGGTTCATTTCTAGTTTGAGGTTCTAGATTGGTAATATAGTGGAGGTGCAAAGGCTAGGAAGTCTAGATGAAACTATTCGAGTAGCTCAAAGAATGGAAAGGTAAAGGTAAAGGAGAAGTCAGCTCAGCTGGGTGCCAAGCAGCCGACCTCGCTTGCAAAGTAGGATTAGTATGCCAAACCGAACTAGATATGATTGAGCTTAATACAATTTCGAGGCGAACTACTAAGGTCAGATGTTAAGTAAACCTGATGATAGTTGTGAAAAGAACAAAGTGAAGGAGCTTAAGGTCAAGAAGAACCAAGGTCAAAGCTCAGGAAGGAAGACTCGAGAGATTAAATGTTTTAAGTGTCCTAGTTTTGGACACGTATCTAGTTGGTGCCTAAACTAATGTATCATGATCATTAAGGGAGACAAACCCCAATTTAAGGTGGAAAGTGCTAGTAAAGGTGAGAGGAGGTGGATGTTAATTACCTATTAAGTGAATTTCAAGAAGACTCATATGTCGTAACCCCACCTGAAATGGGAGTTAAGTACTGTATGGTTGTACGACGATCTTTTAATACCTTCGTCTCTGATGAGAATGAGCAGATGGAGAACCTCTTTCATACAAACTGCCAAATGAATGGCAAGCTATGTGCTTTGATCATTAATGAAGGGAGTTGTATCAATATAATAGCTTAAGGAGTAGTGAAGGCCTTGAAATTACTAACCAATCCTTACCCCTAAGTTATATAAGATTCATTGGCTAAATGAGAAGAGCAGTTTACCTATTACTAAGCAAATTAACGTATCGATTATTGTTGGTGATTGATACAAGGATAAGGTGCCGTGCGACATCTTACCTATGAATACCTTACACATATTACTTGGTCGACCCTGGCTATTTGATTTGAAGGTACTGCATGATGAATATAGGAACACCTATATGTTCCAAAAGGATAGAAAGAAGGTTATATTGACCCCAATAAGCCTCCACGAAGTTCAAGAGTGGCAAGAAGATTTCCAAGTCACTATTATTATGCCCTAAAGCAGCATTGTCGTAATAGTCCCACCATACAAACCATTCTAGGATAGAAGCTAACCTTACAACTGTTATCTTAGACCTGATTTACATAAAGTATCCACAACTAACTCATTTTGAAGTAAGCAATTCATAAATTAAACAAATTATTTATCTAAGAAAGTATGAAAAATATATACTAGAATTCAAATATTACAATGATTTCATAGCATAATCTTACCTAAGTAATACCTTATACGACAATTAAAGATTCTAAATTAAGAACTAAAACCTTAAAAATGTATTTGTTCTTTAGTTTTTATTTCTTCACTCCTCATAATCCAGTAGTAGCTAGCTTTAGGGTAGTTATATAGCCGCTTTCTAACTAGTACCTGTAACAACATTTATAAGGATATGAGCAACCAATCGCTTAATAAGTTGGGACAAAAACTTAAAACTATACATTAAGCACAAATAGGATTATTAATCAAGAAAATGTCATCACACGACAAGAAAATGTCATCACACGACATTATAGAGTTCATTATGAGATTAGAGAAATTACACTCACTTTAATCGGGATTAAGGAGTTTAGCACACTTTTCAATAGCTCATAACCAAACCCAAGCTTGTGCAATGGAAACATTGCTCCTATCGTAACTACCTTCGAACCACTGCCTTCACCCTTGTTACGACTTTCTCTCATGTCACTTAGTTCAACTAAAGATAAAGAACAGATCAATTATGCTATCTAGCGTTATTCTTTTCAAAGGAGATGGTATTGGTCAAAGAACCCTAAATGTTTCCCCTAATGGGTTGCCATGCAAATCCGATTTAAAATTATAAGTCATATATTTAATTAAGTCCAGTTAAGGTGATCAGTTTATATCACGCAATAAAAACAATTGCAAACTAGTATAACAAGCTGATAATATACAATACATTTAGGAGCACGTACACATAAGCATGTGCACAATTCAAACTAATTACAGGCACAAATAAGTATAACCTTAAGTCTTTGAGTATTATAAAATAGTACTTCGAAATACTCCTCTAAATTGGGCGTATTTCCACTATGAATTATCCACTACCTGAAATATTCAAATGAAAATACTTAAGTACCAATTCTTAATAATTCATATAAAATCAATAATAATTCTCTCTAGTTCGCTCATTAAAATATGAATAAAATTTGCCTTTATCAACTTTTGGTTTCATCTTACACTTAAATCTCAAGAGCACCTTTTAACCTATTTCATAGGGTTTAACTACCTTTAATTTGAATGAATATAGTGTCTAAATAGTTTCTGAGTTAGCTTCAAATTCAACTTCTAATTACGGTTTTTTTTTTTAATATATGTAACCCCCATGAACCCCTTCCGAACCAATATGTGAAATTTATTTCACTATACTTAGATATTTTAAATCTTCATTTTAGCTTCTAAATAAAATTTCGATCAGTATAGTACACTATATTCCTCATTTAACTACCGAATTTGTTCTTAATATGAAAATAACCTATATTTTTCATATAATTACCTAAATATTCATTCCATATTAGATTTATTTTACATTATTGTTATTATAATATTATCAATTTTGACTTAGTATTTTCTATCGATTTAATTCCTATAAACACATATTATATATTATTACATAATCTACACTTATATCACTTATCTAACATTTCCAATATTGCAAATATTGTTCTTCTTCACCTGATAACATATCAAGATATCTAATTATACCTTAAGTTAGAATTTATATCTAACTAACCCTAAATCATAAAATTAACTTAAATATACCATTTCATCTATTATTTATTTACATATATTTACTACATAATACTTATATCTAACATCTCAAACATCACAAATATCATCTCACATTGGAAAATAGCATCCAAAGATATCTAATTATAGTTTAAGTCAATATTTATATCAAATTAACATTAAATCACTAATTAAGCCCATAAATGATCTTTTATGCATATTTTAGGGCCTAAAAATTAAGTAAAATTTTTTAAAATCTCTTCATAACACTGTTATGAATAACCTAAATAGTTTACATAAAAAAATTGAGCTCAAAATTACACTATTTAGGTCATTTAAATCAAAATTGAAAACTAGTCTAAATTTAGTAATTTCTTAAGGGGTGATATATTGCAAGACCCAATTTAAAAAAAATAACAATATTTAAAAAAAATTACATACAAAAATATCACAAAATACTAAATTTCGTAATTTTCTAAATTGATTTGATAATTTAAATAAATTCAACAAAATTGACCTTAGCCTTATCGGCCAGTCTGGGCTCTACCTCTATCATCTAATGGTGGTGGCTGATGGCTATCTACTCTTTGGAGGTCATTGGTAGTAGGTTCCTCCTAAAGCCCTAACTACAGGCTATTTTTACTAATTTCTGTAAAATTACTCTTTTATCTCTTTTCGATCTCTCTCTAATTTTTCTAACTTTCCAACAGAGCAAAAGGAATTCCAAATGAGGATCTTCTAATTTATAGAGTTGTTTAGTTAGGTTAATGAATTACTAGTTGCCATTTGTCCCTTATCTCTTTCTTTTTCACTTTTTAATTGTTTTAATATCATTGGTTGATTTTATTTCTTTAATCTTAGCATGCCACGCCCCTATTCTAGATAATTCCACATATTGTAACATTTTTCTTTAATTATTTATGAATTTTCTTTGATTTATTATTATTATTTTAATATATTTCAAGTATTTTAAGTAATTTGACATTTTTTTTCACCTACATGTAAATAATATATGGTATAAATAAATACTCCTAAATATTATTTATGTAATTTTATGATTTTTAGTGTACATATAATTTATTTCTATCGATTCATTAATTATCGAAACTCGTTTTACGTATTTTTGATAAATAACAGGTAATATACTTATAACTTAATAGTATGATATTTAATTATTTATTTTTCTAAATCCAAATTTACAGGATTACTTTTATTAATATTCTTAACTTTGTCGTAAAATTTAGACTCGATCAAATAACTTATTCGATCATCTTAAATTTTACATACCAAACACCTGGTTGCAAGACTTATAACTATAGAGGAAGTCCCTAGTGATTTTCCGAGCCTAATTTTCTAGAGATGTCAAGACAGAAGAATGTGTACTCTTATTAGTGAGGAAACTCCTTTAGTTAAGAGAAGCCAGAACCTTACCTGCTAAGGTGTAGACTTTACTGCAAAAGCATGCCGACTTATTTCCTGTCGAGATGCTAAGAAGATTACCACCTATAAGAGGTATAAGGCATTGTATTGACCTTTGGCCTGGAGCTGCCCTACTTAATTAACCTATCTATAGTTTCAACCTTAAGCAAGCTACCAAGTTGATGAGATGATTGATCACAAATATATTCGAAAGAGCATGAGCTAATGAGCCCCTATGCCATGCTGACTGTCATGGTGCCGAAAAAGGATGGCTCATAGAGAATATGCATCGATAGTCAAATAATCAACAAAATCACTATTAAGTATAACTATCCAATCCCGTGATTGGATGATATGCTCGATGAATTGTATGGTGCTCGAGTCTTTTCAAAAATTGATTTGAAGAGTGGTTACCACCAAATATGAATGAGAACGGGAGACGAATGGAAAACTGCTTTTAAAATAAAAGATGGTCTATTTGAATGGATAGTGATGCCGTTTGGTCTAACAAATGCACAGAGCATTTTTATGTGACTCATGAATTACGTTTTGAGAACATTGATCGATAAGTGTATTGTTGTCTACTTTAATGATATTTTAATATGCAGTACCGACCTCATCTGTCATATCACACACTTGAGATCTATGTTAATATCCTTCGTGCCAAGCATTTATTCAACAATTTAAAGAAATGCTTATTCTGTTAGAGTGAGGTAGTATTCCAAGGTTATGTTGTTTTTGAGGGAGGTATTAGAGTTGATGACGAGAAAGTCTAAGCTATTCTCGAATGGTCGATGTTGACCAGTGTTGTAGAAGTTAAGAGTTTTCATGGTCTAGCTTCATTTTATTAAAGATTCATATGTAACTTTTGTTCCATAGCTACCCTACTGACTGAGTTGACTAAGAAGAACTCTAAATTCAAATGGTTTGAGAAGGCCCAAAAGGGTTTTGATGAGATTAAGTCCAGGTTGATTTCTGCCCCAATACCCGTTGTGCCCAACTTCGAGAAAGTTTTTGAACTAGAATGTGATGCATTTGAAGTTGGGATTGGAGCTGTTCTTATGCATGAGAGCCAACCAATTGCATACTTCAGCAAAAAACTTAGAGGTGCCACATTGAATTACTCGACATATGACAAGGAGTTCTATGCTCTTGTCTAAGCACTTTAGAACTGGCATCACTACTTACTATCAAGAGAATTCATCATTTACATGGACCATGAATCTCTCAAACATCTCAGAAGACAACAAAAACTTTCTTGATGCCATGCTAAGTAGTTGAATACTTAGAAACTTTCTGCTATGTCATTAGATACAAGAAGGGGAGTACCAACACCATGGCTGACACACTTTCTCATTAACATGTTCTTATCACCACTTTGTAGGCTAAGATACTTGGGTTTGACAACTTGCTCGATCAATATGAATATAATCCATATTTTGGACCCTTAGTGGCCAAATGCAATGTATGAGGAGTAATGGATGGGTTTTATTTGAGACAAGGATTTTTGGTGAAGAGAAGACAAATTTGTACGCTAAGTGGGTCTGTTAGGGAATTACTTGTTCGAAAAACCTATGCTGGAGGCTTAGCCGACCACTTTGGTGAGAAGAGAACGATCGATTTGATGAAAGAACATTTCTATTGGCCAAGGATGATGAAGGATGTCCGTGAAGTTCTTAAGCATTGTGAGGTGTGCAAACTAGCCAAGGGAATGAAGAAGCCATATGGAGAGTACTGATAAGTGTAAATTACTCTACATTTTCAAAGCATATTTAGGCATAAACTGCTCATAATTGTGACTTAATTATTAAGTTTTGGTACTTAATTGTATAATGTATTAATTTCAAGTAAATTACAAGTAAGGGGATAAATTTACATAAGAATAATGATTTTTTAGTCAATCACGGTCGTGAGGAAAAAAAAAAAACTTTGAAGTAGAAACAAGAATTCTTCAATCATGGGCGTGATGAAGAATGATTGCATTGACCAGCACTGATCACACCCTTCATTACGAGCATGATTAAGGAAGCATTGATGATCTCCCTATTAATTATGGCTGTGATTGCATAGCAAGACGATAATCACACTCTCAATCATGGCCATGATGAGTTGTAATGAAGAGATGAGGAGTTCACATCCACTGTCACGGTTGTAATTGCTGAAGAATCTTATTTTTCGAGATGGTCATGCCCTAAGTTACGAGCGTGATGGAAGAGACATAACTACTCTGTTTCAACCTTTTCACACGAACTAATATATAGAAAACGTTAGGCGGTGCCTTAAAGAGGTAAATTGAAGTCCTTTAAAGGGAAGAGTATAAATATACCATGACTTTTGGAAAAAGAAAAGGGGAAGAGATCAAGAGGGGGAAACAGTAGAACGAATAACATTAAGAAACATAGGAGATTATAGAATCAAGACCATTAAGTTTTTCTTACTCGTTTTCCTAAAGTAGTGATCAAGTGATGTGAGATTGTGTAACATTCTTCATTAACTTCGAGAGAATTGTGAAGAATCTAGTATTTGTATACGGTTGTATTAGAATACTTTAAGTGAATTAAAAGGGGGTTTATTCTTCTCTTCTTTTATTTTGTGTTTTAATTCCTTTTTCTTATTTATCTTTATTTGTCTTTTTTCTATCATGTGTGAGTGATAAAAATAGGGTTTATGAAGTCATTTTAACATAAATGTATTGTGAATTGTTACTATGCCTAATAATTACATATTTTTAGTAATTAGAACTTCATATAAGTTAGGATGGTATGGTGCATGACACAATCTTACAATAGATCTCAATGAAATACATTTAGAGACAATTCCGTTGAGTAGATCTTAATCATTAGAACGATCTACTCTCGTTAATAGAGATATTATTAGGAAGTTCGTTTCATGTTTAGGGATTTCAAGGATTAGTAGGCTTTTAATACAATCTTGACTAATCCATTCTTTGAGAAGAGATTCTAAGGAATGCAAATAGGATTAGAATTGAGTAATTCTGAGAAGAATACTTATGAATAGAGAATTTTTGCAAATGCGTAATTATTAGGATAGACAGTTCATAAGACATGTTAATATGATGAAGTAAACTTGCTTTGTAAATTGTTGTATTCATGTTATAATTCTATGTATTGTGTTTTCTTGGTGTTATCTTAGAATTAGTACAGTTTAGTTGTAAAGATTAGTTAAATTACTTCATTAAATCATTCAATAGCTAGTTAATAGGAAGAATATTTAGTACTAATGTTTAAATCATTTTTCCCAATGGAGATAACCCTATTCTCATCCATGCTATAAACTGAACCGAGTTAAGGATAAAATATAAGAATTTAAATTGTAAAACTCGAAAGCTCTATTTAGAGGCAATCAAGTTTTTGGTGCCATTGTTGGGGAAACAACATCATCATTGGGAAAATTAGGATTCTTGTTCTTCTAGCACTTGTTTTCTTTTATATTTGTTATTAGTCTAGTTGAAATATTTGTGATCATATTCGTTTATTTTGCTGATTTGCAGTTTATGACCCGAAGTAGCACAACTGATCTAGCTGACTTAGATCCTAAACCCGAGAGGACACTCGTAAGTAACTTGAAGAAAGTTCGAGAGTATTTTGAGAAACAAGCATTTGCTAGTAAGGAAGTAAGAACATGAGAACCGTTGAGAATCATAATAGAGTCATGTAGAATGAATAATCAAAATCAAAACATAGAGCCGCCATTAGGAAACCATTCTTGAATCTGGAAGATGGTATCCAAAGAGTTCCGCCATTAAATTTAAACCTATCTCTTGATGGAAATCAGAATGTAATATAAGCAAGAAACAAGCTAGGAGTAAATCTGCTTATGGCTCTTCGGACAATGTTGGATTATTATAGGCCTAACTCGAATGGAGCTAGTACCGGCATAGCTTAACCTAAAGTTCAAGCTAATACATTTAAAATCAGGCTAAATATCATTCAAATGATCCAATAATGTGTTCAATTTGATGGGTTCAACGATGAAGACCCTAATAACCATTTACAACAATTCTTAGAAATTTGTGACACCTGTAAGTTAGGTGGAGTTTCAGAGGATACTATTTGCTTTAGGTTATTCCCATTTTCATTAAGATCTAATACAAAGCAATAGCTCAACTTTATGCTAAGGAATTCCATTAATACTTGGCAAGAGATGGCCGAGTTATTCATGCGAAAATACTTCCTAACCTCAAGAACAGCTAAGCTAAGGGCAGATATCTCCTCCTTTAGTTAGATGGATTTGGAAACATTGTATGAAGCATAGGAGAGATGGAAGGACTTATTAAGGAAATGCCTCTATCATGAGCTTCCAGATTGGCATAAAGTTTAAACATTCTACAATGGATTGAACTATACCACCAAGCAGCTCATTGATGCAGCTACTAGGGGAAACCTGAACCATAAGTCGCCGAAGCAATGCATTCAATTACTTGAAGATACGGTTAATAATCATTATCAATGGTCATCTGTAAGAGGAAGAAAAAGAAGGCTAACGGGAAAACATGAGTTAGATGCTACTTCCGCTCTAGCACGTAAGGTGGAGGTGTTGACAAAGAAGCTTAATAGTCTCATAATAGGTCAAAACAAGGCATTAACAATTTTAGATTCCGAGTTGGCAAGCCCTTTAGAGATTAATCAAGTAAAAGAGGTTGACTACATGGGGAATCTAATCCGACTAAGGAATGATCCTTTCAGTAACACATATAATCTGGGTTGGAGGAATCATCCTAATTTCAGATAAGGCAACAATACCGGTCAAGGTTCTAACATGCTACCTCCTAGATTTCAAAGACAAGTGCCTCCGTCTTAAAGTAAGCCAATTTCCATTTAGGAGATGTAGGCTCAGTACATCAAGACTTCTAAAGTACGTTACTAGGCTGCTGAAACCACTTTGAGAAATCAAAGGGCATCAATCCATAACTTAGAAAACTAAGTTAGGCAGATTGCAAAAGCACTTTTAGAATGGGTTCCAGGATCTTTTCTGAGGAATACTGAAACAAACCCAAGAGAACAAATCTAAGCTATAACTTTAAGACAAGGAGGAGTTGAGACTTCTTTAGTTAAGGAATGAAGCTGTATACTTTAGGAACGTCGAGCTTAAGATGTTAAACAAGCATGTATTCTTGATTAGACTATCAATTTCATTTTGTTTGTTTTGAGTACTTTAAAATTTGTTGAGTTTTAAATTAATTCATTATTGTTATTCGGTTAGATTGTTTTAAGTATCTTTGTTAATAGTTTGATGCATAAGGAAAGGAAAACATTAAGTGGCAGTCATGGAAACTTAGAGGGAAGAGAAGAATTTCATAAAGTGTAGGGACATAGGGGGAAGATTTAGCCTAATATACATCTCAGCTGTGATAAAGGTAAGTATTTAAAATTTTCAAGCATAGCATCTATCATACAATCAATCACGACTGTGAGAAATTAACAAGGTTAATCTACCTATCCATCACAGCCATGATCACTTCCTTGAAAGATTTCATACTTCAATCACAACCGTAATCACTATCCTATGAGTTTTTCAATTCAATCACGACTGTGATAAAATGAGTTATGTGTAAAAATTTTTACCACAGTACTAGTCACGGGTTTATTCACACCCATGACTATCAAAGGGTGAAGGCTATGATGGTGCAAAAATTTTGGGCACAGAGCTAATCATGGGGCTCATTATGCCCTTGACCATGATTAAAAAGGGCATTATGGCCCTAATTATGACCGTGATCACATCCTTACCACCTCACTAGATAAGAAATTTCCCCCTTTTTCTCTCTCCTCATTTTTCATATTTCAAAACTCCACCCAGTGATTTTATTTCCATGCTTGTTTCTCACAAAAAACCTTCATCATTTTCGTCACATTAATCCCTAATCTAACCCATTATAACACTTGCACAATCATTTTTCATCACCCTTACACTCTTATAAGGTATGATCTTCCTCTTTTTATTTCGTTTTTCTATATTTTCATAGATTTGATTCTTATTATTTTATGGTTTATATATGTATGTTTGCTATGATCTATAAAAGTGTTATTATAGTAATAGTAGTTTTGTTTGTATCATAATTAGACTTTGATTTACATGATTTTGTGAAGGAAGTTGGCATATCAAATTTAAACCTTAATTTCTATGGATAATGATAGAATTGAGGATTTTTGTAAATTGAGCCTAAGTTGATGAATTAGTCTCGTAATAGTAATTAAGTATTACGTAAGATTGTATTGCTAGTTGTTTTTATTTATGTTGAAGTGTTATTTTTTGTGTAATGTTATGAAGTAAAGTGTTGTATAGTTGAGGAGAGATACAAATTCTTAGTTGAAGCCCAGGTCACAAGTCATTTCATTGTGAATTTACTTATGTAATGCATGCTTGGAAGTTGGTTAGGGTTAATCAAGATTAGTCGATAGATGCTTTATGTTTGTATGTTGAAAGAAGTTAGAACGGGTTTGCTTAGTCTGAAGTGTCTTTAAATTGTACATAAGTTTGAACTAATACCGATATTTGTAGATGGCACCAAAAAAATCAACCACTTCTCAGCATAAGAAACTGAGGGCTGATAGGTCTCCTTCTCCTTCTCCTCTTCCCAAATGATCCGATGCATTAAGTTCCAATAGAACGGTTGCTTCACCAGTTGGTATGACTAAAAAGTAGAAGGAGAGATTCAAGGAATTTGCTACTAAGAAGATTATCAAGCGACATTGTATGGTAGATTGGGATGTGCTTGGGGGGTATGGCTTGAAGATAGCCATGTAGAGATTGTTGGGCAATAGGCCATAGCTGAAGTTGTTTACAATTCAGGAGAAAACTTATAAATAAACAACTTTGGCTTTTCTCTCATCTTTTAAGATTAAGTACGAGTATATTGGCTCCAAAATGGACAATGAGGTGGAGTTCTTTGCATTTGGACGGACTCATACCTTCAATATGTTAACATTCGTATAGGTGATGGGGTTGTATACTTGAGCTGAACTTTGAGATGAGGAGTTTGTTAATTTGCTAGTGAGTTTTCCTTGAGGAACTTCGATGACTAAGTTTTGGAGAGAAATCTCCAATGAAAGTAGTTTTAAGGTAAGTATATCTAAGGCTTCTACTTTGAAGAAGATTAATGCTCGAGTCTTCCATTACATTCTTGTGAGAATGATTTATGGGAAGCACAAGAGCCTTGGGGCAATAGGGGAGCATGATCTATTGCCTTTATATAGTGTACTAAAGGGGTTTTCAGTAAATGTGGGCATCTTAACCGTGTTTAGACTTTACCAACAACCATTTGATAAGAGTAAGGTTATATTAGTCGAAGGACTAATTACTATGATCTTAAGGAATTTGAGGTTGTGGCCTACTAGTAATAGGCCAAGTGACTCTTGCATTGATCCAGAACCACTTCCGAGAACCCCTTTTAATCAATGGGGTACTGTAAGATTCTCAGATCCTAATTTAGACATTGAAGACCTTGGTGTTCCTGATTTTGTGCCATCCACATCAAGCTTCTCAGTCGATAATTCGAAGAGATTAGAAACAGAAGTTGCTGAGATTAAGGAGACTCAGAAGGGAATTGTTGAGATTTTAAAGAACATTGCTACAAAAGTAGGAGTGACTATTCCCTCTTGTTTCTCTCATCCTCAAACTTAGGAGGATGTGGGTCCCTGTCAACCTCTGGTTCCCCTACCAATAAGAGCTCCCCAAGAAGAAGAAGAAGAAGGAGATTAAGAATCAGAAGAGGAAGGCTTTAGTGATAAAGAGGAAGGGTCAGAGAGGACGATAGTGATGATGAAGAAGGAACTCAATAAACTTAGTAAGCAATAGTCGAACAAGGTGCTAAGGATGAGAGTGAGGAGGAGTCATTTAGGGAAGATGAAGATGGTTTAGGTTAAGAGACAAGAGATGAGGCTGACTGACTTGTTTTCTTTCTTGTTTGTTTTCTTTTATTTTCTTTCTTTTGTTGTATTTTGTTAGTTTTAGAATCATTATTTAGTAGGGAGCTTAACCCTACTAATGTACCATTAATGGAGACTTTCATAGTATGAGTTGTTGTATTTTTTTTTTGTTTTGTCTTGATGGTCAAGTGTCTTTTGTTGTTCGAGTTGTCATGGTATTAAGAGTTGTACTATCTGATGGTTTACAAATCAATGGAATGGTCAAACTACATATTTTAAGGATGTCTGGTTCTTGTTGGTTCTCAATTTTCATCTTTCTAGTTATTCCTTTTCTATGTGTGTTTCCCTCAGACATTGAGGACAATGTCTCTCATTACGTGTAAGGAAGGGTAAATTTTGTTTATCAAGTCTTCCACTTAAGCTGTTTGTTCTCAAGTTATGAGTTTACTATGTAGATTGTCAATTTGGCATAATAGTACTTAATTTTGTACATAACTACTTCTTATGGACTTAGTGCATATGATCAATATTGTAGGATAAAATCTAAGTAAAGTAAACTTATATGATCAATATTGTAGGATAAAATCTAAGTAAAGTAAACTTACTTCCTATTTAATGAATGAATTTAGAGGATAGAAGTGAATTGGAGTCTTTAGTTCAAAGTTAATTGGTTATGCTTCTAAGTTTTCTAAGTAGTATATTTACTTTCCAATTACTTTTGAGAGTTCAATTAACCTTGAATGAAAAAGGTAAATAAAGTAATTCACTTGTTGATACTTCTTGAGAATCTCTTCAAAATAGAGTAAATTGAAGTGTCTAAGGACTGAATTAGTAAATACGGGCTTTGGTCCCTCAAAAGAGCGAAGACGGACTCTGCCATCGATCTTTGTCCTTATAACCAAGTTAATAAGAGCGGGCTTTGGTCTCTCAAAAAAATGAAGTTTGACTTCACTGTTGATATTTTGTATTCTTAATAAAAAAAAAAAAAAGAAGAAGAAAAGAAAAAGAGAAAGGAAAGAAAAATGTGAATGTAATGTGTAAGTTGTTCTTGGAGAGATTCAATAAAAGAAGTAGAAATACAGGAGAAAGATGGATAGAATATACTTTTCTTCTAGATTAGTATTCTTAAGAAGTAATTGAAGGGTTTTTATACACTTAAGGAAATGGATGAAGTATAACAAATTTTTGTTTGATCTATTTGGCTTTGTGTAAACTTTGGGTCTTTGGAAGCTATTGTTAAATAGTAAGGATGAAGTGTGTTTTACTTTGATTAGTCTTAGGATATTGCCTTTATGTTCTAAGAATACAATATGATATGCACAAAGTTAAACCACTAAGGATGCTTTGTCAAATATGCAATTGATTGTTTTGAGTATTTGCTTAAGGACAAGCAAAGCTGAAGTGTGAGGAAGTTTTATAAGTGTAAATTACTCAATATTTTCAAGGCATATTTAGGCATAAATTGTTCATAATTATGATTCAATTCTTAAGTTTTGGTACTTAATTATATAATGTATTGATTTTAGGTAAATCATGAGCAAGGGGATGAAATTTACACAAGAATGACTTTTATGTCAGTCATGGCCATGAGGAAAAGAAAACTTTAAAGTAGAAATAAGAATTATTCAATCACGGGTGTAATGAAGAATGATTGCATTGACCAGTACTAATTGCTCCCTTTATCACGGGCGTGATTGAGGAAGCACTGATGATCCCCCTATCAATCATGATCGTGATTACATGGTAAGAGAGTGATCACGCCCCCAATCATGAGCATGATGAGTTGTAATGAAGCGACGAAGAGTTCATGTCCACTATTACAACCGTGATTAGTGAAGAATCTTGTTTTTTCGTTATGATCATGCCTTAAGTCATAGGCTTAATGGAAGAGACACAACTGCTCTATTTCAACCTTTTCATACGAACCAATGTATGGAAAACGTCAGGTGATGCTTTAAAGAGGTATAATCAAGTCTTTTGAAGGGAAGAGTATAAATATACCATGACTTTTGGAAAAAAAAAAAAAGAGAAGAGATCAAGAGAGGAAAACATCAGAATGAATAACATTAAGAAACATAGGAGATTATAGAATTAAGACCATTAAGTTTTTCTTATTCGTGTTCCTAGAGTAGTGATACTATGACGTGAGATTGTGTAATATTCTTCATTAATTTCGAAAGAATTGTGAAGAATCTAGTGTATGTATAGAGTTGTACTACAATACTTTAAGTGAATTAAAAGGGGTTTCACTCTTTTTTCTTCTTTTATGTTATGTTTTAATTCCTTTTTCTTATTTATCTTTATTTGTCTTTTTTCTATCATGTGTGAGTGATGAAAATAGGGTTTATAAAGTCATTTTAACATGAATGTATTGTGAATTGCTACTATTCTTAATAATTACAAATTTTTAGTGATTAGCCTTCGTATAAGTTGGGATGGTGTAATGCATGACACAATCTTACAATAGATCTCAATGGAATATGTTGAGAGACAATTTCGTTGAGTAGATCTTAATCATTAGAACGATCTACTCTCGTTAATAGAGATATTATTAGGAAGTTCGCTGCATGTTTAGGGATTTCAAGGTTTAGTAAGCTTTTAATGCAATCTTGACTTATCCATTCTTTGAGAAGATATTTTAAGGAATGCAATCGAGATTAGAATCGAATAATTCTGAAAAGAATACTCATGAATAGAGAATTCCTGCAAATGAGTAATTATTAGGATGGATAGAGAATTCATACAAATGAGTAATTATTAGGATGGATATTTCACAAGCCATGTAATATGATGAAGTAAACATGCTTTGTAAATTGTTGTATTTGTGTCATAATTCTATATGTTATGTTTCCTTGGTGTTATCTTAGAATTAGCATAGTTTAGTTGTAAAGATTAGTTAAATTACTTCATTAAATCATTTGATAGCTAGTTAATAGGAAGAATATTTAGTTCTATTTGAATCCTTTTTCCTTGTGAAGACGACTTTATACCCATCCATGCTATAAAATGATAGGTACATTTGTCTGTTAAACCATGTTAAAGATAGAATATAAGAATTTAAATTGTAAAACTCAGAAGCTCTATTTAGAGGCGATTAAGTAAATGCCTTTACCCATACCTAAATGGCTATAGATTGATCTGAGCATGGATTTCATACTTGGCCTACCTAGAACATCATGGAGACATAATTCTATTATGGTAGTAGTTGATCAGTTTAGCAAGATGAGCCACTTCATCCCCTGCCACAAAATAAATGATGCTTTATTTGTTGTTAACCTCTTTTTACAAAAAATCATGCGATTACATGGAGTATTAAGGAGTATTGTATCTAATCGTGATTCGAAATTCATGAGCTTCTTTAGGAAACCCTATGGAAGAAGCTCGACAGTAAGCTCATGTTCAATACTTCTTGCTACCTACATACGAACGATCATTCAAAAGTTGTGAGTAAAACAATAAACAACCTCCTTTGAGCTACCATTGGGAAGAATCTACATGATTGGGATCAATCTACATGATTGGGATCTATGCCTACCCATCATTGAGTTTACTTACAACCACTCAACTCATAACTTGATAGGAAAGTCAATTTTTGAGGTTGTCTATAAGCTTAACCCAAACTTACTCTTGGATATGGTTATCGGCCTAACTTCCTAAGGAGAAAGTCAATTTGGCCCTGCAACGCGTTGAGGAGTTTCAGAGATTGCATCAGAAGGTTATCGAATAGTTGGCTAAGACTGTAGCTTGACAAAAAGAACAGGGAAGCCGAGGAAGGAGGTGAGTCATTTATAACCCAAGAGATCTTGTTTGGATCTACCTTAGTAAGGAGTGATTCTTAGGAAAAGGACAAACAAACCTTTACCCAGGTCAGATGGCCCTTTCAAGATCCTTTAACGTATTAATGATAATGCTTATGAGTTAAAGTTACCCCAAGGATAAGGAGTATCTCCCGCTTTCAATGTTACCGAATTGATGCCCTATGTACCAAAGAAGAAGAAGAAGAAGAAGAAGAAGAAGAAGAGCAAGATTTAAAGGCAAATCTTCAACAACCCTGAGGATTTGATGAATTGCTAACCTTTGAACCCCTCACTTGTGCCTGTCTCCAAGGCCTTTAATGTCTCACCATAAGGATTATCTCTCGTTAGCTTACCGAAGATGAGCTTCTATATACGGACGAACTATAATCGAACACTTTAAAGTCCTACTTTGAATAGACTTACTTTGCTCGAACCCCTGCCTAGTCAACGACTTACCTAGTGCTGAAGCCGACTTATCGAGTATCGAGACTAAGGCTATTATATGCCGAGCTCTTCTCATTTGGCCTACCGAACAGCGTTGTCCTTTATTTGTCTCGGTAACTCTAAGTACCAATCCCCAACAGTAGCTACACCCATTCTGAGCATCCATAGTACCCTAACATTCCCCCATATGGATCTATTGATAAGTTATCACCTGTCCATTACTCTCTTTTTTTTACATTTATATTATATTCTTTTTCATCATTTGTCATATTTACCATTTTCGTACATATTAGGAATCTTTTTCTTCATTGTCTTTTATGTAATTTTCCTTATATGTATTGTTGCTTTAAATGACTTACTACAAATAGTCCTTTTACTGTAGCCCCAATCATTGTTATATACCTTACACTTAATGATTATTTTTGTTCTTATGAGATACTCATCTTCGAGTACACTTTCTCTTATACTCTTATCTAATCTTACTGAGCAGCTTGAGATTAGTAGCAAGTAGGCCATATCATTAGTTTATTATGAGTTATATCAAGTAAAGTGTTGAGTCGTATCGTATTCGTTGGTGTGTCACATCCTCCGAGTAACCTCACGAAAGCTACTATGTTTCCTTACCCTTCCATCTTCGTTTTCTTCTATTTCTCGAAGGATCTACATGGTTATTACTTCATATGATAAGTCCCGATGATTACTAAGTTCCTAGGTATATAGGAGTAGGTTCAAGCATTGCCTTCCCTTATTTAGCTTGACTTTTGACTTTCTTACAAATGGTATATCCTTCAATCACATTATGCACATCATGTTTCATTTTAGGCTAGAAGAACCTATCATTTAGTAACTCATAAGTTCTTCACTCTCCAAAGTACTTAGAGAGTCTTCCATTATAGGCTTCTTTCACCAGCCGTTCCCTCATTGAACAAATTGGTACACATAATTTAACACCTTAAAACAAATAACCACCTTCCACATGGGATTCATCTACCATTCTTCCTTCTTCACTTCGTCTAAATATAGGACCGAAATGAGAATTATATTGATATCGTTCTTTAATGCTTGCAAACCTTAGTAGTCTAGTTTACAATTTGGTAAGAAGAACTTGTCTTCTTGATAAAGCATCGACAACTTCATTACTTTTGCCTTACTTGTACTTAAAACAAAATTAAACCCTTTAGGGAATTCGATCCATCAAGCTTAGTGTTTAGAAAGCTTTGATTGGCTTCGCAGATACCATAAGAATTCATGATTCGTGTATATGACAAATTCCTTTGGCAGAAGATAATGTTGCCATACGTGAAGAGCCTAGATTTCACACCTCAAATTAGAGAGTTGTAACAGCCTCACCATGTAAACTAATTTACACAAAAAGTTAGCCACCTAGCCACTAATGTAAATATAGCTTACATAAGGTGTTTACCACTCCATTGCTTGGAAGCTTCTCATTTAGTACTTGGTAGGAATTAACCTATAGTATAATTTTTCAAAATAGCTATTCAAAATAATTTTTATAGTTTAAATCCATAAGGAAATCAAGTTTTATGAATTGTATGAAGAATGAAACCTTGAGTTTACAAAAAATTTCAAGAAATTATGTTATTACGAAAAAATATAAGCTCTTTGAAAATTTTACTAAAAACCATAGGTTTGTAAATTATGGAATAAATCCCATTAGCTAAAAACCAGGGGTTATCTGAGGAGACCCTCTTAGTTTTCCTAAAAGTTAGTATAGTCAATAAACCAAGTAGAAATCCAGTCAGGTAATCTTGAATCTCACTCCTTGACCTCATTCTCTTGTCTTTTAGAACTTAGAATAATATTAGTGAATCTACTGGGGAAACTTGCAAAACAACTATAGGGGAATGGGCAACAGCTTACAATAAGTGAGATGAAGATAATAGAACATATTTAACATAAAGCAATTAAGATTATTAAGCATGTTTAGTTAGATGCAATGTATGATCAAGCAATTATCAACGCACAATATTTACTCATTGTCGTGAGATTAGAGAAATTACACTTACTCTAATCCAGTTTTCGAGGAGGTTAACGCCATACACTCGTAACTTTGGTCTGTACAATAGAGAACATGCTCCGCCCAAAACTACCTTCAAACCACAAACCCCAACCTGGCCGTGACCTCCTCTCTTGTCAGTTAGTTCTACTCAAGGTAAGGAGAGGACCATTTCTACTATCCTCAACAAAGGGGTCTAAGTTTGGCCCATAATTCCTAATTGTTTTCCCCTAATAGGTTGTGATGCAGGTCCGGTTAGTAGTTAAGCTGAGTTTGTATTAGATTATTGCTGTGGTCATTAAGCAAATTCAAGCAATCTAAAGCATGTAATATCATGAAGTAATCAATACATCAATCCAGTACTCAAATAGCACAATAATATTTAAGCACACACGTTGCATGCGTACAGGCAACTAACTTACAACAATAAACAAGAGATATATTAAGGTCCTTAAGTATTCTTAAATAATACTTTAAAGTGTGGTGAAACAATGATCCTACTAACTTAGATATTAATGCTCATTTTCCTTATACATCACTCTTGTCTTCTTCCATTATCACCATAAATTAATGTAACATCTTTATTTTCTATAATATACATATAGCATATGAGTTCAGTTTGACATTTAAATATGTTCCTTAATTATGTTAAGTGAGTTTTTTAACTTGTTTATTAGATGTTAGTTAAGTAGGATACATTTTGACCAAGGTTCTAACTTGGTACAGGTTACTGCTTAGTAGTTTCTAATCCAAGTTCTAACCTAGGTTTTGACTTTAGTAGATTTTTAGAAGTTATAGGAAAGTGACTTTCTAATCTACTCTGCGACTTCTATTGATCTAATGTTCAGTAATAACTGTCTTCAAAAGTTGCTCTTATATTTTGCATCTTTTGTCAAACTACTTTTTAAATAAGTTTCTAACTTGGGTTTTGACCCATCCTTGTGGTATGGCTATTGTTTGGGTAGCTTATGACTCATGTTCTGACTTTGATATAGGTATAGAATTTATATACAAATCATTGGCTGATCTACTATCGAACTCCTGGTATGGTCAAGAATATTAAATACTAAATTACATTCTGACCTAATTTCTAATGAAGTTTATGACCTACCGTCCTAAATTAAATTCTTATTTATGAAGTTTTCAACTTATAGGAATCAACCCCTTGGATTGATTACAAGAAGCCGAGTTAAAGGACTTTAAGGGCTTATACGGAAAATACTAGCTCTAAGCCATAACCGAGACGGGGACTCCTATCCTAATCTGACCACTTACTGACCTATCTCTCCAATCTTCACGTGTGTCTAACATGCTCCTACTTAATAGTGAAGTCCTAATCTAGAAGACAGCCCAAAACTAGCCAAGCCGAGTTACCAACTTGACCCACTAGCGTCTAACTTCAAGACAGCTGACCTTTTGCTAGGCCGATTGGCTCTCGACCTTATCCAGATCAGGTTAGCCTCTAACTTTAACGCTTTCCTGTTTCTACCTACACTGTATCACATCCCAAATGTTTAGCCACCAAGCCATACGTATCTTCTGATACAATGTTCTAGAATAATTCTTTCTTTTTGTACTGTATATTTTTTTTTTATCTCTTTTACCCCCTTTAGTATGTCTTATGTAACCTAGTGTAGAATATCCCCTTTTGTTTTTTTATACATATAGGATAACCCTCGTAAGTAAGTATATAAACCCCCACTTTTCCTTGTATGCACATTGATATCCTTTTCAATAGAGAAATTACTCATTTGAGCAACCTTAGTATTCTTTTCATCTCTTAACTCTTATCTATTCCCTTTAGTAAGGAGTAGTGGCAAATGACCCTTCAGTTTGGACTGGTATGTTATATCTGGTGAATTGGACTGGTATGCACATTAATAGTTACTAGTTTCTTTTATGCTTCCTTTTCGATTCGTTCGTTGTAATACTTCTCTTTGTGTACAACCCTGGAGATGCATCAGCTTCGTTGGTACCAAAGCACGATTCTACGAAGGAGTGTGTAAAGTTGCAGTGAAGTTTTTATTCGCTTTACTATTAGTAGCTGCTGTGTTCCTCTCATAGCTACTGTAGTGTGTTGGTGTGATAGCAAGTGTGGTTTCATTGTTACTTTGTTTTACTCTGTTTTTCATCATGAAAATAAAGCAAGTTCATTTTTACTCTGTTTAGTAACTATTAGATATTAAGTTTGTTAATCTGTTCGAAAAAAGTTTTACACTATGTCAGATTCAAGTGTTCAAGGAGTTATCAATGACTAGGCAAGTAGTGCTCAACTTGGTTGTGGTCATAATGGTAATAACACCCTAGGGTCCATTAATGATAGACTTAACAGGCTTACAAACCTTGTTGAGAGTTTAGTCACAGCAATGCAAGTAAATAGGCAACAACCCAAGATGTACAGCCGCCTAACCCACAAAAGAATGCCCCTGAGAGACCCTATGGCCAAGGCAACCAAACTAATAGCCCAGTTCAACCACAATAAGCTGGAGGAGTAGCCGGCCAAGTTGCTCGATGAAGATTGGAGTTAGAGAAGATTGAAGAAGAAGATGGGGAACTGGATATTGAAGAATTTAGGGAGGAAAGAGAGGAAGCTGACTATTACCCATTATCAGGATGAAGACGTCGAGCTTCTCAAGGACTAGATAATGTGAAGGTTCAAATCCCTCCCTTCAATAGAAGTAGAGATGCTAATGAATACTTAAAATGGGAAGAGAAGGTCGAGAAGGTGTTTGACTGTTATAGATGTAAGACTCATAAATAGTTATTCGGAGTTTGGCTCGTAGAATTTAGGGCGATCGACTAAAACATCAGATCGAATTTAAATTATAAAGTAACGCTAGAAATATTAGTAAAAATGATCCCGTAAGTTTGAATTTAAGAAAATAAGTAATAAAATAAAATAATATAAAATTTTCAAATTTTAAATATATTGCAAATTATTTATTGAAAATGCATTCCGATAATTAACAAATCACTAGAGATAAATTATATGTACACCAAAAATAATAAAATAACTAAATAATATTTAAGAATATTTATTTGTACTATATATGAATTTACATATAGGTAAAAATATGCGTAATTACTTAAAATACGTGAAATGTGCTAAAATAATGCTAAATAATTAAAGAAAATTCATAACTAATTAAGGAAAAATCCAGAATTGAGGCGTCACAATTTGGAATTGAAGAAATAAAAGCAACAAATCAAAGTATAACAAATAGAAAGTAAGAAAAGAAGAGATAAGGCAATTGTCAAATTAATTTAATGCACAATAATTCCCTAAGACCTTTATAAATATCACAAATTTTTTAGAAGCTCATTTTAGATGTTTGGAATTTTAGAAAATTAGAAAGAGGTGAAATTGAGAGGAAATTAGGGTTTTACAAAAAAACTGTGTAATTAGGGCTTCTAAGGAGAACCCAGACCCGACGAGTAGTTGGAAGCGGATGGCTACCACCATCATATGGTGGTGGCAGCGCCCAGGTGAGCCAACATAGTCATCAGATCTGGTGAGTTTCGATTTCTATTCGATTTTTTTTTTAAATTGTTAAAATTATCAAAATTAGTTGGAAAATTATGAAACTTGTTATTTTAGAATATTTTTATATTTATTTTTTAGGAAAAGTAATATTTTGATGAAAATAGGTCCTGTGATATATGATCCTTAAGAAATAACAAAAAACCGAACATGTTTCAGTTTAGAAATAAATAGAGTTAGAGGTGTAGTTTGGAGTTCAAAATTTTTTTATAGACTACTTAAGTGATATAAAATAGTGCCACAAAGCTGTTTTTCAAAAATTAATTTTTGAAATTTTTAGATAATTTTTTTGCCTTAAAATGATGCATAAAATGGGTAATTTAGGGTTAATTAAGTAATTAAATGGGTAATTACTGATTTGATGCATAATTATATGTTTTAGGATGTTGAAATATGAGGGAGTATGTTATTTGTAACACTTGGTGTGTTAGATGTAATTATTTGGACAATATGTAGTAAATATGTAATAGGTAAAAATGAGAAATTTTGTGTTTATTTTGGTAATTTAGGGTAGTTAGGTTCAAAATCCTATTTAGGATGAATTTAGATATTTGGAATGTTATTTGATATTGGGAGATGATATTTGAAGTGATGGGAATGTTACATGTGTACATTTTGAACACATTAGGTGATAATGTGTAATATGTAATTATGAGAAATTAATAATTAGGAAAATATTGGTTAGAATTGATATTATGATAATAATAGGATTATATAATAAATCTGATGGAAAAGTTAAATTAGGGTAATTATATGAAAAATGTAAGATTTTCTCATAACGGGAGTGAATTCGGTAATTAAATTAGGATTCGGGTGTATCATACGGACTAAAATACTAATTAGAGATTAAAAACGATATTTAAGATATCCGAAGATTATGTAATTAATTTTACATTATGGGTTGGAATGATTTCTTAGGGCATACATATAAATCTCTAACAAAAAATTGAGTGAAAAACCTAATTTAGAAATTGATGTGAAAACTGAAACAGAACTTAATATAATTCAAGAAGAATTGTAAAAAACTTAAAAACCTAGATAATTAGGTATATTAAACTCTAAACAAAAGATAACAATAAGCGTTATAGGATAAAACCAACCTATAATAGTTATATGAAAAACTGAAATCACGTTTGTATTATAGGGACGATCGACGATGGCCTGAGCGAGTCGAACCTCGAGTGAGTGAGCGAGGAGTCTAGGTAAGTTGGGATTAATGTAGTGTTGTATTTTGGAGGCTTGAAATTGTACTTGATTGTGCTTGTTCTAAGCTGATGATATGATTTTGATTTGCTACTTAGCTTGTATTATATGATTAATATGAAATGATTGATCATCATAAACTGAACTTAATCAAATATACGACCTGTAATCATAAATTGGACCTGCATAGCAACCCATTAAGGGAAACCTAGGATTCTCCGACTAAATACCGACTTCTTCTTCGAAAGGAATAGTAATGGATAGCATAATGGATCTCTTTTTCATCCTTAGTTGAACTAAGTAACAGGTGAGGAGATCACGACAAAGGTGAAGTCAATGGTTCGAAAGTAGTTGTAGGAGGAGCGGCGTCTCCATTGTACAAGCCTAGGTTTGGTCATGAGCTATTGTATTAATGGCAACTTCTTAACTCGGCTTAGAGTAGGCACGATTTCTCTTATCTCACGATGGGCCGGACAACGTCGTGCGATGGTATTTGCTTGAACATGCATTATACCTCATAATTTGGTTGATAATCTTATTTGTGTTAGTGGTATAGTTTATGTCCTTCGTCCTGACTTACTGAGCTATGGTTACTCACACCCCTATAGACGTCGTTACAAGTACTTGCTAAGAAGCGGTTTATAACTACCTTGAAGGTAGCAATGGTTACTCACACCCCTATAGACGTCGTTACAAGTGCTTGCTAAGAAGCGGCTTACAACTACCTTGAAGGTAGCAACTGCTGGATCCTAGGGCGTAAGGAAAAGCATTTGAAGAATAGACATATTTTTTTAAGGTCTAAGCTCTTATTTTAGAACTTTTCATTTCTAAATAATGTATTAACTAGGAAATGGAGTATGGTGAAACGTTATAAATGTTAATTTTAATAACTGAATTCTAGTATATATATATATTTTTTTGCTTTCTTAGGTAAATAACTTATTTAAATTACGAACTGTTTACTTCAAAGTGGGTTAGTCGTGGATTCTTTGTGTAGATTAGGTTTAGGATAATGGTTGTAAGGCCAACTTCTATCTTAGAATGGTTTGCACAGCTGGGCTGTTACGACTTTGCTACTTTGGGGCGTGATAATGGATATATAGATATTATTAAGGTCTATCTTGCTACATTGGAGTTTATTGAATATACGACAATGAAGTGGAAAAATTTGAATGCAGCCTAAGCAAGGGATGAAAAACGAGGTGTTAAAACTTGGGACGAGATGAGGAGGTTATTGAGGGGTAGATTTGTACCTGAGACGTACCATAAGATACATTTGCAAAATTGTAAGAGCTCTACTAAGGAAATCAATCTATTGATGACTATGTTAAAGAGTTCTAGATGTTGATGATCTGAGCCAACGTGGAAGAATCAGAAGCCCATACAGTGTCAAGATTCATTTTTGGACTCAAGTATGAGATTCGCAATATCGTTGATGTATAGAGGTTTTATACTTTAGAAGAGGTGATCAAAATCATGCAGAGGTTCTAAAAGCAAAGAAGAAATGTTTCGAGCTAACTTGGACAAACATTCTCCCGAGCTCCCATATTGCGCTAACTTATTCAAGCTGACCCAAGGAGGCTATACCGAGCTTAGGAAAAGAATGACCAATCCGATGAACGCTAAACAGACTAACATGGCCGAACAGGACAATTGAGCTGACCCGAGACTAGGCTAACCCTGAGAACCTATGAGCAAGGCCAGCCATCTAGACGAAAGACCAATAAGGTGAAGTGTTTTAAATGATTAGGCTTTGGACACATGATTGTTGAATGTCCGAACTGGTGTGTCATGATACTCCGAGGAGGCGTGGTGGATAGTATCGACAAGAGTAACCCCAAGGAAGAAAAGAATGTTGGAGAACCCAAAGTGGAAGAGGAAGAGGAGATCTATGTCTATGCTGACCAGGGAGAAGTGATGACCCTAATGTTGAGACAAGTCCTGAGTTCCTTGTCGAACCTTAAGGAGGATCAGCGAGAGAATCTGTTCCATACCAAGTGTACCATCAAAGGCCAACTGTGTACAATCATCGTAGATGGAGGTAGTTATACTAGTGTTGTTGTAGAGTCCTTTATACAGAGGTTGTGGTATGAACTATGACTAAGAATAGATAAGGTCGGTCATTGAATAGGTCCAAGCTTACAGAAAGCTCAAAAAAGGGTTAATGGGAAAAGGTACAAAAAGAGTAACAAAGACTAATGGAACAATAAAGAAAAGCTTACGAATAGTTCTAGAGGATATGACGCACTAAAGGAACTTCCGAAAACTCACGGTACAATTCGATATGACCTACGAATTAGTCTAGTGAGGTTACTCGCCACCTAACCTTACTTAAGGGAAAGGACAAGAATGATGATGAGAGTAAACAAGCAGTGTTTACGCAAGGAAGAAAGTACCCAAGTGTATTTAAGGTAATCTGTCGTTACAGCTACAAGTATAAGGGTATTTATACCTGTGAGTTAGGGTAACTTGCCCAAAAGGAAAAAGATAATAAGGACATTTCTTAAAGAAGTAATGTATATGATACGAGAGCGTAAAAATGAATATACAATGAAATAAATCATTGGTGCTGCAGATTGTCCATACGATACTATACACGTAGCGATGCAACATTAGTAAGGTTGTTAGGGGATGTGAACAAAAAGTACGGACAAGTAGGCTTGTCCAAGTAGGGATGGCCTAGTCAATCCAGATTCTCTATCTCTTGGCTTGTCGGTAAGGATGATGCTGAGTGGTTGGTCGGCTCGGCATTATAGTAGTCATCAACTCAACATAATACAGAATAAAGGGTAGTCATTCGGTACGGCATTAAAAGTGACTTGAAAAGTAAGTACTTGGCCTTGGCAAGGGTTGGTTGGACCATTAGGATTCGTCACGTTTGCCCCTTCAGTCCTCGAGCTCGGTTGCAGGTTAGAGGTCTCGTAGCTTGATTCTCATCACTCCCTCCGAGTTGAATGGTGTTTGCTCAATTCTTCGTCAGGGTGATATGGACTAAGGTCGGCAAAGTTGAAGGCGTCAGAAACCCCATATTCCTCAGGCATTTCCAACCTATAGGTGTTGTCATTGATTTTTTGGAGGATTTTAAAAGGCCCTTCCACTCTTGCAGATAATTTGTTCTTCCTCTTGTTCGAGAACTGTTCCTTGCTGAGGTGTAGCCATACCAAGTCTCCTAGTTGAAATTATTTGACCGACCTACCCTTGGTCCTTTCTCACATTCTTCTAGTAACTTGATCAATAAGCCAAATAACCTTGTCATATATGTGCTGAAGAGATTGTGCTCTAGCCGAAGCATCAGGGTTCTCCTGTGCAAGTGTTGGTATAAGGGCGTAATTAAGGGGCAACTCAGGATTAAATCCATAAACCACCTCGAAGGGAGTCTGGTTAGTGGTATCATGAATGGTTCGGTTATAGACAAAGTCGACCATTGGCAGGTAGACGTCCTAATCAACTAAGTTCTTGCCTACTACAGATCGGAGCAGTGACCCCTAAGTATGACTAACCACCCCTGTTTAACCGTCAGTTTGGGGGTAACATGAAGTACTGAAGAGTAATATGGTTCCCAACTGATGCCACAGGGTCCTCCAGAAATGGCTCAAGAACTTCAGGTCCCTATCGGAGACTACACTCCTTGACACGTCATGTATTCGCATAATCTCCTACAAGAAAAGAGAAGCAATGGTCAAAGCGTCATTAGTTTTAGTGCAGGGTATGAAGCATGTCATCTTATTGAACCGATCTACGATAACCATTACAAAATCTTTACTTCGGGCAGTTCACGGTAGTCTGAGAACAAAGTCCATATTTAATTCAGCCTATGGCTTCGTCAGAACAGGTAAGGGCATTACTTTCTCTCATTTAGCTTGGCACTTAGCCTTTTTGCACACTGCACAGCTTTCTATAACTTGGTGCACATTTCTTCGTATTCTCGGCCAAAAGAATCGGTCATTCAATAGTTCACAGGTCTTCCTTTCTCTAATGTGTTTGGAGAGACATTCGTTATGGGCTTTCCTGATCACTAATTACCGAAGGGAACAAGTCGGCAGGCATAGTCTTCCCCCTTAAAACAGATAGCCATCCTCCATATGATACTCGTCCACTGTCCTCCCATCGACGCATCGTGAAATTATTGATCCAAAGTGTGGATCCCCAGAGAATTGTTCTTTGATACTAGCAAAACCAAACAGCCTGGTATGAAGTTCTAATAAGAGCAAATGCCTCCTTGAAAGAGCATCTGCAACTATATTGCTCTTTCCTTGCTTGTACCTTATCACAAAATTGAACCCTTCAAGGAATTTAACCCACCTTGTCTACTACTTCAACAACTTAGTCTAACTTTGGATGTGCCTCAGTGATTCATGGTCAGTATATATGACAAATTCTCTCGCTAGTAAGTAATGTTGCTATACTTGAATTGCTTGGATCAGTATCAAAAGTTCTTTGTCATACATGGAGTAATTCAACTATAGTCCTTGAAGCTTTTCACTATAGAAGGCAATTGGTCAACCTTCCTGCATTAGAATAGCGCTTATTCCAACATCCGATGCATCGCATTTTAGCTAAACAAAGTTAGGTAGTACTAACACCAGAGTGGAGGTCAATCTTTCTTTTATGTTGGCAAAGCTCCTCTCCTTTCTTTCTCCTCATCGGAAGTCGGTGTTCTTCTTTGTTAGCTCAGTAAGTAGCGCGGTGATGGTGTTAAAGTTCTTGATAAACCTTCTATAAAACGAAGCCAGTCCATAGAAACTTTTTACGTTGGCACAAGTAGTAGGAGTCGGCCACTCAACAATTGCTTTGATCTTCTCATCATTAATTCGCAAGCCTCCTCCACTGATTACATACCCCAAGAATACCACTTCCTCCTAGTAGAAGCAACATTTCTTCAAGTTGCCAAATAGTCTTTCGATACGAAGAATATCTAAGACTGCTCTGAGATGTTCACAATGACTCGACATATTAGCGTTGTAGACTAGGGTGTCGTCAAAGTACAGCACAATATACTTCCCGATGAGATGTCTTAGAACATGGTTCATAAGTCTCATGAAAGTGCTTGAGGCATTGGACAAATCGAAAGGTAGGACCATCTACTCGTAAAGTCTATGTTGAGTTTTGAATGCAATCTTCTACTCTTCTCCTGACCTTATGCGAATTTGATGGTAGCTAGACTGGAGATCAATCTTTCTCCACTCAGTTCATCCAACATGTATTCTAGCCTTGGGATTGGATACCTGTATTTGATCATAATTTTGTTCACGAGTCAGCTGTCAACATATATTCGCTAGGTTCTATCTTTCTTCGGCACTAGAAGTGTAGGCCAGCACAAGGGCTGAGACTCTCTCTCACATAACCTCTCTCCAGCAACTCATTAACTTGACGTTAGAGTTCAGAAGCCTATTTGATCATAATTTTGTTCACGAGTCAGCTGTCAACATATATTCGCTAGGTTCTATCTTTCTTCGGCACTAGAAGTGTAGGCCAGCACAAGGGCTGAGACTCTCTCTCACATAACCTCTCTCCAGCAACTCATTAACTTGACGTTAGAGTTCAGAAGCCTATTTGGGATTCATCTGATAAGCTGGCTTATTTAGCAGTGTAAAGCCAGGTACTAAGTCAATGCAGTATTCTATGCCTCAAGTTGGAAGCAACCCCTCAGGTAACTGTTCTAGAAATAGGTCGACATAGTCATCTAGCAACCTCTTGATTTTCTAGGGAAGCTTACCCCTCTCCTTCATTTCCAATAGTCGCCTGACCAATAATAGGGTTGGCTCGTCAGCATTGATGGCTTCTCGGAGCTCGACTTTACTCATCACCAGAGCTTTCTTTGATGTGTGAGCGAGTTTCACCTATAGCTTGTGAACTTCTTTCGGTATAATCGAATTTAGCATGATCTTCCGGTCATCCTTTTCCAGCATATACATGTTCTTGTAGCCGTCATGTATAACTCTCCTATTAGACAACTACGACCTACCTAGCAACACATAGGAAGTGCACATAGGCAGCACATCGTAGAGGATTTGGTCAAAGTAATTCTCTATAGTAATCAGCAACAGTATTTGCCAAATGACATGTAATGCTCTTTTCTCACTCAACCAATGCAACTTGTATCACCTAGGATGCGCAATAGTTGGCAGTTTCAATTTTGAAACAAGATTGGTTGATGTTACATTGGTGCAACTTCTACTATCCACAATGAGAGCACACATCTGATCATTTACCTTGTAGGTGGTATGAAACAAATTCTCCATCTGCTCCTCCTTTCGTGAGGGTTCCATGCTCATAACATGCTGGATAACCATGAGTAACTAGTTTATGTCCTCAGGAAACACGTCCTCCTCAATCAGTTATTTCTCGGTAGGAACTTCCTCCTCCTCGGGTTCCTCATCCATACTCTCTACTTCTAATTTCAAGATGTCTCCCTTAATAACCATCATCCTTTGGTTCGGCACTAAGCAGCCATATGTCCGAACCCTTGACACTTGAAGCACTTGATTTGGCCGGTCTTCCTACCAGACCTTTGCCCCTTCTCATACATTCGGGTTGGCATTACATCTTCAGGGCAGCCTTTCTGTTAGAATCTAACATCAACTCTTTTACTTGGCTCGATATTAGACTGAACTTAGTGATTGGCCTGTCCTAGTCGGCTAGTCGACATTATGGTCACTGCTCAACTCGTTCTTTACCTTTCCATTCGCTGGGCAATCCTAACAACTTCATCCATTGTGTCAAATCGTTAAAGCTCCACAATATCTCGGATGTCACCTCTCAATCCAATAATAAACCTTAAGATTGTTCGAGCTGGTGGTTCCTCTACTTCGCATCTTATCATAAGCATTTGGAATTCTTGAACATATTCATCAACTGTTCGGCCTCCTTGTTTCAGCTCTTGAAGCCGAGTGAAAGTACCTTTGAGATACATTTCCAATATGAATCTATTTCTGAGCATTCTCTTCATCTCAAGCTGGGTGTTAATCTCTCGGTACCCTTCTATTCTTCTCATGGCCTGAAAATTCTACCACCAAATGGCAGTATGTCCGGAGAATTCAACAGCAGCAGTCTTCACTTTCTCATAATCCTCGTTTTATAGTAATCAAATACACACTCCACCTTCTCTTCCCAATCTAGAAATTCATCAGCATTCTTAGATCCATTGAAACTTGGAATCTAAAGCTTCACATGGTCGGATGCTCTAGGGACTCGCATACATTCCTCTTTAAAATAATCTTCTTCTTCCTTGTCAAGCTCTCTCAAGTCCATCCTTCGCCTTACTCATCCACCAACTTCTCCACCTCGAGCTGGTTAAGTAGGGTTTTGACCTCTAACAAGTTGAGCAGCTTGTAGAGTGTTTTGTACAGCTTTAGTGGGTCAGTAAGATAGTGTATGAACAGCTTGGGTCAGATCTACCAAGAGGTTAGCTACCTCATGGAGTCTTTCGTTAGTACTTCTGGGAGTTCCCTAAGATTGTTGTCCATGGTAGGCAACTCCACTATCATCACCAGTACTAACATTCGTACTTAGGTCTATCATTTTTCCTCATAGAATCAAATTCAAACAAACACTTCAAAAAGTCAACAGCTAATAACACAACAGTTATATGAACACAGTAACTAACTCTGTTTCTCACATGTAAAACAGAGTATAACATAACTTAAGAAGAACTAGTTACAGCTCACACAAAACCTCCGCTCTAATACCAAGATGGTGCAAACCGTAACCAAGAACAAATAAGACCGGTCATTGGATGTTTCCAAGCTTGCAGAAAGCTTGAAAAAGGGTTAATGGGGATAGGTACGAAAAGAGTGACAAAGACTGATGGAACAATAAGCAAAAACCCATAAACAATTCCAGAGGATATGACACACCAAAGGAACTTTCAAAGATTCACGGTACAATTCAATATGATGTATGAATTGATCTAGTGAGGTTACTCACCACCTAACCTTACTTAAGGGAAAGGATAAGAGTGATGATGAGAGTAAACAAGCAGTGTTTACGCAAGGAAGAAAGTATTCAAGTGTATTGAAGGTAATCTCCCGTTACAGCTATAAGTATAAAGGTATTTATATCTGTGAGTTATGACAACTTGCCCCAAAGGGAAAAGACAATAAGAACATTTTCTAAAGAAGTAATGTACATGATACGAGAGGGTAAAAATGACTATACAAGGAAATCAATCATTGATGCTACAGATTTTCAATACGATACTGTATACGTGGCGATACTGAAATGGTAAGATTGCTAGGGGATGCAGACAAAAAGTACGGATAGGTGGGCTTGTCCGAGTAGGGATGGCCTAGTCAATCTAAATTCTCTATCTCTTGGCTTCTCAGTAAAGATGATGTCGAGTGATTGGTTAGCTCAGCATTATAGTAGTCATCAACTCGGCTCGGTAAGTAAGTGCTCGGCTTCGACAGGGGTTGGTTGGAACATAAAAATTCATTGCGCTAGCCTCTCTAGTCCTTGAGCTCGACTTCAGGTCAAAGGTCTCGTAGCTTGATTCCCATCAGGTTAGGTATGCCGACCTTAAAGCGTCCCCAACCCTATAAGCTACATTGGCTCCATGATAAGGGTGCTTTGTACGTAACTGAACAAGTGATCGTATTATTCAGTGTTGGGAACGTGTACAGGGATGAAGTAGTATGTGATGTCATCCTTATGGGAGCTTCACAACTGCTACTTAAATGACCTTCGTTGTTCGACAGACGTGTCACTCACGATGGGTATAAGAACAACTATGCATTTGTTAAGGATGAAAGGAGGATAGTGTTGCAACCACTAACCCCATCCTAAGTAAATGAAACCCATAACCAACTCACCCGAGCTAATAAGAAGAAAGCCCTAGTGATAAGTCATAGAGAGCTTTAATCTGCTGAGAAGGCTAATGAGCTGATGTTCTTGTTGGTTAAAAGATTGATGGAGATGAGGGAATTGCTGGATGTCCCAGACGAAATCTAAAGATTGCTAACTAAGTTCTCCTACCTGTTTTCAGAAGAACTGCCTAAAGGACTACCACCAGTTCGAGGCATAGAGTACTATATTGATCTATAGCTAAGTGTTGCCCTGCTAAACTAACCTGCGTACAAGATGAATCGTGAGTTAGCTGTCGAACTGAAGAAACAGGTGGACGGACTCATTGAGTGAGGATATGTAAAGGAGAGCATAAGCCCTTGTGCTCTACTCGCTCTGCTTGTTCTAAAGAAGGATGGTTCATGGCTTATGTGCATCGATAGCCGAGTAATCAATTGAATTACTGTCTAGTATAGATACCTAATATCGAGGCTCGATGTCATGTTAGATGAACTTAATGGTGCAAAGATATTTTCGAAGATTGATCTACGAAGTGGCTACCACCAAATTCGCATGAAGCCGAACGACGAATGGAAGACAGCCTTCGAGACTAGGCACAGACTTTACGAATGGTTAGTTATGCCATTTGGACTTACGAATGTACCAAGCACATTCATGAGGTTGATGAACCATGTGATGCGCCATCTACTTGAAAGATATGTGGTCGTGTACTTTGATGACATATTAGTATACAATGTTGACCAGAATGACCATGTTCAACATCTTTGTGAAGTATTTGACGTTTTGCGAGTTAAGAGGTTGTATGGGAATATGAAGAAGTGTACGTTCTACCAGATTAGGTGATTTTCCTAAGGTTTGTAGTGTTAGGGGATGGAATTTGAGTAGATCAAGAGAAGATCCGAGCTATTTTGGAATGGCTGACACTAAAGAATGTCACTGAATTCCAAAGTTTCCATGGCTTAGCTTCTTTCTATAGGCGATTTATTAAAGACTTCAGCACAATAGCCGCCTCATTAACCGAGCTAACAAAGAAGAATGAAGGGCTCAAGTAGAGCGATCGAGTTGAGCGAAGCTTCAGGGAGTGTGACGCATCGAGAATTGGAATTAGTGCTGTCCTGATGCAAGAGCGATGATCTGTTGCCTACTGTAGTGAGAAGCTTAGTGGTCCTACTCTGAACTATTCTGTATACGAGGAAGAGTTGTACTCTCTTTATCGGGCCCTTATCGTTTGGCAACATTATTTGCTGCAGCGAAAGTTTGTTATTTACACTGACTACAAATTATTGAAGCATCTTAGGAGTCCAAACAAGCTCTCAAAGAGGCAAGCCAAGTGGTTGGAGTTCATGGAGGGTTTCTCGTTTTTCATCTGACATAAGAAGGGAAGTGCAAATGTGGTTGCCAATGCTTTGTCACAACGGCAAATCTTGCTGACTACTTTGCAGACAAAATTATTGGTATTCTTACCAATTACCGAGCAGTATACTCATGATTCTCACTTTAGCCCTATCATAGGACTATATAAGGACGAAATTGCTGTCAAGGGATATTATCTCAAGGATGGTTATCTATTCAAGGACAGTAGGCTATGTATTCTAAACTACTCCACAAGTGAACTATTGCTCTAAGAAGCTCACAACGATAGACTTTCAGGCTACTTTGGAGAGACCAAGACAACTAATTTGTTGAGGGAAAACTTTTATTAGCCAGGTTTGGCCAAGGATATCCATAAGGTAGTTGATAGTTGTGAAGTGTGTAAGCGTGCTAAGGGGAAGAGAGAACCCTATGGAGAGTACATGCCTCTGTCGATGCCAACCTTACCTTAGGCCGACCTTAGCATAGACTTTGTCCTAGGGTTGCCCTAGACATCCCAAGGGAAAGATTCCATTTTTATTGTAGTAGACCGTTTTAGCAAGATGGCATACTTCATTCCATGCCATCGGACTAATGATGCTTTATATATCGCTGATTTGTTTTTACAAGAGATTTTTCGACTTTATGGAGTACTAAAGATTATTGTCTCAAATCAGGATACAAAATTTTTGAGTTATTTCTAGAAAACTCTTTAGAGGAGACTTAGGACTAAACTAATGTTCAACTCTAGTAGCCATACTCAAATTAGTGGCCTAACTGAAGTGGTAAACAGAACACTAGGCAATCTACTCAAAGTTATTGTGGGAAAGAACATGAGAGATTGGGATCTGTACTTACCAGTTGTAGAGTTCGCATATAACCAAATTGTCCATAGCACCACTGGAAAGACCCCATTCGAGGTCGTCTATGGCCTTAACCTTATTATTCCCTTAGATATGATTGGTACCCCAACAGCTACTGAAGAGAGTCAATCTAAAGTAGAGCGAGCCCAAGAATTACATGAGTTACACTAACCTGTCACAACGCTAAGTTCAATTAGAGACAACAAGAGATTGGCAGCCAAAGCCGCCGAACAATTTCTTTCCAACCAGAAGACGTAGTATGGATACTGTAAACCCCTAAAAGTTTCGATCTAGTTTTTGAAATAGACTCAACTATATTAGATAATTTAGGAGTTAACAAGGCTAATTAAAGTGAAAACCCTAAAAGAATTAATCAATCGCGTAAAGAACTTTTCTACCCTAAATGTTTCTAAATGCTAAAGATTTCATTCAAAAGTGATAGAAACCCTAAAAATGATTACCTTAAAGACATGTGTGCACTAATCTAACACGATATACTCTAAAACCCTAAATTAATAATATACCCCTCATATTTTTCCAAATTATTATAAAAGGACTAGAGATGA
Organism: Lumnitzera racemosa; assembly: GCA_024138005.1. Lineage (NCBI taxonomy): Eukaryota > Viridiplantae > Streptophyta > Magnoliopsida > Myrtales > Combretaceae > Lumnitzera > Lumnitzera racemosa. Next base: position 75,261,671 of record JAMXBC010000004.1, on the reverse strand, counting down.
CTTTCAATCACGCATATATGTGTTGAATCCTCAAGTGTTCCTTTGGAAATTAAGATAATGAATCATAGGTTACATTTATTTCTTAAGTATATGATTAAGATAGTCTTACTTAGGGTTAGGGTTATAGTTGAAGATTAGGTTACATGTAGTGAACTTTAATACTCAAATTAGTACTTTTTGCACTTGTTATCTAAAGTAGTTTATCAAATGAGATATATGGACTATAAAGACCTAAAGTAAGACCTCATCAACCATATTTACTAATCAATTTATCATATACCTCATTTCTTCTCATTTTCTTCATTTTTCCCCTAATTTCCCTTAATTACTACATTATGTGCACAAAATTACACATACGTAAGGAATGTTGACTAAGACAACACATGTTGACCAAAGTCCAAAAGTTGACCAAGTCAACACTTTGAAAAGTCAACAAAATACACTAAAGAGATAAAGAAAATATCTCTTCCTTAATGATGGCTTTTCTTTTCTTTCTTTTTGATTTTTCTCTTCTCCTTTTCTCCTCAATTGCCGTCCACATCTTCTTCCTTCTAGACCCCACCATTTTCTTCCTTTCATTATGAAAACAAGATAAAAGAAACAAACCAAAACCTCTCTTTCCATGCCGTGAGCTTCTTCTTCCTCTTTCACTTTTATTACTTCACTTTTGTCTCCATAACTCCAACACAATTAATGGTATGTCTTTAAGTTGTTTTATATTGCTTTATATTATTCATTAGTTAGTTAAGTAGATAGATTAGATAAGTAGTTATGTGTTTAGTGTTGTCTTGAAGAAGAGGGAACAAAGTTTCCATCTTTAAGTGTAGGAATTAGAAGTTATGAAGAAGAAGAAAGGAAGACATGAGTATATGCTTCTAAGTATGTGCACATAAGGGAATACTAAAAGAGTACAAGTATGTGAACCTTTGTACATGAGTATTTATCATGTACATAACCTAAATTAAGACCATATTTAACTATACATACCTATACTACACTAAATATATACATAAAAACACAAAAGCATGGAATTAGGAAGCTTTTCTTAAGGAAAAGATTAGGCATACGGATTTTAGTATAAAAATATGTATCCAACCGTATAGGTATATGAGTATGTATACACGTATAAATACGGTATAAGTCTAAGTATAGGTATAAGTATATGTATGTATAAGGTATATGTACATAAGTATAAGAGGAGAGGTAATATGTACATAATACATGTACATATGACATAAGCATGAGGAAAGGCTTATGTAATCATATGATGAGGTAAGTGATGACATAAGCACATGATGACATAAGTCATGACATAAGCAATGACATAAGTAAAAGATGATGTAAGCGATGACATAAGCATAGGTTTAGAAAATAAGAAAAATAAGAAAAGTGTAGGTAATTAGGTACTTAAATTAGTAAATCCTAATACACCTTCTAAATTAGATTATACCTAATTCAGTACATGAATTAGTAATAGCAAAGTAAAATCCTTTAATTATAAGAATTTAAGGAATAAAAGATATATATAAGCAATAAGAGTACTTAAGTGTTCATAGCTAAAAAATGTCTATAAATTTAGTTCATAACGTAAAATAGTGGTCTTAACACCTAAAATAGATATTACCGTGTGAATATGCATTCGAAAACGATGAAAAACGACTATAAATTCATAAATATCAGAAATAAAACGAAAAAGTTACACACGATTGATAATAAAGTCTTACGGGTAAAAGTTGATAGTAATTTAAATAGAATTAGGTAATTAGATGTTTAGAATTAGTAGTTAATTCAAGTACTTACTAGCGTTGTTATCACATAATGATCAGGTAACCCTGAGGTGAGCGAGGATCTCTCGATCGATTACTACGATTAGGGCAAATCGCTATGGCCGAGTGAATATTTACCCTATGATTCCATGCTTATTTATGATTGTAGATAGTGGACTTAAATATTATTGTTAATTGACTATTCTATGGGGTTTGGGAAACGCTTGTGTATGATCTTATGTGTTGAATTGTAAAATTATTGTAATTATAGAAAATGCTTTGTTTGTTGCATGGTAGTATAGAAAGTGATTGTGTGTACTCTTAGATGGTTACAACATAAATTGAACTTAAGTATACTCGGCCTATAAAAAGAAACTGGAACATGCATAGCATGGATACTATTCCGGCTGTCACATCACACGGAGGTAAAGAGAGGCCATTCGGGGGTTGATATTATTGATTTATTTGGTTCTGTACGGTGCACTCGTACAAAATGACCTTACCCTAGCCCGCGGGAACACTAGGCGTCGGAGGCGCCAACCGTCTGGCTAAGGGTCGAGTCTAGAGGCCTCCATTTAGGGGTGAGTGTGGACTGTGGGGGCCCACTCACGTTTATACTAGAACTTGGTTTTATGAAAATAAAAGATCTAGTTGATTTGAATACGGAGCGTGGGGTTCCGTAGTAGAGTAAGTTCTAGTATAATACCCGGATCTGATTAGTGCCGTATAAACTCTAACCCTGACTTCGGAGGGCATTAAATCCGAGTTACGTATATGAACTAGTTAATTATACGTATTGTTTGGCATTCTGTTTAATCATTCATTCATATGCGTGAATATAATGTACTTATAACTTACTTGTGGTGTGGCTGAGGGTTTTGCTCACTAAGCTTAGGCTTACACCCCTTTAGACTTTTGTTACAGGATAGCCTGTTCGTAGAGGCAGGACGAGGGATGCCACAGGTTAACTTGGGGACTTAGGCAAGAGCGAGCTGTCATGTGTATTGAGAGAGAATAGTTTATGTAGACTCTTACCCATGTACTTTTGTTTATCTTATTATTATAGACTTAGATGTACTTAAACACTGTGTATTGTAAACTTTATAACTCAACTTTTATATAAATATGTTTGTGTGATGATATCATGTGAATTTTTGGATGTTCTTTGGAAACTAGTGGTTGTAGAGCTTGATATATTGTGTGAAGAGTTCTTGGTTGGAAGGGTAACCAATCAGGGTTTCTTCGTACAGTATACGGCGTCTGCCACGAGTAGGCCGTCCTCAGTTCGTGATAAATACATCTCAGCTAAAAATGATTCCTGCACTTGAGACAAAACAAACTATCTCTCCAAGCTGATGGTCCATTCAAGGTCCTTAAGAAAATCAACTGCAACGCCTATCAGATCAAATTGCCTAATGACTATAGTATCTCCTCCACCTTCAATGTGTCCAATTTGATTCCTCATAAACCAACAGACAACCCCACGAACGCCCTAGAAGAACGTAAAGAAGCCACTTCAAATTTGAGGACAAATCTTTCTAACACTCGGTAGATGATATGAATCAACCCCCTAGGCCGATCACAAGAAGCCGAGCTAAAGGACTTAAAGGGCTCGCACGGAAAATATTAGCTCTAAGCCATAGTCGAGATGGGGACTCATATCCCAATCTGACCACCTGCCAACTTGTTTCTCAGATCCTCACATGTGTTTAACATGCTCTTACCCAACAATAAAGTCTTAATCCTGAAGACAGCCCAAAACTAGTTGAGCTGAGTTGAGTCGAGCCAAGCAGAGCTATCGACCTGACCCACTGGCGTCTAACTTCAAGACAGCTAACCTTTTGCTAGGCTGATTAGCTCCCGACCTGATCCAGATCAAGTTGGGCCCGACTGTAACGCATTCCTATTTTCTATCTACGTTGTATCATATCCCAAATGTCCAGCCACCAAGTGATATGTGTCTCTAACACAATGTCCTCAAATGATTCTTTTCATTTCGTACTGTATATTCTTTGTCTCTTTTATCCCTTTTAGTATGTCTCATATAACCTAGTATAGAATAGCCCCTTTTGTCTTTTTATACATATAGGATAATCCCTGTGGGCAAGTATATAAACCCTTACTTTTCCTCGATATCCTTTTCAATGGAGAAATTACTCATTGAAGCAACCTTAGTGTTTTTGTCATCTCTTAACTCTTATCTATTCCTTTTAGCAAGGAGTAGTGACAAATGATATTTTAGTTTAGACCGGTGTGTCATATCAGGTAAATTGTAGGCTGAGTAGGATTGAGTGGTAAGTCATATCCATTAGGTAGCTACCAGGGTTTTACTAGTTTCTTTTTTGTTTCCTTTTCAATTCGTTCGTTGCGGTGCTTCTCCATGTGTACGACTTCGGAGATGCATTGGTTTTCAACTTACATTTTATTCTCTAGAAATAGTATAGAGTCCAAAGATAGCCTCTTACTGATTCAGATCAAATTTCTAGTGTGTATTCACCATATTCAGACTAGGTTACATTCTAATATACCTTCTGACTTACTTTCCAACTTACACTAAACATACTTTGAATTCTCAAATGACACAATTCCAGCATCCACACCCCCTACTTTCTTACTCCAACACTTCAAACCTTAAATATAGCAACGAACTAACACTTGAAGACCTAATTACTTCACTAAATACTTATTTTAGGTAATTTTAACCATATATGTGCTACTTAAGGAAAACCAACAAATTTAACTTTTGAAAATTTTTTTATAGAATCAAAATAAACATGTTAAAATATTTGTACATAAATTTTACAATCAAAACAATATCATTTAGGCTATTAAAAATTATAAATTTGGTTCATTTTTGGCTCATTTTCTTAAGGAACACATATTTGGACTTGGAATTTGAAGAATCTAGTTGCATTTTTTTATTCTACATGAAAAATTACTTTAGGAAATCAAAAATCATAATTTTTAGAGCTCGTTTACTATTTTTAGAAAAATAAAATAAAAAAAAAATACGAAACCGAAATCGAAACTCACCGCTACTTACACCTCTATCTACCATCTAAGGGTGGAGGTTTGTCTTTCCAAGTTGATGCCACCTCCTTTATCTCTGGTGGTTAGGTTCACTCCTAGATGGTAGTTAACACTAGAAACTCAAATGTCACTCATAATATGCATTATTTCTTCTTAATCTTTCAAAAACCCATATTGATACTTCTAAAGCCTCCTAATATTTTTCCCAGCCTCTAAAATTTCTAAACTAAATTTGACAATTGAACTTTTGGTTTTATAGAAGTCCTTTTGTTGGTGAAGGATTTTTCATTTACCATTTGTCCTTGTTTTTATATTTTCTTTACATTATTTAATGTTAAATCACATGTGAATGTGTCTGAAATCTATTTCAACAATTTGCCACGCCTTACACTTGCTATAACTTGATCTTCCAGCTACCCACTTCCACTTTTAATTTATTCCACTTATTTATAAAATAATTCCTTAAGTATATTAAGTATCTTAAATAATAAATAACTATTTTTCCTATTTCGGGTATACACTTGTATATAGGATGTTTATACTAGCTACTTTACTCTCAATTTGATCCAAATAATTATTTTTATAAATTAGGTAATTTTATTCTTAAGGCCTCGCTATATTCCGATCTTGCATTTTACGTATACAATATTAATATTTCACTACTGGTAAAAGTACATTTTTGCTAATTTAAATATTTCGTTGACTTAATTTTATAAAATAAACTTTACCAAAATACTTCTTTTAACTTTTTGAACCTAATATTAAAAATTTATTTGATTCCAAAAATATTTTTTGGAACCCTAAATTTTCCAATTCCAGGTACATATATTTATATAATAATTATGATCTATGTGTATACATGTCTTTTATATATTATTTTATGTACAATACTAATTGTTTTACTCTTATAATTTATCATTAAGTGTTCGTTAATTTTTAATAGCTAATTCGATTATTACCAATAATATAATAATATAGTAAATTATTACCATTTTAGTTATATTTTTAATATTTATTATATTTTCAAATTCCAAGCCTACGAAAATTTCTTGACTAATATCACGAAACCCCTTATATGTTTCTAGTTTATTCAAGTTATTTTCCTGAACACTCTAAATAGGCTGCCAAACCCGATCGTGCTAGTATAGGTCTTTCACTAATTAAAGCCAAGAGTTTTTTGTTATACACATAATAGTTCAGTTATGTTTCTTTAAGCTTTTCACAATTATAAGTGATAGGTCAGCCTTCTTATATCAACATAGCTTTGATGTTGACACCTAATGCATCGTTGATAAGTGTAAATTACTTTACACTTTCAAAGCATGTTTAGGTATAGAATTAATCATAAATGTGATTTAATTCTTTAGATTGGGTATTTAATGGAATAAAATAATGATTTCAAGTAAATCATAAGTAAAGTGAGGAAGTATACATAAGAATAACAATTTTCAAGTTAGTCACAGCCGTGAAGGAGAAGAAATAGGTATAGAAGCATCAATCACGGGCATGATAATGAAGCAATGAAGAATCTAGCTTGGTCACACCCTCAATTATGGCCGTGATTAAGGGAAGTCTTATCAATCTCCCTATCAATCACTACCGTGATTGAATAACAGAAGGATGATCACGGCTATAGTCACGGGCGTAATGAGATATGATAATGCAATGAAGAATTCACAGCCTCAATAGTAGCCATAATTGGTGAAAAAATAATTCTTTTCGAGACTATCACGCCCCAAGTCACGAGTGTGATAGGAAGGGGCACAACTGTTCTTTTCAACCTTTTTACATAAACCAGTATATGAGAAACATCAAGTGGTGCCACGAAGAGGTAAATTCAAGTCTTTTGATGGGAAGAATATAAAAAGCTATCGCAACTTGTGGAGGAGAGAATTCTTTTCAGACATCAAATTTAAGGAGAGTAGACATCATTTAAAACAATACATCACCTTCCTACATACATTCATTTTTTACCCATCCTTGTACCAATTTGTATCTTGTATCATTTCCTAAGTGTGTACTGTATTTTTCCCAAAATCACTCAAGAGAGACAACGGGAATTTGTTGTTGTGTATTCATTAAACTTCTTTAGTAGAATAAAAAGTGTTTTTACTTTTACTGTTCCATGTTTTATTTCTGTTTAATTATGTTTCCTGTTAGTTTGTAACGGTGTTTTATCATATGTGAGTAATTTGTTAAGGCTTGCTTCATCAATTAGTATGATTGAGTACTTGAAAAAAAAAGTAATTTCCCGACGTTGGTTAATTCTGATGACTGACATTTGATGAATCTAAGTATGGTGTAGTGCACGACATTGACTTAAGATAGATTTCAATACAATTTATTGAGTGACATTTAATGCTCCCTTCTCATTTAGCCAATGTAACTTATATAGCTTCAGGTGTAGGATAGTGATGGGAATCAAGCTACAGGACCTCTAACCTACAGTCGAGCCTGAAGACTAGAGATGCTGGCACAATGAATCCTTATGTTCCAACCTACCCTTATCGAAGCTGAGTACTTACTTGTTGAGTCACCTTTGATGCTGTGTTGTATGACCGCCCATTATTCTGTGTTATGCCGAGTTGATGATTACTCTAATTCCGAGCTAAAGCATCATCCTTGCCGAGAAACCGAGAGACAGAGAATCTAAACTGATTGGGCCATCCCTGCTTAGACAAGGCCACCTGTCTGTACTTTTTGCCTGCATCCCCTAACAACCTTGCCAATGCAGCATCGCCATATGTACGGTATCGTATAGAGAATCTATAATACCAATGATTGTTTTCCTTGTATATTCATTTTTACCCTTTTATATCATATACATTACTTCTTTAGGAAATGTCCTTATTATCTTTTCCCTTTTAGGTAAGTTACCTTAACTTACAAGTATAATACTTTTGTACTTATAGCTGTAACTCATCAGATCACCTTCAATACACTGAGTACTTTCTTTCTTATGTAAACATTGCTTGTTTACTCTCGACATCACTCTTATCCTTTCCCTTAAGTAAGGTTAGGTGGTGAGTAACCTTACTAGACCAATTTGTATGTCATATTAAATTGTACCGTAAGTTCTTCGAAGTTCCATTGATGCGTTATATCCTCTAGAACTGTTCGTGGGTTTTGCTTACTATTCCATTCATCTTTGTCACTCTTTTCGTACCTTTTCCCATAAACCCTTTTTGGAGCTTTCTATAAGCTTGGACCCATCCTGTAACCAGCCTTGTTTATTCTTGGTCTCAGTTCGCAACATCTTGGTACAGAGTGAAGGTTTTGTGTAAACTATAGTTAGTTCTTCTTGAAGTTCTGTTGTGTTCTGTTTTGCGTGTATGAAACAGGGTTAGTTATTATGTTCATTTGACTGCTGTGTTATTAGCTGTTCACTTTCTGAAGTTTTTACTTGAATTTTGAATCTTGAATTTGTGAGGAAAAAAATTACAAACGTAAGTATGAATATTAGTACTAGTGATCACAGTGGAGTTGTCCACCATGGATGACAATCTTAGGGAACTCCTAAAAGCACTGACAAAAGACTTAATGAGATAGCTAACCTCTTGGTAGACTTGACTTGAATTATTTATGCCCTGTCTTGCTGACCCACTGAAGTCGCGTAAAACACTCCATGAGCTGCTTAACCTATTAGAGGTCAGAACTTAGCTTGACTAATTCGAGGTGGAGGAGTTGGCGGACGAGTAAGATGAAGAATAGACCTGAGAAAGCTTGATGAGGAAGAAGAAAAGTATTTTGAAGAGGAGCTTGTATGAGTCCCTAGAGCATCCAACCATGTAAAGCTTCGGATTCCGAGTTTCAATGGATCTGGGAATGCTGACGAGTATCTGGATTAGAAAGAAAAGGTAGGGCATATATTTGATTATTATCAACATGAGGATTACGAGAAAGAGAGGACTGTTGCTATTCAATTCTTTGAATATACCGCTACGTAGTGAAAGAATTTTTAGGCCATGAGAAGTAAAAAGGGGTACCGAGAGATTAACACTTGGTTCGAGATGAAGAGAGTACTTAGAAAAATATTCATGCTAGAAACGTATCTCCAAGATACTTTTACTCGGCTTCAGGAGCTAAGACAAGGAGGCCAAACTGTTGATGAGTATGTTTAAGAATTTTAAATGCTTATGATAAGATACGAAGTAGAGGAACCACTTACTTAAACAGTCTCAAGGTTTATTACTTGATTGAAAGGAGACATTCGATACATTTTGGAGCTCCAACAATTTGACACAATGGATGAAGCTATTAGGATTGCCTAGTGAGTTGAAAGATAAAGAAGGAGCCGAATAACGACCAGAATGCTGACTAGCTGACTAGGACAAGCAAGTCACCGAGCTCAGTCTAGTATCGAGCTGAACACAAAGGCTGCCCCAAAGATGTAGTGCCGACCTAAACATATGAGAAGGGGTAAGGGTCTGGCAAGAAGACCAGCCAGATCAAGTGCTTTAAGTGTCAAGGGTTTGGATATATGGCTACTTAGTACCTAAACCAAAGGACAATAGTCATTAAGGGAGACATCCCAAAGTTAGAAGTAGAGAGTACGAATGAAGAACTCGAGGAGGAGGAGGTTCCTACCGAGAAAGAACTGATTGAGGAGGATGTGTTTCCCGAGAACTTAGAGCAGTTACTTATGATTGTCCAGTACGCTATGAGCATAGAACCCTCACGAAAGGAGGAGTAGAGGGAGAATTTGTTTCATACCACTTACAAGGTGAATGATCGGATGTGTGTTCTCATTGTAGATAGTGGAAGTTGCTCTAATGTGGCATCGGCTAATTTTGTTTCAAAATTGAAGTTGCTGACTGTTGCACATCCTGGGTCATACAAGTTGCATTAGTTAAGTGAGAAAGGAGCATTACATGTCACTTGGCAAATACTGTTGCCGATCACTATAGGGAATTACTCTGATCAAAGTCTCTGCGATGTGCTGCCTATATATGCTTCCCACGTATTGCTAGGTAGGTTGTAGTTGTTTGATAAGAGAGTTATACATGACGGTTACAGGAATACGTATATGCTGGAAAAGGATGACCGAAAGATCACGTTGAATCTGATGCCACTGAGAGAAGTTCACAAGCTATAGACGAAACTCACTTGTGGATTGAAGAAAACTCTAGTAATGAGTAAATCCGAGCTTTGAAAAGCCATCAATGCTAACGAGCCAACCCTATTGTTGGTCAAACGACTATTAGAAATGAAGGAGTGGGGTGAACTTCCCTAGGAAATCAAGAGGTTGTTAAATGACTATGCCGACCTATTCCTAAAATAGTTACCTGAAGGGTTGCCCCAACTTGAGGTATAGAGTACTGCATTGAATTAGTACTCGGCACTGCATTGCTGAATAAGCCAGCTTATTGGATGAATCCCGAGCAGGCTTCTGAACTCTATCGTTAAGTCAATGAGTTGCTGGAGAGAGGTTATGTGAGAAAGAGTCTCAGTCCTTGTGCCATGCCTATACTTTTAGTGCCGCAGAAGAATGGGGCTCGATAGATGTGTGTTGATAGTCGAGCTGTAAACAAAATCACAATCAAATACAGGTATCTGATCCCAAGGCTAGAAGACATGTTAGATGAGCTGAGTAGAGCCAAGATTTTCAACAAGATTGATCTCAAGTTTGGCTACCATCAAATCCGCATGAGGTCAAGAAATGAGTGGAAAGCTGCATTCAAGACTCGACATGGACTTTATGAGTGGATGGTCATGCCCTTCAGCTTGTCAAATGCCCCGAGCACTTTCATCAGACTTATGAACCCTGTGCTGCGACATCTCATAGGGAAGTGTGTCGTAGTGTACTTTGATGACATCCTAGTCTATAGTGTCGACATGCTGAGTTACTGTGAACATCTTAAATCCGTCCTAGACATCCTTTGTGCCGAGAGATTATTCGACAACTTGAAGAAGTGTTGCTTCTGCCAAGAGGAAGTGGTATTCTTGAGGTATGTTGTCAGTGGAAGAGGCTTGCGAGTCGATGAAGAGAAGATCAAAGCAATTGTCGAGTGGCCGACTCTTACTACTTGTGCCGACGTAAGAAGTTTCCACGGACTAGCTTCGTTTTACAGAAGGTTTATCAAGAACTTTAGCACCATCACCGCACCATTTATCAAGCTAAAAAGAAGAATACCAACTTCCGATAGGAAGAAAGGGAGGAGAGGAGCTTTTCTGACATAAAAACAAAGATTGACTTCCGCCAGTATTAGTACCACCCGACTTCAACAAAATTTTTTAGCTAGAATGCGACGCATTGGGTGTTGAAATAGGTGCTATCCTGATGCAGGAAGGTTGACCAATTGCCTTCTACAGTGAAAAGCTCTGAGGACCACAACTGTACTAATCTATGTATGATAAGGAACTTTTAGCACTAATCCGAGCAATGTAAGTGTAGCAACGTTACTTACTGCCGAGAGAATTTATCATATATACTGACCATGAATCATTGAGGTACCTCCGAAGTTAGACCAAGCTATAGAAGCGGCAGGCGAGATGGCTTGAAATCCTAAAAGGGTTCAATTTTGTGATAAGGTACAAGCAAGGAAAGAGCAACTTAGTTGCAGGTACTCTTTCGAGGAGGCATGCGCTCTTATCAGAACTTTAGACCAAGCTATTTGGTTTTTGCGAGTATTAAAGAACAATACCCTAGAGATTCATACTTTGGATCAATAATTTCACGATGCGTTGATGGGAGGACAATGGACGAGTATCATATACAGGATGGTTATCTGTTCCGAAGGGGAAGACTATGCATGTCGACTTGTTCCCTATGAGAATTATTGATCAGGGAACCCCACAATGCAGGGCTCTATAGATACTTTGGAGAGTGGAGGACCTATGAATTATTGAATAGCTGAGAATGTGAAGAGATGTGTACTGAGTTGTAGAAAGCTGTACAATGTGCGAAAAGGCCAAGTGTCGAGCCGAATAAGAGAAAGCAATGCCCCTATTTGTTCTGACAAGGCCGTAGACTGAATTAAGTATGGACTTTGTTCTCGTACTACTGCGAACTACCCAAGGCAAAGATTTTGTAATAGTCATTGTAGATCGGTTCAGTAAGATGGCACACTTCGTACCTTGCACCAAAACCAACAACACTTCAGCTATTGCTTCTCTTTTTTTTTATAGAAGATTGTGCAGATACACAACGTACCGAGGAGTATAGTCTCTGACAAGGGCTTGAAGTTCTTGAGCCATTTCTAGAGGACCCTATGGCGTCGGCTAAGAACTAAATTATTCTTTAGTAAATCATGTCACCCCCAAATTAATGATTAAATAAAGTAGTTAATTGTACTTTGGGGTTACTACTCCGAGCTACAGTAGGCAAGAACTTGGTTGATTGGGACATCTACCTGCCAGTGGTCAAATTCGCCTGTAACCAAACCATACATGATACCACTAAGCAGACTCCCTTCAAGGTGGTCTATGGATTCAATCCCGAGTTGCCCCTCAACCATGCCCCTATACCAGCATTAGTGCAAGAGGACCCTAACGCCTCGGCCAGAACACAATCTCTTCAACACATCTATGACAAGGTCACTTGGTATATCTACCAAGCTGCCTGAAGAATCCGGGAAAAGACCAAGGGTAGGGCAGCCAAAAAATTTCAACCAGGAGACTTGGTATGGCTATACCTTAGCAAGGAACGATTCCTGAACAAGAGGAAGAACAAATTATCTACAAGAGTGGAAGGGCCTTCCTGAATCCTCCAAAAAATCAATAATAATACTTACAAGTTGGAACTGCCTGAAGACTATGAGGTTTCTGATGCCTTCAACATTGCCGACCTCAATCCATATTACCTTAACAAAGAACTAAGTGAACACCATTCAGATTTGATCTCAAATCCAAAACAACCTAGAAGGAGTGATGGGAATCAAGTTACAGGACCTTTGACTCGCAGTCGAGCTCGAGGACTAGAGGGGCTGGCACGATAAATCCTTATGTTCCAACCCACCCTTGCTAAGGCTGAGTACTTTAATTCCGAGTCACTTTTAATGTTGTACCATATGATTACCCATTATTCTGTGTTATACCGAGTTGATGATTACTCTAATGCCAAGCCAAGGCATCATCTTTGCCAAGAAACCCAGAGACAAAGAATCCAAACTGATTAGGCCATCCATGCTCAGACAAGGCCACCTATCCGTACTTTTTGTTTACATTCCCTAACAACTTCGCCAATGCAGCATCGCCATGTGTACAGTATTGTATGGAGAATCTATAATACCAATAATTGTTTTCCTCGTATATTCATTTTTACCCTTTTGTATCATGTACATTACTTCTTTAGGAAATGTCCTTATCATCTTTTCCCTTTTAGGCAAGTTGCCTTAACTTACGGGTACAAATACTCTTGTACTTATAGTTGTAACTTATCAGATTACCTTTAATATACTCAAGTACTTTCTTCCTTATTTAAACACTGCTTGTTTACTCTCAACATCAATCTTTTACTTTCCCTTAAGTAAGGTTAGGTAATGAGTAACCTCACTAGACTAATTCATGCGTCATATCGAATTGTGCCGTAAGTCCTCGGAAGTTCCATTAGTGTATCATATTCTCTGGAGCTGTTCGTGTGTTTTGCTTACTGTTCCATTCGTCTTTGTCACTCTTTTCGTACCTTTCCCCATTAACCCTTTTTCAAGCTTTCTACAAGCTTGGACTCATCTCACAATCGGCCTTATCTGTTCTTAGTTACGGTTCACAACAAATAGTAAGCAACTTGAGCTTCTTAACTAAGTCAACAAATGTGACATTAGTATAGCTCTTACTATCTACTATGAGCTCACAAACCTAATCATTTACTTTGTAAATGATCTGGAATAAGTTATCTCTCTACTCCTCTTCAGTAGAAGGTTCTATACTCATTGCACATCGGACAACCAAAATTAATTTATCTAGACCCTCAACAAACATGCCCTCTTCAACAAGCTCATCCTCTTAAGTGGTATCCTTCTTGGGAACAACCTCTTCCTCAGGCTCCTCATTGGTATTATCCATACGAGTTTCAAAATGTCTCCTTTGATAATCATAGTTCTTTGTTCAAATATTGGGTGGCCATGTTTCTAAGCCCTTGACACGTAAGGCACTTGATTTGGCTCGTCTTCTTCTTAGATCCTTATCCTTTCTCGTAAGTTTTCAGCAGTACATCACCATCAATTGCTTGGCTCTTTTGTTTAGCTCTGACATTTGTTCTTTTGCTTGGCTCAATACTTTATTGAGTTTAATAGCTTCCTAGAGCAGGTCGATTTGATTATATAGATTGACTCATTAGAAGTTGGCTTGACCTAGTCCTGCTCAGTCTTTCCACACCCTGGGCTATTCTTATAGCCTAGTCTAATGCAGTGAATTGTTGAAGCTCTATGACATCCTAGATCTCACTTCTCAATCTAGTAGGAAATCTGGATACCATTTAAGCTGATGGTTCATCCAATTTACATCGAATTATGAGCACTTGAAACTCCTGCACATATTCATCAATTTTCTGGCTTCCTTCTCTCAACTCTTGAAACCGAGCAAAAGTATCTTGCAAAAAAGTATTCGACATAAATCTATTTCTAAGTATCCTCTTCATCTCAAACCAAGTATTCACTTCCTTCTATCCTCCTTGTCTCCTCGTAATTTAAAAGTTCCCCTATCACCACATTGCAGCATAACCTGAGAATTCTACAGTAACAGTCCTCACTTTCTCGTGGTCTTCATATTGGTAATAATAAAAATCATGCTCTAGATTTTATTCCCAATTTAGATAGTCATTAGCATTAATAAAACCATTGAAGCACGGAATCTGAAAATTCACATGGTCGATAGCTCAAGGTGCTCGAGCTCGCTCCTTTTCCTTATTGTAGTATTTTTCTCCTTCTTTATCCATATCACTTAAGTCAATTCTTCCCCTCACACGTCTCGTTACTTCTCTACCTTGATCTTATTAAGCTGAGATCTATCCTCTCATAAGTTGAGCATCTTAGAGAATATTCTACACAGCCTTGGCAATTTGAAAAGCCAAGGCATGAATAGATTTAGTCAAATTGGCTATAAGGTTAGCCATCTCATTAATTCGTTTATCTATACTTCTAAGGGTGTTTTGAGATTGTCATCCATTATGGACAATACTACTGTTATTGTGGGACTCATATTAATGTGACTAGGTTCGATAGCCAATTTAGGGTATTTCGAAAAGTAACCCGATTAAGCCAGAAGCTTATGAAAAACTTCATGAGATTAGTTGAAGAGTTGTTATAGGCTCGGAATTTAAAAATACAATACCCAAAATCGTATAAATATACTATATTATTATTATTGGTAACATATGAATTGGATCTCGAAAAATAACCAATACTTAGAAATAAATTATAAGAGTAATATAATTAATATTATACATAAAATAATATATAAAAGACATATATATATATATGGGTGTAATTATTATATAAATATATATACCCGTAATTATTGAAAATACCCGAAATGGGGGTAAAATCTACTAAATAATTAATTAAAAAATTAGGAAAAATGTTAAAAAATTATAAAACAATCAAGGAAACCCTCCTTTTGCCATGGCAAACCTTGATGACAGTTAAAGAATTAAAAAAAAATTAAATGCTCTTGCATGGACAACTAAAACCACACTTCTCCACTTGTTGAATGGGGATGGAAAAATTAAAATAACACCAAAGTGAATCATAAAATATACCACTAGCTTCCTGAACAAATTTTAGGTAGTTGTGAATTGAGAAAAAATTCTAAAGTAAAGAAATCGAGAGAGAAAGTATGAAAATAGAAACTTAGAGAAATAGTGTGCAGATTAAAGGATATTTGAGTTCCAAGAGAAGACAACCACTTGGAGGTGAGGTAGGATCACCACTTAAAGGAGGTTAATCTCCTAAGATGTTGAACTTTGATGCTATGTGATTGGATTTTCAAAGTTTGATACTCGAATTTTGAGGAAAATTTGTTTTCCACAAGGCGGTGCGCTAGAAGAACGTTTTCATAAAAAGAGCTAAGTTGGGTTTTTGTAAAAACATGCTTCAATCTATATTGGTCAACATGCAGTAACTATAAGTGGGTGTATAGGAGCTTTAAGATATTGATTTTCAATCTATATCAATAGTGATAATGCAGACCGTTCCCTTGCTAAGTACCCTTTACCAAGTAAGCCAACCTACCATTGTCAAGAAGTTCCTACCAAGTGACGAGAGACTCACTTAAATGCTCAAATAGTTTTCTATCGACATGCTATTAGCCCTCTCATCTCGGCCCTTTATTGCCGCAACATTTTGTCCCCTTTTGCCTGCTGTGCTTTGAGGATATTTGTATAGGACCAATGTTGGACTTCCACTTAACCACCTCGTCTGACATTGTACTTCTTTTCCATTTTTCATCTTTTATCCTTTTTACCCTTTTTAGTATATACTAGGAATCCCTTTTTGTATATACTTTCTTATCATTTCATTATTTGTAATGCTGCCTTAAGGACTTGCTATAAATAGTCTTTTTCTTTGGTAAACCGCAAGTAACTTACATGTAAATACTGAATATTCTGTTCTTGTGAGACAATCCTCTCTAAGTTCATATTTCAACACTCTTATCTAATTTTGCCTAGTAGCTCAAGATTAGTGGCAGGTAAACCTTGACATCAACTTGTGCGTTACATCAAGTGTAATGTCGAGTTGTGTTGTGTTCGTTGGTGAGTCACATCCTTCGAGCAGCTTCACACTAATTACTTTTGTTCGGTTGTAGACCATTTCCCTCTAATTTTCTTCAATATCTCGAAGGACCCATTTCAATTCAAATCTGTTTCGGTAAGTCTTAGTGATAATTGAGCTCCTAGGCATACCATATATTCCTAATATCAGAGCTTGAGGTTGAGACCAAGAGCTGTATGGTAATAGTTAGTTTACTGTTCGAGATACTATTTGTGATTGTAGCCATCCGTGTGAAGTGTAGTTACTGAAATTTTCCGTTAGGAATGTCGAACCTTAGTATACAGGGAGAGATTTACAATGTCGAAAGTGCTACTCATGGTCATGTTTGGGTGACCCAACAAACACCACATACTCCTGATGAACAGTTATAAGATCTTGTTACTATTATGGCCAATTTAGCTACCTTAGGAAATAGGGTCTTAGAGAATGGACCGTGTGAGAGAGTTATTGAGCAAGGTCCAGAAATGAGAGATAGGCCAAGGAGGTAGATAAACGAGTGAGCTGCTAAAGCTTTTCCAATGAACCACGTACCACTACGACTTACCGATAGAGTCCTGAGGAGAAGGTTAGAGTTAGATGAAGTGGAAGAGTACGAAGAAGAAGAAGACCAGTATGTTGGGCTTGATGAGCGAGAGTTTAGAGAGCCAAAAGATGTCAAACATCTTAAGGTACAAATTTCGAACTTCAATGGCTCTGGTAGTACTGATGACTACCTGGACTAGGAAGAGAAGATTGAAAAGATATTTGACTTTTATGATTATGAAGATGCTATCTGCATTAAAGTGCTTACATTAGAATTTTCTGGGAATGCAGCAATGTAGTGGAAAAAGCTACAGAATGTTCACTTGAAGACCCGACGCAACGTCCAAACATGGAACAAGATGAAGAGAGTTATGAGGAATAGGTTCGTTCTCGAACACTACTAACAAGACACTTTTTGGCGACTCCAAGACTTGAGGCAAGGTAACAGATCCGTAGACAACTATGTTCGAGAGTTCCAGTTACTCATGATATGATGTGATGTTGATGAGACAAAAACTTGAACTATAGCATGGTTCATCTTAGGACTTCGAGCCAAGATTGGTCATGTCGTAGAATTGCAAAGCCTCATAACTTTGGATGAAACCATCTGTGTAGCCTAGAGAGTCTAAAGGTAACGGCAAAACCAGGCTAATCGAATGCCGAGTAATCGAACCATGGTACTGAATAAGACTGGCTTGTTGAGTTGACCAGGGAATGATAGGGCGTCAAACAGTTCCGAGATGGAATGTTAAGGTTACGTGCCGAGTCAATTAGACAAGGGCCGAAGTAAGAGCAAGACTGAGGAACTTGAGATTCGAAGAGACCAAGATCAAGGTTTAAGGAGGAAAACCCAAGAAATTAAATGTTTTAAATGCCTTGGCTATGAACACGTAGCTAGTTAATGTTTGAACCGCTAAGTCATGACCATAAAGGAAGACAAGCCTTAGTTTGAAGTAGAAAGTGCGAGTGAAGGAGAGGAAGAAATGGCAACCGATTAGATGGTGGAAGAATTTGAGGAAGATCAGGAGGCCGAGATACCCCCTGAAGGCGAAGCCAAGTATTGCTTTGTTGTTTGGCAATCTCTTAGTACTTTTATGGCTAATGAAAATGAGCAAAGAGAGAACCTCTTTTATACGAATAGCCTAATGAATGGCAAGCTATGTATCGAGATCATTGATGGGGAGAGCTGTACCAACGTCATCGCATAAGGGGTAGTTAAAGCCATGAAATTGCCAACTATTCTACACCCCAAGCTGTATAAGATTCATTGGCTGAACGAGAAAGGAGAATTACATGTTTTCGTATAAGTCAGAGTGCTGATTACTATTGGTGATAGGTACAGGGATAAGGTGATGTGTGATGTCTTCCCCATGTGTGCATCTCACATATTACTTGGCTGACCGTAGCTATTTGACTTAAAGGTGTTACATGATGGGCATAGAAACACTTACATGTTTTCAAAGGATGGGAAGAAAGTTATATTGACACCTATGAGTCCCAAGGAAGCCCAAGAAGCCTAAGAAAAGGTTGTTAGATCTCTGCAATGGAAGTCCTTGGTGATTTCCTGAACTCAGTTTACACAAGAGGTCAAGGCCAAGGACTATATACTCCTCTTGGACAGGAGACTCTTAGAGGTTAGAGAGGCCAAGAACTTACCTGCCGAAGTACAGCAGCTACTTTAGGAATTTGCTGACCTCTTCCTTACCGAGATGCCAAAAGGATTACCTCCCTTAAGAGGAATTGAGCATTGCATTGATCTTCAACCTGGAGCAACCCTGCCTAATTGTCCCACTTATAGACTCAATCCTAAATACGCGACCGAGCTAAAAAAGCAAGTTGATGAGTTGGTAGATTGCGGATATGTCCGTAAGAGCATGAACCCATGTGCAGTCCCAGCCATGCTAGTACCAAAGAAAGATGGATCATGGAGGATGTGCATTGATAGTCATGCCATCAATAAGATTACCTATAAGTACCTGTTAGATATCTCTCATGGTCATAGATTTTGATGATAACAAAAAGAGAGAAGAACATTAATGAATTGACAAGTATGCAGGTGTTCAAAAAGTTCTTCAGAAAGTTTAAAATTACAAATTAAGGTGCATTCAGAAACTTATTCAGAAGCTTTGAATTAATTGGATATAGACTAGTATGAAAATCTTTCAGAAAGTATTTCTGAAGCTTTTATAAAAAGAATTGGTATAACACTTTCAGAAGCTTATTCAAAAACAAAAGGCCGATATTCTTTAGAAGGTTATTTAGAAGCTAAGTCTGGAAGTATGACGTTGAAAACAGCTTTAAATCATATTCGAATTAATCAAGACCTAGCTCCACTAGATTGAGTGTATTAGGAAAATACATTTAATCTCATTTCACTTAAGATGGAATAATGATTCTCCGGGATTTATTTTGAGAGAAAATATATTTGGATAAATTAAGATATGCATGAAATGGATAAGGATAAGGTTGATTCGGATTTTGTGGAATTTCAAATTTTAAACATGAGACTTATCTGAAAGTTACTCACACAAGCATATCTTTTCAAATTCAAAACAAAAGCTTATTTGGTGGTTATCGATTGAAGAATATTTGATCTAAAAAGATAAAGAGAGTTGTTTTGAAATTCAAATGATCGAGATCTTCTAAAAAAGATCTAAGGAATTATTTTAAATATCTAACGGTTGGATAATTATAGAAGCGAAGAAAATCTTCAGATTTTTGGACGTTGGAAAAACTCAATATAAAAGAAGGAAGGATTCAAAACGTTGAAATACAACTCTGAAGAAAAAATTTCGTTGCACAAAAAAATCGTGATCAAAGTATACCTTCTGAAAAGCTTCACCTTCTGAAAAGCTTTAGAAAGTTCTATAGAGCGAGATTGTTGATGTTTTATACTTTTATTCTCATGTGTAATCTGTAATTCTTATTTTTTGTTTAAGTGTTGAAACAAGTATGTTTGTACTCTATAGATCTGTATTAGCTTAGATTGTTGAGAGGTTAGATAGACAAAATAGAGTGTTGTAAAGTCATTATGATAAGTGCTTGCAATTTTTGTGATTTGATTTAATGGATAAAGTAGAACGACATTAGTAAAGTAGACCATGTCTCCAGCAGTGGAGTTGGAAGAGAGCTATAGGCAGAAGGCTGAAGCTCTATAAAATCTCTACCTGATTTTCTCCTTCCTTACTCTTTTAGTTTGGTTTATTATCTGTTGTGCATTGAATCATTAAATTATCATTGTTCACCATTATAAGTTATTAAAAGGGGTAATTTCATTTTGTAATGAAAATTTTTCAAAAGTTTAAAGGTATCAATTCACCCCTTCTCCCCTTCTTGATATCTTATATAAGACCAACAGTACTGATACTCGATCCTGCGATTAGATGACATGTTCGATGAGTTACATGGTGCACGTGTCTTTTTAAAGATAGATCTATAGAGTGGCCATCATCAAATACGAATGAGACCAAAAGATGAATGGAAAAACAGCCTTTAAGACTCGGGATGATCTATTTGAGTAGATGGTCATACCATTTGATTTAACTAATGCGCCGAGTACATTCATGAGGCTCTTGAGTCATGTGCTCAGAACATTGACAGCAAATGCATTGTGATTTATCTTGATGACATTCTGGTCTACAATGCCAACCTTCTATTTATGTTGAAAATTTGAGATTGGTGTTTAACATCCTTTACGTCGAGAAATTATTCAGTAACGTAAAGAAATGCGTGTTCTATTAAAGCGAGGTTGTATTCCTCAGATATATTATTTCAGGGAGTAGAGTTTGAGTTGATGAGGAAAAGATCAGAGCTATTAATGAGTGGCCTACACGACTAGTGCAACCAAGGTCAGGAGCTTCCATGGCCTAACCTTGTTCTATTGAAAATTTATTCGGAACTTTAGCTCCATAACTATGCCGTTGACTGAATTAACCAAGAAGAATGTTGAGTTTAAATGGACAGAAAAGGCTTAGAGGAGTTTTGAAGATGTGAAGTGTAAGTTGATGTCTGCTCCAGTACTTGGCTTACCAGATTTCGAGAAGGTTTTTGAGGTTAAATGTGATGCGTCTGGTGTCAGCATTGGTGCTGGCCTTATGCAGGAGCGTCAACTCATTGCTTACTTCAACGAAAAACTCCGAAATGCTGCCTTGAATTACTCAACCTATAATAAGGAGTTCTATGCCATTGTCTGTACACTTCAAAACTGGCAACATTATCTGTTGCCAAGAGAATTCATCATCTATTTGAATCATGAATCTCTTAAGCATCTTCGTGAGTAGCAAAAGCTTTCTCGGCGTCACGCCAAGTGGATCGAGTTCTTGGAGACCTTTTGCTATGTCATCAGGTATAAGAAGGAAAGCACCAACATAGTAACTGATGCACTTTCTCGTCATCATACCCTCATTACGACGTTATAAGCTAAAGTTCTTGGATTTGGCACTTTACCCTATCAATATGAGCATGACCCACATTTTGAGCCTTTAGTAGCCAAGTGCAGTAATAGAAGAGCTGTAGACGGATTCTACTTGAGTAAGGGGTTCTTGATGAAGGGAAAGTAGATTTGCATACTGAGTGGTTTTGTAAGGGAGCTACTGGTTCAAGAAGCTCACGTTGGGGGTCTAGCTCGCCATATTGGGGAAAAAAGGATGATTAAGATATTAAAGGAGCACTTTTACTGGCCTGGGATGATGAGGGATATACACTTAATACTTAAGAGGTATAAGGTGTGCAAGGTATGTAAGTATGCAAAAAGGAGGAAAGAACCTATGGAGAATACACACCCCTACCAATTCCTGAGTAGCTATGGACCAATCTAAGCATGGATTTCATGCTCGAGCTTCCCCATACACCAAGAAGACATGATTAGATCATAGTGGTGGTCAATCGGTTCAATAAGATGAGCCATTTCATCCCTTACTACAGAACTAATGATGCCCTATTCATCTCTTTTTGCAGGAAATTGTGTGACTGCATGAAGTGCCAAATAGTATTGTGTTTGACCGTGATTCCAAATTTACGAGCTTCTTTTGGAAGACCTTATGGAGGAAACTCGATACTAAGCTCCTATTCAGTACCTTTTGCTACTCCAAGACAAACGGCCAAACTGAAGTAATTAGTAGAATAGTCGATAATCTCTTGCGCGTTACTATTGGAAAGAACTCTCGTGACTAGGATTTATGCCTGCCCATCATTGAATTTGCCTACAATCGCTCCATTCATAGCTCCACTGGAACATCACCATTTGAGATTGTTTATGGACTTAAGTCGAACCTACCCTTGGACTTGGTTAACAGTCCGATTATACAAGGAGAGAGTCAATCCGGCCTGTAGTGTGCTGAGGAATTTCATAGGTTGCATCAAAGAATTGCCGAGCAACTGGCCAAAACTATGGCCTAATGAAAGGAATTCGAAAGATGTGGAAGGAAACGAATCGTTTATGCCCCTAGAGACCTTATCTGAATCCATTTTAGCAAAAAATGCTTCCTTAGCAAGAAGATAAACAAATTATCTCTTAGAGTGGATGGCCCCTACAGGATCCTGAGGCGCATTAATAATAATGCCTACAAGATTGAGCTACTAGAAGGTCTTGGCATGTCTACCACATTCAACATCGTTGACTTAACTCCATATGTACCCGAAGATGATGAAGATTAAGATTTGAGGGAAAATCTTCAATAACCCCGGGGAACTGATGAACTACCGACCAATGGTCCCATTACTAATGCATGGCTCCGAGGACTCCAATTCCTCACCCGGCGAATTCTCTCTCAGTAACCTACTGATGACAAGAAAGCTTACGCTAAAAGAATGTGGTTGAACTCCTTGAGCTCCCCTAATTGTTATACATTGATCTGTACACTCGGTAGTGATGATGTTGACCATTCCCTTGCTAAGTACCATATATCGAGTAAGCCGACCCACCACTGCTGAGATGTTCCTATCGAGTGATGAGAGACTTACTTAAATGACTGAATAGTTTTCTCTCAGCATACCACCAGCCTTCTCATCCTAGCCCTTTAGTCCTGCAACATTTTGACCCCCCTTGCTTGCTTTGCTTGGATAATATTCGTATGAGACCAATATTATACTACTACCTGTCCACCTCGTTTGATATTAACTACTGCTTTTCCATTTTTGGTCTTTTGTCTTTTTTATCCTTTTTGGTATATACTAGGAATCTCTTTTTTGTATATACTTTCTTGTCATTTCATTATTTGTAATGTTGCTTTAGAGATTTACTATAAATGGTCTTTTTCTTTTGTAAGCCGTGGATAACTTGCATGTTAATACTAAATATTTTGTTCTTATGAGACAATCCTCTTTAAGTCAATATTTCACACACTCTTTTCTAATTTTACCGAGTAGCTTAAGATTAATGGCAGGTAGACCTTGACATCAACTTGTGCGTCACATCAAGTGTAGTGTTAAGTCATGTTGTGTTCATTGGTGAGTCATATCCTCCAAGCAACTTCACGCCAGTTACTCTTGTTCGGTTGTGGACCATTTCCCTCTAATTTTCTTCGATACCTCGAATGACCTATTTCAATTTAAATCTGCCTCGGTAAGTCCTAATGATAACTGAGCTCTTAGGCACACTAGAACCTGGATCAGAAACTACCAGGCAGCAATTTATATCAAGTAAAAACCTTTGTCAGAAGGTATCCTATTTTAACTAATATTTAATAAATACCTTAGAAAAACTTACCTAACACAATTGGAAATATACTTAAATATCCACAATGAACACATATGTTATATAATGCACATGAATTAAAGATGTTATATTAAATTTTAGGGATAATAAAAAAAGACAAGACAAGAACAACACATGAGGAGAATGAGTATCAATATCCAGGTAAGTGGGATTGGTGTTTCATCGCACTTTGAAGTATTGTTAAGAATACTTGGAGACCTTAGATGTCTTATTTGTGGTTATAAGTTAGTTGCTCATACGCATGCAGCGTGTGTGCTTGAATACTGTTGTGCTATTTGAGTGCTGGATTAATGTGTTGATTGCTTCATGATATTACATGCTTTGGATTGTTTGAATTATCTTGATCATCCCAAAAGTAATCTAACACAAACTTGGCTTAACCATTAATTAGATTTACATCACAACTCACTAAGGGTAATGACTAACAAGTGTAAGCCAAACATGGACATCTTTGTTGAGGATAACAGAAATGGTCCTACTCCCACCCTGAGTCAAATTAACTGACCAAAGAGGAGGTCGCAGTTAGGTTGAGATCAGTGGTTCAAAGATAGTCTCAAGAGGAGCATGTTCTTCATTGCATAAGCCTCGATTTGGTGACTAAATTTGCTAGTACACAGCATTAAACTCCTTGGAACTTGGATTAGAGTTAACATAATTTTTCTAATTTCATGACGACCAGTCAACGTTATCCGATGGCATTTGCTTGATTACGCATAACATCGAATTAAATTGCTTGAAAACCCTAGTTACTTGATGTCGGATATGTGCTACTGTCTCCGTCTCACTTACTAAGCAAGTTGTCACTCATTCCCCAATATTTGTTTTATAGGTTTCCCTAATAGACTCACCAGAAGGCCAAAGAATGGGATCGGGGAGTGAGATTCAAAATTTACTTAATTGGATTTCTATTCGAAATATCGACTGTACTAACTTATAAGAAAACTAATAGGGTCTCCTCAAATGACCCTTAGTTTTAGTCAATGAAATTTATTTCACGCTCTATAAGCTTGTGGATTTTAGTGAAATTTTAGTTATAAAAATTATTTTTCATAATCTATTTTTAAAAATTACACCACAAGTTAATTCCTACCAGGTACTAAATGGCAACTTCCAAGCAGTAGAGTAGTGAATGCCTTATGTAGGCCGTACTTACGTTAGCAGTTAAAGTAGTTAACTTGTAGTATAAGTAATTAACTTCTAGTATAAGTTGGTTTATACGGTGAGGCTATTCCGACTCTCTAGCTTAGAGCGTGACAGTTATCATCTCTAATACTAACGTTGACACTTGGATCCATCATCTTCTCGATAAAGCTCAGTAAGCAAACTCGAAATCCATAAAACAACTAACACTATCTTCTTAAGCTAAACAATACACACACACACTTTTCTATACAAATGTTCAACTAATCTACAAGCACAGCAACTACTCCAAAGAACAATAAAACCTAGCTGAAACTTACTCTGTTTTTGTATGTTTGAAATAATGCAAAACAGAGTATGCAACCACAACAAACTACTACGCCTTCTACTTACTCAAACACTCATGCTACCATAATAGACATTACTCACAAGAAAGCTTAAACACAACTTACCCAAACTAACCTTTACTCTAATACTAAGATTATATGATCCAAGCCAAAGGTTAACAAAGGCAATCATAAGGGATAGGTCTAAGCTTGTAGAAAGCTTGGAAAGGAGGATGGAAAGTACAAGAATACTAGAAACAAATAAGTAAGTTAACCATGATCAGCCCCTAGGATATGATGTACCAAGGAATTATTGAGGACTCATAAAGCAGGCTCGATATGACGTACAAGCTAACTCTGTGAAAGTACTCACTACCTAGCCTTGCTTAAAGGTTAGAATAAGAGCAAATCAAGTAAGCAAAGGATATGCCTATAAAAATGAAGTATATTCTATGTTGATGATATTTGATTATATTTGTGGTTATATGTACAGTGGGTATTTATACTTGAGAAGTTGGGGCATTTGCTACAAATGGAAAAGACTAAAAAGAGTAATGTCTAAAATAAGTATTGTACAAGGAATGCTTAAAGGGAAAAAATGAAAATTTAGTGAAAGAGGCGATATATACGAAAGCTTCTGTCATAGGAGGTACTTGAACACGTCGCAAATGATCAGTAGTCGTATGCTTGGCAAAGCAGACCAACTATATGGCTAGTTGGGTTGTGGTTAAGTAATAATGCCGATTCGATCTAACAATTTGGCATTGCCAAGTTGAGTAGGTAACTCTTTCGAGGTGAATTCAACTCAAACATACTCGATATAGCTCAGATTTAGGTCGGTTAGGCAGATGGTCAGGTGAGCTGAGCTGTTGTCCAAGTGTATCTCTAATCAACCCCTGGAAAATATTGATAAGTGCAAGAAGGTTCAGCTCGAGGATGGCATTAGGTCAATAGATTGCAGCAGCTCGGACTCTTTAGTTGTAGGGCATAAAGAAAGAGCTCACCTTGCTATGCTCTCTAGTTGTTGGGCCCAAGCTTTGGTCAGGGGTTCAGTAGCTTAATTCCTATCATTAGGAAACTCTGTTGCACTACCTCAAATTTGGTGAGCAATGTTTATTTAAGATGTGTGAAACTCCTTGAAACCTAACTTAGTGAGGTTAATTTCTTTAGTTTCATGACGTACTAATCAACGTCATGCAAATAACACTTGATTGTTACATTGCACTCTAAAAGGGACTTGATATGCCTTGCTTGTCTATGTATGAGGATTATTTTTTACTACTTACTAAGTTGTTATTTTGCCACTTCCTTAAGTATTCTCCAAAATTAATCACCCGAAACTGGTGTTATTTTAGTCTAAGTAGGTAAACAGAAGCAATGATGGGAATAAGCAAGGAAGTGAAGCCAATTATTTACACTTCAACAATATAAATTACCTATTGGCTCTTACCTTACCCAAATCTACAAATGTAAATAACAACAAATAAATAAAGGCATTATTCTTTAAGCAATAGTGTTGTTTTTAGAAAGCTTCACGTGTATTAATTACTCATGAGAGTATACGTAGTTCTAAGTTGTCATAATCAGTGAATATGCATGGTGGGACTAGTTGTTTTAACCTCAGGGGCTATGATACCATTTTAAGTGAAATCGTCCATTGATCATGGAAGGGAATTAATATTGGTTCATAAGATTATGGTTATCTTATTAATACTAAGTAAAAACTTATTGGCCAAATAGTTGAAAAAAGGCCCATTAATGTTTGTCCTGAGGCATTATAAATAATAGTAAAGTTAACTTCTTACCAGTAGGTAGGGATTTAGGAATTGTTTTGAAGAGGTCTAAGTAAGGTGAAGAATATCATCTAAAGTATGACTTTCAGTATATTTCAAAAATGATCTATAGGTTAATAGTGATGAAAACTACTTGAATCGTACATTGAAAACGGGAAATGAATTAGGTTCAACTATAAGGTCCCACAATTAAGGCATTGCGTATTCTTTTTCTTTTTTCTTTTCTTTTTTTTTTCTTTGGATTGGGTGGGAAGGAGGGATATGATATGAGTTATAGAAGAAAATTAGTATTTATTTATAAGAATATGGTAGTAAATATATTACCAATACTATTAAAAATTTTCTACGAAACTAGTTAAAAAAATTCATTAATATTGTTTTTTGATGTATAATAAAACTCCAACGTTACCCTAACAAATTGTATAGGGGTTAAACTGATAAAATATACAAATGGCTTCTCTTTTACCATAAAATTAGCTGTGAAAAAACATTTTACCGCACTAGATAACATAAAGCCTCGCTAGATCTCGTCCGAATACTAACAGCACTTTAAGCCTTCCTCTCCATCAAATAAAATCCATTTTATCATATCTGTTCTCTCTCTCTCTCTCTCTCTTCATCCACTACGCAATGATTTGTCTTTCACGATATCCATCAGTTCACGAAGCAATTCAGGTACTTAATTCACCACTCTTTCCATTAATCTTTCGCTTCTTCCTCTTGTTGATGATCATATTGATGCTCTTTTCAATTCCTGCATTTTTTAAGCATTTCATCCAAGGGATCATGTTATATATCACAGTAAAGTTCCTAATAAGTAACCTTATTACCAAATTGACACGATCGCACCTAGAATTGTTAATCTATAACGTTGTTATCAACCGATGAAAGAATATGTTGTTCTAAAGATTGGATTTTTGTAGGTTTTTCCTTTTTTTTTTTTTTTTGTTTGATTGATGTGCTAAAGAGTGTTTATAGCTAAATATAAGGAAACCTGTTCAAAAAATTGCATAAAGGATGGTGTGTGATTGTGTAAATTGAGTTTTTGGTCTGCTCCTCTTTATTCTCACTCATTTGGTTGATTGATTCTTCCTAATATGCCTTGATTTTTGAATTTATGTGGAGATCTCAAAAATGCAAATCAGATCATAGATTGTTTTAGCAGTATGGAGCCTGATTGATATGGTTCCCTTTACAATAGGTGCTCTGGTTAGCCACCAGACTGAGATGATAATTGGATTTGGAATGCTCTGCTTTCTGTGTTGTATCAAGGCAATGCCGTGCGATGCATGTAGTTTGGGGAGACTAGCTGGTTCGTTGTATAAGTCTTGAATCAGGTGGCATTTGTATCCACTGATATAAAGGGGAAGGCTAGGGTATAAGCAAGCAAGTAAACCCTTCATCACAATCTATTAGAGCTCATTGATGCTTGTTTGAGCTTGATCAATGAGCTTGATCTAATATTTACTTGAATGGCATACAAAGTTGAGCTCAAGTCTTTGAATCCATGGCTAGCCAACCCAAACATTTTTGTGAAATTAGAGTTTAGGCTTGTCTCAAGTTTAAATATGATTTTAACTCTATTTATTTCCGACTGAACTTCAAGTCAAGGTCAATTGATTTTTGAAAGAGAGAAACAAGCCTGATTAACATGGGATTGATCTAGTCAATTATTTAGAGCTCAATTGACATGTGCTTAATATGATAACCATTACAGGTCTAGTTGTGTTCAATTTTACCCTTCTTAGGTGTAGAGAACCTGTTTCCATGTCTTTGAATCTGTCCACTCGCTTACCATTGTTAAATCTTCCCCTTTATGAACCATCAATATTCAATAGTGTTGATGTCCACATTATTCATCTTTTAGAATTAGTGGTTATTATTATATTTCCTGTGAAGTTTCCAATCTTCAGCTTTTAGTGAACTGTCATGATTAGATTATTCCATGTTCACTATGTGTCAATCCCAAGGTATGATCTCATTTGAGCTGATTTCATTACTACTTCAGTACAAACGAGTGTAAATTTTTTCCAGGAGGGCTCAACGTAAAGATGAGAAATCAAGGGAAGGAAACTGGATAAGTTCTCGCCTAGGCACTTGCTGTGATACTTGGATTCTGACTGATGTGGTTGATACCCGGATTCTTTAACAAGTTTATCCTTGGTTGAAACCACAGATTCATCAAGCCCTGCCGCAATATTTAAAAAATAATAATAATAATAATAATAACAATAAATAAATGAAAGAAGATTATAGAAAAGAGGAAAAGCAAACAGTGTTGAGGTGAGGAAGCGGGTTATGTTTTGTAACATTACCATTGAAGCTCTTGCTTATTAGGCTCAGATTTCCATTTGCATTATTGTGATTACATATCCTGGGATTGTGCTTGAAACTGAATTTTCTAGTTTCAAATAGACTTAAAATGCTATTTTTGTTTACCTCACATCCAGAATGTCAGGAGCTGGCGTCATTTATGGCTGTGGACCATTTGGTCCACAAATTCACGCATTTTATTGCACTGTATAGGGTCTTCTCAAAGAGAGGCTAAGGCTTCTCTTCATTGACAACACAGCCATTGCTGGCTCTTCATCTTTCCTTTCTTAGGTTCATTTCTATACATATGTTTATTTCACCAGCGACAACCAATCCCTTTGTATTTGCTTGAAGAGTCTATTTTGATTCAGAAGATACTAGGTTCGATGATGAGTAGGGTTCACTCTTAGCTACATCCACTGCAGTAACCATAGGAAGGCTCGGATGATATACATTACACCAGTGACGTAGTTTTGTAATGCTGCAATTGCCACCCTTTTAGAAGCATTGAAAAAGAATCCAATAATTGCGCCCATTCGAGTAACCATCTAGCAATGAACACTAATTACTCGCATTTCTCCTGTTCACCTTTTGTTTTGCTAGAACAATCTTACTACATTCACCATTTTAGGTTAGAACTTTTAGCACAAGTTGAAAGAGAGAGGCTTCATTGCGGTAGTTTCACCCAAGAAAATTTACTCCCTGGAACAGAATAATCTACGGGGAACTGAAGGATTTGGCTAATGAAGCTCACTGTAGTGATGCAGTAGTTTTATCCTTAGATTTGCTTCACTAATGCTTTTTGCTTAATTCAGAGAAGTACCTGATGAAAGAATTTCTAGGATGGACCACATGTATTTTCAATGATATAAGAAACAAGACTAGCCCTTTGCTGCAGAAGAACACGAAAAGAACAGTATCGGCACCATGAGGATACTGCAAGTGTTATCTCATCATGATGCACACAGTTACTAAGGAACACAAGGTTCAATATCAGTGCTTGGCGCTCTAAATGCTGATAATTATCTTGTACTAGGTATTCTGGCATGTCAATATTTATTATTCGTGCTGCTAATTGATTTTGCTCTTCTTTGCTACTCATTTGTAGGAACCTAATTGAACAACACAATGGGAAGCATTTCAAGTCAACAATGTTACAAGAATGATCTAAGGAATTCAACTATGCTAGTCATCAATTCAGCCTACAAAATCTTTTTACATTCGACATTTATCCATTCCTCAAAATAAACAAGTCGATAGACATTCAAGCTCTCTGATGAACAATGGATCAATATCCAGGAGAATACTTTCATGATTTAAAATCCGAAATCCATGGAAGTTACTTTGCAAAGGGATAAAGAATGACTCTCCACAATAAATTAGTTCTAAAACTCTTTTTCCATCTTCCAAGTCTTAACACGAAGATCGTCTTCCATCCTCAGCGCTGATCCATTAACTGCCCCACTGCAAGAGCCCGTTCTCCATCTAAGTCATGCAAAATTGAAGTTTAGAAGCAACTCCATTCAAAAGATAAAAATTTGATTCCACAGCAACAAGAATGCTAGTTATATGGACTGCAGAATATTCAAAACATGGTGCATGTAAGGGTCTGAAATAAAATAAATAGGGCATTGGGGGGAATTAAAGCTGAAAGAATTAACGAGGAATATCAGCATTGAATCTATTCAAATAATTGACAGGCATCACATGCAATTTCGCAACAATGGAAATGATACTTGTTTCATCTAACCCCATCACATAAGAACCTTGCCAAATTTGATAAAATAGCTGTAGCAGTAGCCCATTTAGACGCCACATCTATACTCCATAAAGGTTCAGAAAAAAGCAATTTTCTCTTAACATTGAAACAAAAATGCAAATAGTAATTTGTCCTTGCCAACCAATCTAAGGCTGAAAGCTACAAGTCTCCAAATTACGCAGATGGAATTGAAACAAGTTCATTTGAGAATGCGAAATGAGGCTTTCATAACACCATCTAATTTGAATATTGAGCCAATTTGGTTAATAATATTGTTGGATTACTATCCTTGCATTGCATACAAATGTGGCAGACTACTTTGCTTGGATTATGTATTTATTACCACTTTCACCATCGGATGCATCTCCAAGCCTTGCAAGTGCATCTGCAAGTGCCTGTTCATGATCCTGCATCATGGACATCAGTAAAGTTCATCAACCAAATAAACAAGTTACTACTAAAAGAAAATGCAAGACAAAAAACAAG
Source organism: Lumnitzera racemosa (assembly GCA_024138005.1). Classification (NCBI taxonomy): domain Eukaryota; kingdom Viridiplantae; phylum Streptophyta; class Magnoliopsida; order Myrtales; family Combretaceae; genus Lumnitzera; species Lumnitzera racemosa. The sequence continues at coordinate 75,230,113 of JAMXBC010000004.1, read as the reverse complement.
TCGCTTGTCTCACTTTCAACATTTTCTTCGTCTTTGCAAGCTCTGCAGGATCTAGATGACTTGAATCAAAAATGCGTTCAACCTAATTACATGCCAGAGAAATCAAGCTTAAAGCACACATACAACACCAAAACATATGTTCGGAATATTGATGGGTGAAATGCCTTACCTCTTTAACCAGCTCTTCTGTATTAGATATCTCAATGTCACCCAAAAGCTTCTTTGCAACACCATTTTGTGATGGCAGAAATTCCTTTTTAGATTGACCCCTCACAGATCCCCTCCCTCTCCCAAAACCTGGTCCAGGACCACTACGAACAAAAGACCTTCCAAAGCCTTGACCTGTCCCTACATGGCCTCCTCGATAAGATATGCCTGGATCCTCTCCATCCCATCGAATATCCTCGGGAGAAATCTGTAATCAATCATGATATCAATCAAACCTGTGTGGAAGAACATTCATCAACTTTAAAATATACAATGTTACAACTAAACAGATTATATATAAAGCCACCTCAGCACCAAGGTAATTCATAGGTGAGAATTGCCAATTCCAGAAGTTTACAGCATTATCAACAAAAAACACGATGACTTTTTCATTCACTATCAATCATGTAAGCAATATTTTCGTGTAAAACAAATTCCAATATTAACAAACAATTTGTGGGGGAGATTCAGCATAAGACATGCAAATGAATAGAATTTTCAGGTAAGGCAATTAACTTTGTCTCAAATGACTAGGCTCCAGAGAAATATATCTAGTTACAGAAGGTGATCTTCAAAATCTTGCTCCTAAGTACTTACAAATCCATCTCTCTAATTTAGTCACAAGCTTCACATCGTCAACAAGATTTGTTCATTAAGCATGTAGATGTCATGCACTTGCCAAACTATTAGCTTGTTTTTTGCAATACTTTATTAGCAATCAAGGTTCACTGACACACCCTCTCTCCCCCAAAAAGATAACTTTATTTTCATGCAGTTCTTGAAGAATCTATGTGTTATCAAGTACAGCTTCATGCATCTAATCATTAAAGAATTATTAAATGAATTGACATGGCTATAAACAATTATATCTCAAATGAAAAAGAATCATATCATCACTCACCACTTGCAGAGGTTAATATAATCATCTAAGTAGATTTTATGGCCATGTAACTTTTTGTTTTTTGTAGATACTTAGTTTGGGTTCATAAGTATTTTGTGTGTTCTTTTTGTACATCGCCCATGTATAATTTTTTTTTTAATGAATATTTCTTACCTTACCCAAAAAAGGTTAATACAAGCAAGAAAATTCCCCCTAATTAGAATCCTTCTTTTTTCCCCAATTTGTCACCAGAACCTAATAATTCAAAAAGGTACAGGAGCTAAAACCAGCAGACATTACATGATATAGCTTTTGATGTCTGAAGTGCTTGCAATCCTATATTGAGCATCTAAACAAGATAGAGAATTCTACTTAGATGATTAAACATTTATCAAATACACAAATGTCAATCTATTGGCAAGGAACTCAGCCCAAGAGATCGTAGGGGTCTATGTTGACGTTCACATCCCTTACCAATTAGTCTCAGCTCAAGGCCATAAGAAGCATCAAAAGGAAATGCCTAATTTATATGTGCAGCATTAGCTACTATATGATTGGTGATAATTGTATTGTTAAATGCAAACCTCATCTAAAACCTCCTGCTCCACCATATATGACTAGATGGAGCAATGCAACACTCCATCTTACCGATCACATCATACTAAGAAGAGAAAATCATTATGGAAATAAATTTATTACTTTTTTGGTATGTGTGGAAATTAATTTGTAGTGAAAGAAATCATGATACCTATCTGGTCAATACAAACCGACACATCACTGGAAAAGCAGAGACCCCCATACTCAGCTCAACCAGAGGAAGCAAAGTGCCCCTGCAAAATCTATTTTCAAAACTCTACAGCTACATAATCTCAGAAGCACCATTTTTCTACCTTCTTTCTGTATTTTGTATCTTTATATCTAGTGGAATATTTTGAGATAAGGTAGAGGGAAGCTTATCTTTCCCCATGAACCAACCCAGATTCAGTAGCGATTTAGGTGGTGAAGCACTATACCACCCTGATAAAGCACTAAGGTATGTGAATTCCATCACTAAATTGAAGTCATAGAGAGGTAAGTGGGTGTACAGCCTATGCCTTTCCTATCGATAGTTCATTTGGTATTGGGGTTCAAAATCTACCTTTTTCCACTATTTCTCTTTTAAAAAAGCAAACGATGGATGCTGAGAATCGCATGCTGGTAGTATCCTATATAAGAGAAGGACTTCTGATACATCTCCAAGGGAGCATAAACCTTTGCTTCAAGTCTATAAGAGGAGAGAGTGTGCGGTGGTGGGTTGTTTGTGTGGTGAGGTGTAGTCTATGTCAGTATACTGTGTAGTGTTGGTGTAGTTTGTGTTTGTGTGTGTCAGTGTATTGTGTAGTGTTTGTTATGATGTAGTAGATAATATGATCATTGTAACTACATGTGTGCAAAAGTATAAATAGGACGTCAAGTGAGTTAGTTAGGCAATTGGACAAGGCAATTGGACATTGTTAGTAGTTAGAAACTTGAGCAGAAAGGAATCTTCTCCTTGTCCTCTGCTGCAAGTGGTTTGCGATGCATTTCGTAAAGTGTCTAAGGACATTTGACTTCGCAAGATTGAAGTTGTATGAACAAGTGATCTAGCCTCAATTGAGCTTAAAGAACTTACATTGTTTGAACCCTAGCTCGTATCAGCTTCATTCAGGAGTGATATGTTCATCTAACTAGAAATTTCATAAGAAAAGTAAATAGCAAATAAAGGATTGCAGGCTACAGGTGCTTAATTTTTCATATTTTTGTCATTTATTGTCCAGACTTTCCTTTAGCAACCTAGTGGCTGCTAGCATAGTATCTGAAACTTTTTCCTTTTCTGGGAAAATGTTTTAAAATCTGGATTTTTTTACCCTAGAGTTGGTGTATTCTAGATATCCGTTATCATGACGGTGCAGGTGATGCTAAAATTTATGGTGTCAAAAAACTTAAATGCTAAATGGCAAAACATGAAACTTTGGATGCTTGTGCAGGAATTTCTATTTTGCAATTCATTCAGCAAGCAATGTATCAATGTCAAAATTTTAATCTGGACTACTCAAAATTTCAATCAATAGTCTCAAAGCTTTTATAATGTATATTCAGGTAGACTCAAAGTTGAAGGTAAAAGAGGACCTGCCTTGTCCCTTAAAAACCCGTCTCCCTAAACCGTCACAGGCCATTGAGCTCTAGCTCACATCACTCAAATGCTATGCCACTCCCTGCGAATTAATTGAAGTGATTAAGTTGGTTTACACGTAACATATTAGGTTCTCAGATTTAGCTCACCAGCCTTTTATTTGGTTCGATCCTATAGATATGAATAAGAGATGTCTTGACAATTATGACAGTTTCAAGGGCTTCTATGTAGCCTAGAAGAAAACTGAGATGACCTGACACTGGAAATTTCATCATTAGGAGAATGGAAAATAAGAATACAGAAGATATAAACCAAGTCACTCACATGGTATAGGAGAAGAATTCCCAACTCTTACTGGCAAGTTTGGGCTCAAAACTTGCCTTCAATTTTAAAATAAACAAGTTCCAACCAAATCTAAGTCACCCAAAAAATCTTGCATCACCTGCCAAATATTACAAAAATTTAAGATAAAAACCAGTTCATTGATTTTCTGTCTGGGGGGTGTGTGTGGAGGTGGGTGGGTTTGTGGGTTGGGGGTAGGGTGGGTGGGAGGTGGGTGTCATGAAACACCCAATACTATGTAATGGTCAAAGACTGATATGTAAATCCCATTACAGAAATAACTATCAATCTGCTACCAAATTATAAAGAAATTGAGTATATTCTGAATATCTCTCATGGATATGCTAAATAGCAGACATCTGCACCAAAAGAAGCTTCTGAAGTTTCAGATTTTAAAATGTAATCCAGCTTCTGATTGGAGTTTCTAATATTTTCGAGTGTGTAATTTGAAGTTCATAGTTGCCAGTTCACAGAAGATTACCTTTTTTATTTTGACTAGATATTTCCCTCAAGCTAGATAAGATGGATGCACAATATTTATCATAGTAATAGAGACAGACCAATGAAAAAGAACAACAATGACAAAGTTACGACATGTAGGCATAAATAATAAATAGACAAGTGATAGACAGCAGAAATATGATGAACAGGAATATAGCAGTTAAAGTAATGATGGTAGTAGATATGTTAGTAGAAGAGTAAAAGCATTAGTGTAGGACAAGGACACAAGGGAATAGCAGCAGCAGAAGTGGCCATAACTAGAGAAAGGATGCAAGGAAATGATGCTACTTTCGGTGGCAATAGTGATTCAAACAGGAATTATCAACATTTTCTGGTATTAATACCATGTTAAAACTAAATGAAGGTATAGAACAAACATGCATTATTCATTGTGCAACACGTCTCCCTCTACCAAAATGGTAGAAAATCACAAATCAAAACTTTTGAAGGTATAAAAATAAATATAGATATGCTATCAAATTATAGTAACATCAGCACATCTGTTTGATTTCATGGGAAATGAAATGCAATAATTGCTTCTCTATAAAGCTATCGACATGTTTGATTAACTTCATAAAGGTGAAACCAAATAGTTATTCCTTCCTCAAAAGCTATTACAAGTTTGGTTAGCGAAATATCTATCATACCAAATTCAATTGCTGTGAGATAAAGAATTCCTTCAAAAGACAAAAGATTAGCTATTTCTTGGGGTTTTTTTTTTTAAAGCAAATTTTCAGATCTAATTAACCAAACAGTCAAGCTAAGGACTAAGATAAAAGGTATATTGGTATTTTTAGATATGTTTCTTATATATTACCACTATCATTGTAAGTGCAACCAAATAAGACAATACTCCATTCTATTTCTTAAAAATTGTAATTCTATTTCTACTTCATTCTATTCTACAAATAAGACATGCAATCCACTTACAAAATAGCCATCAAATGGGATTCCTATTGCCGTCAAATAAGGAGTTGCAACTTGCAAGTCCTTACATGATTAAAAGAATAGCTATTCTCTAGTCTTGTACATCATATTTCTAAATCTACCATAAACCTTAGCAAAAAAGTCAAACCAGAATTTAGAGGAAGTTGTTATTACTAATAATTTTTAGATATATTACTAATATATTATCATGTCACTTCAAGTATAACCAAATAAAGTAATAAGTTGTTATTTCTCTATTTTATTCCTCCTTTTACTCCAAAACCAAACATCCTACAAATATATTGCAAAGCATCTCTTAAAGATATCAAAATAGTGATGCAAGCAGGTGATACGACTTATTTAGTGAATAACCATCAAGAAACGACCCACAACATACCTCTTTGAGATCCACCCATTCCCAAGACTCTTCTGGAGTATGCATAGCATAAACCAAAGCGTGTCGGGCCTATAGAAAAAAAAATAATTCAAATGTTAGAACCTTAAGAATATTTTAGATTTTGGTTTTTATTTGTGTAACCATAGTTTTACAATAATTTGAGAATAATTGTAGAATGATTTTAGAATATTTATGATGCTTGGTGGTATATCTTCAAAATCTTTGATAATTTCAATATATGCTCTTCCCTTATTTTCTCTATAAGAAATGATAATGATTCAAAAATAATACAGATCAATTATTCTTCCTCCGTTGTTTATTTTACTCATGGAAAATTCATCTAGTATTTAACCCTGTAGCAAAAACCTTAGACAATAAAAAGTCAATTCCTTACACTAGCCCCAAAAAAATCATTTGTACATGTTACCACTACTCTACCTTGCTTCTTAAAACCTTAGCCAACAATCACCGATCCACCAATATGAAAACCCAGCAACCCACCGTTCACTCCACCCCCAAAAGCAAACCAAAATATCCATATTTCAAAAACAGAATGAACCAACTAAACACTGCAATTCTATCTTGACTCCCATAAAAAGAATTGCCTCAAAATGACTGGCTCACTCAAACACTGCATCTATTCAAATCCAAACATGAACACCCATATCCCTCACTAGCCAACTATCCGAAGATCCAATGAAATAGGGACTTTCCATGCTAATGATTTCCCTTCTCTTTTAAATGGATTTTAGACATACTTAAAAATAGAAAGTTGTTCACTTCCACAGAAATCACATTCTCTATCTCTCTCTCTTTTTTAGCTAAGGCTGTTTCGTTCATCCATTTTCCCTTTTATTGATACCTTATTCTTATTTACTTGAATCTTTATGTTTAATGAAAATAATACAATAAAAAAATAGAAATATATATTTTTAAAAAATACCAATAAAAATAATCGTTTTCAATATATAAAATATATTTTTTCAAAATTTTTCTCTTAAAAATGTGAGAATTTTCATTTCTCAATTCTAATATTTCAATCACCATCTCCATCATAACTATAAAATAAAAACAGACAATATATAAATAAAACAGTTTTTCAAATACTAAATTTTAAACAGATATAAATTAGGTTCGGATCAGATACAAATAAATAAAAGACAATTCAAACAAGCCCTAAATCAATAAGGTAAATTAATGAAAAATATGTACCATAATAGAGAACAATAATTCACAGCTCCTAGAGCCAAAAATACAGAAAATAGCAAGCTAGACTAGTTACTTGAGTGAGAAATGGGAATACATATACCCACAAAACAACTAGGCTGCAGCCATATAAATGACATTACAAATTCTCAGAACTAGGCTGCAGCCATATAAATGACATTAGAAAATAGCAGTCCTAGGTTTGAACCTGATTCATCTATTGTTAGTCTTTACAAAGGCAGTACATTCTAGCTGAGAAAATCGCCCTCTAAGCTAAAACTTCCATAGAGGTCGAACCTTTAGAAAGAAGGTAAACTGAATCAGTCCACTTCCTCAGATGCAACAAAAAACCAAATGACCAAATTCCAGACTTTGTCAGCAAAAGGACACTTGAAAAACAAATGTTCATGGGACTGGGACTCCAAGTCAAGATGGCATAAAAGCAACAATTTATATGGATCACAGTACACTATAAAAGCTGTCATTAGCTTGCCATAGATGGCAAGAAAGAATGAAGGAACAATGAGGGACATGCTTTTTAAACAGACGTACTTCATCCAAGGAACATTTTTCCTCTAGTGTCTTAAGGCCTCATGGGCAAGCTAGATGGAGGAGTTGAGATCCAGCTTAGGCCTCCACATGAGAGAATCTGTGCCATTTGCTCACGCAACTGTAGGGCATGAAGCTTTCACTCCTTCCCAGAGATTTCCTTGAGGCCAATCAACCATTTTAGTGTAAACAAAGCAAAGTCACATGTTTAAGAGTAAACGCGTTTGTCTAACCTCATTGACAAAGAACCTCTCATTGAGAACTCACAGGGCTGCCCATTATCAAACTAACACTGTTTGGATTGGGGGGAGTAGTGAGGAGGGAAAAGAAATTGAACATTTCAAGAACATTTCCATTGTTTGGAAAAGGAGGGGAAGGGAAAAGGAAGGGATTTGCAAGGGAAAACTTTCTGTCGGGCCCACCAAAATTATTCTCTCCAAATGCGGAGAGAATTGGAAGGAAATCTTATAAAATTACTATGCTGCCCCTAAAGCAAAAGTATATTTTGAAATTATAAGGGCTCTTATAACATTTTAGTATAATAAAAAATCATATTACTCCCTTTCCTTCTACTTTTCTTCCTTCATTAACCAAACAAGGAGACATAATTTTTTCTCTCCACTTTTTTTCCTCTCTAATCCATTCCTTCTTCCCAAACATAGTGTAAAGGGAGATAGTGTTTCTGTCACCCCCATCCTTCAAGAAAATTTGTCTATGGAGCTTGCCCAAAACGAATAGTGAAGGAACCTTCACAGCTTAGAAGTTTCAACCTTGGAGCAAGGTAGAATGGACCCAGCTAACCCATAAGCTCTCATGGAAGATTTACAAAGGTCCCACACATGTTCCAATAGAGCACACTTATTCTAAACATAGGATCAATAATTCCTAGGGCGCCTTCAATTAAAGGCCTACAGATTTTTTTCCCCATGCCAATTTAGCCCTAGCCATCCCTCTTCTTTACCATTCAAAGGAAATGGCGAAAGCAAAACAAGGTCTCTTTAAGACAGCCTTAGGAAGAATAAAAGCCATTAACAAATACACTTGCAAGGGAAAGCCAACAGTTTTCATGAGTTGCAAGGGAAAGCCTTAGGATAAGGTTTTACTTGTGCAATGCTTTAGCTTGGGGAAACTCCATCAACAAGCTCCTTGCATTCAACCTTTGAAGGCTTTGAAGAAATTAGAGGGGCCTTCAAATATCTATAGAGAGTTGAACATTATTAAACCACAAGGAGTGGATAATCCAATCCTTGAATCTTTAGTTTAACTCCAGATAAAAATACACTACTCTTGTTTGCATAAATTTCAAAACTAGCAAAATTTGCAAAGTCCAATGGAGTTTCAATGAATTCATGCAAGCAGCAGAGAACAAAATCAAGTCATCAATGGAGCAAAGATGAGAAATTTCTTTTATTTTTACAGTGCCAATAAAATATGAAAATCTTATTGTGCAGCCTTTATTCGCATAATACTATAAAACACCTCCATAACCAACACAAAGGAGAAGGGTGAAATAGTTTGGCAAAGTCCCCTCAAACTAGGGAAAAACCCAGTAAGTTCCCCAATAAAATTAATTAAAAGCCTTAGGGAAGAGATACATTGTATCACTCCAATTAATGAAGCATGCTGGAAATTTCATAGACTTCAGGAACCATATTGTAGGATAGTTTGATATCTACCTTTAAAGGCACTCTTTAGGCACCATTAAATCGATGATTACCCTTCAATAACTCCTGAGAGAGTAGGATATTGTCCAAGATACTCTAAACCTTTACAAAGGTGACCTGCTTTTTCCAACAAGGGAAGGTAAGCAAGGATTTAACCTATTTGCTCGGACTCTAGAAATACATTTATAGATAGAACTGCAACAAGAAATAGGCCTGAAATTATTTAAGAACAGAGGGATTGAATACCTTAGGAACCAATTGATAGTAGTGGAATTGATCTGCTTAAGGAGTTGGGTGCAGTCAAAAGACACAGTCCATACCATATTAATATAGAGAGAAATTTCAATAACTTCACTGCTAATATAGAGAGCAATTTCAATAACTTCATTGCTCCTTTCAATGTCAACCCTACTACATTTCAATATTTGCTTGCATGAAACTAAGCAAAGACAAATTTTGACCCCTCTGGGATGCCTTAAACTATACTGCTTCTCCTAATGCAGTTGCTTGTCCTACAACTACTCATTCCTTTCTTTCTAATAATCTGTTTGTAGCTCTGTTTAAGAGTAAAAGATCATGTACTGGCCATCTCATTTTTCTTAGTAAATGCACAGCTAGGGGATAAGCACTGCCAAGGTCCCTATCAGAATCGATCCATGATCCGATCCACAGCATTTATATTCACAGAGGTGAGAACAACAAGAAGTCATCTGCCCAAATTATTCATCCTAGTGTAAGATTGTTTGTAATAATACATCCTGCCTTTGATATTGACAAAACTTGCAGAAAGAAGTGAAACCCCACCCCACTTCAGACATGGCCTTAAGGTAGTACAAAGCCATCAGCTCTATTTACTAGCTCAAGAACAGAGTTCTAGAAATGGCCAACAGAATACCATAAAGCATGTGCATGAGTGCATGATAACAAAAATAAGCAAAATAAGCATCTAAACAACATATTCCCAAACAATTTATCAATTGACATTTTCCACCTGAATTATGCAACAACCCTAACAAAGAATCAGGCAGTCTCCAGGATATAATATCTAATACCCACTAAGTACCTCAATTGGGTTATAGTCAGTGATGGTAGCCTCATAGAAACTATTGTCTTCTGGCCATCTTGTCCACACTTTTCTCCCAATAAGTGGATCTGCTTCAGCTGCTGTATTTGGTGCAACCAAACCAGAAGAACTGCGGTGGCTATACTGCCTGCTGAAAGCAGGAACTGAAGGAGGGTATTGGGTCAATCTTGCTGCTGAAGAACCAGGCAAATGCTGCTGCCAATAGATAATGTATCCGGAAACACAAGTCAGAAAAGAGAGTGATCAATAGGAATTTTCAAATGCGATTCTTATTGGTAATGCTATCTTTTCTTAATTAGAACTCCAGTGATCACTATGAAAGATTCTAGTAAATATGGATGCATGTGCAAGCTAAAAAAGTTTGATCCAAGAAACAAAGACAGAACAATGCTCAAGAATATACTGAATGGTGCATCCATATGAATGGTAAGACCCTATCCTTTTCAGATTAAAAACTACAGGAAGCATCATGGAAATTCGACAACATAAATACTTGCAAGGGCAAAAAAGGGTCAAAATCCAAGTCTAAACAATAACAAGATAATGCTCATGGTATACCGGTTGGGATGTTCTTTGTTTCTTGCGGGATCCTGAAACTGTAGGACTTGGTAACAGATCATGCACGTGTTGCGAGCTGCCATACATGGCAACTTGTTGTCCACCTGATTGCCTCCACTCTCTAATAAAAATGACAGAGACTTTATAAGACAAGCCATTTTTAAGAGAGAGAGAGAAGAAACAAAGAAGGAAAACAGACAATTTCAAATTACAAATTTAAGGAAATACTCGCACCTAATTCTACGAATTACATCTTCAGAATTAACCTTCGAAAGGAGCTCCCGGTGTTCATCGTCTGATACTCTCAGTTCCTTTCTAAGTTCTGTAATCAAACTTTCTTTCTCCTGAAAATAATCGCACAATGGAAAGCTTAGAATAGGTTAGGAGAAGTGCCGTCAAACTACTGGAATGATATAAATACCCAAGTAATGGCATCCGCTTGAGCTTTAAAAGCACGCAAAACAGCACAATAAGCTTCTTGCTCCAAATTATGAATCTGAGTCTCCATGTCAATGTGTGTCCTAGGATAAGAAACAGAGCCTACAAAAGACCTTCCGTTTCCAGAACTGCGTCCTTGTCTTGATACTCTATTACGATGTGATGGAGGAAGATCATCATCAGTGCCTGCAGTTTTAAAGGTAGGGACGGAATAGGAAACGATTATGACCTTGCACTAAATTTATATCTCAACCACAAACTACATTTGAAATGGAGCAGTAAAAGAACACTCTTTGACTTGCAGTATCAATTCTTGGAAATTTACCAAAGCAGCCCCTATATGCAAAATGAAAAGTCTATCCAATATGTACTAGAATATGTAAAAACTCAAAACCCAACATACGACCATTGCAGATATTCAAACTTAGAATAATTATATAACATCATGAAAAATCATCGGTATCTTCATGAGATTTATGAATACAAAAATTTGGGTCTGACATCATAGAAATTCCCTGAAAGTGCCACAAAAGTTGAATTTGCTATGAATGAGCATTCACATGGCCCCATATCATAAATGTGAGTAGTGTAAATAAAAGGAGCAATTCCTCCATATGCCAATTGAAAAAGAGTAGGAAACAGAAATTATTTTCAAAAAGTTGAGACTAGGGTTTGAATCTTAGACCCATGGCCAAGAGCACAGGAACTTTACCACTATGACAAATGACTAATGACATAGTGCCACCATGAAGACAATGGATGCTTTATTATTCACAAATGTGCAGCATTATGGGTTCATTTGTTATTTATTGTTCATCCATATATCATGTGTATTATCTGTCATTTTCACAAAAATTGTTTGGCAACTTATTTCATGTTCAATCTTATTTGTGTCACATATATGTCTTTCTTTGTAGTTGTAGTAGTCTAGAAAACAATAAGGGGTATGAGCGAATACCTTTTCCATCTAAGATGTGCCTAGTTTAGCCAAAAACATGTGCTGTAATTGTTGAATTTAGGACATGCAAATGATATATGAAGAGGTCCCATGACTATAAGCAAGGGATAAACTAAGTTATAAATAAAAAATAAATAAACCAGCAAATAGAATTTATATTAAGAACTTTAAAGGCTGGCTAAAAGTAACAAACAATTCTTGAATAGGAGGTGCTTCTTAGACCAGAGAAGAAACCAAAGACCACCAACAAAATCATCTAAATTTCTCATCTGGCATCAAGTTTATGCAGCACAAGCATATATAAACAAAACGGCAATTCTGCTTTTTTAGGGTTCCAAATACAGACTCCAACAGAAATTTGCAGTACCTGTGAAGTAAGGGAGATAATAACACATAGAAATTGTCTACAAACAGCCTATAGCCTTGTACTCCTGCTTCCAACAATGTGAATAGTGTTATCTTCATATGGATTATTCCCAAGACAAAATAACAGAAAAAACTTTTTCTGCATAAGCCGCCTTGTATCAATACAGTTATCACCCATTTAATCCACAATGAGACAATTTGCTTAGCTCAACTGCTCAACAATTATTCAAGAAATAATTCATAATAAAACATACAAATCCAACATGAAAGATTTTCCCTTTACTTTCACAAGTTATTGACCCCAAAAAAACAAGGATATTTCCAGATCACATCATATCCAACAATGAGAATGTAAGTTTCAGCCACCAAGAAAGCCTTCTAAATTTCTCAATCGGCAGTCACCAGGACAGTAGATTATTCAATAAAGAAGTGAGTAAGCGAAAGTTTACACAGCCATTAAAATAAACAAAAAGGAAAATTTTAGTTCTCTAGGGTTCCAAACTACAGTCTCAAACACATATTTGCAATACTTGTGACATAAGGATTAACAAATCATACATAGAAGTTATTCATAAACAGCTTATTGCCTAATACTTATACAACAATGTCATTGTTAACAGGTTGTCTTCTATTTACAACAATAGAAACTTTAGGAACAGCATAATAGTAGCACAAACAATTGCTACATGACTGACAAATATCCACACCATTATCATCCTTTTTCTCCACAACAAGACAGGTCACATCGCTCAACCATACAGAATTCTTTTATAGAGAACTAATAGGAAAGATTTTCCTTTGATTTTCACAACATTTGTGCCGATCACATCATGACCAGCAATGAGAACTAAGTTTCAGCCACCAAAAAGATATCTCTAAAAACCTAATTCGTGAACATTAACCAAATCCCATAATGCAAACCCTAAAACCCTAATCTCACAAAACAGCACATTAAACCCCATTCACCGCCAAATTGCCACAAACCCACCACCAAGGAAACCAACACAAACCCTAATAGCGAATAAAGAACGCAACTTTTACACAGAGAACATAGGAATGATGTCTAAGGTTAAAAAGTTAGAAACTTCATAACATTTTAAACATTTTCCAAGCAATAGATACAAAATAAACAAGAAAAAGAAGTCAAATTACAAGAAATAGCTCACCACTACTGTCTAAACCTTCATAGTCCATAAGAAGAATCACCCAGAATCACAACGAATTTAGGAAAGGATCTTCAAACATTCGAATAATAGCAAAATGAAAACTCTGGAACCCAGAAAAATTGGTACGGTGGGAATGTGATTTCGGATAATTAAAGATCAATCAGTGCGAGCAATTTGAAAGATTTTAAGCAAGAACAGAGAAAGAAAGAGAGAAATTATTTGTTTGCTTTGAAAGAAAAAGGGGGAAAGGCTTTTTCTTTTGTTTTGGACAATGTTGGTGTTATTTTGATACTTATGATGTTTTTGGGTTCCTAAAGTCGAAGTCGTTAAGGAAAGGGTGTCCTTTGGCTTACACTGTTTGGCAATTTGATGGAAGACGGAAAATGAAAGAAAGCTCTTAAAAAAAAAAAAAAGTGGAAAAGAAATGAAAAAAAATATAAATTTTATTAGTGTTTAAATATAAAAACCGAAAATGAGAGAAAAGTTGTAAAATTATTTTAATAGGTTGATTAAATTACCCTTAAAAGAGTAAAAACAGAGAGAAAACTAGCAGATTTCTTTTTTCCCTTAGGTAATAAACAACAGACAACAACATTAAACAAAACAAGCTTCAAAGGGAATGGGAGAAGCAAATAGCAATATTAAACAAAATAAGCTTCAGAGAGAGAGAAGCACATAGCAACATTAAACAAAACAAGCTTCAGTGAGAGAGAGAGAGAAAGAGAGGAAGGGAGACAGGGGAAGAGGCAACCACTTTTCTATCAAAGAGAAGAGGATGGAGAGGGAGAGGGGGAAACAAATAACTAACCGTAATGAAGAAGATAAATAGTGAAGGTTCTTGCTGTAAATTTATTAAATTTCCATCCATTTTCCTAGAGAGAAAAAATCGAGGTTTTGAAGTAGAAATATTTCCACTCATTTTCACAAGGTTCCTATAATTTCCACCTTTTTTTTTTTCTTTCAATTTTCCTTTGTTTTCAATTATTTCCATCAATCCACACATAGTGTTAGTATTTTTTGAACTAACTTAATAGAGTTGTGATTTATAATAGTGTTTAAGGGACAAAGGGGTGTAACTACGTGACCTATTACATTCGGGTGTCCCGAATTTGATATCTTAAAAGCATCCTTTGTGCTCTTTTTTGTAAAGCAATATGGATAAAGGGAGAAAATATTGCAAGCATAAAACTTTCCCCCACATGCAAATAAAAGCAATAGGAAAAATGCAAAATTTCCTTAAACTTTTACCTCGTTTTGTAAATAGAAAGTGTGCTTTGATATCTTTATAACTCTTATAAATTGATAGATAATTCTCAGAAATTACGAATGATTCCCTTGACTTTGAACCTAATGGGAATATGCCTCTATGCTATTAAGGTGTATTTTAACAATTCTTAAACTTTGACCTTTATGTGGGTATGCTCTTTTTTTTTTTTTCTACTTTAGAAAAAGAAAAAGTCCTTCAAAGTTACTGATATGTAAGAGTTTAGGTTGTATGTTAAAATATACTTTATAAGTTCGTAGTGTACTTACACCAATGCTAAAGTTTAATGAGTTATTTGCAATTTTCTTAAAATGAAATCGACAAATGAGGCAGTAAAAAAATGAGTACTTAAAATAAATTTGCAATTTCCATAAGGAAGCATAATGGTATGAAAGTAGTGTCTTTTATGCACTAAAATTATTTAGTTGTGACTTTTTACATTAATTGATTCTATAACTTCCATAAGGAGATATTGAGATATGAAAGCAATAGTTAGTAGAAGGATAAACTTGATAATTGGTTTTTAATTTTAGTAGTAATTTGACTATAACACCTCGAGTTATAATGACAAAATCTAAAGAATTAAACCCATGGACTTGGGATGATCATGAGAGATTTAGAATCATGATTCTTAATTAAGGATGATCGGATAAGTCCATTCATTCTCAACCTTCATCAGTGAGGCTCATGTACTTGTGAAAAGGCTATTCCTGAGCCTCAAGTCAAGAGAAACCCATTCGAGGGTTCATTAAAAGGGAAGCTAATCTTAATCTTGTTATTAATAAATTCCAGTGGACAACATTGATGACTAAACTCTATAGGTACCTAAACTCTTTCCTTGTTTTAGACATCAAGAAATCAAGAGAAGTACCGTTAGTTGTTAGCTTACTACTATAAAGGATCAAATTCCATTAAGAGTAGACAACACTACACTTTTCCTCAATAACAATAGAGTTGATGCTACTAAGCTCCTCACTTAATACATGGCATTCAAGTTCGTTATACTTAGATTGCTTACTTATCTTCTTTGTTTCTTTCTATTTTAGTCATCCTCTACGATTATTCCTTTATCACTACGTATAGCACAAGGTGCATGCTGTATACACATTGCTATTATGACCAGATTTAGTTAGATAATGCTAATTTTAGGTATACAATTCATTTTTCATTATTATTTGTTAAGCTTTTTTCATTTTTTTATCATTAATTCCAATAGCAAAGGTGGAAAGAAAATTCCCCTCCTAAGTTTTCTTTCTTTACCATGACTTGGTTTCTTTTCTTACATCTCAATGCATCCTTTTGTTAAATATAAAAATTTTATTTATATTTAAAGGAAATTATCCATCAATAGTTATACCATTCTCCTCGATTTACTATTCTACTTTCTTTACCACCCATAACAACAGCATATGTTGTCAAGAATAGTTTTTCTGATAAAAAGACTATGATAAATTGTGTCTATAAGGAAAGAAAAGAATTGTCTTATAAAAACATTAAGCTAATATCACTTCCTCGTTAACTACATTATTCTCTTGAAGCATATAACTAAATTATGGTAGTTCACCTACGTGCAAATTTTTATAATGGAAAACAAACAACAGTATGTAGAAGTGGGATTTAATTGACCTTGTCACATATGTATGATGTGATTTTCGCTTTACAAGTAGCCTCAAAGGAGTGATGTAAAGATGATACATAAACGGATGACTTAAAGAGGAATAACTGGAAGAAGGAATAGGCATCTTTAGTAGCTTGAACGTATGAGCACTAATGAGGGAACTCTAAAGCATCAACTTAGTTGTTCCTAAGCATAGTTATTTGAGCCTTGTTTAATCTTTAAGAGCAAAGATTATCTAACCTTACACTATTTTCTGGATTTTTACAATTGTATCAAATGAGAAGGAAACGCTAAGTATTTACAGATTCTTAAGCGTATTAACATTTGTTACATCTCTTTGGCAATCAATAAATGAGATAAAATATACTTATACAAGTTATCCTAATTAGCTTGTTGTGAGTCTAAGGCCTGTAACCTTCCTTATTGAGTTCATGAGCTTGCTTAAGAAAAGTTAAGAGTAAATAGATCAATCTAACAATCCTTATTTACTTCTTTCTATACCAAATCTTCCTAAAATATCCCAAATATCAACCGGTCGTATGACCCTTATGATTCTATAAATACACGTTAGAATTCAAACTTACCTTTAAAAAGTGAATTTTGGAACTTAGCTCGAAATCAAAGGAGAATTACATTAATATTAACTTTCTTTTAGCAAGGATCTATGTAAAAGCTCTCATATACATAAAAAGATCACACATCCTCTTCTTATATACTGATTTCAACTACTTCCTTAATTAATCAAATACAAAACCATAACTAAATTAGTAAGAGAATTGAAATCTACCAAAATATGAACTCTACTCCATAAATTTATATCACAACTTAATTTCACACTCAAAAGGATTCATATTGGAATTACTCCTTCCTACAAACAATACCTCCTATGTCTATCAAAAAATCACATCTTCACTTTCCAATTCTTGTATTTCTAGTTCTTACTAAAGTTACTTACATAAATAAGATCATACACATACTATCAATACTAAATACACCAAACAATAAGAATCCATTATAAAAGTTTATACCTAATATTTGTCTATAGTAATTGTATTCCTAATCCATAATTTATTGAAAAAAATCTAATCATTGAAAATTACTACAAAATACTACTAACTATTAACTTTACTAGTTATCTAACTCTTCAATGAACACTACATTATGTAAAGAAAATTAATTCCATGCTTATGCATTTATACCTCATCATTTGTAAGTGAAAATCAAAGCTTATTGCTACCTATTTTGGAATCTTAAACATTACAACTTAATATACTTTGCTATTGTCCTTAATAATTTCATCATTGGGTTCCCTTTTATAATTTACCCCTTTTTACTTCCAAACAACTTGTTACTTTAAGATTTAGAAACAATTTCTACCTAAAGTTCTACTTTATCCTTTATTTTACATTCCTGGGTTTGCATGTCCATCAATTTCTATCAATTTAGTTCTCAGCTCAAGTCATTGCAACATCTAAAACATTCTCAGAAGCTTCTTCAAAACCTTTATCTCTATTCTACTGAGTTACCACTAAATTTTATGATACCATAGGGGTTTTCTTATAACTCAAAGAGGGATTAGAATTTAGTAGAAAAAGTTTTCTATACCATGGTTCTTCAAATGAAAATCTATAAGACCATACAACAATATAGTAAGGAAGCCTCTAAAAATATCAATTACTTTTATTGTTACTTGATCATAACTTTTATAATAATTCCTTCTTAACTCTTTAATTGTTGAAAATTGCATTATTAGTACCATTGACATAACCTCCTTTCTCAACAAATGTCTTTCCTCTAAGTATTATTAGTAGTATAAATCTTCAATTATTCTCAAATGCTTCCTCTCACCCAAAAACTATGAGACATTACCTTCAATATATACATATGCATATCATAAAACTTCACAAAAAAGATAGAATAGTATTCAATCGATCCTTCTTAAAACAATTCCTATAATTGCAACTTACCATCCATAAGTTCTTTACTATCTAGTCTTGTGACCAAGCGTAAATGAGTGAATGATTTCAGAATTTGAAAATAAGCATGGCATAAGTTAAGTTATCATTATCTATGACTTATTATTGTTTATATTATATACAATCTTATATATATATATATATATATATAACTTATATATAACCTTACAAGTCTAAATTTTTTACGTCTCGTTTACTTTTCCCCAACTCTCAATGTTCCTAAAGTGTTTTAATTTATTTTAATTATGACATCTTAGAGTTAGTTCAGAAGAGTTGTTCTTTGAGCGAATAGCTGAGATCATGCTCGATACCACCTTGAAATGTTAAGACCTAAATTAAGGAATCATAATAGTTTGTTACCCAAGCTAGAAGCTAGTTAATTTAGCTGCTAACATAAGTGTAGTTTACACTAAGCTTTTAACACCCCACAACTTTGAGTCTTTCAATTCAATGCCTATTGGGTATTAACCTGTGATGTAATTTTCTAAAATAACTTTTGAAGGAGATTCTGTGGTATAAAAGCTTGAGAAAAAAAATACAAGTATTATAAATAACCTTAGAAAAATGTCATAATAAGGATTTATAAAAGCCTACTAGTTTATAGAACATAATATTGGCAATAATAACCGAAAACTAAAAGGTTACCTAAGGAGGCCCTATTAGTTCTCCTAAGGTTTAGTAAAATTAATAAACAATATAGGAATCTAACTAATTGGTCTTGAACCTCACTCCTCGACCCTATTCTCTATACTTCTAGAACTTAGAGTAATATCGGTGTATCTATTAGGAAACCTGTAAAACAATTATAAGAGAATGAGTAACAATTTGCTTAGCAAGTGGAACGAAGATAATAGCACATATCTAATATCAAGAAACTAAGGTTTTCAAGTAAGGTCAATTAGATGCAATGTGATTTAAGTAAATATCATCGCACGACGTTGATCGCTCGTCATAAGAATAAAGAAATTACGCTTGCTCTAATCCAAGTTTTGAGAAATTTGATGCTGTGAACTTCCTGAATCGAAACTAAACTAGGCTTATGCAATGGAGAAACACGCTCCGCCCGAGACTGTCTTTAAACTACGGTCTCCAACCTTGCCACAACCTTCTCTTCTATCATCTAGTTCAATTAAGGGTGGGGAAAAGACCATTTTTGTTATTCTCATCAAAAGGTTTGTGTTTTGCTTGAGAAACCTAGTTATTTCCCCTGATGGGTTGTGATGCAAATCCTGTTAGTAGTTAAGTTAAGTTTATGTTAAATTGCTTTTGGGGTGATCAAGCAATTTTAAACAATTCAATCAAGCATCATCATAAAGTAACCAATACATAAAACCTAGCACTCCAAATAGCAAAACTATATTCAAGCACACACTTTGCATATGTATAGGCAACTAACTTACAATCACAATCAAGACGTACACTAAGGTCTTCAAGTTCCCTTAATAATACTTTAAAATATGGTAAAGCACCGATCCCACTTACCTGGACGTGCAATGCTCAAGAGTAATGATAGTTGTTTTTGTTTACTTTAATTTTTCCCCCTAAAATATACAATATAATCATTTTAGTTTTATTAAATATAAAGTAACTGAATTCATTTTAATAATTTAAGTGTAGTTAGGACTTATTTTTAGTAAGTTGTGTAAGCTTTATATCGAGTTCCTACTTGCTATTGAAGTCTTTAGATAAAGTTCTAAAAGCTTGCTTAATACCAAGTTTTGGTCTTAGAACCTTTTGATGAGATCTCTAAATGAGTGCTTTTAAACTAGTATTCTTCTAACTAGGTCTCTGAAATTATCCCAATTATATTTCAAATTTCAAGCACCTCTCTGAACAAGCCTTTGAAGTAATTTTCTCTAAGCATTCCACACCATCCGATTCTTGGATCAAGTCCCCAAAGCCCTTTCATCTACATTTCCTTTACTAAAAACTTCTTAAACAAGTCTTTGATAGTTAAGTTCCTCTCCTTATCTAACTTTCTGATCAACTCTCTAAACTAGAGATTGAGTCTCCTCTTTACAGATCGACCCTTTAAAGATGTCTCTGAAGTGATTTCATGTAATCTTTATAAATTAACCAACATTTCGGTATAGTCAATGAAATCATTACAATCACACTTCTTTCACTAAACAACTTCCTAAATGAGGCTTTAACATATTTAAAGTTAGAATTCTTTCGTCTACTAATCTTTTGTATACGTTTTTGAAGTCTTTACAACCACACTTCTTTTACCAACCAACTTCTCAAACAAGGCTTCGATAAGGTTATAATTAATATCCTGTTACCAGCTATCTTGCTAATCCCACATCTAAACCAATAATTAAGTCTTTATTCTACTAATTCAATCATCTGAAAAACTTTCTGAACAAAATCAATTCATAAGTTTATTCCTAGCGATTGGCTCCAACATCTTATTCCAGTTTACAAGCATGATAAAACATGATCACACAATAGATTCAATATGCTTATGCTCACCATATCACCTATACTTCCAAATCCATATACTTTCACCTTATTGCATGTAAGTCATAACCAGTAGATTGTGCATTCATCAAATTCTATTCAATCTAACCAACTCTAGATAATTACCCCCGGTGATATATAACACCAATACGCTCCAAAACTAGTACAAATAGGTTTCCTTACAATTTATTACATGAAAATATTCGGAAAATAGCATTTTTACCAAATTTTAGAAGCTAAAAAATTATGAAAAATGTTTTTAGCCAAAATTTCTTCATGGGATTCATACATGCAATATAGAGAAGTTCTAGAAAAATTTTGGTTTCAAAACAACAATAATAGGGCTATTTAAAATAACTTTGAAAATTAATCGGTTTTACGTAATTTCTTAAGGAGTTCATAAATCCACTTAACATTTTTACAATCTAATTTTTTTTTCCTAAAAGTACATGCAAAAATATGTCAAAATAATTTTTTCTATGATTTTTAGAATAAATTTGATATTTTTACAATTTTAAGAAAATTCGAATACTTAAAATCGACTCATTAGAAAACCACCATCCAATTACTACCACCCTCCACTACCTTGTCAGCAGCTTTGGGCACTATTACCTTTATCTCCCAATGGTGGTGGTTCTCTTCTAGAAATGGCCTAAACCCATGCTTTAGATTTTTGCTCGATTCGCGTAATGCCGCTTCTTAATTTTTCTAGAAATTTTTCTTCATTAATCTTTACTTTTTCGAATTCTTCCCAAATTCTTAAAAGACTCCCTAATGTTCTAGAGAGGTTTTGTAAATTTTCTTAAGTTGAGTCATTCTCAATAAGAGTTTCTCTCTCTTCTCTACCTATATTCCTAAGTTTCCCATGCATGTCAAGTTGCTAACAACTTGTTTTCTTTATAAATAGGTGTCCCTTTTGCTAGATCATGCCCCAACACATGTTAATCTGATTCTTTACTAATTTTTCCTTATTTTTATTATTTTTCTTATAAATTTTTTAGTTAATTATTAGTATTTTTGGTATTTTAAGCATTATGGGTATATATTTATATATAAATAATTATATCCAAAGTACACGTACTATTTCTATATATAATTTTATTTCAATTTATAATTTTAGTGTCCAAATAATTTATTCCTAATGTTCAATTAATTTTCGTTACTTAATTTATGCGTTTACGACGAATAATTACAATATAATATAATTTAGTAAAATTGACTATTTTAGCCTATAATATTATTATTTTATTATATTTCTATATATTGGACTTACAACATGCCATCGTTTAACTCTTATGACCTGTACATGAAGTATTACCTTATTTAGTTGACTTTTATATATGCCCAAAATTATTCATTTTAATGACTATGCGAAATTATAAGGCTTATACATAAGGCATAAAATTTATATTTTCACCAACTTAACGATGATGAAGTCTCTTAGTTTAGTCATTTTATGTACATTAGCTCCATTTAAAATCTCATATTAAATGTTGTAACCTCAATTCCTAACGTTTTAAATAGCTAATTGCATACTTATATTTAAATTTGCATTCCAAAATACAAACAGTGGGCTTGAAATTTTCATTTTTCATTTATCCTCTTTAATTTCTCCATAACATTTTAAGATTTCAATTTAAATAGTTAACTAAACAATTTTTTAGGTTCGAAAAAATTATCAATTGAACTCTTTGGTTAGGTTTGGATTAAAAAAAGAATCGTCTAGTAATATTAGTTCAATTTAACTTGAATGAGCCACCAAACCTATAAATACCTATCAACAAATGACGATTGCAAGTTAATGAATGAAACTTGCAAGAAGTTAGGACTTTTTTATGGGGGTAATTAATCTTTTCATTGGTACAAAGTATTCAACAACATATTATTCATTTGAAAATTTATTTGAGATTAGAGAAGTATTGGTTAATAGAAAGAGTTCTCTTGATAAAAATATGAGTGTAATAGTTAACAAAATGTTTGCAAAGTTTGGAAAATATCGAGGTGATACTCTTGGATCCATGTTTTAAGACGAAGATAATGGATTTTGTGTTTTCTCATGTTTATGAAAAGAATGCATTTACAGAGATATAAACGGCTAGGACTACTTGTTATGATTTGTTTTGAGAATATTGGTTTAGAGTTAAATCATGTCTTACTAAGAGTATGGATGGTTGTTCTTGTTTGATTTATTTAGTAAATAGCAAATTCTCCTATTGTTTCTTTTAAAAGATCAAAGATAGTAGTATATTTGAGCATCGTGACTACTAATGGTCAAGTAAAGTCAAGATTAGACCATTACTCATAAGAGCTTATGTTGCCTTTTAAATGAGGATTTTGAGATTCTTAGTTGGTGGGAGTTAAATGGAATCAAGTATCTTACATTACAAGAAATGATTAAGCATACTTTAACTATTCTTATGTCTACAATTGCACTTAAATTTGTACTTAGTACTAGTTGTTAAGTAATTAGCTTCCATAGAAGCCAACTCCATCGAGCTACACTAAATGCATTAATGTGCACACAGAGTTGGTTTCCAAATGAAAAGAAGGGTAAATGCATCAGTATTGTAATATTTTCATTGTTTATTAATGGAAAAAGTTCATATCATTTGTATTTTAATGTATTTTATGTAATTCGTTTTCTTTTGTAATATGTTTCTTCTAGTAATTAGGTATATGAAAAATATCAAGGCACTATTTTGCCAATTGGGTTTTGTACCTTTTTTTTTTTTTCAAAATTCAGCTACTATGAGGAGATAATTAAGGTAGAAGAAGATGAGATGTGATTATGAGGAAGAGAAATTGATGATATTGGATTTTGTTGATTTTAGTTCTATTTTTTTTTTATGAATGAGGTTGTCATAATTGCTAATGAATGTAGTTTGTTTTATCGCAAACTTGAAGCAAATTATGTAGTTGATAGCATTTAACATTGTTGAATGATGTTTTAGTAGTTATGATTTTATTTTGCTTAATTTAGATTCACTAAAGTATGCATTCTAAATTATTTAAGCAAAATGTTGTTAATTTATCAAGTTGGTTGCAAATACCCTATTAGTCTAGTAAATAAGGATTTAGGCATCGAGTAACAAAACTTTTAGGGTTTAGGATAGTTTGTGGGATAATTAATAGGGTACAGGAAGGTTTGGATTTATGAAACTTTGCTTATATTTGCATCGCTTATATTTCTAATACCATATGACTTCCATTCACTGCATCCATTGCTACATTTCAATCGACTCTGCTTCGATTTGCTTGGTTCTCCCCCTCCCCCCCCCCCCCCCCCTCTCTCTCTCTCTCTCTCTCTCTCTCTCTCTCTCTCTCTCTCTGTGTATGTATGTTTCCTTTTTCCCTTTTTTTAGTCTCTATAATTCTATCTAATATATGTTGACGTAAAGAGTTAAGATTACAACTTATGGAGTATTTTGATCAATAGAATTGGAGAAATTAGAATTATGGTTAGAAGTGAAAGCAATTAAAGGGAGTAAAAGAAAGGGCCCTTTAGAAATCGGTCATAAGTTACAGGTGTTTGTCGAACCTAAATTTTTAGTTTTTAGTTTTATTTTCTTTAATCCGATTAGTATTAAACCTCAACCCATTTAATACTAATTCTTGATTGCAAAATTAAAGAAAATTTGGTTTTTTCAACAACTTTAAAAGATTTGGAGTTGCTACCTAACTAGGGTCGGGAAATGAATTAGGTTAGATTCAGTCAAGTGGATTGCTTATAACTTAGCTCTTAGACTATGAAAAAAAAAAGTAATTTTGCAAATGATTTTTGAAGAACTAGAGATTCTTGAATTTAGGATTAACCTATTAAAGTTAAAAAGTGTACCACTTTAACCTTCCAAATTTAATAATTATTTTTAAATTACCCATTTATTTGATATATTAAATCTAATTTACATGTAAAAAAAGAAAAAGAAAATTAAATTTATTTATATACAAAATGAAAATATAATTTTTTTTCACATTTTAAATTAGTCCGAAGGTTTCTACGTACTCGTTATTTAAGATTAGAATTTTGTAGCTCATTTTTAGAAAATTTTAGCTAGGTAATTTATTTTAACCTAAGAAAACAACCTAATTTATGTTTTTTTAACCATTAAATTTTTTATGAAAAAAAATCTAAAAGAGGTCATAATTTGATATATTTATTTTAAAACTCTAAAAGGAGTCTTAATTTTGAAAAAAATATAAAAAGTTTCAACTCTTTTTTTTAACATTTTTCTAAGTTATGAATTTTTTTTTTAAAATATGGATTTTTTCTAAGTGAGAAAAATATAAATTATTATTACATCAATCAATAAAAAAGAAAATTATTTTATAAAAATAAAGATTTTTTAAAAAGAGAAAATAGATATAATGAATTTATAAAAATAAATCAAAGTGAAAACAAAATGAAATAAAAAAGTAATATAAAATAAAAAGAACAAAAAGTAACTTGGACAAATAGTAATGGGTCAAGATGTGAGTAGGGCTTTGGTTCAGATTCTGGTTTGGAGGTAGGTTGCCAGTCCTAGCGAGAAGAAGAAAGCAGCAGTGACCATAGTAGATGCTCCAGTAACTTCTAGTGATCCAAGATCCTTATTATCCCCTTTAGACTGCTTAAGATTTAGGATCAAATCTGGTTCAGCTCCATGTTACTCGTCTTCAAGAGTATGTGAGTAGAGGTCGACAACGTTGAAGAAGTCCAAGACCCCATACTCTTTTGGTAGTTTAATCCTATAAGCATTAGGATTGATTTTTTTTCAAGCACTTTGAATGATCCATCAACCCTAGGAGACAACTTGGTCTTCCTTAAGTGTGGAAATCATTCCTTACTAAGATAGATCCAAACTAAATCCCTTGGCTAAATTCCCTGTTCTTCCATCCTCAGCCTTATCTCTCGAGCTTAGTAACAACTCAACTTAATTGTCTTACGACCTTCTAGTGTATGGCTTTGATGGCTTCAACTCTTTATACAGTTGGCTAGTCATCATCTAGGCTTGCAAGGAGCGTTTGGTCTATTGGGAGCTAATGGTTGAACCCATAGGTAACCTTAAATGGTGACATGTTTGCTATGTTATGGGTAGTCTTATTGTAGGTGAACTTTATGATTAGCAGGCATAGATCCTAATCAGCCATGTTTTGACCAATGGTAACTTGGAGTAAAGTTCTTACTATCTTATTGACAACCTCAGTTTGTCCATCCGTCCGTTTATAGACGACAGGACATACTATACAATAGCTTGGTTCCCATTTGTCTCCATAACGTTCTCTAGAAGTTGCTCATAAATTTTAAGTCCTAGTTTGAAATAATGGTTTTGGGTACTCCATGAAGTTTGACTATTTCTTATAAGAAAAGAAAAGAGATAGACAAAGCATCATTAATTTTAGAGTAGGGCACGAAGTGTGCCATTTTACTAAATCAATCTACGACCACCATGATAGAGTTCTTCCCTTGGGATGTCCTTAGCAATCCTAACATAAAGTCCATACTTAGCTTGGACCACGGTTTGGTTGGGATGGCCAATGGAAAATAATGTCCCTTCACTGCTTAGCATGGCTCTTCTCTTTTCAGCAAGTAGTATACCTTTCCAACACAGATTGAACATCTCTCTTCATTTTTGGCTAAAAGAATCTTAAGGATAGTATCTCATGAGTTTGGTGCTGGCTAAAGTGTCTAGACAATCCCCTCACATGCACTTGTGTACTAACAACTCTTCATGGAATTGGTTGAGATACATAGTCTCCCTTTCCTAAATAGTATTCATCCTCCCTATGATAGTCATCATGTGTTTAGCCTTCCTCATACCTGGCATAAATAGGACTAAAATG
Source organism: Lumnitzera racemosa (assembly GCA_024138005.1). Taxonomy (NCBI): domain Eukaryota; kingdom Viridiplantae; phylum Streptophyta; class Magnoliopsida; order Myrtales; family Combretaceae; genus Lumnitzera; species Lumnitzera racemosa. The sequence goes on along the minus strand of JAMXBC010000004.1, from coordinate 75,203,577 downwards.
TAGATCCTTAACATATAAATCTTTTATTATTGAAAACCAAGCAACTTAGTCTGCAGTTTAGTCAGGAGGGAATGTTATCTTGATAGGATGTCGGTTACTACATTGTTCTAGTACTCACAACATATGAAAATCCCTCCATAAACTCAACTCATTTGACTTGCCTTTGAGATAACTTAGGTTAGCATCTTAGATATCTCAAAGATTCATGATCAGTGTAGATCACAAACTCTTTAGGTAATAGATAGTATTGCCATACACTCAGGGCTTAGATCAAGGAGTAAAACTCCTTATCATAGATTGAATAATTGAGTATAGCTCCTCTAAGTTTGTCACTTAAGTAAGCAATAAGCTGACCTTCCTGCATCAGCACAACACTTATGCCTAGTCCGGACGCATCATACTCCACTTCAAACACTTTGTCAAAGCTTAGCAAAGCTAAGATAGGTGATGTAGTTAGCTTCTCCTTTACTTCTTCAAAACTTCTCTACTTCTTCTCTCCCCATTTGAACTCAATATTTTTCTTTAACAGTTTAGTGAATGGGGCAACGATTGCACTGAAATTCTTTATAAATCTACGACAGAACAATGCCAGGCCGTAGAAGCTCTTCATGTCAGCCAAAGTAGTTAGTACAGGCCATTCGATGATTGCCTTTATCTTTTCATCATTGACTTGTATTCTACCACTACTTACAACAAACCTCAAGAAGATTACTTCAAGTTAGAAAATGTCATACTTCTTTAGATTGGTAGAGAGCCTTTCAGCTTAGAGTTTTGTAAAGACTACTGGGAGATGCTCTTAGTGAGCCTCCAAATTAGGGCTATACATTATGATGTTGTCGAAGTAAACCATCACAAATTTCCCTATTAGTTCTTAGAGCACATGATTCATCAGTTACATAAATGTACTTAGCGCGTTTGATAGTCTAAACGGCATTATAAGCCATTCATATAATCCATGGTGGGTCTTAAATGTTATCTTCTACTCATAGCCTTCCTGCATTAAAATCTGATGGTACCCAGATTTAAGGTAAATCTTAGAGAATAATTTGTCTCCATTCAACTCGTCCAACATATCATCAAGCTTTGATATGGAATACTTATACTTGATGGTAATGTGATTGATTGTTCAGCTATCCATACATATCTCTATGATCCATCTTTCTTTGGTAATAATATAGTTAGCATAGTATAGGGGCTAAGGGATTCTTGTACATACCCTTTCTTCATCAACTTATCTACCTATCTCTGTAGCTTAATAGCTTATTCAGGGTTCAGCCTATAAGCAGGTTTATTTGGCAATGCGGCTCCTAGCTACAAGTCAATTACATGTTCAACGCCTTAGATAGGAGGTAGACCTTTCGGTAGCTCACTTGGGAACAAGTCGGTAAATTCATCTAATAAGGTTTTCACTTTGATAGGCAACATTCCCTTCTTAGATCTCCTCATCTCCAGTAACCTTCTAACTAATAGATAGGTTAGCTCTTCAAGCTCTATCTCTTTCTTCAGCTCAATTCGAGTCATCACCAAAGCTTCTTTCTTCACAACTTAGCTCAATTAGGCTTGCATGATTTTAACTTGCTTAGTAGTCATAGGTCGTAACTTCACCTTCTTGCCCCCGTACTCTAGGCAACATGTATTATTCCTTTCCATCATATATCACTATTTGGTTGAACATCCACAGTCATCCAAGTAGAATATGGGATATACTCATGAGCAACATATCATAGAGCACTTCATCTTAATGGTTTCCAATACAGATCTGTACGGTTACTTGCTTGTTTACTTGCAGGGCTTCTTTGTTACTGAGCTAGTGTAGTTTATAAGGTTTGGGATGAGGCTTGGTTAGTAATTGTAGTTGTTAGACCATGAAAGCAGAGGCCACATTAGTACAGCTCCCACTGTCAACAATCAAGGCACATAGTAACCCATTTACCTTGTATCTAATGTGGAACTCTTTTTTCATCCTCGGGCATAGGACTCACACTCATTGTTCTCCTTAACACCAGGGTAGTAGCCATAAAATTACCCTCCTTACTATAAATGACTTTTGGCTCTTTGGACAGTTCGGTTTGTTCGGCCTCTTTCGGGTCTTCCACTTCATCGGTTCTATCTATCTCAATGGTTGACACTTCACCTCGAATCACCATAGTTCTTTTATTAGGACATTGAGTGGCCATGTGTCTAAATCTTTGATACTTGAAGCACTTAATCTCGCTCATCTTTCTTCTTAAGCTCTGGCTTTTGTGGCCATGTATCTAAATCCTTGACACTTGAAGCACTTAATCCCACTCATCTTTCTTCCTAAGCTCTGGCCTTTCTCAAACTTCCTTGGGATCTCCTTCTCCTCTGTTCAAGTTGTTTGAGCAGGTCGAGTCTCATCAACCTTACTTGGTTTCGATCGTATAGGTTTACTTAGAACAGATCGACTATTGCTAGATTAATTGATAAGCGGTTGGAATCTTCCTATACCTCCCAATCCTCTACACAGCTTAGATAGTGTTATCAAGTGATCTAATTACCATGGTTTTTAGAATATCTCCAATCTCATACTTCAACCCACTAATGAATCGAAACACAGTTCAGTCTTCGAGTTTAATGACTTCGCATCAGATCATTAGCATCTAAAATTTCTTCACTTATGCATCAACACTTAACCTTCCTTACCTCAATTCTTGTAACCTTTTGAAGGCATCCTACAAATAGTAGCTTGGAACAAACCTTCTCATGACTCTTTTTGATATGAACCGTACCAAGGACAGATAAGGCCGGTTGTCAAGGTGGGTTCGATCTTGCCGGAGGAATAAAAGATAAAGTAGGTTTAGTGAAGGTTTTAGTGAATCCGTGAGTCGCTTAACCAGATATGATGTACTAATTAGATTCCACATGTCCTAATACTCATCAGATGTGACGTACCAGTTTGAGTGATAAGGTTACCTGCTACAATCCTTACTAAAAGGATTGATAAGAGCCAGTGAGGGAGAGAACTTTCCAAGAGAAAGGACTCAAAACGGGTTTCTCATTAATCTTCTCTATCTGTATTATTATAAATGTTGCTATTTATAGTACGTCCTAAAGCAGTAAAACTGTAAATAATGTACAAGGCCTTAAACCCTAAAAAATTGGGCCTATGAATAAAATAAAGACAAACATGTACAAAAATATGAAACTGTGTGTTTTACAAGGAAGTCGACATGCCGTTATTCGATATGTCCTAGAAGTAGCCTCACATTGCTTGGCTAAGACACCAGAGAGGATAGCTCATAATTGCTGAGTTCTAAAGTTAGTCGGCATTAGTCTCTTTGTGCCTTGTCGAGTGGATCTAATTCTCGGAAATGTAAGTTAGTCAGCACTAATCTCCTTGTATCTTGCCAAGTGGATTGCTCTCGGACATGTGATATCTCAGCATATCGACAGACATAAAGTTGAGTAAGTAATTGGTCAAGTATAGGTGAGGATTGTGCCTTCTATTTCTCGATACTTTCGATACTTGTTCTGCGAGAAATAGTATCATTCGGCTTGGTAGATGGAATGAGTCGACAAGTAGATGAACTTGACTTTGGCATCGGGTTAGGGCGGTACCTCGAATCTTATCACTCTTCATCTTATCCCAACTCCTAACTTCACGTTCTCCTTCTCTTCTTTGTGTGGCTTGCTTGTTCTTTCACCATAGGATAGTATAACCAGTAAACTCTAACACAGCAAGTTGGACCTTTGCATTGTCGGGTACTTTATAGCATTCAAATTGTTTCTCAATCTTATCTACCCAATCCAGGTAGTCATCAAACATCTCCACTCTTAAAGAAGCTTATAATATGCATCTTTAACCCTTCAACTTTAGGGGCTTAAACATTCCTCTCTTCTGGTTCATAGTACTCCTTTACTTCGTCACCTTCTACCTCTTCTGCCTCTTTAATTTCATTGAGTACTACTCTATGTCTAGCAACCTTATCCGTTCCCCAACTCAATGTGGTCAAATTAGGACATTAGCTTAGCCAAACTGACTATTGCCTCTCTCAAGTTATTCACGTACTTTATATGGGCCATTTCTAGCTTGTTGCTTATCTTTAATCACCAGACTAGCCATTAGGTTGGTGAATTTGTCTAGTTGATCACCTATTAACTGGGATGTGAAGCTTCCATGCTAACCTTGGCCATTTTGAGTGCTATTCTCTCGATTACCAAGAGTTCCTTCGTTAGTCTATCCACAACTACCCAAATGGAATCGTATCTAACTTGAGTCCTTGGTAATGCTACCACAAAATCCATAATAATATGATCCCATTTCCATCTCGGTATTTCTTAAGGTTGTAATAGTCTACCCAGTCTTTGGTGTTCTGCTTTAACTTGTTGGCACGTCATGTATTTTAATACATATTGTGCCACTTCTCTCTTCATCCCATTCCACCAATAAATGAGTTTTAAATCTTGGTACATTTTATTTCCTCCCGGGTGCACAGTATAACCTGTAATGTGTGCTTCATCCAAAATTTGCTTCCTTATGTCAGCATCTTGTGGTATACATATTCTTCCTCTAAACTTTATTATACCTCTATCATCCACCTTAAAATCAGGGTCATGTCCGTTACTTAATTTCTCTTTTATCTCCATCAGATCCTTATCTTCTTGCTTTTGCTTTATTTTCTCTAATAGAGCAAGTTGTAATTCCCAATTCATCAACTGGCTATTAGGTTCACACTAATCAAACCCAATTTGCATCCTCTCAAATTCATGCACTAATTTACGTTGAGGTGTTAACAGTAAGGCAACCTGTTCATAATTCTTTCGACTTAATGCATCCGCCACCAAATTAGCCTTTCCAGGGTGGTAATTTATATTCAGATCATAATCTTTAATCAATTCCAACCACTTTCTTTGCCTTAAATTCAACTCCTTCTGAGTAAAGAAATACTTCAAACTCTTATGATCAGTGTACATCTTACACCGTTGTCCATAAAGATAATGTCTCCAAATCTTCAAGGTAAACACTACAGCTGCTAACTCTAAATCATGAGTTGGGTAATTCCTCTCATGTGGCCTCAATTTTCTTGATGCATATGCAACAACTTTTCTATCCTGCATCAATATACAACCTAATCCATTCTGTGAAGCACCACTGTACACATTATAAGGCTTATCCGGATCAGGTAATGTTAATACTGGTGCTGTAACCAGTCTTTTCTTCAACTCCTGAAAACTCCTTTCACAATCTTCACTCCATTCAAACTTTACATCCTTCTAGGTCAATCGAGTTAACGGTTTGGCAATTTTGGAAAAATCCTTTATGAACCGTCAATAGTATCCAGCCATACCTAGAAAACTCCTTATCTCAGTCACTGTGGTTGGTTGCTTCCAATCCATTACTGCTTTCACTTTATCAGGGTCTATTGAAATTCCTTCACCAAATATAATATGACCTAGAAAAGAAATTCTATCCAACCAAAAATCACATTTACTTAACTTGGCATACAAGTTATTCTCTCTCAACTTTTGTAATGCCAATCGTAAATGCTCTGCATGCTCTTCCTTGGTTTTTGAATAAATTAAAATATCAATCAATAAACACCACAACAAACTTATCCAAATATGGTTGATATATGCGATTCATCAGGTCCATGAATATAGCCGGAGCATTCGTTAAGCCAAATGGCATCACAAAAAATTCATAATGACCATATCGAGTTCTAAATGCAGTCTTATGCACATCTTCCGACTTAACTCGCAATTGATGATATCTTGATTTTAAATCTATTCTAGAAAACACAGTTGCACCTTGGAGTTGGTCAAACAAGTCATCAATGCGAGGTAAAGGATACTTATTCTTAATGGTAACCTTATTTAACTCCCGATAATCTATATACAATCTCATAGTACCATCCTTCTTTTTCACAAACAATACTGGTGCTCCTGAAGTTGCTTCTTTAGTTCTTGAAGTTCCATAGGTGACATCCGATATGGAGCTTTAGAAATAGGTTCAGTTCTAGGAACTAATTCTACAGTGAAATCCAACTCTCGGGGTGGAGCTAACCCTGGTAAATCCTCCGGAAATACATCTGGAAACTCATTCACTACCCGTATGTCTACTACCTTGGGTATTTCCTTCTTTGCATCCACAGTAAACACCTAACAAAATTTCCAATTGTTCTCCTATACTTTTGTCTCACACATTTCATCACATATCTCCATTACTGATAAATTCAATTTACTTCCACCAGCCTTTCCTTGAAATATCGTTTCTCCCTCATTAAGATTGATAATTTTATTTTTACACTCCACAATGGCTTTATTCTTAGACAACCAATCTATTCCCACTATTACATCATAACCTTGTAAAGATAATATTACAAGACTTATAGGATACTCCTTCTCCTGAATTTTTATTCTACCATCAACTACTACTTCTCGGGTTGTTACTTTCTCCCCAATCGGAGTTCTAACTTTATAAGTTATATTAACAGTAACTACACTAATCTCTTGTTCATTTATAAATTTCTGACTTGCAAAGGAATGAGATGCACCAGTATCAAACAGCATAAAAGCAGGTTGTCCATTTATCAGCACATGTCTTGGAATGTACTAATACTATGGTTACTAACTACACTAGCATTCATAAATCTTAAAATGCAAATATTTCAATTTAATTTACACTTAGAATTATTATTACAATAGATAGTCTGAGTACGTACCAGTTATAAGTCCTTCATCATTTTCCTCTTCAACTCCCATGATCTCCTCGACATCGTCATGGTAGTACTCCTCCATAAAATCTGAGAAATCCTCATTCTCTTCAATTTCCATATCCTTTAGAGCAAAGATACGAGTAGGTGCAGTGGTGGTATCAACACCTTCTGTTCACTTAGCTCCTTGTACAAACTGTGGACAGTATCTGGAGAAATAGCCCTTTCTACCACATTTATTACACTTTACTAATTTCATCCTAGGGCATGCCTTCAGCACATGGTTTAGATCTCCACATATAAAACATCCCCCCTTAAGCTGAGCACAATTTCTCGGGAAATGATTTGCACCACACTTTTAGCATTTGACATTACCATCTTTGTCATAAAAGCTCAAACTCGGTATTGACTGCGCTGGGTTACTAGCTAGAGTTACTGGTCTCCTTCTCTTCTGCCCAGAACTGCTACTAGAGGCACTGGGATATGATCTCTTAAATGATGGACCTAGTCGATATCCTCTGTTGATCTTTTGACTCCACATTGCTTGTATCCTCACACGATTATCTTCCAGTTGTCTTGTCTTATCTACTACTTCATTGTAAGTGATGAAACCATAATCCAGCAACTTACAACACATTGTGGGGTCAAATTCGGTCAGAAACAAATCTTTCTTCAACTCAATATTATCTCGATATGAGCCAAGTACATATTGTAACAATCTATTGAACTCAGTCTCATACTGGGTTACACTCATACCGCCCTTCTTCAATTCAAACAAATCTCGCACCATTCTATTTTGAATACTATGAGGGAAATACTCCTTCCTGAATTCCTCTTTAAATTGTTGCCAATCAATGTTATTTCTAAGTTGTCTTGCTCTTGAGTCCCACTATACTCTCGCAGCTAACTTTAATATAAATGTACCATAAGATAACTTTTGAGATTCAGGAACTCTAAAAACCTCAAAACTCCGTTCAACTTGGGCTAACTAATCATCAGCTACATTTGGCCTATCCATCTCCCCTTCAAAATAATAGTTGGCTTTTATAAACTCAAGAAGTTTATTTACCTCTTGAGGTCGCTCCATTCGTTGTTCAACTTCTTGGGGTCTTCTGTTTCCCACATTAACACCAGTCATAAGATGTTGAATCAACATTCCTTGCTGTCTCATCATCGCATGCATACTGGAAAGTATTTGTCCAATAGGCATATTTTCTTGTGGAGGCAACAGGGGTAAATCTTGTCTATGTTGTTCTCTTGGTGGTTATGGTATTCATGGTAGAGGGTTTTGATTCCCTTCAGTTCCTCCTTGACTACTCCCGTTTCCAGCTTCAGCCATAATCGCTTAATAGTTTAACTTATAATCCTGCATTCATATCTATCTATAAGTTATTCCTACTTTTGTTTAGAGAATGTTTATAAATTAATAAATGCTTGCAATATGTACTCATATCAAATAGTAAGGACAATATTATTGAAGTCAACATACTTAGAAATCTAACTTCCACTATATATTTCATTTAACCTTACATCATTACTATTACAACTTCAAAATAAAAGATACAACTCAATAACTTTCAAATACATACATCAAATTTACAACTCAATTACATCATTCCTTACATAATCTAGTATAGACTCGATCTTTACAACTATACAAGACAAAAGATTACATCAACTGACTACATCAAACTTACTCATAACGTACTTCTAACTTGATCCAGAAGCTAAAAAGTACATCAAAAGTAAAAAAAAAAAAATACATCAAAAGTCAAAATACATCAAAATATTCTAAACTACATCAGTTTCCATCACAACTAATACTGGATCGTCCCTAAAGATCTATCCGACCAAAACAAGTCAGCTATCTAACTAAGCTAATCCTCTTCTGAATCCGTAGCAGCTACTCCATCAAAGGGATCATGACCCATATAGCCTCCTACCGAATGATCCTCATGCTTATTATTTGATGTAGAGTCTATATATACTATCTCTGGAGTCTCAAGGATCACAATCACCTCCTACACATCATCATCATCATCATCTGACTCAACTGGGTCACCAGCTCCTATTCTAGTGATCCCGGTGTTTGCAATCACCTGCATGACTAAAGCATGTAAGTCTATACTAAGTTCATCCTCGTTCTCTTGCTCTTCATCTAGGTTTTCTTTTGGGTCTTCTTCTGAATCTTCTTCTTCTTCTGGGTCCTCCTCGGGGTCATCCTCTACATGAACTCCATCCTCTTGGGGTTCAACTGGAGGTGGGTTTTCAGGTGGTGGTTCTGGTATTTCAGGTTCAGGTTCAGGGTTAGGGTTCAATGGTATCTCTATACCTTCCCCAGCAAGCTCTGGAAACTGAGGAAACCAATTAATAATCCTTGGTGGGTTCTGTTTGGGAATGTATGGGATGTCAGTAGGGATGTGTGCAATATCAGCTGGGTATGGTCTCCCATCCTCCAAACTAGCAGGAAAATACCGTAAGGGCGTCATCAGGGTTATAATTCCCTCTGTCTCCAACCACCTCCGCTCAAAAGCTGCTATGACAGTATATCTATTATATTGTTATACTGAGGTCCTAAACTCATCTCCATCTATGCCCACTCATCCTTCCAGCTATAGCACATTTGATCATGAAACCTATCAATGATCTCATCAACTGTCCTAAAAATGTTCCAATCAGCTAATTCCATCAATAATCGTTGTCATCTAACCTTATAATCAATAGGGGATATGTCTCAATTCCATCTAAAATGTATCCAACCATGTATTAGTTCTCCCCTTCGACCTTGTAATCATAGTTAAACCAATTAATATCTCCTATGTTAAAGATTATGGTTACTTATGTTATACAATCTTTTAGCGCCCACTTAATATTACCCACTCTCAATATTCCTATAATATCTATTTCTTTTAGAGTATGATGCTTCAAAGTGAGTCCACTAAAACTACGTTCTGATACTAACCGAAAACTGTTACGCCCCGACCATTCTATGATAGTAACTGGCCTCACAGTGCCTACCATAGACATGATCTACACAAGGCATCGACGACTCCTCGTTTTGAAGTAAACAGTTCGATTAACAATTAAACTACAATTATGATAAATAGTACAAATGTCTAATAACATGTATAATTATATATATAAGTCCTTAGAGCTTTCCAGAAAGTTTTATATAAACATAACAGTTCATTAGATTACATAATAACTATCAGTCTTTCATCCCTAATTACATGGTCACTCTAGTTACACATTATACTAAGTAACTTGATCCTCACACCCCTGGCTTCAAACGGACTAACCTCTAGGTAATTGTAGGGCGACATAGTACTTGAAGTGTTCAGAAATCAGAACCTGTAAAAGGATCTATAAGGGTATGAGCAACTACAGTTCAGTAAGTTGAATTGGAGACTCATGAATGCATACAAGCACAAACAGGGTTATTAAGCAATTATTTTCATGCAATGCAACAATCAAGTGTCATCGCACAACGTAGTCCGATTCGTTATGAAATCAGAGAAATTTCACCCGCTCCAATCCGGGCTGAGGAGTTTCCATGTTATGCAACAGCTTACAACCAAACCCAGGCTTGTGCAATGGAGACCTCGCTCGTCTCGCAACTACCTTTGAACCATTGACTTCACCCTCGTCGCGACATCCTCTCCTATCACTTAGTTCGACTAACGATGAAGAATGGACCATTTTGCAATTCTGCGCTATCCATTTCAAAGGGGTCGGTATTTGGTTGGAGAATCCTATGATCCCCTAACGGGTTGCAATGCATGACATTTTCGGTTATTAGGGTCGAATAAGATTAAATTCCATTTAGGGTGTTCAAACAATTTCATACTAATTCAATCAGTCACAAAATCACTTACATTACAAATTCAACACGAATTCAAATACATCAAACACATGCATAAACTACTTATAATCACAATCATATACAAGCCTAAGTCTCCGAGTATTACAAAACTAGTACTCTATTACAATAAGCAATAACCTAACTTACTTGGAATTGCTTGATCGCTTGATCCCTTAGTCGCAAGCTGATTTGTCTCTAGGTATCCTATAATATAAATAGGTCTTTTAGTACTTATACTTTATGGATTCATATTCTAAGTTATATTTTAACTTATTTTTTTCGTATATACCTATTATATCCTAATGATTCATTGTACTCTAATTCGGGGTTCAAATCCTAAATTAGATTTTAAATTTTGATTCCTAAGCCTTAAATATGCTCGAATCTTAATGTGAAATTAATCATATTAAGCTCGAGTGTCCAAATATCCTCTTGGGTCTTAATGTAGTATTCTAAACTATTCGGTATACGCTAACCCTAATTCAGGTATTGGATTTATTCCCGATGTGTGAAAATCTTACATTTTGAGACATTTACTTAAAATTAAATGTTATTTCAGATTTATTATTTTTCTGATTTCTATCACAATATTATCTAAATAACCCTAATTTTTTAGATTTATTAATTTACAATTTCACATATTACTAATTTCTTATATTAATTACTTAATTTCCTAAATTAACCATATTTAATACTCCAAAGGCTAGGATTAGGGTTCTACATCAGATATTAACATCCCTAAATATCTAATTAATATCTAAATCAGTAATTAACATCTTAATCACCTAATTAACCCCAAATCACCTAATTTTTCCATCATTTTAGGGCTGAAAATTAACTTAAAAATTTCAAAAATTAATTTTTTAAAAAATGGCTTCATAGTACTGTTCTATATCATATGAGCATCCTACAGAAAAAAATTGAGCTCTAAACTACACTCCTAAGCCTATTTGTTTTCTGTTCTAATCATGCTCGGTTTTGAACAATTTGTTAAGAACCCTATATTTTCAAACATAATTAAACTAAATCACTATTTTTCCCTAAATCTACATATAATAAAACCTCAAAATAACAAGTTTCATAATTTTCTGGGCAAAAAAACTAATTTTACAAAATTATTCAAAATCGAAAAATTTAAGAGACTAACCGGTCCGAAACTTTCTGGCCGTCCAAACCCGGTCCAAGGCTGTTGGTCGGCCTAGACGGTGGGGCTAGAGTGGTGTGGTGGTGGTGGCAGTGGTAGCTCGGTCCCAGGTGGTGGTGATGTGTGGGTTTCTCTCACTACTTGAATTTGCACAGTTTCCTTTTTTTTTTTCTGGATTTTCTCTCGATTTTTTCAGTTTTCCTATATTTCCCTAATGCTAAACTGTCCAAATGAGTTCTGGAAATTTTTCCCCTATTTATAGATGATTTTTGTAATTATTATGCATTAATTAGACAAGATTTTGCCTAATTTCCTTGATTTTTGGCTTTTATGTTGTCTAATTTTAATTGGTTGATTTTTCTTTTACAGATCTTGACCTACCATGACCTAATTTGGATTATTCTAGCCTCTTTTGATTTTTTTCTGATTTTTTCCATAATTAATTTATAATTTTCTTTAATTATTTACTTAGTTTTTGGCCAATTTAGGTGATTTCGCATATTTTTATCTACACGTAAATACATGTGGGGTACATGTGAACATTCTTAACTATTATTTTGGTCTTTCTAAAATTTTTAGTATACATATAATCTATCTTTAGTAATTTATTAGTTATTAGATTACACTTTTCGCCTTTTCGGTAATTAGTACTTATTATGCTTAAAATTTGAAAATTTTATAGTCTCCTATTTTATTACTTACTTTCTTAAATTTAAGTACGGGGTCATTTTCACTGATATTTCTCTCAATAGTTTAGAATTTGAGTTTGACCGGATCCATTAACTGATCGCCCTAAACCTTGTGTTCTAAGTTAAATCCTATGGTCACTTATCTTAGCTTTAGGGCTTATAGATAGTTGTATGGTGGAGGGGTTGGCTCGGCATACAAGTCGATCACCTTGACAGCTTCTTGTATGATGTGGAGGGTAAAGTAACTTAGCAGGTTGGATTAGGGAATATACTGCTCTTCTGAGTTTAACTCTTCTCAAACAGCTTGGTGAATCATATAAGCAAGTCATCAAGCTCGAGAGCCCATGATTGGTTCCTGATCTTTATCAAAACGGGTAATTTACAATTGGAATATATAAAATATACTAAAAAAGACAAAAAATATCCTGTATGGAAAAAGTAAAAAAATCTTTTTGAAATGTTGTACTAGAAGACACATGTTACATGGTAGTTGGCAATCTAGATTATGATACAATGCGAACAAAGGTGAAGAAAAAAATTCTGTAGTCAAAGTTGACTTGATCCAATTCAAGTCGGAGCTCGGTCAATCAAGTCTGGTTCGTTGGTACATGATTAATTTAAAAATTACTCTTTTCGTAAATCGACCAATTTAAGTGATGTGTCTTGGAACTAAGTTATCACAAGGTCTTACTACAGTGAATCAAATGGATCCTTTAAAATATCAAAGAAAGCATAAGATGGGTTGGTTCAAAAGTACTAGTAGCTTTATGAAGTTATTCTCCAGATATGATACACTAAGGGACATTATATGAATTAACTCTCACTTGATATTACGTACAAGTAAAAGCTAAGGTCCATTCATCATTAATCTCGAGCTACTAACAGGATTAGATAAGAGTGTAGAGGTTGTAACTTAGAGCAGGTTTCTTGTAAGACAAAAAAGGCATATTCATTCATAATAATTCTAATAATTTCGGCTATAATGATGAGGGACTATTTATAATAAATTCCTAGGGCAACAAGACAACGATAAAAATTACAAAAAAGGGTAAATGCAGAAATAACAATTCTCAATACAAACTAAAAGGGTAAATGTGACAAAGGATAAAAAGAGAATATAGTATAAATGTTAGAAAAATTATGATAGATGGCGTCTAGTTATTGCATCCGTAAATAGGGCAGTGAAGTACTAGAGTTGAGCTATTCAAATGCAGGAACAGGTTGGTAGAAAAAGGGCTTAGAGGTTAGGCTCAATGACCTTAGCATTAGGCAGGTTGGCTGTGCTGGAAGGAATTATGAGTTTGACATTTGTGCTAATACCAGAGCAAAGGAAGGTGCATCCAAGCGGGGCTTATAAAGAGTTCAACAGCAGGCCTTCTTGATACTAGAACTCATTTTGATCGAGCTAATAAGACTATATCCTTCTTATAAGACCTTAAAGGTCCCTAAGGCGAGTTTGGATAAGAGGTCTTGAGGTCAATAGTCCATCAACTCCCTAAGGTTATTGAAGATTTGTCCTCTAATATTAGTCAGCATCTTCTTCTAGTACTTAAGGTATTAGATTAAAGATGTTGAAGGTCTGTAACACTTCATATCCTTTTGGTAGCTTTAGCTTATAAGTCTTGTTATTAATTCATTGCAGAACCTTAAAAGGACCATTCGATCTGGGTGATAGTTTGTTTGTCCTCCTTTCTAAAAACCGTTCTTTATTGAGGTGAACCCAAACAAGGTCTCCTGGATTTTAGACAATGCTCTTTATACCTTCGTTTTCCTTACTCTTGCTATTTCATTACTGTTCTCTCTAGTTGTTTGGCAACCTCCTTATGCAGTCTCTGGAATTCCTTAGCGCGTAGTAGGTTGGACTGACTTTCTTATCTAGAGGTTGAGCTAGTAATCATATCTAAAGGTAACCTCGGGTTGATTTCGTAAATGACCTCCAAGGGTGACCTTCTAGTTTAGCTATCGAGGGGGTGATTGTAGGTAAATTCAATGATGGGCAAACACAAATCCTTATCATGTAGATTCTTCCTAACAATTGCTCATAGTAGACTACTAACGATCCTATTTACCACTTTAGTCTAACTATCTATTTGGGAGCGATAGGAGGTACTTAACATTTACTTAGTGTTGAGCTTCTTCCATGAGATCTGCCAAAAGTAGCTTGTGAACTTCAGATTCTGATATGAAATAATACATCAAGGGACTCCATAAAACTATACGATCACCTACAAAAAGAGGTTAGCAACATATGAAGCATCACTAGTCTTGTAGTAAGGAATGAAGTGGCTCACTTTGTTAAATTGATCAGCCACCACCATGATGGAATCATGTTTTCACGCTATTCAGGGCAGTTCAAGCATGAAGTCTATGCTTAGGTCGATCTAAGGCTAATCAATCACAGGCAGGGGTGTAAATTTTTCATAGGATTCATTTCTTCCTTTAGCTCATTTGCATATCTCCCATCGTTTTAAAACCTTGTGAACATCCTTCACCATCCCTAGTTAAAAAAATGCTCTTTAAGTAGTTCCAGTGTCCTCTTATCCCTAAAATGATCGACTAAGTCTCTTGCATGAGCTTCCCGAATTAGTAACTCTGGAGTCGAGTTGTTAGGTACATACATATGCCCACCTCTTTTTAAAAACTCTTAGTTCAATTATAACCCATTCACAACACCTTCATAACTACATTTGACCACTATGGGTCCAAAGTGTGGGTCTAGCTCATACTGATCAGGATGGGTACCGAATCTTAGTACTCATGCTTGTAGGGTCGTAACAAGTACATGTTGATGTGATAAGGAATCGACTACATTGTTAGAACTCCCTTTCTTTTACTTGATTACATATCATAAGGTTTTTAAGAACTTTACCAATTTAGCATAATGTCTAGAGAGCTTTTGTTGACCTCGCAAGTGTTTGAGGGACTCATAGATAATGAATTCTTAAGGTAGTAGGTAGTGCTGGTAGTTTTGAAGAGCTTGAATAAGAGCATAAAACTCTTTGTTGTATACTAAATAGTTCAAAGTAGCATCACTAAGCTTTTCGCTAAAGTACACGACAGGTTGACACTCTTGTATGAGGACTACACCAATGCTAATTCCTAAGGCGTTACACTCTAATTCAAAGACCTTGTCAAAATCTGGTAATGCAAGAACAGGGGTAAACGTTAACTTAGACTTTATCTCTTCAAAACTCTTATGAGCTTTCTCTAACCATTTAAACTTGGAGTCCTTTTTGGTTAGCTCAGTTAGTAGGGCGGCTATAGAACTGAAGTTTCAAATGAAACTTCAATAAAACGAGGCTAAACTATGAAAACTCCTCACATTAGTTGCATTAGTAGGTATTAGCCAATTAAGCAAAGCTTGGATCTTCTTGTTGTCAACTTGGATACCTCCATTAGACACAACATATCTAAATACACATATCCGAGGAACATAGCCTTACTTTGACAGAATACACATTTCTTCAAGTTGCCGAACAAGTGTTCAGCTTAGAGAATATCAAATATAGCTTTCAAGTGCTTGACATGAGACAAAAGGTCGACACGAGACGAAAGGTCGATACTATATGCCAATATGTCATCAAAATAAACTACAACACTCTTACTGGTCAATGATCTTAAGACATGATTCATGAGTCGCATAAATATGCTTGGGGCATTAGTCAGTCCAAAAGACATTACCAACCACTCAAAGAGACCGTCTTCTGTTTTGAAAACCGTCTTCTGTTTTGAAAACCGTCTTCTGTTTTGAAAACCATCTTCTAGTCTCATTCCAATCTAATGGTAGCTACTCTTTAAATCCACCTTCGAAAAGATTTGTGCACCATGTTGTTCGTCTAACATGTCATCCAATTGAGGTATTAGGTACCTTATTTGACAATGATCTTGTTGATAGCTTAGTTGTTAAGGCACATCTACCAAGAGCCATCCTTCTTTGCTACTAGAACAGCAGGCACGACACAAGGGCTCATGCTCTCTCTAACATACCTTCGGTCATTCAGCTTATCAACTTGCTTCTTAAGCTCGGTTGCCTATTTGAGATTAAGCCTATAGGTAAGTCAATTCGGTAGAGTTGCTATAGGTTGGGGATCAATACAATGCTCAATACCTTTAAGTGGGTTTAACTCCTTAGGTAGCTCATCAAGAAATATGTCTACATACTCCTAGAGTAAGGCTTACATGTTAGTTAACAGAATTCTATCCCCCTTTAGCTCGAGCAGTCTTTTCACTAAGAGGAAGGAAGACACACTTTTCAATCTTAACTTCCATAGAGAATTGAGCTTAGGAAATCACCAATGACTTCTTCTATAAGGACTTGGAGATCTTAACTTAAGATTCCTAAACTTCTTTAAGGCTCATGGGGGTTAGTACCACTTTTTTTATCGTCCTTCTGGAACATGTAAGCGTTTTGGTATCCGTCGTGGAGTACTCTTAATTCAAAGAGCCAAGGTTGGCCAAGAAGTATGTATGGGGCACACATAGGTAAGGTGTCATATGGCACCTCATCCTTGTATTTGTCCTTAATGGAGATCAGTAGTTTTACCTATTTTGTAACTGGAAGTTCACCTTTCTCATTAAGCCAGTAGATCTTATAAGGTCAAGGGTAAGAACGGGTTGGCAACTTTAAGGCCTTCACCACTCCTTATGTGACCACATTAGTACAATTTCCTCCATCTATAATTAAGGCACATAAATTGCCATTCACGCGGCAGTTCGTATGGAATAGATTCTTTCTCTATTCATTCTCATCAGTAGCAAGGGCATTTAGGGTTCTTTAGACAACCATACAATATTCCCTAAATTCATATTAGGTCAGGGTATCAAGGTCTTCTTGAAACTCATCCAACAAATGCCTAATGTCTATCTCCTCTTCTCCTTCACTTACACTCTTTACCTTGATTTCTAGGGTCTCACCCTTTATGGTAATCACATGTTGATTTAGATATTAGTTAGCAACATATCCAAAGCCAAGACATTTGAAACATTTAATTTCCCTGGTCTTTCGTCTTGAGCTCTAACCTTAGTACTTCCTAACCTCAGGTTCCTTGGCCTTAGCTTTACCTCGGCCATCATCAGGTTTGCTCAAAGCTTGACCACATTAGTTCACCTTGGAACAATAAGGAGCTTAGCCATATCTAGGTCGGCTCAGTATACCAAGTCGAGTAAGTTGAGCTCGGTTGAGTTAAGTTTGCCTTTGTTGTTCTACTCATTGGGCAATTCGTATTGTCCTGTCTAAAGTCCCCATCTTCTGTACTTCTATTACGTTTCTAATCTCGCAATGGTTCATGCTTTTGGTTCATCAACATTACATCGAATCATCAATAATTGAAATTCATGAATATACTCATCTACAAATTAGCTACCTTACTTGACCTCTTGAAGACATCGAAAAGCATCCTGGTAATAGTGTTCGGGAAAAATCTATTCCTTAAGACTCACTTCATTTCATTCCAAGTTTAAATATCATGTTGTGCTTGTCGATATGTGGTCTGTAATTTCTTTCACCACATTGTTACATATCCAGAAAACTCTAAAGTAACAACTCGAATTCAGACAACATCTTCATAGTCATAAAAGTAAAAATTTTTCTCTACCTTCTCTTCCCAGTTTACATACTTGTTTGCATTTCTTATTCCAAAGAAGATTAGAACCTGTACTTTAATGTTCTCAGTCCTTCAATGAGCTCGAAGTTCATGTTTTTCATACTTAAGAAACTACTCCTTCCTTATCTTCTTCAACTTCTTCCAAATGAAGTCTTTGTTGTATGAGTCCTCTAGCTTAGTGGGGTTGAGCTGGTAGTGCATTCATAGTATTAGTAGCTTTGATTTTCATTCCTTGCCCTCTCGGCCTATCTTGCATACTACAACCATACTCTGTATTCCTTTCTTGGGGTCGACCATATACATCACTCTTGATATAGGTAGCTATGATATTATGCACAAGTATCATGTAAACTAAAAGGGGTGGGTTAAAAATGTGAGATGGTCTAAAAGTTAAATGGTGGTTGAAGTTTGAGCAGGGGTTCCCATGTACTGACGATGGATATCATGCACCAATGCCTCATACTAGCTTAAATCACACTTGATATTATGCATAAGTGTGGCTGGGGGGCACTTGCCACTAATCTACAGTCATGATGGATCAAATAAGAGTAGATGCAAGCAAGTAAGCAGAAGAACACTTAGATCACGAAGATAAGTATGTCTGAATATTAATATCATCGATTATTGCGGTTATGACAATTTACAAGTATTTATATGACCCCATTAGGATAAGTCCTAGGTTAGTATAAATTATAAATAGATTCCTATTGGAAAAGGAATAGAAATAATTTACAAGGATAGAGTTGTAATCAGACCGAAAGAGGAATATTTGGTTACAAAGGATGGTATGGATGTTAGAAAAATAAGGCGTGCGTCAACTATCCATTATGTGGTCCCAATGATGTTGTTTGCTGAGCAAAGTAGGTTAAGTCAAGGTTAACAACTCGAATGTTCTAGATTAAGGAAGTGCTTGTACAAGAGGTAGTCTAATATTAGGTCGGCCTTCGCTGGTTGGATCGGGATCAGGGTTAGCTTGGCCCCAGCAATGTATCAGGTCGGTAGTATGTAGGTTTAGTGCTTGACCTTAGATAGATGTACTGTAGAGGAGTCGGCTTAGCAATAGGTTGGTTACCTTAGCAGTCTCTTGTATGATGTGGAGAATAGAGTAACATAGTAGGTTGGATTAGAGAATGCATTACTCTTTAGAGTTTAACTCCCTTCGGACAGCTTGGCAAACCATATGAGTAAGCCTTCGATGTCGGAAGCATGCGATCGGTCCATAATCCCTATCATCCCCTTTGAGTTGTTGAGATTTGGGATTAAATTTGGCTTAACTCCACATTATTCGTCTTCAAGAGTATATGGGTGGAGGTTAGCAATGTTAAAGGAGTTTGAGACTTCGTATTCTTCGGGTAGTTCAATCTTGTAGGCATTAGGATTGATCTTTTTAAGCACCTTAAACGGTTCATCAACCTTGGGAGATAACTTGCTCTTCCTTAAAGTTGGGAATCATTCCTTACTGAAGTAGATCTAGACTAGATCACCTGGCTGAAATTCCCCATTCTTCTATTCTCGGCTGCATCTTCTAAGCTTGGTAGCATTTCGGCTTAGATGTTTTATGACCTTCTGGTGCATTGCCCTGATGGTTTTGACTCTTTTTATAGCTATTTGATTATCATTTGGGCTCGGAAGGGGCATTTAGTCTAATGGGAGCTCAAGGTTGAACCCATAAGCAACCATAAATGGTGACATATTTGTGATACTGTAGGTGGTCTTGTTGTAGGCAAACTCAATTATAGGTGGGCATACATCCCAATCAACTATGTTTCGACCAACAACGACTCGGAGTAATGTTTCCACTATCCTATTGACAAGCTTGGTTTGTCCATTTGTTTATGGATGACAAGACGTGTTGTACAATAATTTGGTTCTCATTTGTCTCCATAACGTCATTCAAAAGTGGCTCACGAATTTTGGGTCTTGTTTTAATACAGTGGCCCTAGAGGTTCTATGAAGTTTGATGACTTCTTGCAAGAAAAGAAAAGAGATAGCTGAAGCGTCTTTAGTTTTTTAACAGGGCATGAATTATGCCATCTTGTTAAATCTGTCTACGACTACCATGATGGAGTCTTTCCCTTGGGATGTCTTCAGTAATCCTAACATAAAGTCCCTGCTCAGTTTGGACTATAGTTTGGTTGGGATCGGCAATGGTAAATATTAACCTTACTCGCCTCGGCTCAGCTCGGCTCTTTACCCTTCTAAAAGTAGCACACCTTTGTATAGGTAGTGTACCTTTCCAATACCAACACAACTTAGACATCCATCTTTGGCTAAAAGAATATCCAGGATAGTACCTTATAAGTTTGATACTTGCTAAAATGTCTAGATAATCCTTTATCATGCGCCTCGCGTACTAGTAGAACTCTTATAGAACAGGTCGGGATACACAATCTCCTCCTCCTAAATAAGTATCTATCTTTCTTATGATAGTCATAACGTGTTCGTCCTTCTTTACATCTAGTATAGATCGGACCAAAATGTGGATCCTCAGTATACAAATCCTTGATCATAGAAAACCCCTGTAATAAAGCCTGCAGGTCGGTCAAGAGAGAATGCCCTCTTAATAGGGCATCGACCACTACATCATTCTTGTCGTTCTTGTCATTCTTGTACTTCACAACATAAGAATATCCCTCCATAAACTCGACCTACTTAGCTTGTCTTCAAAATAACTTGGGTTGGCTCTTCAGATATTTCAAAGATTCTTTATCCATGTAGATCATAAATTCTTCGGGTCGTAAATAATGTTGCCATACGGTTAAGGCTCGAATCAAGGAGTAAAAATCCTTATCATGAATAGAATAGTTAAGTATAGCTCTTCTAAGCTTTTTACTCAAGTGGGCAATAAGTAGGCCCTCCTGCATCAGCACAGCACCTATGCTTAGTCTGGATGCATTACATTCTACTTCGAACACTTTGTTAAAGCTCTACAAAGTTAAGAAAGGGATAGTAGTTAGCTTGTCCTTTACCTCTTCAAAACTCCTTTACTTCTTCTCTCCCCACTTGAATTCAACATTTTTCTTCGATAATTCAATGAGTGGGGCCACAATCA
The DNA here is from genome assembly GCA_024138005.1 of Lumnitzera racemosa. Lineage (NCBI taxonomy): Eukaryota > Viridiplantae > Streptophyta > Magnoliopsida > Myrtales > Combretaceae > Lumnitzera > Lumnitzera racemosa. Next base: position 75,182,553 of record JAMXBC010000004.1, on the reverse strand, counting down.
TATTGAAATTTCTTATAAATCGATGATAGAAGGATGCTAAGCCATGGAAGCTTCGTACGCTCACTGAACAGGTTAATACAGGCCACTAAGTAATCGCCTGTATCTTCTCATCATCAACTCAAATGCTGCCATTACTCACAACAAACCTTAGAAAGATTATCTTAGGTTGGCAAAAGTTGCATTTCTTCAGATTGGCATAAAGGTTCTCAACTCGAAGTTTTAAGAAAACTACTTGGAGATGCTCTCAACGAGTCTCTAGATCGGGACTATAGACTAGAATATCATCAAAATATACTACTATAAATTTCTTGATAAGTTCTTGGAGCACATGGTTCACCAGTCACATGAACATGTTTGGTGCATTTGATAGTCCGAATGGCATCACAAGCCATTCATAAAATCCATGGCGTGTCTTGAATGAGGTCTTCCATTCATCTCCCCCTTGCATTCGAATTTGATGGTATCTAAATTTGAGGTCAATCTTAGAGAATACTCTTGATCCATTCAACTCATCAATCATATCATTAAGTCTTGGTATAGGGTACTTATACTTAGTGGTAATATAATTGATTGCTTAACTGTCTACATACATCCTCCATGTCCTATCTTTCTTTACTATGAATAAGGCTAGCATAGTGCATGGGCTTAGGGACGCTTACATATACCCTCTCTTTAACGGCTCATTTACCTATCTTTATAGCTTGGTAGCCTATTTAAGGTTCAGCCTATAAGCGGGCTTGTTAAGTAGTGCGGCTCCTAGTTGTAAGTTAATTGTATGTTCAATGCCTTGGAGGGGAAGTCACCTTAGGGCAGTTCTCCTAAGAATAAGTTAGCAAACTCATCCAATAAGGTTTTCACCTTAGTGGATAGCAACTCCTCATTTAATCCCCTTATCTTAAGTAATTTTCTGACCAGCAGATAGGTCAATTCTTCAAGCTTCATCTCTCTCTTCAGCTTGACTTAGGTCATCATCTTAGCCTCTTTCTTCAAGACTTAGCTCAATTAAGTTTGCATGCATTTAACTTTAAGCAATCATAAGGATTAACTTCACCTTTCTACTTTCGTGCTCTAGGGAACATATATTCTTCCTTCCATCGTATATCACACTTTGGTCAAACATCCATGGTCTCCAAGCAGAATGTGTGATACACTTATAGGCAATAAATCACAAAGCACTTCATCTCGATAGTTTCCAATGTTGATCGGCACATACGCTTATTTATTTACTTATAGGGCTCCTTTGTCACGATGTTAGTACAGTTTATAAGTCTTAAGGTAGGGCTTCGTTGGCAACTTCAATTGCTGGACCATGAAAGTAGATGCTGCATTGGTGTAGCTGCTACTATTAATAATCAATGCACATGATGACCCATTCACCCTACAACTTATATGGAACAAATTCTCTCATTGTTTATCCTCGAGCATAGGACTCATAGTCATTGCTTCCTCAATACCATTGTTGCAGGCAAAAAATTTCCTTCTTTACTATAAATAATCTCCTCCTCTTCAGACAGCTCACTTTGCCTAATTTGTTTTGGTTCTTCCACTTCCTCATCAATGTTATCTACCTTAATGGTCGATGCTTCTCCTTTGATCACCATGGTTCTTTTGTTTAGATACCGAGTAGTCATGTGTCCAAACCCCCGATACTTGAAGTACTTGATTTCACTTATCTTTTTTCTTAAGCTCTGGCCCTTCTTGAATCACCTTGGAACCTCCTTCTCCTCTGCTCGGGTAGTTTAAGTAGGTTGGACCTTAGCAACTTTGCTTGGCTCTAATTCCACACGTCTACTCAGAACAAGTTGGCTAAGGGTAAGTCGACTGATAAGAGCTCAAAATCTTCCTACTCAACATCTTTCAATTCTCCAAGTAGCTCAGATAGCATCATTAAGTGAACTAATATCCATTATCTCCGGAATATCTCTAATCTCATATTTCAATCCACTTATGAACCGGGATAAAATTCAGTCTTTAAGCTTAGTAACCTTGCATCGGATCATTAACATTTTGAACTCCTTCACATATGCATCATCAATCGAACCTTCTTGTCTCAACTCTTATAGCCTCTTGAAGGTATTCTATAAGTAATAGCTAGGAACAAACCTCCTCCTTATGACTCTTTTCATCTCATCCCAACTCCTAACTTCTCATTCTTCTTTTCTTCTACGAGTAGCTTGTAAATTCTTCTACCACAAGGTAGCATAGCCAATGAGCTCTAGTACAATAAGTCTTACCTTAGCGTTATCAGGCACTTCATGACATTCAAACTGCTTTTCGATCCTATCTACCCAGTCTATGTAGTCTTTGGCCTCACTACTCTTACAAAAACTAGGGATACTCATCTCAACCTTTCCACTCTAAGAGCTCGGATATTCTTCTCCTCGAGTTCATAATACTCTTTCGCTTCATCGCTTTCTTCCTCATCCTCCTCTTTGATCTCATCTAATGCTAGTTAGCGTTCAGCAACTTTACCTATTCCTTTAGTTTAGTGTGGTTGAACCGAGGCATTAGCTCAGGCGTATCAGCCATTATCTCTCTCAGGTTATTCATTGGCTTGTCCTTGGTAGGGATCATTTTTGGCTTGTTTATCTTCATTTATGGCAGGCATTAGGTCAGTAAGTCGATTTGGTCAGTCATCTTCAAACTAGGGTATGGAACTTCCTTGTTGACCTTAGCTATTTTGAGTACAACTCTCTTAGTTACTAATGGCTCCTTAAACACTAGAATTAGACATTGTTGACTATTATAGTAAATTAACAGCTAAGATAACTCAAAATTTTCCTTCCACAAACTGCAACAAAACAATGCCTAACACATCAACAACTACTACAACCAATATATAAAAAATTAATCAAATACTAACACTCTGTTTTGCAAACAGGAAACAGGGGAAAATAGAGTACTAAATTTCTTTAGCACTACACACCTTCCAAACTCTCATGACAATAAAAAAACTTCTAAAACACATGAAAGCAGGAATAGATCACTCAAAGTATAAAGAAATTGAAACTTGCTCAAACATAGCTAAGCTTTGATATCAAGATGATATGGGTTGCCGTAAATGAATACATGAAGCCTAGTATCACGCGAACCAAAAGGGGTAGGTCCGAATCACGAGATGGTTCGAAAGATAAATGGTAGTTGAAGGTTGAATCGAGGTTTCATATACTGTTAATGGATATGATGCACCAACGCCTCCCATGAGCTTAGGTCACACTTGATATTATGCACAAATGTGGCCGGAGTGCACTCGCCTCTAATCCACGCTCACAATGGATCAGATAAGTGTAAATGCAAGCAAGCATAAGAACACTTAACTTATAAAGAGAAGTATGTCTAAATATTAATATAATTGATTGTTGTAGCTATTAGAATTTATAATTATTTATATGACCCCATTAGGGTAAGTTTTATGTTAGCATAAATTACAAAGAAATTCTTATTGGAAAAGGAAAAGGAATAATTTACAAGGATAAAGTTGTAATCAGACCAAAAGAAGACTATTCGGTTATAAGGGATAGTATGGATGTTAGAAAAATAAGGTATGTATTAGCTATCCATTCTGTGGTCCCATTCATGCAGTTTACCGAGCAAAGCAAGTTTTGAGTAGGTTAGGTCGGGGTCGATAGCTCCGTAGCTCGGTAGCTTGGATGTTTTGGATTGAGGAAGGGCTGGTTTGGGAGGTGGTCTATTGTTAGGTTGACCTGGGCTAGTTAGATCGGGATTAGGGTTAGCTTGGCCCAAGCAATGTATCAGGTTAGCAGTATACGGGTTTAGTGCTTGACCTTAGATAGATGTAATATGGAGGGGTCGCCTTAGCAATATGTCGGTCACCTCAGCAGTCTTTTAGATGGCGCATAGGGCAGAGTAACTTGGTAGGTTAGAATGGAGAATGCATTGCTTTTCAGAGTTTAACTTCCCTTGAACAGCTCGGCGAACCATATGAGCGAGCCTTCGAGCTCTGGAGTGCGTCATTGTTCCATGATCTTTATCAACTCTCAACAGCAGCAATCTCTCCTTGTATACTGGAATTTGACATTCTCACAACAAAATTTCAATAAGTTCACAACCCAATAAAGGATTCCATACAACATTACTAAATACTATATTGTACAGCAACTTCAACAACTTGCTTTATTTTAAAGTAGATAAATTAGAGTATAATAGAGTATGCATATTACTCACAATATACTAGTCATTATAAACGCCTAGCTTTCGGTCGTAATCTCAAGCTTTGATACAGGATAATATGATATGCTTTAGAGTTAAGTTATCACAAGATCTTACCATAGTGAATCAAATGGGTTCTTTGAAATATCAAAGAAAGCACAACATGGGTTGGTTCAAAAGTTCTAGTAGCTTTGTGAAGCTATTCTTCGGATATGATACACCGAGGAATATTGCACAACTTAACTCTTACTTGATATTACGTACAAGTAAAAGGTAAGGTTCACTAGCCACTAATCTTGAGTTACTAACATAATTAGATAAGAGTGTAGGGACTATAACTTGGAGATGGTTTTTCATAAGATAGAAGAGGGAATATTCACTCATAATAATATTGATGATTTTCGGCTACAGTGATGAGGGACTATTTATAATAAGTTTCCAGGGCAATAAGACAATGATAGAAATTACAAAAAAAGGGTAATACGGAAATAAAGATTCCTAGTACAAACTAAAAGAGGTAAATGTGACAAAGGATAAAAAGAGAATATAGTACAAATGTTAGAAAATTTATGATAAACGGTGCATTGTTATTGCATTTGTACGTAAGGTAGTAAAGTACTAAAGCCGAGCTGTTTAGATGCGGGAATAGGTTGGCAAAGAAAGGCTTGGAGGTCAGGGTCAGGGACCTTGGCACTAAGCAGTTTAGTTATGCTGGAAGGAATCGTAAGCTCGACATCTATGTTGGTACTAGAGCAAAGGAGGGTACGCCTGAGCTGGGCTTATAAGGAGTTCAACAGCAAGCCTTCTTGATATTGGAGCTTATCTTAGCCAAGCGAAAAAAATTGTATCCTTCTTATAAGACCTTGCAGGCCCTGAGGCAAGCTTAAGTGAGAGGTCTTTAGGTTAGTAATCTAATCAAGGCTTCTTTTGAAGCCACGATTAACTTAAATTAATTAAATTATACGAACAAAAAATATTTAGTATAAACTATAGTCTAAATATGAAAAATTTTGAAAAATTTCACATCCTTAAGTACACCTTAGAACTGTTAAATTGTGTAAGTGTACTTTGACTCTATTTGACTTTAAAGAATAAAATGACTCTCTTTAAGTAACTTGATGACCCTAAATTTGACCTAGGACCTAAGCATCCTATTTCTCTAAAGGTTTTTTTTTTTTTTTACTTCATTTGTTTATATTTTATATTTTTTTCTTATTTTTTGTATTTTTTTAATGAATTTTTAATTTTTTTGTATTGTTGAATTAGGAATCTTTTTTCTTTATTCTAAAACTATAGGAAAGGCAAAATTAAGGTGTCTATTGTGTTCAAAAGCTTATAGGATTAGAGTCTGAAGAGACCTAAGACTAGAGATGTAAACCAAATTTTAAGCATAACTTTGAATGTTATAATTTTTTGTATATAAAAAGTTATGAAACCCATAATATGTCAATAAATATGAAATTGAATCTACTTTTGCCTAAGACAATTCACCCTGCCAATTGGCAACATTCTTGAAGTCAAATTTACAGTCTTATCAAGATGTAGGCTGTAAAGATATTCTTGATAGTTTAAGAAAGCTTATATTTGGTTGATTTTGTTTCTTATTTTCTTTTATCCCGTTTTTATTCTATTTCCTTGGTAGTTGTAGGAATTTAAGCCTATAAATAAGTCTATTGAATAGTTATATTGGGATCTTTAGAATTATTAAATGTTTTCTTTATACATATATGAATGTATGATAGGTTATAAGAACGTGGGGATCACAATTGAAGTCTTCGATGGAGTCGGCTGAATTCCACGTAATCCAGTTTTCTTTCATTCCTGGAAATAGAAATGCACGAACGCAATGGTAGGGACGTACATCATGGGATAAATGAGATTCAGATTTTACCGACAATCCAGCTATATTTGCCAATCTCCCTACGCCTCCCACGAACCCCCAGGCCCCACACGCACAAAAAAAAAAAAAAAAAAAAAAAAACGCAACTTTTATATGGTATTGTCCACACCACATGGTTTTTCTCTGTTCCATGACACATTTCAGTAACGAAGGCACAACAGATATACTAGAATCATATTTCGTCATCATACCGCAAATTGCGTCTAGATCCTAATACGATGTTCTCCTAGAGGTCTACGCACATTCTTGTTGTCTTTTAGTAAAGGAACTTCGACATGCTGCTATACTAGTAAATTTGCAGTTGCCGTAAATTGAACTTTTAATCTATTATATATAGCTCCCAATTATATATATATATTTTATATAAGTGAATGAAAAAGTGAATATTTTTATTTTAATTTAAGTTCTTAACAAGTAATTTTAAGGCATCCATTATGTATTTATGATATATGTGATATCTTTTTTTTTTTGTTTATTTTTCTGACCAACTATCACACATAATATAAATTTAGAAGATAGTGGAATCGAATTTAATTCATTCTATTGAAGAATGCTAATATTATTATGTTATAATTGCCTTAACTTTATAATTGTAGTTGATAATACTTGTAAACAATAAGTAAATATATAGATAAAAAAAAGTGGATTCTTTCGACTAGAATTCATTTACTTGTGTATCTTTGAAACTCATAAGAGAATTTGAAGAGAAAAATAATTTCATGAACATTAATGATTGGTGTTAATTGGCTTTATTCAAATTACAAACTATTTTATGTAATACAAGATTAATGTTAAATGGTACCTAAATTTTGCTAAAATTTATAATTTACTAATTGTACTTTTAAAAGATTAATTTACTATCTAATTGAGGTTTTTATAATCGTTTTTGCTACCTGAACTAATTATGTTAAGTTTATTTATTGATATAAATATAAAGATAAATCATGAATTAACTCATGATTGCTAATGACTTCGCTCCACTTCATCTTAAGTGGCTATTCCGATAATTCTAAAGTTAGGGGTTGGTCAACGGCCACCTAAAAGGGATTTGTGTAACTTCTTACAGATGACTGATCATTCCCTAACCTTGAGGCCACTCGCTTAATTATTGATTTGTTCTGATGTCCACATAATATTGGACGATTCTACACTGCTCTCTTATCAGACAGCTTCTATTTCTGCCTTCTACCTGGAAATATGCTTCTTTCTCTTTTCTAGAAATGTTAGTCATTTCTTATTGGACGTAGTTGATAAAAATTGCATGAGAGATTAAATTTAGGGTTGCCAGAGGTCATTTTAGTTTTCTGTTTTAAAATAATCATCGTCGATCTTTGTCCTAGATGGCTCTGCTACTATAGATTCATTTCCAAAGCATGTAGCGACACACATCATTATGCTTACAGACCAACAATTGATACACCAGTCTTTTGACATCCATGAACATAAAATCACTATTTAAGACGGGACCACTATGGACTTAGCCTTAAATGGTAAATATTGTAACAGACCCTACCATCTGAACCAGCTAGTTAAGAGAAACCTTAAAATCTGATATCCTTGTCTTTAATTTGTGTGAATGTTTATTCAATAAGTTGAACCTGACAAATGTTTAGACCACACCAAAGCTTCGTCTAGTTTAAGTCAAGGCATCTATGAATATACTGATTGTGTGTATGCAAAATTGGTAAACGTATTAATTCTAATCCCACTTTACTGTTTATAGATTGGACTAGAGAGGCACATTCAAGCTAATCCTCTTACACTGCTTCCGACATCATAGATTGGAAAGGTAACTACATAGCTTGGGCATTTTTGTTTTAGCATCTATTTCTAACAAATTATCAAAGGTGTTAATACTCGATTCTTGCCCGGTTTGAGACCCGTCATGCGAGGAAGCTCATCAAGAAACATGCAAGCGAATAGTGAGCTCATCCCTCATATCGTGACCCTCCAAGCGAGCTATGTAATGTCTCACTTGAACAAACCGGCTTGATCACCAAGCTTGCTCGCATTGATCATCTAGCACAAATGAACTCATCTTCTGTACCGTAGCTTGTCTAGGAAGCTACAGAATGCCTAACCCAAGAAGATAGCCTTGACCATCAAGCCTATACACCCTCACCACCTGGTGTCAACTCAGGTCTTAACTCATTCTCAACTAGGCATCTGCCAACCCCTCCCTTAACATCCTAACTTGATCTTTGTCTTCGGTGCCTACTCTCCACTATAGTCCATTAATGGCCGTCTAAAATCTATGATATGACTGGCACACTCGACTATCCTTACTTCTACAGATGTTAGACCTTTAGGCCATAGATCCGGTTGTTAGGTTGATTATGGTCGATTGTCTTTAGAGCCATTCAGTTTCCATTATGGCACATGCTACCTACTTGCGATCGGTACGAGTGAACCCCAAGCTGCCATATGTTTAGATGATCCCCCATAAAGGTAGCTGGCACCATGAGGTAACGGGGTGCTTAACTCACTTCTCTCGTATTCCACTACACTAAAAAGACCTTTACTTCCTTAGCTTGACCATACACACAGAGGACGAACATTACCCTTTAGGTCCTTTGAGCTTGCCCCCTCCTTTCCTTAGTCCTCCTTACTAACTTAAGCATTGGAAGGCCCCATTTAGCTACACCCATAAAGGCATTTTTGCAGGGATGAAGGAATAGGAGTCAAAGGTTGGATCTGTTCCTTCTAAGCTTCAGGCAAGCTTATTTATACTCAGTTGGTTTAACCACAATCAATATTTTGGTGCCTACCGTTTTGGGCCACCATGTATATGATGGTTAAAAGCAAAAATACCAATCTATACGCTTCGCAGATGGGGGATACTAACACTTACCAACAAGGCGAAGATGACCAACTCCCTCTACTATGACTTGTACCCACACCTCGCTACCTAAACTAAGAATGCTAAAGTCTTGCAGCTTAGGCTGCTTGTCTAAAAAATGCTTGAAGACAACAAAAAGCATCAACAATCTACTATAACTCTACATAAACATGTCGCATTACTAAACAATGCATCCAAAAAATACTTGAATGAAGACACGACCATTAACTCCTCCCCAAAACCAAGAAAAAACGACGAAAGGCATGTCATATGCTAAGCACATCCATGGCAATCGGATTCAATACGATCAATAATGCCATGAAGATTTGTGTGAACAATTGAATCACTATTGTGCCAAAACGCAAACGTAACCTGAGCATATAATGATAGGTAGACCAATTGAAGATCTATCACCAAAGGACTGTGCAGACATGAACATGGAAGAACTGAACAGGCATATTCGCTATGCCTTTAGAGTGTGTAACAAAAGAAAGTTGAATTGTCTACACGAGGTTTGCATTCCGCACATATAAAAAGCCCATTCATACCTTCTATCCTTGAAGAAACACTGCTCGTAGGGGCAAGGCTACCACACCCAAACACCTTTGATGGCATCATTGACCTAAACGATCACCTTGTCCACTTTTGGATGATGATGAGCCTCCACAACTTCTCAGAAGCCAAAGGTCACTTTACTTTGGTTTAATACCCTTCTAAATGCCTCCATCACTTCAATTGATGAACTAGGAGGCAAATTCCAATAGCACTTCCTCAGCTCTCCAGTTCTTAAAATAGACTCTTCGATCCTTTATAATGTGAGATAGTGTCTCAACAAAACCCTATGAGCATACTTTGAGCGCTGTATCTAAACAAAGCTATAAGTATCCAAGCTTAACATTAGATCAGCCTTACAAGCACTCATTACGAGCATCAACCCTAATGGAAGGCTATTCAATGCAGTCTCATTGGAAAATCTTGACTCTTTGGATAGATTCATGCAAGTGGTTGAAAAATACGTAGCTTAAGATGTTGCTATTAGACTTTGGTTTGAAGTAGATAACCATATACATTTGTGTCAGCAAAGGACTGCTTAGGGCCCCATGACCCTAGATCGTAACCCACAGCATGCGATAGATGAGATAAGTAAAGATAGAAATCTTAAGACTACACCTCATACATATCCCTTAGCAAAATGCTTAGCAAAACCATGTATGAGATCTGAGAATAGCTCCCGCAACCACCCTGTGTTAACAAAACCTAGAAGCGACCAACTCAAGGAAGTACTACAATTACCACAGAATAAATTACCATAACACTAAAGAGTGTCGCCATCTCAAGAACGTAGTCGATGGCCTTGTTCGCAAAGGCTGCATTGACTACCTTGTCACAAATAAGAAAAATCAAATCCAAAAGTCAAACTAGAGCTGTCAACTAGAACAACAACAACAACAACAACATAATACGAACAGACTAAGGCCTAATAGATGAATAGAATCACCAGGGATGGTGGAGCTAAGTTAACACCATATTCGAAGGACCTGGCCTCCTTTCAGACACCACAACCGTTGTGGCCCGACACGAGGTATACCTTGTAAGAACTAAGAGACTGAAGACTAAAACAGCAATCAATTTCATTGATGTAGACGAATGGGGAATCAAGTTACCCTACAACGATGCCCTAATCATAAACGCCAAAATTGGATACTTTGACGTACCAAAAATGTTTATTGATTGTAGAAGTTTCGCAGACATCCTTTTTTATAGTGTGTATAAGTAAATGAAGGAACAGCTTGAAGAACCCTTACAGCCATACAGATACAGTCTCATAAGGTTAAAAGGAGGCAAACCGGTGCTAGCAAAAGGAATTATTACCTTACCTCTTTGACTGGGTGACACAGAGTACGTCTTTGTATAGTTAATAGGCTTTGTCATCGTCGACCTTTAGTTACCGTACGATGCCATCTTTATGCGGCCAAGTATTACAAAATTTGACATGCTTATCAGCCAAAAATGCTTCAAAGTAAAGATCATGACACCCACTAATGTAGCAAGGTAAGAGGCGACTAGACATTGTCCATGTCACTTTACCTCAAAGCCTAATCCAAAAATAACATCATGAACATTGAATTAGCTACCCCCTCAGCCTCATTAGTAAGGGGGGAGCCTGTAGGAAAGATTGAGGAAATCGAGCTATCTAATACCTTGACAATGATAACTAGAATAGAAATAGAACTACTAGACAACGATAAGGCCAAAATTACAGACTTCCTTAGGTAAAACGCAGATGTCTTTACATTTGTCCCAGATGAAATGCCAGGTATCATCAACATACCGGAGGTTAACCATTACTTAAATGTCAATCTTGCTGTCCAACTTGTTAAGTAGAAGAAACGACACTTTACTCCGGAATACCAAGCAACAATTGAAGAGGAAGAATAGAAGCTGCTTTAAGTAGGCTTCATTAGGCATGAAAAGTACTTTACTTGGCTCGCTTACATAGTACTTGTAAAGAAAGCAAATGGCAAATGGCAAATGGCAAATGTATGTGGACTATACTAATCTTAACAAGGCATGCCCTAAGGATTATTTCCCTTTACTGTGCATAGACCAGAAAGTTGGCTCGACATTTGGCCAATCACTTCTCAATTTCGTGGATGCCTACTCAAGCTATAATCAGATTTGAATGGATCTTGAGGATGAAGTCCAAACATCCTTCGTCGCAGACTTTGGGACCTACTGCTACAAAATAATGCCCTTTGATCTAAAAAACGCTGAAGCCACTTATTAAAGGCTGGTTACCCATATCTTTAAGTCATAGATCGGTAAGAACATCGAGGTATATGTTGACAACATAAGAGCGAAACTAGGAAAGGCCATATCGACGACCTCCACAACACATTCTAAACTTTACGCCAGTTTCAAATGAAACTTAATCCTTAGAAATGTGTCTTTAGGGTTACATTAGGAAAATTTTTAAGTTTCATGGTAACGGAGCAAGGCAAGGAAGCTAACTCGGATAAGATTAAAGCAATCTAAGAAATGAAAGCACCAACAAAAATCAAGAAGGTGCAGCAACTAACAAGAAGGATTGCTGCTCTAAATTAGTTTGTATCCAAAAGTGCAAACAAATGTGCAAAATTTTTCAATTTACTGAAAAACCTCATTGACTTCAATTGGAAAACTAAATGTCAGCAAGCATTTAGTGAACTGAAGGGCTTTTTGGTAACTCTACCCAGACTCTCCAAGCCAATCCCTAGAGAAGAGTTATACCTGTACCTCGCAGTTAGCAACAGAGCACTATCTTAGGTCTTTGTCCGCGTAGATGGCTGCGAGTATTGGTTATTGTACTATGTTAGTCACATCCTACAAGGGCTAGAGTTGAGGTACATGAAAGTGGGGAAGTTTGCCCTTGCAATAGTCATCGCAGCTAGAAGGCCCAGGCCCTACTTGCTATCATACCCAATCATCTTACTAACGGATATACCACTTAGAGTTGTCATGCAAAGATTCAACACCTCAAGTAGAATAATGAAATATTCCGTTAAGCTTGATGCTCATGGAGTACAATTTTGCCCCAGACAAGTGATTGATACATAAGTCCTCGTTGATTTCATAGTAAAATACATTAGAGCGGACTAGAATCAACTTGAGCTCACTGTAGACATCCAATTTTTACCATCTTTATTTTATTTCATTTTAATAGGATAAGGGGTCCTAAATTAAGAAAAATACAAAAAAAAAGAAAAATAGGGAAAAATCATAAAAAATAAGAAATTTAGGAAAAATATCAAAAAATAGGAAAATAGGAAAAAACACACAAAAAAAAATTAGAAAATACAAAAAATGAAAAATTTAGAAATTTATAAAAGTCACAAAAAATAGAAAATTGAAAAAACAGAAGAGTTAAGGAATTTAGAAAATAATATTTTTTTTGTTTAGATAATTTAAATAAAATAGATTTTTTAAATAAGGAAAAGATCGTTAGGCTTAGGTTTAAATTTGAATCTAACCTAGGTTAACCTTGTTTATACATACAATTTAATTGCACATATGAATAAGGCATAGGCCAACAGCCTAATAGATTAGTATATGACATTACATATGGGTTTAGTTGGAGATCAGGGGTTTGAGACTCGCTGCAGGTATAAAAATGCCTTTTAGCCTTTTCTTTTTTCATACTTCATGTGTTGCTCTATGTCAAGGCATCATTAGGCTACGTGTCTGATGTAACACGTGGCACTATACGATTGGCCTTGATAACACATTTTGTTTCCCCCCTTTTTCTTCTCTTCTTTCCTTTACTTCCCCTCACTTTTTTTTTTTTAAAAAAAAGAAGCAGCATATACATGCACGCAAGGTGGGGGAGGAATCCACATTCAAAACATACACACACACAAGGAAAGGGGGGGTCTACTAAGAGAAAATGGACAGAACACATACTCTCTCTCTCTTTCTTCAATCGAAAAAAAAACACTCACAACTCACCCTCTCTCTCTCGATTGACCTTTCTCTCGGAACCTATCTCTCGGCCTATCTTTCTCTTAGCCTATGTTTCTTTTGGCTAACCTTCTCTCTCCACTTTTGCTCTCTTGTACATCATATACACTTACGGTTTTCTCTCTTTCGGGCATTACTCCATAGCCGCACTCCATCTCCTTCCTTATACTACATCCACTGCTTGTTGCTCAATCTGGACACCAGCCCAATGCCCCTATCCCTCGAACTCCATTTTGACCCAACACTAAACATCGAAACCAACGGTAGATGCTCCCTATTGCTGCGAACACCAAATTCGACCGAACCCAAATTTGAACACTACATTCGTCTATTGTCCAACATCGAAACAGTACCTACTGTGCAACAGCAGAAATGCTTAAACCTATTCATCGTGTACGTTGTTGACCACCACTCTTCTCTACCCTTGCAACCACCACTCGAAACACCAGTTGTCGCCGTCTAAAACTTTGATCACCAAAAAACACCACCACTGGCCAAGGCATAACCACCATTAGCCTTTTTACTAATGAAAAGCACACGAAAGTGCTTTTTCCCACTCGAAAGTCCCCTCAAAACCACCATAAATGCCCTCCTCTTCTGTTATTGAAGTAAGAGTTTTTGAACCGACCTGACTCGACCTATGGAGCTCTAATCTGACCACGACTTGCTTTAAGACTCGAACTAAAGTCCCAGTCCATCTTGTGTACCTAATTGATGTATTTGGTCCAATTGTTTTGATCTTTTTTATTTTTATTATTTTTATCATTTATTTTATTTTATTTACCTATTTGTTTCATGCAATTGTAATTTTATATAATAAAAGAAAAAGAAAAAGAAGAAAAAGAAAAAGAAAAAAAGAGAAGAAGTATTTAGTTCATTTTTATTTTTATTTTCACATTTTAACCAAAAAACCAAAAAATAACAATAAAAAGTAGAGGAATAAATAATAAAAAATAATAATAAAGTCATCTTATCACTTAAAAAATTAACTTTCCAAAAATAAATTAAAATAAATGGATTTTTTTTTCAAAATTAAGACACTTTAGAATTTTTCAAAATAAAAGTTTCAATTTAGGACCTCTTTTAGAATAACTTCCCTAAATAAACTTAAAATGGATAAAAATGTAAACTCGATCTTTTCTTGAAATTAAAATCAAACTCATCTACTAAATTTTTCATCAAACGAACTACGGAAGTCTGATCTTGAATAGCAAGTACGTAGGCACTCATACGTAAGTGTAAGGCGACTTAAAATATGGAAAATTTTATTTTTTTTTATCTTTGTAAATATTTGTGTAGATTAATTAGATTAGTCGTATGTGATGTAACTAGTCGTTTAGAAATTGAAAAAGGGTATTATTGAAAAGAAAATTTAAAATTGGAATGTTAAAAAGTGATACCCGTTTAAGGTTTAATAGGATAGCTTTCAGATCTAGATCTCTCGTTTTAGAAAACCGTTTTATAAAATTGGTTTTCTCGTTAAAACCAGTAGCTAAGTTATAACTAATCAGCCAAATTGGTTATAACTTAACTTTTTTCTCAATTCTGGTCGAATGGCGACTCAAATACATTTTCAAAATAAAAATCGGTTTTCTTTAAACCCGAGTCATGGGTCAGTATTAAATGGGTAGGGTTTAATACTGATCGGTTTAGAGAAACTCAATTTACAAAATAATCGAGAGTGAAAAACTAGGCTGGACACTCACCATAGCCGTCCAAACCCTCCACGTTGACAGCTCCTCCAGTAAGAGGAAGAGGTAGGGGAGGTTAGGGAATGAGTTGGTATTACCCTATAAGGCCTACATAGAAAGAAGATTCTCTATGCTCTCAAGTTTGGTTTTTCAGCAAGTAACAATGAAATTGAGTATGAGCTACTCATCACTGGTTTAAAGATGGCTAAACATATTGGAGTGGAGAAGCTCAGTATGCACTTATACTTTATGTTGGTGGTACAACAAATTAAGGGAGAATATAAAATCAAAGGGGAAACAATGGTCAAGCATCTACGTATGGTACAAGGCCTGTTCACAAAATTCATGTCGTAGGAAGTTGATAAGATCCCTTAAGAAAAAAATGTAGAGGCAGCCAAACTATCTAAGATAGCTTCGTTTATTATCCTTGCATCACATGACAGTGACAAGCTTCTATTCATACAGTACCTCCCTTAGCAAAGTATAGAGGCACCGTAGGAGGAAGCCTTTGAGATACGAGAAGCAAGCCTCAAATCGTCCTGGATGGATCTACTCAAGTAGTATCTTAAGATAGGGATGTTATTCGAAGATCGAGTAGAGGCAAAGAGGCTAGCTTACACTACAGTTAACTACGCATTGATTGACGATGTACTCTATCGACGGGGACATAGTACCTTGCTCCTTAGATGCCTCAGGAAAGAAGAGCGTACTTGTATCCTCGAGGAGCTATATACAAGAATTTGTAGCAATTACATCCAGTTTTAGGCATTATATTTGAGCATTCATGTTAGGTTACTACTGGCCAACAATGAACGAAGAGACTAAGTCCCTAATTCAAAAGTACCACTAATACTAGAAACATACATCAATCACTCATGCCTCCAGTTCAAAATTACACTCTTTGACGAGCCTTGACCCTTCATGCAATGAGCACAATATAAGAATATACCCAGAACAAGGTTAATGCAACTTATAACATGTTTATCGCATTATTATATATTACGTTCTACTTAATAATTAATTTGATATGTTTGACATAAATTACAAAAAATCTAACATACATTTACCTTTTTTATTATGCAGAAGGATTCAGGACTAGTAGATAATTTAGTATTGACATGACAAGACATACATAGATCTGAGGCTATATGGAGAAGGGAGGTACAAAGCATAAAACTATCTTCTATTCAATTAGATTATATAATTTGGTAAAATCTAATATAATTGAATTTTACAGGGGCATAATTTAGTCAAATGCCGTTGAAAAAAAGCATCATTGAAGAATCCTCAGGAGATGAGAGATGTGTATGACAAGAGGATAGACACTTAGGTTGGATTCCATGGAGTTGCATACTTGCCATTCATATAGTTGGATTGGGGATTGATTCAACATTAATAAAGAAATGGTGACTAGAGACTAATACGTTCCATTTGACTTATGGAGAGGTTGGATCGATTTTTCAGGACACTGCAGTATAGTTGGGTTTACCCATATATGGACAATAAGTGACCAAGCATCATTATACAAGACTGGCCAGATCTATGTGAGCACCTACTAAGAGCGAGACCGGATAAAGATTAGATAGTTGGGTAGAGAGTCAGGATGTCTTGGCTCAAGAGTTTTCTATTGATCTGTCCACTAGCAAATGTGAATGACATAACAATCCAACACCATGCAAGGATTTATATTTTACATTTGATTGGAGGACTCTTATTCTTAGATACATCATCTAGCTTAGTATACCTAATGTTCTTAACATTATTAAAGGATTTATAGGCTGTACGTAGCTACAGTTGGGGAACAACTTGCTTCGTATGGTTATATAAATACTTATGTCGAGTTGCAAAGGACAAGGCAGCAAAGATGGGGGGCGCGACAGTATTGATTCAAGTGTGAACATGGTAAAGATTTCCTCATTTAGTGCTATAGAGAGCATATAGACGTGCAGCTCGCCCTGACCCACTAGCATACTAGTGGGATGATACTTTTGATATCATATAGACTCTGGCTCATGTATTATCTCAGTATCGTGAAACTTAGGACCATCAGACTCTTGGACAAGTATGAATCAATTATTAGTTATACTATTCAAATTTTTTTTCTACAACTTATATGATAAAATAAATTTATTTTTTATAATAGATTTGTTGGATGCCTTATACCTTAGAGATATTAAACACACTACCTGAGATATGTTGGGAAGGGAGTGATATATGGTTGGCTTACATTCCTATGATTTGCTTCCACATCGTAGAGATACATTAGCTTAATAAAGTGATGAGATAGTTTGGCGAAGTACAGCAAATCCAAAAAAATTGCAATACGGATTCGAACAACATACACATGATGGATCTAACAGGAAGGTCAAAAGAAGATCAGGCTAGAAAGAATGCGAAATATGTCACCCAGTGGTAGGATAGGAGGCAGAGATTAGTTCAGATTGTACATGATGATACCCTACCTAGAATGGTTTTTGCAGACTACTTTGATTGGTATTTTAAAGTGATACTAAGATATATCAGTTGATTAGGAGTACTTTTGGATACATTGGTAAGTTTTCTAGTATGAATAATGAAATATAATTAAAATCCAATGTTATACTAATAAAAACTAACACAATCACATTAAAAAAATGCAGTTTGATATATTCGTGTAGATAGAGAGGAGTATGAACATACAATACATTTATGCCTTAATTGCTATAGGTAAACACATGTTGGACAGATAAGGAGGTATCAAACTAGGTGATCCAGCTCAGTTGGAATAGCAGCCTTATGACCAATTGGTTAAATAGAGCAGATGAAGACATGATCGAAGGCGAGGATGAGGTCTAGCTTGAGATCAAAAGCTATAGTGGCAGGACAGATTTTTGAGTTCTATAATAGATGTGGATATACAGGCTCTAATTGATGATGCTACAAATCCACCTGCTATTGACTCTCTTGGTGCTGATCCTCTTATATATTATCCTCTAATAGCAAATCCACTTATTATTGATGCTCCTACTACCGATTCTTCGATGGTAGTAGATCTACCGAAATAAGCTCTAATGGATTGTATTGTAGATGATGCACCATCATTTGTATTGCTAATATCAACGAAGACTGTATCATCATCATTCGTCGTCACTATGCCTGCTCTTATCAAACCAACATGTCCAGCACTATCAGATATGTGAAAGACAGTCACATAGGTAATTATTAATTAATAAAATTTATACTTATATTAAAAAATTATAATTTGTATAATGTTTTGATCACTAATTCAATTTATTTATATATTGTAGATTGAGCCTTACGAAATTTCAAAGGAATTATAAGAATCAACAAATGCATCACAAGTTAAAGGAAGTAGAAAAAAATATAAGAGGAAATGTAAATAGATGTATGATAATTGCTTTGTATATGATTAGACTAAAAAACAATTGTAATTTTTACCGATTACTATTAATGATATGTATATGCTTTTGTTTTATATTGCATATAGTATCTAATAAATAACAAGAACGACAAATACAACAAGAAGAGTAAAAAATATAAAGTTAAAAATGATATATTCATTTTAAATGTAAAAAATCCAATATCATTTTATTTATGAAATAAATTTCAAACAAATTTTTTGATGAATGATTTATAAATAAAGTTAGAACAAAATCTTGATAGGATACTATTATAAAAAAATAAGTATTAATATAATAAAATCACATCTTAAAAATGTGATATTAGTATGATAAAGATACGATACTTTGTTTCATTTTAAGCTATGTTGCATCTAGTAGAACGTTGGTAGTTTGGTAATTTTTTTCGTACAATTTGTATTTTGATAATTTTTTAAATTTATTTATAAACAAGTAATTTTCTCATAAAAAATGTATTTAGCATATGTTTACACCTTTCCAACAATGCCAATGCTAGTGTCATATCCTCCTCCTTTACTTGTACTACCGTTGTCACCACTAACTGAAGGAACAAACCTTTGAGGTACCGCCTTTGCTATTGCTTCCATGGGAGAGTAGGACCTTAGAAGTTCTCTACTAGCTTACAACTATTTCTCTAAGCCAACCTACTTGAAGAAGAAGAAATGTTTGCCATTCTTACAGGTAGATAATGTGTTTATTTGGAAGATGTAAAAGAATGGAAGTAAACTTCAAAGAACGCAAGAGAATTTTTAGCAAGAAAGTGAATTTTAAGTCAAATTGATCTCAATGACATTGCCTACTTGAGCTATGGTGTGAATTTGTGCATTACGGATCCCTAGACCTTGCTTGCTTTAGCAGCCATCTATATGCCCTAATGCATATATGGACGAGTAAGATTACCTGGAGACGGACAAGCGTTTGCACAATCCTATATCCTCACACTAACCAACGTATGTACTTGATATTAAATGCTCCATTGGATGTGTGCCAAACAAATCACTTCATGCCTCATACATCCATAAGAAATTTCGAATTTCAAACTTGATGGGTGACAGTTATAAGTGAAAGCGTGATCAACAAACATAAGTGTATATGAATATGGTATGATTCACCCACGTACCTAGTCTATGGGGGCAAAGTAGGAATCTTGCTCGGTCATCCGAAACGTTTAGAGGACCCTATCTAAATACTTCATGACTCCCAACATGCATCTTAGTGATGTACATATTAAGAGGAGTAGGTAATATAGGCATTCACTCGAATCCTTATTCATTGAGTACATTTTTTGTGGATAACGAGAGTTATAAAATAGATTTTGGATAATAATTTTTTGGAATTTACTCCCATAAGTCAAGTTAGGTTATGAATATGGATATGAAGTTAGAGTACCTTTTTCATATTGGAACTTATACTCCAATAGACATAGGGTATAAGTTATATGATACCTTATGCTTACTAGTTACTTTACAATAACAATTACATAATATTAATAAATAACAAATTAATACTATTACTTTTTTTTATTTCAATGCTAAAGAAAATAATAACGAAACCCAACTTATAATAAAACTCTAATACTACATATAACTTATATCTACCATTGAGGCTCTCTTTTCTTCTTCTTCTTGTTCTTTTTTCTTTTTTTTGGTAAAAACCTATTTTTTCTTTTACTATCTTATTTTCTTTTTTTTTTTCCCTAATCCTTACTCCTCTTTTACTAACTTTAGTTTAGTGAGGTCTTCAAAATATTTTAGTTCTTAACTTACCATTCAATTTATTATATTACAATTAGTCATACATGATTTTTTTATTTTGTGTATAATAATCTTTTGGTTTGATAAAAAATTTATTTTGATAATTTTAAAAAAGAAAGGATAGAAGAAATTTAGGCATCACCTAACAAGGGGTTTCAATATTTCTAAGTGCAGAAATATTCTTTATTTTGCCTACTAAAGTTTTATATTAGTTTAACTCAAAATGCATTGTGCATCTACTGATAGTATAATTATAATTTTGACATTGATTATGTATCTAATACAAAATTTTGGAGGAAGATAAAGAAAAAAAAATTACATATTGTACCCTGTGAATCAAATACAAAAGATTAGGAATCGGTACCATACCTTACACATCATTTACTTACTCACCCCTAGTGTAAATGCCTTAAGCTTCAAATGGTGAACCAACTAGACATTAAGTCCTCTCTTACTTTTTTAGTTAAGCATTTGAACTAGGTTATTGGATATAAGTCTTGCTGGGATGCTTAGAGGCTTACTGAGGAAACCTTTCCTTGCTGATGAGTGAACAACGAGAGTTACGACAAGTTATGATGGTTAATTATCTTTACTAGGCCTCTAAGCCTAGAATAAGCCTACTTAGGACATTTAGACATCTCGAAGGTTAGAAGAATGATAGTTAAGTATAAGAACTGCTCATGATCCTACGATCCTTTCTACGATCTACTCTATGACAGTTAGAGATCTACAAGGATTAGAAGAGTTATGGAAAATCTCTCAATTGCCATTTCCATCCCGCTTTGCCTATAAATACTTGTAAGGTACATTGAGGAAGGGCTTTGAAACCCTAGATTCTCTATTGTTGTTGCCTTATACCCAAATGCAAATATCACACCTTAGATCTAGGCCCAATACAATCAAGAATCTAATGACAATAATCATATATATATTTATCATTTTAGTATCCTTTTACTATCTTATTTAAAAGCAAAATTTTAATATGGGGTTTAAAAGTATCTTTCTTTTTTTTTTTTTAAAAAAAAAAAGATTGAGAGCCCATACAATAGGTTTCAAAGATAAGGGTTAAATTCACATAAAACAAACATAATGAGGTGCATGTGTAATTTATCCAAAAATAGAAGGAATGTTTTATCATTTGTATCATATACTACTATATACAATAGTATACCTTATCCTCGTATAAGAAACGATCATACTAAATGTTGTTAATGGTAGGTGATTGAATAATATATATATATATATACATATATATATTTATTATATTAATGAGAAAGCCTTTTTTTAAATACCTACAACTAATAATTTTATATCCTATAATTTTAATCATTAAATATATTCACATGGTAATTACTAAGAGAAATTAAACTCATCCTATAAAATTTTCAACTATCACTTCCAATTATATAGCTACCACATTCTATTACACTTACTTCTGCGGTTGCCTTCTTTCATTATTTTAATTACCCAATATTGTTATCATTTGGAAAATTTGTGTTATAGTTCAAGAATATAGTAATAGTATAATAAATGTATATAATTAATAGATAATTGTAAAATTTTATAAAAGTTGGTACTTTTTACTAAATTATAATAATAGTTTTAGTAGTTGCATTGGGATGGAAAGTTTGTTACTTGTAACAAATTAGTAGATTGAGATGCATTTCTATAAATAGGGTAATAACAATGAAAATAGATAAATAAGTTTTAACCTAGAAAAGTAGTCTTGTATGATTTGGAGAGTAGTTTTCTTGAAACAATTAAAATCAAATTCAATTTCCATTTTTATCATATTCATTCTTTCATTGATTCACTAGTGTCATATTTCATACTAATATCCATGCGATTATTCACAATAAAATAAGAATTATAGGTGCTAACATTTGGTGTTCTTATTGCCATATGGAACTCTACTTGAGTTACTTTATTGGAAGAGAAGATTGATTCCTTGCAGAATAGTCAATAGTAACTACAACATGATGTAAATAATAAGTTTGATATGCTAATGGAACAACTTTTTAAGTTGCAAATTATGATAGTAGAGAAACAATTGAATCATAGTGCCAATGGGGGAAATTCTTCTGGAACCAAATTGGATGCCTCAATGGTAGAAGAGAAAGAAATGGAAGAAGATAAAGTGATTGGCAAAGAATGAAGGCCAATTAAGATTAGTGACGTGTAGATTTTTTATTTTGGTTGTTACAAGAGAATCACTCTCCAAATGGTATAATACTACTTTTCTATATTGAAATTTGTTTGTCTCTTTTTATTGACAGTGCTCTATTTATAGAAATTCATCTCAATCTACTAGTTTGTTGTATATAATTAATTTTTCCTACTAATATAACTACTAAAACTATTAAAACTACTACTGCAATTATTACAATTACTATTACAATTTAGTAAAAAATAGCAACTTCTATTGAATTGTACAATCATCTATTGATTTTTTATATTTGTACTACTACTGTATACTTTAGCTGTAATAATTTGTTATATTTTTTATTTGATTAATATTTGTAAGGATATTTTCTCTGAAAAATTTGTTATAGTTTTAATTTTACTCACATAAATTATCAGTATTCTTCTACATATTTTAGTTTAATTGTTTTATATTTTTAACATACTTAAAATTGGTAAGTCGTCTGCTAGTATATATATATATATATTTATATAGAGTAAGGGGTACTGATAATGGGATTTATTACCCATTATATTTCCATGAGAGTCATATAGTAATAATTTTAGTGAAAATTTGCATCCAACAAACACACCTCACCGCCACAGCCCTAGTCAATTGCAAAATCAATCTGATGATCCCTGAAGCCACAACATGATGTCCATACCTGTATAAATTGTCCCTTTCGGTAAGAAAGTCGACATGAAAGACGTGCATAGGGGTAGTTCTGCTCAAGGCTTTTTTTTTTTTTTGCCAATATACCTATATGTAAAGTTCCAAAGAGAAAGAAAATAAATTACGCCATAACTTTGTTTGGTTAATCCATACAATATGTTTCCAGGAAAATCTAAATTTCTATTGCTTTTTACGAAAGTAAAAAAAGAAGCTTGACGTAGGATAGGGTGCTCAAAGCACGAGTTGTTGGTAGCTCTTATTACTTGTATACATAGTCATCTTAACTTACAATCTCATGAACCACTCCTAGAAAAACAATTTAAAAGCTTTAGGAAAAAAAGATAAGACAGTATCAATCACGATGATTGATGAATAGTGTATAAATATAAATAAAAATTTGGTACATAACAATGAAAAAACACATTTTTTTAAAAAGTATCAATTATGTTTTTACGTATTAAATTTTTATTGATATTTATATGTTATTTGTTGATTAATAGAATGTATTAATACTATTGAAATATTTCTCCAAAGCACGAGTTGAACTCCAGAACAATGGATCAAATTTTTTCCTTTTCCTTTCAGTTTTAAAATATCTATTCTAAGATTTCAATTCTTAATCTTTCACTTTTTGATAATAAGGTGTATTAAATGCCATTCGTAACCGAGAGAGTACATAAGGATTATGTATATAGAGAATTACTAAAATGATCTATTTAGAACATTAACGATATAAATGAATTTTGAAAGGGATTGATAGATATCATGCTACGAACTAGTGGAGAAGGGGGTTTCAGAATGGAACTGGTTCCGATTACTTGTATTTTGTTTATTTGACTGGTTATAACAAATTCATCTCAATTTAACTTAAAAAATTGCAATTTATGCAAAGCTAAATTTAAGTTAAATCACTAAAATAAAACATAGGTTATTTGTTTTGATCGATATGGATAAGGAGAGGTGTTAGAATATGAAAGAACAAATTCTATTTTTATGTAAAAACTGAGAGTTTCAAGATTAGCGTGTTATGGTACAATCATCAATTGTCTTCTCATATGGAAAATTATTCTTAAGAAACGATTTAGGGAATATTTAATCTAAGATAAAGAACTATGTTAATGTTTAAATATCAAATATTTTTTTCTATTAAAATAAAAACTTTTACTTTAAAAATAATTCACCATCATTTATCTAAATTATCAAGTGATATTAAAGTTGAAGTTTCTTTTTACAATCATTGAACTAGATGTATTTTTTTTTTTCCGATAATTTAACTTAATATTCATAAACCAAAGAAAAAGTTCAGGAAACACAAGCAATTATTCTAGAGGTTTAGTAACAGGATCCTGCCTCCTGCCATAAACATCATTTCGATCAATGCTAGAATCAAACAAAACAACAGGTACAATAACCTCCGGAAAATTATTCACAAACACATAATTCTCGTTTGCCTTCGTTTCTTCCTTTGCTGGTTGGTCTGCTATTGAATTTGCTTTACAATTGACTTTGCATAAAGAAACATTAGTAAATTTCTTGATGAGATCGACACAACGGTTAATAATGACTGAGTTTGAATTCGGTCCTGCACATCCGCATTTTGTCAAATCTATGGCAAGAGAGTTGTCAGACTCAACAATGATATTTTTCCATTTCCTATCTGAAGCCAATCGGAGTACAAACATTATAGCCTCTAATTTTGCTTCCAATGGCGTGATCCCTGCAAGTTTTTTCCAACCTCTTCCTATCACCTTGCCTCTAGAATTCTGTGCAACTACTGCTGTAGTTGCTTCGATCCCTTTCCAATCTATCACGGCATCCGAGCTTACTTTAATTCAACCATTTGGTGGTTTGGTCCATGCCTAGTTGCTACTTGTTCCTGCATTTGCAATTCCTTTCCTTCTGTTTGTCGCGCACCATTCGTGAGCTTCCATTTGTATTCTCTTCATCCAAGCTTGATTTAAGTTGTTTTCATGAAAAATGCTATCATTTCTCTCTCTCCATATTCCTCGTAGGATGAATTAGAATAGTGTTTACCTCATACAGCTTGGGGAGCTCCAATTAATTTTTCTACACCGCGCATTTGCTTTTAACCATTCCACCAGCTTGTCATGGTTCTAATACATGGGAGGAGCTGTTTGTCCAAAATAATTCCATATCCGCCTGATAAAAGGACAATTAGCGATGATATGGTGTAGACTTTCTTGTTCGGCATTGCAAAAAACACAATTATTTACCACATTAACTCCTCTCTTCAGCAGATTGCTTCTCGTTAGCATGCCATTATTAATAAAGTGCAAGAACATGTGTTGGATGCGTGTGATTGTTGGTGTCCTCCATATCTAGTCCCACTTATCATTTATTTCTATAATCTCACCTATTTGGTTTAGGATTCGATAGACTGTTTTTCTTTTTACTTCCCCATCTGCATCGTGAATCCAGTAATCGGTCTCATTGTCCTCATCCAAATCAAGATTTTGTAATATTGGGTCAAAAGTTTCCATCCTCGCTGCTAGACCATCACGAACTTGAAATCCTATTTTTGCTTCATCCCATCCATGGTGTTCCCTCTAAGCCATAGCAACAGTCAATTCTTCAACATCTTGGGTTAAGGAGCCATGGAAAAATTGTTTAACACATCCATATCTTATCCATCTATTAGTCCAAAATCGTGCATATGAAATTTTTTAAGGCGGTAGGGTAAGAGCTTCCTTTAATCAATAATCTTGGTTTTGAATCACTATAAAAGTGTTTGATCCTTTTTTCCTTTTAAATTCTCCAGTAGCCCATTTATGTTTGGCTCTAAAGAGCCTCGTCCACAAGAAGTCTTTTTTATGAACATTCCATGCCAACTTTGTCAAATTTACTCTATTTCTTTTATTCAAGTCTAGCAAACCTAAACAACCTTCTTCTCTTTCCTTTTTGCACTTTCCCCATGAAATCCAATCTATTATTTTCAAACCCTTATGATCACCCCAGATAAAGTCTCTATAAGCTTTTTTTAGGCTTTTGCAGATTTTCATAGGTAGTAGCACCATTTGAGAGTAGTAATTTACTATACTCTCTAGAGTTGATGTGACTAGAATTTTTCTTGCCGGTGCAGTCTAAAGCTTTTCCTTCTAACCAGTCAAATTTCTTATGGTTTTCTTTAGCAAGAAAGAAATGTTTGCTGTCTTTAGCTAACCACTTACCTTAACTAATAGGCTTAGATATTTCCTAAAGTAGCATTTATATTAATTCCAAATACATCACATGTTTGTGCTTTGAGGGAAGGGTTTGCATTTTCAAAGAAAAGAGTGTAGGATTTAGAATAATTTAGTTTCTATCCCAACATAAGGCCAAACATGTTCATGACATTGTGCATGGTCTTGGCATTTTAGGCAATTGCTTACCCTAAAAGAATCAAATCATCTGCAAAGAAGATGTGATAATTCCATATTAAACCCTCTAATTCTAATTGGTTTCCATTCACTAATAGCCATTAGCTCCTTAATATTGCGGCTCAAAATTTTCATGGCAATTGTAAAGAGATATGGGGATATTGGATCCCCCCTTATCTCAACCCTTGGGATGATTAGAATTCATCCAACATTGATCCATTTGGTAGTATGCAAAAGGAACTGGATGCTACGTACGAACCTATTAGGTTATTCCACTTCTTTAGAAAGTTGAAACTCTGAAGCGCATATCTGATAAAGTCCCATTCCATTCTATTATACTCCTTTTCCAAATTGAGTTTAGCCATCATCCATGCTTTTTTTCCTTTCTTTTTCTTTTTATTTTTAGATAATGTAGAAGCTCTTGAAAAATGAGTACATTATCTCTGGTGCAATGGCTTGGTACAAAGCTAGATTGTTTGTTAACCAATGCATTCCCCATCGTTTTATACAAAGTTGTATAGAGGTTGATTGGCCTAAATTCATTAAGACGATTTGCACCCTCCTTCTTAGGTATAAGGATGATGAGTTTTTGATAAATATCACTTGGGATTTTCTCCTTTATCTAACTATCTTGTAGAAGATTGACAATAGATTCTTCCATCGTGAGCCAACATTCTTTAAAGAAGAGTGAATGTAATCCATTAATCCTTAGGGTTTTAGTGTTAGCTATACTCCACATTGCCCTCTTAATTTCTTCCCTTGAGAGTTCATTAGCCAACAAGGCACCTTCTTCTTCATTGAAAAAATTCCATCTGGGGAGCCACATAAGAAGATTGAGATCAATGCAACATCTTTTAGTGTAACATAATTCCCTAAAATGTTTGTTTATTAATTTCTCTAACTTCGAGTGCTTAGTAATCTAATTACTACATCTATTAAATAGCCCTAAGATACGCCCTTTCGCTTGTCTTGCTAAAGTGGTTGCATGAAATGATTTTTTACTATATTCGCCTTCCACCAACCAAGTAGCCCTTGCCTCTGCAGCCCATAACTTCTGTTCCTAATTTAAAACTTCCTTTAGAGCTTCTTGTAGAAAATTCTCTCTATTTCATAAAGCTTGGCTTAGGTCACATTGAATTATCTCCCTTAATCTCTCTATTTTTTTTCTAAATATGTCTTTTCTTAACATGGGTTAAGCCAAACATTTCTCTATTCCACTCCTAGTGTTTATCAACGAACAACTTTAAATCCCCTTGAATGTAATTATTTGATAGCCTCTAATGCAAAGAACATAGTCCTTGAAAGATTGGTGATCGATCCATATTGGTTGGAAGCAGAACGACCTATTTTCATAGCTTCCCATGTTAACTAATGGAAAAGTGCTTAAGGGAAGGGGGTAGTGATCTGAACATGTTGCCGATAAATGTAAGATCTTAGATTCAGGGTATAATGTTCGCCAGTAGTAATTTGCCCATACCCTATCAATGCGTGACTAAATGAAATAAGGCAAAAGTTTAGTACATGTTGACCATGTAAATCTTTTCCCAACATAACCAAGATCCAATTGGTAAGCTCTCGCTCTTGATTAACTAATAGGCCTGCTGCCATCACCCCACGTGCCACCCCACACCTGTTCCCCCCTTCATTTTTCATCATTTTAAATGACTTCATTAAAATCCCTAATAAGAAACTATGGTGCATTAATATTATCAGCCAACTCTTTTAACTCTTGCCATAATGTAATCCTTATATTGATACTTGGATGTCCATAAATGCTTGAAATATACTAGGAACGATTAGAGGGGATTACCTCAATATGTGCCAGAATTTGCTGATGTGCAATCCTTTGGCTCCTGGCTCGAACAACATTACTTTGCCAGAGGAATATGATACCTCTACTTTGGCTGTCTGACTCGGCATACAACATGCTGTTAAATCCCAAGAATCCCTGGAGATCATCTGCTTCATTTCGGTTGAGCTTTGTTTCCTTTAGGATCACTATCTGTGGTTCATATCTTATGACAAATCCTCTAAGGACTTGTTGGTCAGCACGTAAGGAGGCCCCATGCGCATTCCATGCAAAAATTTTAAAGGGGTAGGGTCTCATATTCAACAGTAATGTATTCATAAGATCAGGATTTTGTAGGCTGCAACGAAAATTATACTAATTCATCTCTAGCATCGCATCTCCTTCTCTCTGAATTCGTATCTTCCACTTACATGGCCGAAAGGCTGTTCTTACTATTACCATCCCAGTTTTTGTTGTTGGTAATAAAATGCTATTCCTTGACTCCTCCAGCATTGGAAACACAAATAATGCCCTTTGAATGTCCACTTCTTCTTGTTCCGGCATTAGGAATGTTTCTGCTATCACCTTGCATGTTGCTACGACTCGTGCCATACATTCCATGTTAGAGATTTCTTGATTGCTCACTAGCATTCAGATGGTTAAAGTTACTTCCTTACGCCCCTCTACCAGCCCTTGGTTTGTCATGAACACTGGCTGGTTTTGTAGCGGCCTGAAGATGACCTTAGGTACCTTGGATCTTCTCCAATGGAGGTTGGTGATGTCTTTCAGAATGATTTCCACGTAGAGCTTGCCTGTTCTATTGCTCGTTGGAATGAACCATATTCGCGAGCTCGGGTGCGTGTCCGGCATGGGACCATGATCCTAAAGTAATAAAAGCATTAGGTGGATTTGTACCACTGCCTCCATATTGTCGCGCTAGGTTTTTTAGTGATTTTGGTTTGGATGGGAGTTTTTCTTACCCAAAGGTGAAGGGTTTAAGTGAGTTGGATTGTCTAAGATCTTTATTTTGATTTGTTATATCTTTCAGAGGATTGTTTCTTTTGGCATTAAAAGATATGCCTGTTGGGGTAAGATTACTTTGAATCTTTTCATTACTATTAATGACATCGGTTTTTATAACTCCAATCGACATGCTTTTATCCTTATTAATGTCGCCACATCAAAGCTTTCATTCCCATTGGTATTCTCCATTAAATGTTCAATGATTTGACTTGCATGGGGTTTCGAATTCCCATTCCTACTCTAAGCCTTCATTGCATTCTCTCTCTCTAGTTGTAATTTTTTCCTCGGTTTGGCTTTCTTGATCTGACCTTCATCCAGTTGCCATTCTTAGTCATGTCGGGGTTTGCCTTTTGGAGATTATTATTAATCTCTGACGAAGGGTCTTTATCACTCTCATGGGCTTCAACAGTTTCTTTCTCTTCTCCCTCTATATTTTTTTGGCGTAATGTCTTACCTTGATCACCAGTTTCCTGATGCATTTGTTGAGCATCTTCTCTTATTGATTCCTACTCTTTCTTAGGACACTTCGGTTGTGAATGGCTGATGCACCCACATGTTACACAAACTCTTGGTAAGCCTTCATAAACAACCCTATATGCAATGTTATTCACCACTACCGTATGTTTCAGTAATTTATCCATATTAACTTGTACATAAATGCGTGCAAATCTTCCCTTTTCTATATTGATAGTTATTGAATCGAATCTTAGGACCGGGCCTATCCTTTCTCCGATTCTACTTATCGTCATATGGGAGTATAACTCTATTGGTAATCCTGTAAAATGGATCTAAATCGCCATAGAATTAAATTTCGACATTTCTGGTCTGACTCGAAATTTGGTCCCTATTGTTTCAAGCCTAAATAATGTCCATCGACAGACCAGGACCATTTCTTATGATCCATTGATAGTTTTGCGAATAACTTTAAGAGATAATATAGAAGCCTGCACCTGAGTGGATAAGTTTGAAATTCGGGATAGTTGCCCACAGCTTCAATAATTGATTATACAAAATTTTGAAATCAAGGTTTGGTCCCATCGTTTTTGCGATCAGGGCATGTTTCCAAGGTGTCTCAATTCTAGAAAAATTCATGTAACAGATACCATCCGCTGCTTTTTGATTTAATTTCTCTTCTTCTTCTCTTGCATTAATTTCTTCATCATGTTCCATATTCGGTGTTGAATTTTTCTTGTTGAAACAATATTTCTCATAGGCTCTTGGGATATTATTCAATAGCGTGTCCTTAAACGATAATCTTCCAAGGTTTGATGTAGAAGATTTTAGTTAATTCTCACTAATAGCTCGATATTCAATTTGATCTGGATTCTCACCGATCGCAAGGCGTTTACAATTTCATCTTGATCTATCATTCTCTTCATCTTGCTTTAGGGTAGAACTAACGTTTGCTACCATAAAATTACATACAAGTTAAACTTATTGGTATAATTCCAACAACTAGATGTATTGTCATAACCTACAATTTAAAACAAAGGATTTTTTTGAACCACATCATAAGCAAGTACAAAATTATACCTCCGAAAAAATAAGTGGGTATAAGAAACTGTATTGTTGAAATCCGTCTAGTTCAAAATATCCTTAAAAATTCTTTCTTTTGACTCAGATTGATTCATATTTAAAAGAGGTCGATAATAAGTTATTTTAAAATTAGCTATTTATCTCTCCGTTAGAGAATCAAATTCAAATCTTCGTAAATAGAGTTTTGCACAACTTGTGCACCGCCTGGACTGGAATCGACTTTAGAGGATAAGTCTATGACTAGTTTCCGTAGCCCTCCCAAAGTGGAAAAATTACATGCTACCGCCACGTCCTTGGTTGTGTTCCTACTGATAATTAATATGATATGATAAAGTATAATATAACAAGTTGCCTTGAGCATCGAGCTTAACAACGTGGAGTCTATGGTCGTTCCATGTGGAAACTTTAAAAAATAATTAAAAGAAAGTGAACATTTGACTAAGAATGTTGCAACTTAACGGAATATCAAACCTTTGAATTTGCAAGACCACTCAGTTATTTCCATCATATTTAAAGTTTCGTAACATCTGACGTGGAACTCGTGAATTTTACTAAGTTTTTATTAAAAGTGATGAAAAGTAAACTAAGTGAGCAAACTGAAGTGCGAAATGGTTTTTTGAGGCACCAAACAACGAGTAAGGAATCGCTGGACATTATATGCTATGTGTAGTTATATGAGATGTGTAATTATTATGGAATTCGAATATGTAGGGATAGTTACAGCAAAATTTACTATTCATATTATTATTTATTTAAGTATAATTGGTAATTATATCTTATACTTATATACACGTGGCAATCTTTTTTCTCATAAAAGACATTGAACCAAAATAATTTCTATAGTCAGGACCAACCTTCCTGACGTATATATCTTAATTTTTATGAATTTAAAAAGCTTTTAACATCAATTGGTAAGTTAATTTGAGAATAATTGTATTTGTATGCACCCTTCAGTTCACACCATACATGCATGTTTTATATAGTTTATGTTTCCCCTTTTCCCTTTTTATATTAACGTAAAATCTTTGTAATTTAAATATAAAATTAGGAACCACCATAAAACCACGCGTAGTAGACCCCTCATGCATGCTGTTCATATACACCCGTTCCCTCAAATGAAAAATATAATCCTCTAAGCGTTGACTGATCGTGCCTTTTAGATTCTTCTTCACTGCCCACATGAAGATCGGTCGCCATTGCAGAATTATGGCCGCTATCTCCGCTGTGTTTCTGATCAACACCATCGTCCTTCTAAGTACTGCCTTTTCGGTTTGCCATGGAGATTCCAATATAATGCATCCAGGAGGAAGAAATTCATTTTTGTCAAATCACACATGAGGTTAATGGTAATGATGCCATGAAGGAGCCCAAGAAAGCTGTGGAGTCTAGCTTAAGGAAAGCACCTTCTAGTGTGCCAAACCCTACACAGAACAAGTAATCTTCCATGAAGAAGAAGAAGATCACACGCCCAAAAAGAAAAAGTGAGAGAAATTGGATCCTCGTTTGTCAATTTTCCGGTCCTTTGCCTTTCCTTTTAGTTTTACGCGTTTGATTCAAGATTTTTCTTAAAGATTGTAGAATTCGGCACTAATTGCTCTTTGGGTGTATGAGGTCATATATTTTCAACTATGAACGCATGGGAGATGACCCAACAATTGGAACATCGACCAGTAACCAATTTGGTATAAAAATAGGGAATAGCCAGTCCCCCGACAATGATCCAATAATTACAAATCTGGTCGTTAAAGCACTCGGATTTGTAACTGGCGAATTTGTGTGGATAACTAGTCTTCTGACTAGCCCTCTTTATTTTATTATTTCACCCTTATTTTGTTCCAGCTCATGTATATTTCTGCCCTATTGTTAATGAGTGTAAATAAAAACCTTTCCGAGGTTCTCATTGTGGATTCGACACTTCTATGGCTTTCCCTCTTCTATTGAGGCTTTTCCCATATAAATCTTGATGCCCATTTTCTTAATTAATTGTTATATTTGATTAATATCATTCTTTGTGTTACTATTCCACATGCCTATCACAATTTCCTGCAACAAATTGGTATCAGCTACATATCGATGATTTGTGGATCTAGGGTTTATAATGACCTTAGATTTGGGGCCCTTTTTTTGTTTCGTTTTTTTTTTTTTTTTTTTTTTGTGTGATTCATTAGTAAAATTAAGGTTCTTTGTGGTTTCTAATTACAAAGAGTTTAATAAAACTTGATATAAAGAATTTTAGGAATACGAACATTATTTTTTAACAAGTCTATATTCTGGTACATAATTGTTTGGAAGAGACATCGCTTGATTTGTCGAAGAACTTAAAGTCCATAAGTGAGAGAGATTGAAACAAGTTATAGATGTTAAGGTTATGTTGGTGATCATCGGTGTCTTGCAAACAATGTTTTGTAAAAGGATTTGAATGAGATTATAGTAATAGACCTTTTGTGACAAAGAAATGCTTTACCTAAGGAAGTTGCCAGCAAATTGGATAGTGTTGAAACAACAATTCTATACCTTCAAATATCAAAAGAAGCATTAGTAAGGGAACACATAAATGATTTCTCTCACTAATTACTACAAATATTGATGTTAAAAATGATAATGTAGATCTAGGTCTTTTATTATGTTCTTTACCTAGCTTATATAATAATTTCAACTATGAGCATCTTCTACTTAATAATGTGAGGAGCAATTTCATGAGAAAAGATAAGCTTGATAATGAGTTGAGTGCTAGCAATAGTGGTATGACTAATGAATCAAACGGTTTGTTGCTAAAGGAATGTAATAATGTATACATGATTCTTACAACAAATGTAGATCTAGGTTAAAGTTAATGAACAAGGGCAATAATTGCAGTTATCACAATACATATGTGTATGTATCTATTATATAACATTATCAAAGGGTAGCATAAGCAATAGAATAAAGAGAAGAGAAAGATGATGATAGAGGGAAGAACTTGAAAATTAGTAGTACTAATGTGGTAAATGGGAAAGATAACAATTTGTTATTGCTTAATTATGGCATGTTGTAATTTAAGCTTAAGTAGATTTTTTATTCAAAGGGTGCATACAACATGTGCCTCAATTAGGACAATTTCAATAATTAAAAGCTTGTTGATGGTAGTGTTTTCCTGCCGAGTAATAGCTTGGAATGTAAGGTTGTTGGTATTTATAATGCACAATTGTGTTGTTAGGATACTTTTTGATGCTAGATATGTTCTTGACAAAATGTTTGGTTGACTTTTTAGGGGTAGAATAGAATAGTTATTCCTCCACTATGAAGCTAATATTGCATTTCATTTGTAAAATAACTACCCTACAAAATTCTTATTGTTGTGAAAGAAAATTTCTTTACTGGACTAATGAATATTTATTAATTTTTTTTTTCAATATATTTCCATATCCAACCATGTGATTCTAGCTTAATAGGTAAGCCATAAACTAAGGCTAGAATATATTATTATTTAAGATGCATTTATAATTTGTTACAAACCAAAATTGCATATGTGTATAGGCCATATAAGTTTTATTAAAGGTGTTAAAATATTCTAAACATCTTTCAAGGCTTTATAGTTATAAGAGTGGTGATTGTAGCTTTGATGTATTTTGAGTCAGTTAAAGCCAAGTTGTGGCATGTGTATATTGGCCATATAAGTGAGAGATGTATGCCTTACTTGTGCATCACAGGTCTTTTTTTTAGAATTGTGTAACCAATGCATTATTGGCAAGCAAAGGTCAGTTAGATCTGGTGAATAGAGTCTATTATATATTACATCTATTTTAGTCTCCATCAAGAGGATTTGTCAATAGCATTAACAAATTTTCCAACTGATGACTATTTTGACAATTATAGGATTGATAAAGTGATGAAGGATAGGTTCTGAGGATAGAAACTTAATTTGAGAAAGCTTAGGTCAAGTCTCTATCAAGAGGAGTTAGAATGATGGAGCAAGGGTAAAGTGTTGATTGCATTAAGAAGTGGTCAACTATATAGCAAATTTAGTTAACCAAATTTGTGAGTCGAATGTCTACCTTAAGGGATTAGGGAAAAGCAGTCAACCTAGTTTAGTTGTTGTTCACTACTTTGTTATGCATGGAGATATAGTTAACCTAATTTTGTCCATAATCGATAGGTTTGGATTATTTTGAGGTTTTAAAGTTAAGAACATGATCTTTAAGTGTAATTAAAAGATTGATTGACTATTTTCTATATCATTTTCCATTAAAATTTAGTTATATGCAAGTTAGTGAGCTAAATGTAGATATGTGGCTTACCATTATTTATAGTTTGACTGTATATAATTAGATAATGAACCTAATATCTCTTTGACTATTAATTATTGTTTGTTATGTGTGCGTACGCCAAGTCTGTAATTAGTTAGATAGGTAGGTCATGAATCGCAACTTTGTTGCCTATTGAAGGTTAAATAATCAAAATGAAGCGGTTATTATTTTAGGTACTAAATCGTCGTGAGTGGGTAAGTGGCTTGTTAATATGACTAACTACTCTAATATGGATTGAGCCTTTAGAAAAAAAGCTGTAAATGGGTTATATTAGTGGTACAAAAAGCTATTGTAGATTATTACCATAGATTGTTTGACTAGTAGCTAATATAATTGTTGAATCCCATATAGGATAATTTGACTACTAGACTCTAGGGATTTGAGGACCCAAATTTAACTCATGTACTCTAGAAATCTACAAATTTAAGCCTTTGATGTTAGGTTTATTTGTATTTACTACCCTCACCTAACTAAGCTAACTAACAAGGCCTCTATATCTACTTAGATAGTATGTACATTAGCATATTTGTTTAGGTATGTATATGTTTTACCATAAGCAAGTGTTTCTCCGTAGTTTCTTACGATTAGTTTGCAAATCACCTATATTTATGATACATGATTTTAGGTATAGAGGAAATATAGCAAATTAACACCTATGATTACCTTTGATATGACCTTCGGGACGAGAATAGGATTGACATAATGCACCATAGGATTTTGGGCCACCGAAGAATTTAGTCAAGAGTTATAAAAATAATCAATTTCTAATTTAATCTTATTTTGGGTACTTGTTTGTCAGGATAAGACACTACGATTTTCCTTTTGATTCTACAAACTTTTATGATTTCTAAATATGGACATATGTTCATATTTGAGAGTTTGAAAGAAAATATATGATTCATTATAAATTTTGTAGATTATAATAGCATATTCGATGTTCCCAAACATGTAGAAATATGTGGCAACTTGTTTACGTCCTTTAGTTTTAACTTTTATGTCATAGCATGACAGAACAATACCTCATGACATGGTACAATGGACAATGCAATATGATGTAGTATGATTTTTTTCATAAGCTTAGGCTATTAAATCTAAGAAATCGAAATAAAGCCTACCTAGAAAAGCACTTGGAATCTAGATTCTAAATGTCCTTTGAACCATCTCCTTAAAGGAGAAGTACATGGACTTCAAGGACAATCTAAATAGTTGAAAACAAGGCAATGGATTAAGGAAAACTCAGGAATAAGTGTTAAAGATTGAAAAGGCACTTCTTTTTGATTTCACAAAGGGGCAAAATTTGTGGTGTCCCTAAGAAATCTTTTTTATGGAAACAAACCTAATTTATGGTTAACACCTGGAATTAGTTGAATAATTGCAAAGAGTACATTATTTGTTTTCCTTTTGATCATTAATTCAAAGATCTTCTTAGAAACATCTTGTTCTCGGAGTCTATAAATGACCAAGACTACTTTAGTTGGATTTGGGACTCTAATGGTTTTGTTACAACTGAATTAGCATATAAAATTCTTATAATGGAATCCTTGGACCCAGGAGAATACAAATTGTAATTGATCTAGTTTTTCTAAAAATTCAAGTCTTCATTTAGAGAAATATTAATAAATGGAATCCCCAATAAGGAGAACCTTAGATAAAGAGGCCTTAATATTTCTAATCAATGTATATTTTTTGAGTAGGAAGGAGACAATACTGAACATTTTTTCTGATTTTCATAGGTAATCAAGTGAGTTTCGTCTAATTGTAACTCGAATTTAAACTTCCTTTGTTCTTAGAATTGCTCCTTTAATGATTAGTTGTAATCCAAATGTAAGTTGAAAAGGAGTAATAAGACAAATTTCACAACTTAGGCTTACCTATTTTCATTCTTACTTTAGAGGATCTAGATGCCTGTAATAGGAAAGTTTTTAATTATTCATGTCAAAGTCCGATCCCTTAGATAAACTTATGGCTCATTTAGTTCATCTTACTAGTAATTACACCCCTTAACCCATGCATAAAATTCCTTATGAAATCGCTCGTTACGATTTAGTTCAATTTTAACTTAGTAATAACAACTCAATGAGGAATTGCTATTATTGAAGATGTAGAATTGTAATTCTTTACTTTAACCTCAAAATTGTAATTCAATGCAAGACCCCTTTTTCAAAGTAACCTTATTTTCTTCCTCTCTCTTATTATTCATCTCTCTCTCTTGTTCTGTCTCTGTTACGAAGATCTATTAGTGTTGTGACAATTTGATTTTAGCTTGTTTCAAGGGATTTCATAAACGTAAAGTGTCAATAGCATATTAGTACGAATCTTATTGGTCATCTTATAAGCATAGACATTATGTCTACTAGTAAATGTTAAACAATATCGTCATCAATTCAGTATTAACATATATTTTACACTTTGAGCTCATCTATGTCTACGTTTCTAAGCTTCATATTTTCTACCTTATATAAATATGCATATGAGCGATAACGTTAAGAACAAGATATAATTGTCATAATGTATTATTTTTGAACTTTTTATGAGCTTCTTATTGAAAGTCATGCTAAGGAGAAGGCTAATATAGTAATATATGGAAAGAAATATGTTGATTTGGTAATCCTCTTCTTTTTTCTTTACCTTTAACCATGATTAATGAGAAAACCAATATATAAAAAATTGGCTTGATAACATACATTGTAATTGATATATTTATTAAATCATTTGGTGAAGTAGGTGCACATGAGTCAAGTGGGAGAATGTTAGGATATTGAATACTTTTTATGGCTAACTTTAGATGTTGGCCTTATGTTAACATGCTCGAACCCAATAGTTAAAACACGGTTGAGCCCAATGACCTAAAGGATAAAAGCCTTGCCTACTAAAGTTGTAGTTAACTTGAAGGGTGCTTGGCGCCTGAGTCAAACTCGATGTTAGAAGGCTTTGTGCTTAGGGCTTATAGTGCTTGCAATGCATTGAATGAGAAGGAATAGGTGTAAGACTGGTGGTAATTATGCTACTTATCTCCTAACTTTGTTAGAAGATCACCCATACCATAAAGATTGATGATTGATGTCTTAGGTGGAAGGCTATCAATTAATCAAAACTCAGCAATCGTTTATAAATATCTACATTAACCGCATGTTATAGGCTTCATCTTCTACACTCAAATATACTCCTATGTACTTATTCTCTATCACCACTACCTGCAACTAAATTAAGCATTGGAGTAGTTGCATCAAAGTAAACCCAGTTTCCACTCTAGTTGTTTATTACTATTCCGGGTCACTTGAAGTTGTAAGTCAGTTAGATGAAAATCCATAGTCAATACATATTTATTATTATTATTATTATTATATATATATATAAGGTATATTTTATTTTACAATCATGAAATATAAGATTTGTCATCATTAAGCATGTATGGATATATACACAATATTAGAATATACATAAATATATGTGTGTAAATATATATGTTGATATAAATAACTATGTATGACTCATCATGTGACTAAAGTGATTTATGAAGTTGTGGGTAATGTGTAATTTAATAAATATATAATGGCATATTAATTATTTTGAAAAGTTAATTTTTTTTTATAGAAAACCATATTTAACATAACATGAAAAAAAGGGTCCAAACAGATGTTAAGCCTCAGTCATGGCATAAGGAGCAACTCCTTCAAGGCCCAAATTCGATACACCATCTACATTTAAAACATCCTTACAAACGAAACTAATAAAAAAAGAAGGGACATCCCATTCAAAAAAAGTAACTTGATCCACTTGCAATCCTTGCTTCACTTAACAATTGGCTACCTAGTTTCCTTCATGGTTTACATTGTATAATTTAACATTAGGAACATAGGAAATTAGTTGCTTACATTTTTGTAGAGCTAGAAGGCAAATATCAAAATTTACTAAGGGATTA
The DNA here is from genome assembly GCA_024138005.1 of Lumnitzera racemosa. Classification (NCBI taxonomy): domain Eukaryota; kingdom Viridiplantae; phylum Streptophyta; class Magnoliopsida; order Myrtales; family Combretaceae; genus Lumnitzera; species Lumnitzera racemosa. The sequence goes on along the minus strand of JAMXBC010000004.1, from coordinate 75,143,496 downwards.
TTAATCCAATTGAGGGCTTATTGGGAGTCTACTTCAATAACAACTTGGTCTCATCCTAAATACGTTGCAAAAAGAAGGCCTTCCTTTTGTAATAGCCCATAGTTTAGCTATAAGAGGTGAGTTAGCTTTGATTTGCTTATGTACTCCTCTTAATACATATCCTCATTGGTCTCTATAAACTACTCTAATACCAGCATTCCCCCCTTCTTCTTTTATAACTTTATCACAATTCACCTTAACCTAGTTAGCTTTAGGCTTTCCCTAAAGGTTTCTACTAAGACTCCTTTAGCTCACTTCATAACTCCTTGTACCATTCATTTGCCTCCATCTTGATTAATTCACAACAATTATCGTTATTTTGCTTAAGTTGAAATATGCATTTATTTCTTTCTCACCAAATTCCTTTTATAACAAAAAGAGTTTTAACTACATTTGGCATAGAAACTTGTTGCTAATCGTATCTTTTCCACTTACCATTTTTCTTGATCCAATCTCTCAATTTTGCAAAACTATAGTCACTATCTTTCACTTGCAACTCGAGGTTCGCCTACAACTCTCTACTCCATCTACAATTTAAGAAAAGGTGCTTCATTGTTTCTTCTTCCAATTGATACAAAGGTTATTCCAAGCTAGTGGGATTCCCCTCGTCATCTGGTTATCTTTAGGTGCTATCCCATTATACGATAGGCGCTAAGTAAGAAGAAGAATTTTTGGCATGGCTGGGGCTTTCCATAACCAATCTTACTTTTCATTCACCTCTTGTACTTTGTTTTCTCTACACATAATATCATACACTAACTTAACTAATAATTCTCCATTCACCTTAAAGGGCCAGCTTTTGATACCCCTAACTCCCTCAGAGTTCTCTAAAGAAAAAAGACTCCTAACCTATATTTACTTTGGTCATTAATAGGATAGTTGATCACCTATTCCTTCCATCTACTTCCATTTTCCTAAGCTTGGTTCACCAACAAGACATCATCAAATTTATTGGGCTAATGTTACATTTTATACCTCAACTTTATCAATTTTTGCAATTATACATCTTAAATTTCTCCTTGTCTAATTAAACACTCAATTAAAGACTTAATTGTCACGGTTTATACTTTAGTTAACTCCAATTCGCACCTTTAGTCTAGTCGATACAGTTGGCCCATGAGATGGTTAGCCTTAGCTTTAAGGGGTTTATGCAACCTCCAACCAATGGCTACTAGCCACCTCCTTACAAAACAGTAAGTTGTGATATAATTAAAAATGTAGGTTACAAGACCTACTAGTAATTGTAGGTGGCCGTCTATGGGCTTACAAAGGATTACATAAACCCTTAATGTTGTGGGTGACTATCTCCTTAATTGATTTTACCGATTAGACTAACGGTATGAATTAAAGTTAACTAAAGTGTATACCGTAATAACTAAATCTTCAATTTGGTATATAATTAGACAAGTTTCAACTTTAGGTGTATAATTACAAAAAGTGGTAAAGTTGAGGTGTAAACCTTGACATTATTCTAAATTTATTCATGGGACCATACAACTAGATAAAGGTTGCCCTTCTTGAGTCTAATTATTAGTCCAAAATTTTGTACTTCTTCCATTGTTTACTTACATGGTCAACCTTTCCTCCATTCATTGGTAAAAAAAAAAAAAAAAAAAATTAAAAGAAAAATAAAAGAACGAAAAACCTTTCCTCCATCCAATTGGTGGCTTTAAGTAATTCTTTGTAAACTTTCAACCCATTTTTCATCCTAGATCTCCTTTGATTGATGCTATATTTTTTTTCAACAAGCCTCGTCTATAGTAAGTCCTTTTGTACATGCCATGCTAATTTCTCAAAGTTCATTTGGTTCCACTTCTTTACATCCAATGTTCCCAACTTGTCGTTCCCCTTAGGCTTGTTTTTATCTTTGACCATCCAACCCAATGAATCTTTCTAGTTTCTTGAGAGGAACCCCAAAGGAAATCTCCATGAATTTTCTCCACCTTATTTGAGAATCCAATAAAAAAAAAGCATAACATGAGAATAGTAATTTACCATGCTTTCTAAGACTAACATTACTGTTTTTTCTAGCACGCTAAGTACCTTAGACTTCCAACCCCCTAGTTTTCTTGGCATCTTATATTTTGAAGTTAGTTTTATGACTACTAAATTGCATGTTTTATGATTAATGAATCCCTAGATTTATGACAAAATAAATGCCAACCTAATGGTTGTTCATATCCGTTAAAATAATTGTCTACTTTACTTTACAATCATAAAATATAAGATTTTTCATTATTGAAAATAAGTGGATATATATACAATAGCTTTGCATGCATGGTATGTAGATTGCAAAGTAATCGCATAGACCTCATGATGACAAATTATAGTATGCATATGATTGAATAGATCTTGACTTGTTCGCTAGCTCTATTTATTTTATATACTATAATTGCGTCAGTTGCCATATCTTAGCATCCCTTTCTAACCATGCATTTCTCAAATTATACATAAAATAACTAATTCAAGCAAAAATACTTAAAAAATCAAAATGAAACATTAAAATAAACATATCGTAATCATATGACATACAAATAAACGTGGTACTATCAAAGTGACGGGCTCGGAGCTATGTGTTTAGTCAATCGACAACTTGCATTTCGTTTTCCATTGACCTGGAAAATAGGACACATAACCTAATTCCTGGGAATTTAATTACTTCACACACACACACTCACACACACATATATATATTTTAAGTTGAATTTCTTGTTTGATTTAGTCGATGCAAAGGCCAAAATGTTCACCAAGATCAAGCGCCTTCCAAAAATCTTCTAAATCATCTTAATGTATACTTCTTTTGGCCAAAAAAAAAATAAAAAAAATTGTATACTTCTGGTGCATGCCCAAATTATAAGATGTAAGTGAATAAATAATGTGGTGTTAAGGCTATAATTGAATATATTGCTAGGTTCATGACTATAAGAGTATAGTAGATTGGCTATTACTTATGTGCAGTTCTATTTCTATGTTTGGTTGACGTAATAGATATTATTGAAAATTCAAAATCACAATTTTCCTTTTTTTAACAGAGCCTAGGAAATATCTATTTTTATAAAAAAAATTTTGCAGTATACTTTGCATATATATTATTGAAAAGTTTACTATCATGTCCAGTGCAACGATGGTCTTAAAAATTCAATGTATACAGAAACATAACAGTTGGGAAGATCTCCTGCGAAGGTTTGTCGTGCGATTGCCTTGTCGCGGTCATTACAAACTCATCCAATCAATAACGACTCCATACCAAGAGCTTTGGGGGCATGTTTAAAATTCGTTGATCTGGGCATGCGGAAAATATAGCAGCCTTTATAGTCCCATATTCTAAAAGAGAGTGATTAATCTATAGTGGTGAACATATATAGGATGGTAGGGTATGAGGTTGTGTATCGCACCTTGTAATTATAAACTTTCAAACTTTGTTAGTAGTACTCTATCTTATAACATTCTGAAACCACTTTATATCCTATATATTGTAAATTGTATAAGATATAAGGTATCCTATAAAACTTATAATTTTGTTTTTATTTTTATAAATTTCAATGTATATGGTTTCTACTTATTTTTCTTTTTTTCCAATTTCTTTCATTTATTTTTCTTTTTGATCATTTTCTTCACCAACTATCATTATACAAATATATCAATTTTAGTAAAATATTGGTCTTAATTTTAAATATTAAATAAATAATTGTAAATTGGGTTTGTTTGAGGGCTAACTTATTTTGTAAATAAGAATATTCCTAGATTACAAATTATAATCTCTTAAATCATAGTTAACATTTGTAATGATGCTCCATGCATCATCATTATTAAATCCTAATATTTCGACTAAATCTTTTTTAAACCATAAACCTTAATTTTGGATAAGGGAAAAAAGGTACAACTACTAATTTCAAATAAATGTTGATTTGAACAATATTATATAAATTTGTTACGAGATATTTTTCAAACCTAATACAAATAAATTATTTCATCAAAAGAAAATAAGTTAATAATATACCTTATTTAGGTGGCTTTAAGCAGATTCTTTTCCTTTTAATTTTAGTAGAGTTGGATATAGCAAATGAAGAAGATTTAGTGGAAAGACAATATAATAAAGAAAAGATTAAGGATGAAGAGACTAATATGAGGACATTAAATTGAGCCTAGGATTTCTCAAGGGTTACATTTTGTTTTCTTTTTTCTTTAATCCATAAAAATGAAATGTTATTCTTTTTATTTATTAATTTTATTTAATTATTATCATAAGGTAGGTATAAGGTATCGTAGAACCTGTATTCTATATACTTTACAACATAGTTTCAATGTAGGTACATAGCACCTCAATCTCATACTTGTATCATACCCTATATGTATAGGTTTTGGAATATTACTACCTAGAATCTATACTTGGAACCTATTCTATAGTTTTAAACACCTACTCGAAACCTACCCGATCGAGTAGGGTTCTAGTGGGTACTCTATACAAAAGAATTATCCGTTCACCCTTATCAATTCAGCCATTCATCTCACAATTTATTTAATATTTATATGATTTGAATTGTTAAAAATACAATCAGTTCATTTGTTTAAATCTAATGTATATTAAATTAGAAGTGGAATAAAGGGCAAGATTAGTCTAACTAGAAATATGGATGGGATCTTAAAAAAATCCACGAAATAATTACTAAAAGAAACTACAAACGTCATTTTGGAAAAGAAAAAGAAGAAGAAGAAGAAGAAACGTCATATATTGTAGCATTTATTTGTATTTTTTAATTTTATGTAATTTCATAGCTATCCTCTAAGTTCGCAAATAACCTTTTATGTTATGTAACTGTCCACAAAGTTTTATAATGGTTTCGTTTCTTTCATAATTATCCTGTGAGCTTTATAACTTTCCATTAAATATTAGCACGGTTTTCTAAACTTTGTAATTTTCCGCTAATCCATTTCCTCTTTCTTAATATTTTCATTTCTATCGCTATATATATATTAGAATGGAATTCGTTCTAATATAATCAAACAGAAAATTTTTCCATTTATTTTGTCACTCTCTTTTATTTTTCGTAGCAATCCACATAGTTGGTGAATGTCTTATAAGTTTCTGTAATTTCCACGGATTTCTAATTGTCCTTACTTTTACAAATATTATTTTTACTTGTAACCGAGTTTTATATTCTGTAAATATCCGTAATTTTATAATTTTTTTTTGAAATTTACAATTTTACTTAAAAGTTTGTAATGTTATTCTTTATCTACGAATCTATTATAATATACAATTTTCAAAACTTGTTATAGTATCGTACCTCTTCATTATTACTTTTCTATAATAACTTTTTGATGTTAGCTTTTAGTTATTAATATTTTTTTTAAAAGCCACCGTTAATCTTTAAAATTTTCTAGGTATATTGACATTTTTTAATAGAAATTTTGCTATTAATATATTTTCAAAATCCGCTTCTAATAACTTAATAGCGTTTCGTTTATTAATGTACTACTCAAGAAAAATTCAAGAAAATGATTTTTATGTAAGTTATATTGTTGTAATATGATCCATAAGCTTAAACTCCATTTACCTTAAAGTCCATTCATGTTAACCCTTTATCTAAAACCCTAATTACCAAAACCCTCTTAGCTTATGTTCTTTCCATTTTCGTCACCTCCCTTCCTCCTAGTTGAAACAAGCTCCTAAAGTTTCAAATACTTAACAAAAACTCATTTTTAAGCTCCTCTAAGGGTAAGGTAACCTTCTATTCTCTCTTTTTAAGCTTTTTCTAGTGAATTAACATTTATTTTCATGAGATTTCCTAGCATTTATTTAGTAATCCAAATTTAAATGTGTATATTACAACTTTTCCTCTTTGGTTTGATTTGGTTTGTATTTGAGATTCAAAACTCGGTTTTATTCATTGCAAGTAAGTATCCTTCACTCTTCCATCTTGTTCTTTAGTTTAAAGTTGGTGTTCTTGAAGTAGTTGGTGGGTTTGATGAAGAAGTGGGTGTTTGATTGAAATTTGTCATTTTGATGGATTAATAAGGAGCTTAGGTGATGGGTAATTGAGGGTTTGAAGTATATTTAAGGATGGGTTAAACATTAGGAGAGAATGAGTAGGTTTCGAGAGCTTTTCGAAGGGAAAAGACATTTAGTTGCTACTGGAAGGGATATGACTAGCGATATGATTATGTCAATGATCGTGTCTATTAGAGAGGAAATTTCACTGGAAGTGACACGACCAGACAACATGTTCGTATCATTGATTATGTCGAGTGGTGAACTCTAAATGTTCGTTTCTTAGAGTAAGAAGAGGAACTACAAGAAAGCTTATAATTTTTTTTTAGCTCTTCTAAAATAGGTTTTCTACAAGTAATTCTAAGCACTATTGCGTATTAGATTTTGACATAACTAAGCGCTATGGTTATGTTGCCGATCGTGTCGAGCTATAACTTCATGTGAAACTTTTTCCTTATTATTTTTCTTAACCAAACTTAATAAAACCTTTTCATATCCTCAATATCTAGTTCCAATTAACTTTCTTTTACAAAAAAAGATTCCTACTTTTGTAAAAAGGTTGGATTTTGACATAACTAAGCGACATGGTCATATCGTTGACCATGTCAAGCTACAACTTCATGTGAAAAATTTTTCTTGTTATTCTTCTTAACTAGACTTAATCAAACCTTTTTCTAACATTAATATTGAATCTTACTTATCTTTCTTTTGTAAAAATTTCTGTTATGACTCAAGGGGTGGCCTATTTGTAGCAGGTCACCGTATATTGCACAAAAATTGTAGATGGGCTCCCTTGCCACTCAACGACCTTTTATATGATATACAAGGTTATTAGAAAACTAATTATCTAGGAGTTATACAAGCGAATATCATATCACAACAACTTAATCATTATAAAGTTTCATGCAATATCTTAGCAAATAAAGAATATGGGACTTTAAGTCTCTAAAATGATAGTAGCTATATTGCAGAAATTAAGATAATAGTCCTATATGGCTATTAAATAACAAAATGCAAATTTTAAACTAAGAGTCCAAGTAAATGATTGTGTCCACTTTGGCTCTTATCTTTCACATATTTTTCCCTCAACCATATCGACAAGTAAGTTATTATCAATAATAATAAACATATAAATGTATGATCAAATAGAATGCCAAGCAAATATATAAAGTGAAACCGATATAGTATACGACTTAGATTTAATGCCTTCTAAAGTTAAGGTTGGAGAATATGCTACACCAGTTAAATTTAGGTACCATACTTGAACATATACAAATTATGAAAATCCATGTTTCGTATTCTAAGGATACCATTTTATAAAATTTTAAAAAAAGTGGTTGCAAGTGTGATTGTAAGTGGGCCTCACAGTTTACATTCATCTTTAAACGGAGGCCTTTGAACTCGATTCTAATCTAGACGGTTGATGCCTCTAATATCTAGTAAACTCGTAGGCTAGGGATAAGGTTATGTGTATGAGTACACCATACTAAATACTTTAATTCCATTTATATAAAACAACCCCCGCATAGCCTTTCACTATTACCTTGTGATGTGATGGCCTGTATATATATAATGCATTGTATGCTTATACATGATCTAGTTTAATTAATTAAGATGAATCTAATTAAGTCTAGTTATTAAGTGACTACCCAATTTTACAGACAGTTTGATTTCCTACAGTACTTGTAAGGTTGCAACTAATTTGTTATGATAGTTTAAGGTATCTTTCCATATCAAGCAATCAATATCATTTATATGCATATCCCTAACCTCAAACATTAGTCAATTCATTAAGAGTACTCACTTAACTGTGATGATAATCAAGGGTCATAGCAGTCGGTTGGGAGATTGGTATCTGATAACTCTGATTTTAAACATATTTCATATGGTGATTTTATAGTATTTCCCTTTTTGGTTTTCTTTAAAGAAATTGATACTTAATTGAGTAAAATGTTGATTTCAGGGTTTAAACGCGTTCTAGGCTCGAAAACGAAGAAAAGGGATCAAGTTTCACTCAATTCTGAGTTCAAACGAAGAAGTTGGAACCTAGGGTTTCATGTAACCCTTAGATTGAATTATAATTTCAATAAAGTTTCTATCTTTTCTTGATTCAATTATGTTGTTTAATTGTGAATTGATAATTCTAGAGTATCAATATATGATATTATGCATGTTGATTGAGAAATTGCATGTGTAATTAGATCTAGGCATAATTGAAGAGAATTACATGTATACTTAGAGATAAGATACATGTTTTTTCCGGAAAGCTGATTGTTTGTGTGGGAATTCATTATACATTAATGCAATTCTAAATTATATTACTAAGTGAAGAGATTCCGGTAAATAATTTAGGATTAGAGTTAATATGCTTGAGAAAGATATTAGCTTTAATTGTGAATCCCTCCAGTCAAGAATAATAGAAATTGAATTGGATATATTTTAAAAAGGTTACATGTTAAACACTAGGAGAAATAATTCCTAAATACATTATTACATACTTGAAGTCATTCGTAGTTTATTGTTTTCTAATTTGCGTAATTAAGTCTCATAAGTAGTTTAGTTGTTAATTTCAGTATTTTTTAATTCATTCAATTTATCACAATTTTTCGGTTAGATAATAAAGCTAAAGTTAATATTAGTACTCAAAATCTCTGAGGGATCGATTCGAACTCACATCCGTTATATTAAAACTGATAGGTACGCTTGCCTCATATCAATATCCTCGTTGGGATCACCTGATAAGGAATATATATAAAAAGTAGTAAGTGTCTAAGTAAGGGTATTATTTTACCTAAGTATCTACTTGAGAATCTATTTAGATTTCTACTTCATGTTATATAATTTCCCAGTTTAAGCCTTTTCTTTAATTGCACATAACTCTTTCATTTTAAATTCGATTTTAATAATCTTATGATCAATATTTATTATTTTTAGGCGTACTTTTATGTAGTGAGATTTGTTTCAGAGTTAAGACTTGCATTTTGCGCTATGGGTTTGGATTATTACGATTTTTTTATAAATTTTGGGCTCAAATTGCTTTTAATTACTTTTATGGTTGCCTTTAAATTAGGCTTACCTAAATTTTATGAATGAGCCTAAAGAGTCTTCTACACCTTATAGTTTCTAAACTTTAGATTGAGAATTTGTTATTAGCCTTAAACGAGCCTTTTCCTAATGCTTGTCAACTCCAAAAAGTTATGGCCTACATTGTCCATGCATTACCATCCCTAATTCACTTAAGGGAAATTTTGTATATCCCTTTTCTAGAAGAAGTCAAATTGTTGTAAATTTGTTCATAGGCCTTAGGGCTTAAACTTAGCCTATAAATTGTTGGTCTTAACTCATAGCTATCTTAACCTATAATAATGAGAATTACTTTGAATTACTTAATTATTATTATTATTATTATTGTTTTTATAAATTTCAATTTCAGGTGGTTAGAATATAGTAGGGCTAATATGCTAGCCTCTAATTGGGTTAAGGTGCCAATTTTATTAATTGTCTATTTTGGTATTCTATTCATGTATGATATTAATATGTACATATATATATTATATATATAATAGCTAAATATAAGAATTTATAGAGATGAAATAAAATTAAAAGTAAGAGAAATATTACAATAAGTTGTAAAAAAAAAATTAATATTACTGCACATTATACATGCATACGTATATATACATATAATTCCATATTCAAGGTATATAAATACAAAAACAATACATGTATGCCTATAATTTGAAAATACAAGTAGATATTTAAGTAGACATTATTACATTCATATTTTCCTTCAACCTAGAAAATAAAACTAAAATAATATTTGTATATACTTATGTATCTAAAGTATGGCATATATATATATATATACATCCTATATATACATATATATAGGATGCATATAGTATATACATATATATATATATTTTCGAGCCCTAAAAAAAAAAGAAAAATATAGTAAAAGTAAAAATTGACTTCAAACGAAATACCCTAATACTACATACCAATATGCACTTGTAGTGTATTTTTATGAGGTTTTTCTGTATTATCCTATACACCTACACCTCAGTATAGCACTCTTTTAGGCTTGCATGTATAGAAGTGAAGGAATAATAGATATAAAATACAAAAAGAAAAGATGAATGAAATGGAAAAAGAAATAAGGGTAAAAGAAATGCAAAGATAAGGACTTTACATAACGTATATACATCTTGGAATACATTACATGGAAACCTTAATACAATGGTACATTTATAAATGGTTCGGTATCCTAGATTACAAAAGAAGAAAAGAGAAAAAAAATGAAGGAAAAGAAAATGAAGCTATAATTACTTCGTTATTTTGACAAATCTAGCTCTCTTGACTCATCTATGTTTGTCCTTGTATGTGGTTATGATGCGTGGTGGTAAAGATCACTTGTTCAAGAGAAGGAAAATAAAAAGAAAAAGAAGAAGGGGATAGGGGAAACACAAGGTGTTTGAGAAGAGAGAGAGAGAGAGAGTGATTGGGGGTGGCTTTTGTAGAAGAAAAGAAAAGTTTAGGAAAGAGATGAGGGTTTTTGGAAATTAGAGAAAGTATGGGAATGGTTTACTACTGGCCTTAGGAAACAAGTTGTACAGGCTAGACTTAGGTAATAGGGGAGGAGGCAAGTGCTGCCCATGTAAGCCCTCTATTATTTATTGATTTATTTCTATATTTTTTGGTTAGACTTAAATGTAGTTTGAGTTGAATTGACTAGGGTGTAAATTTGTGTAAGTTTAAACAAAAGTAAACTAATAAAATAATTGAATGAGGTGTTTAATAAAATAAGTCCTATTAGTCTATTTATATATAATACAATAAGCATTATTAATAATAATGACAATAAAATATTATATCTATAGTAATATTATATTCACAATACTAATAATATAGCTCATAATAACAATGATGAAGTACTAAAGAAAGAAATAAAATACACGTATGTACATGTACCTATTAGTAGCGCCATACGTAGATACAGGATATTATTTTTAATTTAATGGCTTATTCATTCAATTATTGGCAACTATTATTTATTATATTTATTTAAAATTATTCCTAACAGTCCATCATTGATTTTACATGATTACGCATATTTAGCGATAATTTTATTAAATTAGCGTATAGTTACTATGAAGGTAGATTTTTAGGTTTTATAATCTTAGAGTTTACAATTTAGTTTTTTTTTTTATTAAATTTGGTTTTTGTATTTTGCACTTATGTGTACACATGATTTAAGCTTTCCATACGGGATTGGATCTATAATTAATATATTAAAGTCTTTTCGTTAGTTTGGAGTTTAATTTTCACAATTAAATTAAATTTCACATTTATTTGGCCTTGTTAACTCAAGGAATTATATAGGGCTTTTGGTTTCGATTTAAGGCCTATTTAAAATTTTAAGGGTTTACAGTTCTAACCTTTACCTATAATTTTCAAGTTTTTAAAGCTCAATTTAGTATTTTGACTAATTTTAAATATTTTTTACTCTCGAATGTCATTTTAATCAGTTTAGTGGACTGTAACTTATTTTAGCACCACAATACAATAAATATTTTTTTTTAACCTACACTCCATTTAAATCTTTGTTATAACTTCAAGCTTTCGATTCTTCTTCCAAATGTTTACTCCAACTTATTCTTAGTTAAAGTTTCAAACTTTACTCTTAATTTTAGTTATAGTATCCTCAAGACTTAAGATGAAGTTTAGAGGGGTGTAAATAAAGTCAAGTTGAGAGTTTTAAACTAGAAGTTTTATGTTAAATTAGATTTATGATGGATTATGGAAGATTTGTTATTTTAGTTGCTAAGTTTTTTATTCAGTGTTCCTTGCTGAGTACGATTTGGACCTGAAGATTGGATTTGGACTTGTGAACACGGTTTGAACTTTGAGTTTAGACTTGGCCTTTGAAATTGTTTTTAGTTCGACTCTTAGGTACGTGGTGCTTGGTTGCTTGCTTGTGCTTGTGCTTGTGCTTGTGCTTATTAGAACTTAGAGATCAATTGAACTAATTTATATTCATCTTAACTAAACTTGATTGTTGATTATGCTTGACTTACTCACTTTAGGGGCCTACAGTGTTAGATCTCTAGAGAAGTAAATGTCGATCATATGTGAAAATTCTTTAGTGGACTCGTATATGGGATGGCACAACTAGAATACCAGGTTTCAAGGATTTTGAATTTTAGACTCTAAGCGTAAAGGACTTATGTATGTTGACAAAGATCATGTTATGGTGAGGTTATGAGTACCTCGTTGTTTGTTACTAGCCTAAATTTAAGATAACTAATTAATTGTTTACTTATAATTGATGTAACTTGCATTATATGTGTATATAGGACTTGGTTTGGCATCCACGTGTGCTTATGCATCACATAATGGGTTTCATCTCATTCTTTTATTTTTTACAACTACAGGTATTCTTGATAAGATAGTTGCTTGTGACGAGTAAGGAGTTTTCTACTATCTTCAGGTAGGTAAAGAAAGACAATAGTTGTAATGCATCGGGGATGCAACCAATTTGTGGAGTCTAAGTAATGACATTGAGTAGGATTGCTAATATAAATTATGGTTGTAAAATTGGAGATTTTGCTAATAGTTATAATTATAGTTGCAATAACTCGCTTGTGAGTCATTTTTGAATTGTTGTAATTGAAAAATTATTTCAATATAATAGATCGTAGTTAGTTTTAGAGGCTTAATATATCATGAGAAAACTAGAGATACGTAATAGGTTGTGACAACATTAGGCTCTGGGTTGTTACAGTTAAGCCATAATAAAATTTGGATTTTTCAATGCAAATGCTTATGCGCATAATTAATTAAAACCATTTCTATTTATACAACCTTTATATAGAAGCGATTCTTCATGTTTGGTTACCAATAAGGAATAAGGGTAAAAAGGAATGATAATTGTATGGTAATAGAATTAAGTTTTAATAACCATTCATTATAGAATGAAGTCATTATTACTTTATTAGGTTGATGGGAAGATTTTGAAGAAAGATATTGAATAGCTAATAAAAGTACCAGAATGTCCTTTTATACAACTCACTATAACTTTCATGTCCTTTGAAAATAAAATATATTTCTAAAGTATATACAAAAATATATACAATTAAATTATTATAATAGAAATATATTGCCAACATATTATATATATCTATATGAATATATTTCATTATTTACATACAAATTTAAAAATCCATTTTCCACTTGATATATATATATATATGTACACACATACAACATATAACTTATTCAATTTAAGGAATAGTCATTACAAGTGCTTTATATATCTCAATTTTATTAGTAATGTGTTTATCTATCATTGATATACTAAAATATCAAATATTGCAATAAGATTAACCTGTTCTCATTACTTCAACACTAATGTGTACCAAAAAAAAAAAAAAATCTTTAGAGAAGAATACCGCTATAAGAATAAACAAATAGCCTATTATAAATCTCCAATATTGGACTATAGCTTGGTCTATGAAGGGAAGATATCTTTTTTTGTTTTTACCAAAAAGTAAAAATATATCTTTTGATATGTTATTTTGTGAAGTAAAAATACATCTTTTTACTATAGGTTTACAAAAGGAAGTCAAAAACTATCTTTTGATTTCCAACAATAATGAATTTGGAATAAAGTAATTATGATAGAGTTACTTTGGAGGAAAAAGAAAAAAAAAAAGAATCGAGGTGAGTATAGCTGTTATTTGACCTTTTAAAAGGAATGACCAATCTTAACTTTTTTAAGAATGAGAATTTTATAGCGATGTTGCATAAAACATAACCAAACATAAGAATAAACATTTTATAAGGAATAATCATGTAATGGAATGGCGATGCCACCAATCAACCTACTATTAGTTTGTGATCTTATTCCAATAAATCATAACAAAAGCTTAATTATATGCCCGTCCCTATGTTCTTTTACTTAATGGTTCAATCAAACATATTAAATACACTACCATCATGTTTTCAAAATTGAGTAAAGAGAAAATATTTCATATACCTAAATGTCATCTCTACCATTCAATGGTCAATATATAATCAACTTTATATTTTTCATCCTTCTCAATTTTTATCACGCTGCAATGGTGATCAAATTACAACACTTAAAGTGTCTTTAAAATAGAATTATCGAAAAATGCCGCAGCTTCTTTTTATCTATACAATTTCGAAAGTCTTTGATATTTGTAACTTTTTCATTTGTAGTATCTTTAATTTTTTGCCATTCTTTTTTTTTTTTGGCCATTTACACCATTATATTTTTAATACCTTTTGCCATTACAACATTTTTTTTCCTTTTAATTATGTACTAGATAATATCCACTCACCACATGTGTGCTGAAAATTAAGGGGTTTAAAAATACTTTTGTTAGTAGCATCTTTTTCTCATTTATGATTTTTCGTTTTACCATTTACATTATTTTAGAACTCTTTTTTCACTATCAAATGCCTTCTCTTTTAATTATGAATCGGAAAAAAAAGCACCCATGTGCTTGTGCCGTAAATAAAGGGGCTTGAAACTATTGTGAGATTAAGATGAAAGTTTTTTTTTTTTTTTATTAATTTTATCTTTGCATGCAAGAATGGTATAGTATGGAGTTGAATAGGATATCTGACTCGAGATATGTGTTTTATGCCAAAAAGGAAAAAAAAAAAAAAGTACTTATAGAGTAGCTGTAATCTTTGCATGACCGAGTCTCATGTGGAAAGGTTTTTGTCGTTAGTAATTTTTCATTAGATTTATCACTTCACCATTTATAATCTTTTGTTTTGTCAATTACCCCTTTTCATCCTTAACACTTTTCTGCTATTAAAATTTCTTTTTTTTTTTCTTGCTCAATTTATGTATTCAAGAGACTGATTCTCATAGAAAAAATTACTTATGGAATAACTGTAATCTTTGTATAGCTTAATAAAAAATAAAATTCACGTATTGCACGAGTTTTAACTAGTTTTCTATACTTAATTGTAATAACTACTCTATGGCGAAACTTAATTAAAGGGATATTTCTTCTTAACCTTCCTCAAAATCACTCAAACTTCATACTTTGCGATTTACATGTTTGTTTGTAATTCGAATGCATGGTTGAGAGCAAATCACAGTGTCATCTAAAAGTCTTGTCTTTCGAAAAATTCTTTCTTCCTCGTAAGTGTCCCTAAATTTGCGCTGAACATGCTTAAAAGTTCTTAACAAACTCCACCGGCAAAGTAAGTCGTTTTCCTTTTTCCTTCGACTTGCCTGTGTGACTTAAATATCCACACATATGCACATTTTATTTTAATCACTTTTCTCATATTATAATTGAAAGGTAGGTACACATTAAGATCGATCGTCCCAATCAGTCGACCAAAAGCCAGTATTACTTCTTGACTTGGGTTGGTTTCAATATTAGTAAATGTTAATATGGAAAGAGAGAATAATTAAATAAATAAATAAATTATAATAAACGCCTATTATTAAAAAGGAAAGACAATTATTATTATAAAACGTGTCGTGATAAATCATCTAAGATAAGAATTGGGTTATTTTAATTACTAAAATATGAAGACATCGGAAATGTTTCATCATCCGCTGGATGAAGATGTCTTCGGTCAAGACATCATTTCCTGTCCCTGTAGAGGAATCAAATTTGCTGGTTCGATACAACAAATCCATGCATATCTAATCTATATCTCATGTCATATAAAATAAATATATATACCTCATTTATATCTAATAAACAATGCTTTCGTGTAATCAAAATCCCTGGAGATTACTCCTAACACGATGCTTTTCGTGAGATTCAAATTTCCCTCCCCTCTCCTTTCTAACACGAGACCAAATTGCCTTGTCTTTCTATAACGCAGACACAGCTGATTCCGGCTTATTAACAACGCAGTATAATGAATGGAATAAAGTTATAATATAATAACTATTTTTGAAGAATGGAATAAACTTGTACTAAGTTATGGATGGATGTTATTGTTACATAAGCTCTGTTGCATATGCTAATACTATAACTAACAGTAGTAGTTACGAGAAAGGAGAGAAGCATGTGAGAATGAGGTGAGTTGAAATTGAAGTTTGTGTATTTATCTCTATCTATCTTGCTATGTAAAGAGACTCACTTATATACTGAAGCCATGACTATTAATCTACTAAAACTGTTACGAACTAACTACTAATAACTAATAGCTAACACAACTAATTTGATAACTAATCGAGTTAAAAATCTTTAACACTCCCCTTCAAGATGGAGAGTATATATTAAATACTCCCATCTTGGATAATAGATTATGGAAAAGGTCTAGTTGTAATCCCTCTATGAAGATGTCCACAAGCCATTTTTTAGGAGAAACATAAATTGGCAATATAGTTCCTTCAATCACTTTGTCACATACAAAGTGTAAATCCATTTCAAGATGTTTTGTTCGTTCATAGAAAGCAAGGTTTTTAGCAATATATAACGCAGATTGGTTATCACAAAAGAGTCGTACTGGCAAAGAACAAGTAACATGAAACTCCTTGATCAATGCAATCATCTAAAGAACTTCATAGGCAATAGCAGTTAGTGCTCTATATTCTAACTGTGCTAAACTATGAGCAATTGTAGTCTGTTTCTTTGATTTCCAGTTTAACAAAGAATTTCCCAAAAATATAGAAAAACTAGTTATAGACCTTCGTGAATCAAGATAACCTCCCTAGTCATTGTCACTATATGTTTTAAGCACCAAATCATTAGTCGAAGGAAAATAAACTCCCTATCCTATATTTCCTTTAATGTAGTGCATCACTTGTTCAAGAGTTGCGTAATAAGTTTTCTTAGGTCTGTCCATGAACTGACTGAGTATATGGATCGAATGAGTGATATCTAGACACATGAAACACAAATACAACAATTTTCCAACAATTCTTTTGTAATGCCAAGCATCAAACAAATCAGAATTGTCATCATTAGACAATTTGTGATTAACCACAATAGGTGTAGATAGTGGTTTTGCTCCAGTAGAACTCGTATCAGCCAACAAATTAAGAGTGAACTTGCGCTAACATAAAACAAGGCCTCGTGAAGATCACACAAGTTCTAAACCGATGAAATACTTAAGTACTCTAATATCTTTGATCTTAAATTGTGTGTGCATAAAAGCCTTAAGCTATTCAATTATAGAAAGATGCTTGTTGGCCACTACAATATCATCAACATACACCAATATAACTACCATATCATCACTTGAGCCTTTTACAAACAAAGACAAATCACAATAAGACTGTTTAAACTTATAGGCCAAAAGTGATTGTATAAGCTTAGCATTCCATTTCATGGATGCTTGCATTTAACCATAAAGAGATTTATCAAGCTTACATATAAGCTTTTCTTTGGAAAAACATCGCATTGAAACATCATGCCCTTAAGGAATGTCCATATATACCTCCTCATTTAAGTTACCATTAAGAAAAGCATTGTATACATCCATTTGGTGTACACGCAAATTATAAGCAACTACAAGATAGAAAAATAGCCTCATTGGAGTATGTTTAATCATTGAACTAAAAGTCTCAGTATAGTCAAATCCTTCTTTCTATCTGTACCCTTTTGCTATAAGCTATGCTTTGTACTATCAATTGACCCATTTGCTTTAGTTTTTAGCTTCTACAACCACTTATACCCAATTGTATTTTTGCCTAATGGTAAAGGAACAATGTACCATGTATCATTAGCAACTAAGGCATCTATTTCTTCTTGCATTGCCTTGCACCAAGGCTCAAGCAATTTTGCTTGCTCATAGCCATAAGGTTCACTATGTTGTGAAAGATGGACACTAAAAGCACAAAAACTAAGACACAATGAATTATAAGAAAAATACCGATGTGAAGGATGAGAGGTTGAGAAAGAGACTTATGTAGAATTAGTTTCAAGCAAATTTAAGTGATAGTCTTGTAGATAAGAAGGACACTTACGCTCCCTAGTACTTCTCCTGAGATGAATTGATCCAAACTTATTAGCTATGTTATATTGTTCGTTAGGAATTGAGCACCCTTCACCAAAACCTGATTCATTAACACCCTGTTGTATGGCTTTATCATTAGGAAATAGAGAAAAGATATGTTTTGTAGATAACAATGTCTCTATTGAAGGTAAGGAAGTTGGTAAGAAAGAAGAAGCTACTGCTGCTGTTCGTATCAACAACTGAAAAGGAAATCTATGCTTAAGAAATTTAACATCTCTGGGGACAAGAAACTTCTTATCTATTAGGTTATATATGTTGTGTCCCTTCACACCCAATAGATAACCAACAATTATAGATGGATGTGCTCAAGAATCAAACTTAGACCTTTCTAGATCAAGTGTAGAAACAAAACATAAAGAACCAAACACTCTTAAATGAGAGTAAGATTGTAGCTATCCAAACAACAGTTGAAAAGGAGTTCTTCCTTGTAGAATATCTATAGGAAGTTTATTGATCAAATGAGCTGCTGTTAATACGGCATGTCCCCAAAAGCATAATGACAACAACAATTGTAATAACAAGGCTAAAGCAATTGAGACTAAACGTTAGTGCTTACTTTCAACAATGCCATTTTGTTGTGGAGTTTTCACATAAGATGTTTGATGAATAATGCCATGAGTAGCATAAAATTAAGCCATAATAAACTCCTTTCCATTATCACTCCTAATGATTTTAATATGAAAATTAAACTGTATAACCACCATTTAGCAAAAACTTGGAACAATAATAAATGCTTTGAGTATGAATTGGAAAAACAACATGTTTCTGTTTTTTCATAGGACAAATCAAGCAATCAAAATAATTACAACTAACATCCTTATCAAGCTAACTAATCTCTCTCATTCTGCTATAGGATGGATGCCTAAAACGAAAATGCTATACGTAAAATGTCTTAGGTACATGACTTATGACATTAGAAATAAAACCATGATCAAGAGAACAATTATTTTGCTATTCAGCAACAACCCCACTCAACTCCTGTTGATCTAAATATAAGCTATGTTTAACATGAGCTCAACCAATCTCCTTTTGATTGATATAATCCTGAATAAAAGCAAATTGACTTGTAAAACAAATTGTATAACTGTTGTCTTGAACCAATTTGTCTACAGAGATGAGATTATGTTTGAATGAGGGAAAAAACAAAACACCATGAAGAATTAAACTTAGACTCAAAACAATTGTACCGATTTGCGTTGCAATTATGTGTTGTCTGCTAGGCAAGAATACATGCCTTTGACCAATTTTAGAATATGTTTGAAATAAACTAATTGTACTGACCATGTGGTCAGTAGCTCCTGAATCCAAAATCTAAGTGATAGACCCTTTTTGTAAATAACAAGAAGAGATATTGGCCATACTTGCCATATGGCTCATTGATTGTGTTGCATCTAAATGACTAGCTTATACCACAAGAGTTGTAGTAGAAATTTTAACCACTACTATCAAAGGCATTCAACATATTCAATAAATTAAGAAATTACTCTTTAGAAAGATTTACACTTTCAAATCTATATGCTAAACTAGTATTTCCAACATTGGATAAATTGCAACCACTATCAAATCGATAAACACAATCTTCTTCATTTGAAATCCTAACACTACCCGATACTCCAATACTATTATGTCTAGTAGCTACATGATTTAATATAGACATATGTTGTTTAACCACTTTATTATTTCTAAAATGTGGTGGAAAACCAATCAGCTTAAACCTTTAAATTCCCTTTCTTACGACAATAGCTACACATAGCATCACTTTTAGTTCTTGATTTAAGATTAATACTGGCCATAGCGAATGCATCTAAGACTACAAAATCCTTTGACTGATTAACTCTCTAAAATTCATCCCTCATAACTAGATTATAAGCCTCATCTAAGGTAGAAAATGGTTTTAAAACCAAGATTTGCAACCTTAAACTAGCAAAATTCTCATTTAAACCATTAAGAAACTTAAAGAAGTAGCCCTTTTGTGCCATCTCAACGAACTTATCAAAGCACTTTTGATCACAAGATCCATAAGAGTAGTGCGGTAGTGGTCTAAAATTCCGAAATTCTTCCTGTGTAATATTCAAATCTATAAAAAACTCATTAACACTTCTTGATCCTTGAATTATGCTACTCAACATATGATGAAGTTGACAAATCCTAATGTCATTTGGCTATGAGAAACATATCTTAAGCTTGTTCTATATTTCCTTAGTTGTGTTCATATACAAAATTGTTGACACGATTGATGGTGAAATTGATTCAAGTAACTAGGCCATAATTAAATTGTTCCACCAATTCTAACTTATGAATGTCTTGTCAATTTTTTTTTTTTTTTGGAATTGGAATAGATCCATCCACAAAGCTAAAATTGTTTCGAATTAATAAAGCTAGCAAGAATGACTAGCTCCATATGTTGTAATTGAGACCAATAAGTACAGATGTCATTGCAACTGAATTTTGTGAGTTCGAGTGATGAATGTAGTAAGGCAAATTGACATCCTCTATAGCTGAAGTTGACATATTCGATCAATCACAAAGCATTAATACCATCTTATAGAAGATTCGTTGCATATGCTAACACTATAATTAACAATAGTAGTTGCAAGAAAGGAGAGAAGCATGCGAGAATGAGATGAGTTGAAACTAAAGTTTGTGTATTAATCTCTATCTATGTTGTTGTATAAAGAGATTCACTTCTATACAGAAGCTACAACTATGAATCTACCAAAACTATTACAAACTAACTATTAGTAACTAACAGCTGACATAACTAATTTGTTAACTAATTGAGATAAATATCTTTGATAGATATTATATTATCATTTGTTAATTTTATTGAGGGTATTTATAACACCTTGCCTTTTAGGTATCTGTTTGAAATATTTTCTCAACTTTTAGGTGCTTGAAAACACTTCGTTACTGTCATCCCTAAGTTAAGGATAAGGTAAATATGTACTTTACTTATCATTCAACTTCAAAAATACTTAAATCTCTTCTTATATAATCTAATAAACTACAACAGAAATCTTTTATAAGAGTGAGCCAAACATAGAGTATCACAACTATACAATTTTAGTATAATATATGATTCTATTATAAGTATACATATCATGATTACAATTACTAAACTAAATCTTTTGTCATATAACATTAAAGTCTTCCTTAAAGAACTGCTTTCAAGGACTTAACCTGTATCTTACAACTAATAACTTCTTCCAAAAAACAGTCATTTACGAGCATTAAGAGTCTCTTTGCCTCTATGATGTGAAGCCCTATCTAATTTGTCACTTACTTGAGGATAAGAAAACTTATCCCATCAACTTACTATGACTTGAGTGCGAGTGGATGAATAGATATAATATAAGTAGCATCATATTACGATCATGCAGTCATTTACGAGTTTAATCATAATATTCTTTATTTTAACTAAGCAATGTAAATGTGACAAGTATGTTCCATGCTTATGCATGTGGTATGCATCAATACTGATATCCTAGCCTAGCTTAGCAACTCATTTGATTGGTTAACTTCAACTAAGCATTTAGACATAAATGAAGGTCCAAGAACATAGCAATGCAATAAGGTGTTGCCAAAACCCAGCTTAGTAATAACCATGTGAAGTTTTTAGAAATCCAACACATAGTTGGCTTAGTAGATACGATGTTGTTTCTATATACTTAAAAACCTAGCTTTTGTAAATCAAGTTTCTTATTTGATAAACCTGGCTTTTTTATATAATACCTAGCTTGATAAAATCTCACTTTCGAAAAACTTGACTCATAGGTCCTTTTCATACCATGCCATGAATGCATCAAATTGAATAGAAAGCAATACCTAACAAATTGCCAAGCATGTTTACTCTTTACCTATTACTATTATTATTATTAGCCTAGAATTTACTTTGTTTCCTTTTTATTTCTAAGAACTCAATATTAGGTTCACTTAAGTGAGCACCTTAAGAGGTAGGGTTAGTTCTTGCATTTTATTCCAAGTTAGTATAAGTCCCAGCAAATACACATAAACACTTAGCAACATAATCACAGCAACCAAGTCTAATATCATAATGTATTTTAGTGAGAAATAGTTATAAAAAGAAACGTTACATCACTCACCAAGCACCATACCAAATTTGCAACCAAGTTCAGCTAAGCCAAACATCACAATGCATGCAAAGTTAGGAGTAGAAATAAGTTTACTTATGGCAAACAAATATCCACTTACCTAGTTTGTTATTCATTTCGAAACTTACTCGTTAGCATGATGCTCCTCTTCAGCTATTTCACCTAATGAAGATGTATAGTAGCAAAGTTAACTACAAATCGTGCATATATATATTCCAACTTGATATTAACTTGTTGATTTTAAGTTTGTTTAGTTAAGAGTATATTTGTCTTAGATGACCTCTGACTTAGTCTCTAATTTAGCGTTCGAATTATAATCTGAATTACCTTCTGATTCAAGCTAACATCAAAATTTCTAAATGGATGTTATTTGACTTATATCCTCTTGTAAGAATATGAAGTATTTTATCCGACTCGGTCTCCAAGCCTAACTTACATGAGGACCCCTAAGTATAGCCTCAAACTCTTTATTTGATTTGACTAAAACACTATATTT
The DNA here is from genome assembly GCA_024138005.1 of Lumnitzera racemosa. Classification (NCBI taxonomy): domain Eukaryota; kingdom Viridiplantae; phylum Streptophyta; class Magnoliopsida; order Myrtales; family Combretaceae; genus Lumnitzera; species Lumnitzera racemosa. The sequence goes on along the minus strand of JAMXBC010000004.1, from coordinate 75,120,833 downwards.
ACTTATAAAATTCTCACTTTTCAATCAAGTTAAGTTAAGACCAATAAGGAGTCCTCAAATATAATATTAGCTAAGACTCCCCATCGCAATGGTGTTGATTATATAATTTACCTTGTTTATCATATTTAGCAAAATATGTACATATAGTAGTAAATTACATAATAATTAGTAACTATACTCATTTAAATTCACAAAAAATATATTATACTTAGAAAATTATACTCATTAAACTTTAGTCTTGAAAAGTATTAAGTTAGGATTATATATAATATTTGCCAAAATATCATTTTAAGCCCGATTTTACTAAAAATTAGCTTAAATTAGGTAAATAACCAGATAAAATTATAAGATTCGAATTAAATAGATCTAAAATCATAACTAAGCTCTAGAAATCATTACAAATCAGATTCACTAAGAAATTTAATTAAAAAACCTATTATTTCTTCAACATGAAAAAAATGGGCAGATTGTGCAAAATAAATTTAATAAATTCTCCACATGTATTGTCACATCTTGACGTAGTATAGGATATACTATCACACAAGAAAAACTGTTATATCTAGCCACAAGTCTAACAAAAGATCATAATTTTGTACATTCAATGCTTAAAATGAGTTCAATTGTAGCCTTTTAAGTTAAAAATATATACAATATATACAGATCTGAAAATTCCAAAAGTTATATCTTCATTTCCTAAAACTAAACTTCTATGTTTCTATTATAATTACTATGTAAAACTTCCACTTTTTCAAAATGGCTGACTCTAACTAGTGCTTTCAAAAGTCTACCCTATTGGTGATGATGCCCCAAAATCTGCTTTATAATCTGAGGATAAAACATTTTATTTCCTCAGCTTACTGTAAGTTAAGTGAACATAGATAAACAAGTAGCAATATAACAATGCACATATTGTAGGTATACATATATCATATTAAGTTAATCATCTAGTTAGCAAATAAGATAACACAAGTAGCATATGTGATGCTAATGCACGTGACATGCATTGGTACAAATATCCTAGCCAACCTAGCAACTCATCCATAGTCGACTTCAAATCTAGGCATCTGGATAATACATTTAGGAACCTAGCAATAATTTAGTCTAACAACGCTATGGAACGTGGTTAAGTTTTTGGTTAATGCAAATCTATATGTATGAAAACTCAGTTTTGAAAACTTATCCTAGCGAAACCATAAGTTTTAGAAATCTAACTCGTAGGTCTTTTTCCTACTATGTCATGAATGTATCAACCAAATCTTAGACGAATACTAAGCAAAGTAACTAAGCTTATTTAGTTATACTTTTAGCCAAACCTGATCTTTACCTCCTTTCCCTTTTCATTTTTAAAAACCTTGGTATGGGGTTCACTTAAGTGAATACCTTGAGAGGTGGGGTTAGTACCTAGCATATATCTCAGATAGCGCCGTACATTAATAATACCATGATCAACCAACATTAAATACACTAAACAAAACATCATTGTACCCTTCATGTAGTAAACTCAATCATTATACATACAGTCACTATAATCACAAGCAAGAATATTCACTCCCTAATGAGCAAACGTAAATCTACTCTCTGCACATGTATACACTTACTTAGCCTACAGTATGATTCCAAATTTACTAGTTAGTACAAGCTCCTTCTTTAATGATTTCATCTAATAAGGGTAAATACTATCAAGGTCAACTACATATCATGTGCATATAGATTTCAACTTGTTATTTTCTTGGTTTTTACTTTGCTCCAAACTATATTTGACTTAGTCTTTGACTTAGCCCTTGATTTAGCTTCTAAATTATTGTCTGATTCAATCTAACTTCAAAATTTCTAACCAAATACTATTAAACTTAAATCCTCAATTCATCAATTAAAATTCCCTAACATTTCATCTAACTTAGTCATTTAAGTTTAACTTACAAGAGTGTTATGCAAAATTTTTCTATCTGAAACAATTTCGTTTAATATTTCAAAAAGTTTAATCAAAATTTATTGGAACATGGCACTTTGTTAAGAATGTACTATAAATCAATGTTATTTCAATAAAATAAAACTATTACATGAAAGTATATGTAAAATAATCTAAGGAAACGAATTTTCATAATTTTTTAGGTTGATTTGGTATTTTTAAAAATTAAATGAAAATTTCACACTCACTAGTGCATGGCCATACGGCCATCCTTTGGCCATTAGGGATTGTCGTCCAACTCCTCTTACCCTCAAATGCTTAAGTTTGAAGCCCTACGTTGTTAGGTCTTTGTTTGGCATGGAAACCCCGATTTCCCTATTTTTACTATGAATTTTCCTATTTTTTGTTTAATTTGCTAATATGATTCTTAGAGAATGTTTCCTAGTTTCAAAATTGTCTAAAATGATATAGAATAAGCTATGATCTTCCTTTTGTAATGCTTAGGTTAGTTGGATTAGAAAGTAGGTATCCAAGTGTCAATTTTTTTAACCAAATTAGGTGTAATATTACATAAAGGAACATGTACTCCTATGGACAACTCATGCTTTCAATAAGCTAATGCTGTTTCCTTATGTCACACCTACTTCTAGACTTTCTAGGTATGTTTCTTATTATTCTATAATTTTTTATTAATTTATTAAAAATTTTAGCTAATTAATTAGCATTTCTAATAATATATTTACATATCGAGTATATAACATACATAATACATGCCTATATAATCATATTATATGCTATTTAACTCATAATATTATTTTTATAAGTCAAATAATTTATCTTTAAGGGCTCATCATATGTCAGAGCTCAAACATTAAGTTCTCATAATTATCGAACGATCCTAATAAAAATACGTCATATTGAAATTAAATATTACATATAGTTCATTTTTGAGAAATTCACCTTACTAGGATTCTTTGTCTAATTTTTGTGACCTAATACTAAAATGCGGCTTAATTTGGACTAAATTTTCTAAAAGCCTTAAAATGTTCCTGATGCCTTAACTCATATCAATAGTTAAGTAGCTAGGTTGTTGCATGTATTTTATCAAAAATTCTTTTTATGTAAATTAATATATCATATGAGGAATGTACCCACCAAAAATTAGTTGAAAAAAAAAATTGTTTACTATTTTTAAAAATCAATAAAAAAATTTGTTGGAATATGACAATTTCTTAAAGAACCAATACAAACACTTCTAATTTTAAAATTTTAGGTTGATATTTTGATTCCACACATAAAAATACTTAGGAATATCAAGTTTCATAACTTTTTAACAACATTTGATTTTTTTAGTAAAATAAACTAATTTAAAGACTAAAATTAACATCATCTCGTTACAGGAGCTCTGATCACCATTGACCTGTAGAAATATATTGAAAGAAGCTGGTTAGGCTGCTCCTTCATTCGTAAGTTGGTCACAGCAGTAGCCCATCACTTTTTCTTAAACTCCTTCAATCAGATTTCACCTTGGATCCTTCCTTCATTCTACAACTACTATTCGTTGAATTTAATATGTATAATCTTATATAAAGTAATTCTCTCCTTCTCACTTCGTAGTGGCCAAACAAAATAAGAAAAAGAACCTCCTAAAGTCTCAATATAAAAATCCAGTCCGTAGAGATATTGGATGATGCCATGTCCATGTGTTAGTCTTATAATCTCATTTTATTACCTTCTATTGTGTGTTAATTGTACCTAATTTCTTTAATACAATTCAACATTGTTTTTATATATCTTACTGCCATGTTGAACGAAAGACAAATCTTATGAATTTAGCAATTCTGGTTGGTCATTCAAAAATTACTTTAACATATTTTAAGTACATTTGATATACATTTGTGTTTATACTATTATATATATATATATATATATATCGGAAATATAACATGTATATGGTATAATTATATAATTACATTATATGCTATTTAAATCCAAAATATTATTTTTATAACTTAAATAATTTACCTATGAGGTCTTAAATCTAGCCTATGCTGACCTAATCCATATATATAATTTAATTGCATATATGAATAAGGTACATGCCAATGGCTTAATGAATAAGTGCATAGATATAACATTGCGTTTGAGCATGAGGTTAGGGGTTTGAATCTTGGTGAATATATGTAAAAGCCTTTTTAGTTTTATCACATTAGGAACTGCAATGTGTCATATCACATCAGGAACTACTACGTGCCAAGATCTCATTATGCTTGATACATGGCAATATCAAGTTGGATGACCAGTGCTGCCGTGGCACTATGTTGCACATTGTGGTTGGTCGAATCGACTAATGTAACGTCATGTCGGCACTACGTCAACCATTTTCTCTCTCTTTCCCTTTCCCTTGATTTCCTCATTTTTCCCAGTTAAGAATAGCTTACCCCCTTCACTTTGGATCCAATTTTTGCATAAGATTCATACATACGTGCATGATTTCTTACTCTGATCTTGTTTTAGATATAGCCTACTTCAAATTGAACCCAATAATGCATCTAAATTCATACATTTACGCATTCAAATTGAGCTCCAAAATTTAGGAAAAAACTGAAATTTTGGAAATCTCAATTAATCCAAATTCGAGCTTTCCTTGTTTTCTAGGTTATTTTTGTGTATAAAAGGGGTATTAGGGAAGCTCATTGAATGAAAAAATTATGAGTCAACTTACAACCACTCTTTCTCTAATTCCCGATCACTTTCTCTTTGCAACAATCAAACTCTCTCTCTTTGGCTCTCTCCTTCTACTCCATTTTGAGCCTCACCACCACCTTGGCTAGCTTCCCCATAGCTTAAGCTTCCAAACCTAACCACCCTCGGCCCTAGCTATAGCCCAAAGCTCCTCCACCATTGAAACCCTAGCCACCACCAACCCAAGCTCAAAACATCACCTAACTATAGTAGCAGAGCAAATTAAACCTACCATGACAATCACTGACCTCAAAAACTTAAGACCCAATAGCCCCATTAACCCCTAATAGCTACCACATGACACCAAGCTCCATTGCAGCTAACCGTTACTTCATGCTACCTTCTAAACCACCTCCAAATGCCATAGCATCCTCTCTACCCCTACTATCTTCAATTCGAAACATACAAATTTGTCCTCCCTATTAGAAATTTGGTCTGAATTGTCTTGAACCTGGCCTAGCTACTGATGTTGAAGTGCAGTTGGAGACAACTTAAACTTGACCTAAAGTCCGACCTGAGATCCGACCCTCGACCCCTGCTCAGAACTAACCTGCGCATCTAAAGCCCTCTCCTTAGTTTGAACTAATTTCAATCCATATTTATTTATTTATTTTACTTGTTTTATTTATTCATTTTAATTTCTAATTGTAAATGTAATAAAGGAAAAAATATATAAAAAATAAGAAAAGGAAAGGAAAAAAATTTTAAAAAAGGAAAAATAAAAAGAAAAGAGAAAGTAATTTATTCTTTTATTTTAGTTTTAGTTTAATAGATAAAAATAAAATAAAAGATGATATAAAAATTAATAAAATAAAAATAAGTAAAATAAGTTAATTGTTTTTTAATACTTAGAAAAATCAGGTTTTCCAAAATAAATAAAAAATAATTGGATTTTTTTTTCTTTAAGTTAAAACCCTTCAAAATTTTCTAAATAAAATAAAGCCCCGATTAGGAATTTTTTTTCTTTCTTTTTATTTTCTTAAATAAATTGAATTGGATAAAATGTAAAGCTGATCTCTTTTCTAAAATTAAAATCAAATCATGTCACTTGAGTTTTATAAAAAATACTATATACATTTGATCCCGAATAGCGAGTACATAACCACTTATGAGGTGACAATAAAAACAAAAAAACCCTAATTTTCCTTTTTTTAGTTTAGATTACTTCGTTTATCCAATTGCAGTAACTAATATTTAAGTTCTATTTCACAAAATTGAAAGGTGATTTTTAAGTTTAATTTTAAATTGAAAAGTTAATAGTACTTGTAAGGATTTAAAATTTCTAACCCTCAAATCCAAATCTTTGTTTTAAGACTGTTTTTCAAAATCGGTTTTTATTGAAAGACTAATGGCTAAGTTATAACCAATCTACCCAATTGATAATAATTTAACTCTTTTTGTCGACTTTAATCGGGTGACGACTCCAAAATGATTTCAATATTTAAAAACTGATTTTCTTTAAATTTTAGTCGAGCGTTAGTATTAAATGGATAGGGTTTAATGCTAATTGGTTTACAGAAAACTTAATTTGTAAAACCGAGAGGTGAAAAATCAGGCTCGACAATCACATCGAAGTTTAAGTGGAGTAGCCTAATCGACCCCGAATAGTGGTTGCCTCACTACACTCGGAACATACACAATAGCTTTCTATCTTAAGGTCCTGAGACGGCTTAAGTTTAACCATGTCTACCATGCATTCATGATACAAAAAAGTAAAATTGCCCTAGAAAAACTTAAACAAGTTTATCTTAGCAAAAAAGGTTAGTGCAAAAAATAAAAAAAATAATAATAATGAATAAGTAAATAAATAAATAAATTACATTTAGTAAGGTGATTTTTAAAAATTTAATTCTAAATTTGAAAAGTTGGACGATTGACCTTCTTGACGTCTATAGTGGAGTTGCCAAGTAGTTGAACCTATTTTTTTTTTTTCTCTTGGTTTTTAGTAAGTTTTCTTGTAAACTAATCAATATTAAACCTTATCCATTTAGTTTTAACCCTCGACTAAGATTTAAAGAAAATTGTGTTTTTTTTTTATATCTTTTGAAAACATTTTAGAGTCGTCACCGATTAGAGTCGAGAAAGAGAGTTAAATTATAACCAATTGGGTAAATTTATTATAATTTAGCTACTGATGTTTTTGATAAAACTAATTTTATAAATGGTTTTAAAAACCAAAAATCGAGTTGGAGGATTAGGATTTTTAAACCTTTGAGGGTACCAATAACTTCTCAAATTTAGTCTTAATTTTAAAAATCACCTTTTGTTGATTAACAAATTGAATTAAAAGTGGATTGAATGTTTAAAAAAAAGGATCAAATGATTTGAACTAAAAATGGAAAAATAAGTTTTTTTGTTTTTTATTGTCGCCCCATAGGTACTTATGTACTCACTATTCGGGATCAAACACACGTAGTTCATTTTGTAAAACTTTATTGTGTTGGATTAATTTTAATTTTGAAAATACATTGAGTTTAGGTTTTTAAGTAGATTTGATTTTATAACAAAAAAATCTAAAAGGGATTTTATTTTTGGAAAGTTCTAAAAAGGTTTCCTAATTTGAAAAAGGATTGTTTGCTTTTACTTATTTTAGAAAAAAACTGATTTTTCTAAGTATCAAAACAATTTTTATCCTATTTTTATCTTTTTTTTTTATTTTTATTTTTGTCATTTAAATCTTAATCGAAAATAAAATAATAAAAAAAGATGACAAACTCGAGCTTTGCTGTATTTTTTTTCCTTTCCTTTTCTTTTCTCTTTTATTTTTTGTAATTTCCAAAACTAGGACCCTTTACGCTATTATAAATATTCTAAAGGGATAGATAAAAATGGGGTGTTTACAAGCGTTTGTGAAGGTATAAAGTTACAAGTGTTTGTTGTCTTGGATGTAGTATTTTTTACATTGTAGTTGAACTTTCTTTTCCATTAGGCTACATAGGTAGTGGGGGACTAGAAGCTGCTGAAGATGCAGTCTGAAGCTCCTTAAAGGTTCTTAAGTTTACTCTCTCATTATGACGGACAAATAGATATGTAAAATTACTTGTATCATATTATGATACCTCGCCATCCATTTTTTTTATATTGAAAAAAAGACATAGTTTGTTTATATTTTTGAATCTCATACTAAATTCAAAATGATATTGTGATTGTTATGGCTATCACATTTTCACATTTTTCTTCCATATAAATTTATCATTGTCAATGATTCTTGTGATAATCTTAGAAAATAGCAATTTTTACTAGTGTTTTTTAATAACATTGAATGGTGGAAGGTAAATGTAATTGATAAGGACATTAATTGTGCTTAGGTTTTTTTTTTTTTTTTTTGATAAAAAGTAACCTATATCTAAGTACTCTTATGATGTAGCTCGTGCTTGCCTAAATGCTACAACAAGAATCTACTAAAACTACAGTCAACACCAAGTCTCATACTTCCATAGAATCAAAGTTTCCATGACTAATGTAATAACAACCTAGTTAGCTAAAATGTTATCTTTAAGCATGAAAAGTAGGGATTGACTAAAAATGAAGAGACTTACTTGTGAAATATTCGTGTTTTGATTCGAGTAAGAATTGAGAAGGTGATAAGTGTTAGTGAACGTGATTAAAAGGGTATTAGTGATAATGAGTTGAAGAAAAAACTAAGGGCTTTTGTTTAACCTTAGTGTTGAAAGATGAAGGATGAATATTAGTTTATTAGTGCAAAAGACAAGGTTGAAGACTTGTGAGGACTGTTGCACTGTAATAAACATACTTAAATGGATATAGAGTGGTAATAGATGAAAGGGATATATCAATGGATTCTTCTTATAAAAAGGAGTTGCAATGTGTAATTAACGGGAAGGCTTTGAGTTTGCCTTATGTATTCATTAGGGGGGAAAGGTTTGTGATGCTATGTGGATTTTTTTTATCTTTTTCATTAAAATTGATATGTAAACATTTAATAGAATTATGAGTCTCGGTGTATTATATTATAAGTTTATGATTTCACATAAACTATATGATTTTATACAATTTACCGATTTTATATTGTAATGCCTTATAATCCTAAGATGCTACAACCCACCATATGTCCTTAAGGACAGATAAAGACCCATATGATTTGAGAGGCTAGATTTATTTTATTTAAGTCAATATTAGAATCATTTATAGGAAAATATTCGTTTATTATTATAATTGTATTACATCTTGTATGTATGTATATACGTATATATGATTTTGTAAATGATTACATTCGGAATATATTCTAAACTTTATAAAATGCAAAAATTCTTTTAAAAATTTATTAAGAGTAATTGGTATATTTCATAAGAGGTTAAAAAAATAAAATTTTTACCTTTTCTTTTAACATATGTATTAATTGAAATATAATTATTAATTTATTGAGAAAAATAAAATTAATATATAAACTTGTATAAATTTTGGATTCAATAAAAATATATTAAAATATATATATCTGAATATGAAATTGTAAGTAGAGCAACAAGAATAAATAGACATATTTATAAGTTTTTTTAATTTCTTTTCATAATAACTTTATAAAATTGTTTTATTGGTTATGATAAAAAAATCCTTTTGATTATAAGTTATCATATAATAACTTATTCAACTTTGCATATTCACTTTCGTGATATTAGTTGTAAAAGAAATGTTACCAAACTAATTTATAATTAGTATTATTTGCTAATAAATTAAGATATAAGATTGGAATAATTATAATATAGGTAAAGTAATAATTATTTATGGTGTACTATTTATAAAAGATGACGATTCAAGAGAATTTGTATAGTTAGATATAGTTTTGTAATAATGAATTTAATCCTATTAATTATTGTGGAAAAAGTAGGTTAGAAGAAAACAAAAAGATAATGTCATTTAACCACTTAACCACACTTAATATTATCAAATAAATTTCTTTTTTCTTTTAAAAAAATGTATATATATAATATATGCTTTTTTAAAAAAAATGAAAAAAATAACCTTTTTCATGGATTTGAAGTGTGTGTGTATGTATGTGGAGGAGTGGGTGGGGTGGCGGGTACGCAAGAGAGTCGAGGCCCCTTTCACCACCCATTCAATCACGACGGGAAAGTAAGTCAAAATAGAAAAACTCTTATGTTTCGGTAAGTAAAAAAATTGCCTGTAACTTTTGAATTAACCGATCAACTTACTATCGAACATTTTTTTGGATTAAAATTTTTTTGTAAAAGATTTCAACATATTTCACTTTTATTATTATTATGAGAATCAATATATTACTTTTGGTCCTAAAGTTGCCCCACCACCCCTTTCCTCCTTCCTTAAATACGTCCATGTGTGTCACTTATATCTACTAACATGTCAGGCTCTATTTACTCTACTATACTCTCCAAAATTACTTATATGACTTCTAAAAGCTATAATTAACAAAATCTCCATAAATAAATATAATTTGAATGACTCACATTCGAGTCACTACAACCACAAATGTAAACAATGAATGTTAACTGCAATCTATATCTTTTGTCACTAGTGATAAACATCAACCCTACTAGTTATCGTCAAAATAGCAAAAATAATAGCTACTCTTCACGTCCTAATGATAGCAAAAATCATTTCCACATTGATCAAATTAGGCAAAGTTATCTAATTACTTGCAATTGAAAAAAAAAAATCCCTAAAAGATGAGCTAATGCCCAGTAATCACATGCTCATGATAAATAGTTCATATAAACCTCGTAAATTTAGTCTTCTAGATATAATGTTGAACTTGAATGGTGTTGCTATTTTCCCGAGTTGACAAAATAACATGGAACTAAAACCAATTAAAAATTTAAATTAAAAGGTTAAAATGAATATGAAAAACTCTAATATACAATTTTAAAACCCTAGTCACGTATGAAAACCCAAAACCCTATATATACATACCTATAAAATTTGAACCTAAGCTTAATAAAAATCTTAAATCTTAAACTCTAAGTTTTTAAAACCCTAAGATTTAGCTTAATAGTAATGAAACCCTAATTCGATAAAAGCATTTATATTAAATAATTTCCTTTTCTTTTCCTAATATATATCATATAATATGTATTATATTATATTTTATTTTATGCTACCTTATCTTGCAAATGCCTACCAAGCATATTATATTTTATTAGTAATTAAAATAACTAAATTAGTTTAATCCCATTTAATTAAAACCCTTTTCTAACCAAATACCACTTTTCTACTTTCACCATAAGCCTAAGCCTAAGCCTAAGCTTAAGCCTAACCCTACATGATGAGACAAAAGAAGCCATCATCTCTTTTACACTTAAAGCCTCCATGACATGACATAAAGTACAACTCAAATCCTCCTAGTCTTCCAACTTTTGGCGATCTAAGAAGTAAAGCAAATCCTCAAATTTCAAGTGCAAAATGTAATCAACACATCTACATTCCCGCCCCCCCCCCCCCCCCCCCCATTACCATTGGTTGCTTGTTGCTTCCCTTCTCCTCTTAATTTTCTTTCACTTATACAAACTAAATACACTACAACACAATTTCACACCTCCCCTTCCAAACCGATAACAACTTCCTCTCAAAACTCCCTTCTTTTCTTCCATTTTATCCACTTGTTTCACCATACATTTCACCTTTGAATTTCAAGCCATAAAGAGAAATTGTTGAAGCACTTAGAAAGGTGGAACGAGGATATTATCAATGACTAGAGATGTAATATGTGTCTATATTGTGTATGTATATATGTTTTTCGAAAAATAAATGTAAGTATAAGAATGTATGTATATATGCACCACTTATACTAAGATAGGAGACTTCATAAATTTTCTACTTGAACTTTGTTTTTATTTTTATTTTCTAGACTTAAACCAATGGAAATATACGTATTCATATATATATATATATATATATATGTTTGTGTGTGTTTTTCAAAAATGATATATATACCTATATATATAATCTTTTAAAATACAAGAATAAACATGATAAATATATATACATACATGCCTATAGTTATGGAGTAAGTAAAATTTCTATATAAACTTATCTTTTTATTTTATTTTTCTGGTTATAAGTAAAATATACGAAAATGTGTGCAATTATGTATGTAGATACTCCAAAAAATACAAGGATAAACCTAAATATACATATACGCATACATGTGTGTGGACTTGAGAATTTTTTATATAAATTAATATTTTTATTTTATTTTCTAGATATAAGTAAAAGAAAAAATATATATATGTATATCATAGAATATGTATATTTATGTGTGTGTATATATATACATACATATTCCAAGAATACCATATATTATTATTATTATTATTATTATGTATTTTTCTTTCTCAAAACTTTAAAAAAAATAAAAGGTTAAAAATATATGCGCTTAGGTTTGTGGCCAAGGCATGTGCATATGTATATATTTTTAAATTATTTTCCCTTTATTAAGTATTTTTGTAAAAACATTAACGTAATATATAGTAGAATTTACATTATAAGTCATAAATTTGTAAAAATGACAAAAAGGACCCTAAAAACAAGGCTACGTCCATCAAAGAATCTAAATGTTAAATTTTATTTCATGTAAATTAACATTTAGAAATGATTTTAGATGGATTATAATAAAACTTATTAAGTTAATTAGCAATTGAGGGCCTAAAAGTTCTAATTTGTGAAAATAGAACAAAATGGAATTAGACGCCCATAAATAGGATTATGTCCAAATCTGGTCTAGGAGGGAAAGTACTTATAAAATGGTTATTTAATTAAATTGGGGACAAAAATGCATAAATAAACTAGGCTCATAACTTGTAGAGTTAGGAATATAGGAGAAAAAGCTCATTTTTGGAAAATCAGTAAAATGTAGGGCCATAAGAAAAACCAACCAGAAAATATGAAAATATTATAAATTTTGGAGGCCCCAAATAAAGTTTAGGAAGCCCATTAATTATTTGACAAACTTGATTAGAGTAGAGTAAGGTTCGAATTTTAACATAAATGCCCAATAAGAAATCTTAAAATTTTTACCTAAGTTCAATAAGAATAAAATAGGTAAAAGTTAGGCTCACAACATTTTAAGCCTACTGGTAAAATATAAGTGAAGTCCAATTAAGAAAACTATTGAGAAAAGCCCATAAAAAGTAATTGAAAAGCAAATGGACCCAATTATATGAAATTCATAACTGTTTAGGCCTGTTTTAAAAATGCAGGTCCCAACTTCTGAAATGAACCTTATTATGTGAAAGTACATTTGAAAATGATAAAGAATGACTATAAGATCATAAAAATTAAATTTAAAACGAAAAAGTTATACGCAATTGAAAACTTAGGTAAAATGATTAAGTCACTCAAGTAATCTAGTCCTATAAATAGATAATTAGTATAAACCCACAATCAAATAAATAAATACCCCATGCTTAATTATTTTACAAACATATATATACATATATTTCCTACAAAGGGGAAACCAATAAACATGTATTGCAAAGTACGTAAAAAGTATAAATTATACGACATAAAATTATTTGGGAAGTCATAGTTCTATGCATCTATATGTGTACATGAAGTCCAAATATTTTTAATGAAGATATACTTCTATATGTACAAATAATTAAATATATAAAACGTAATTACCATATTATAGTAATACAAAACAACAAAAATGATGACAGCTACTGCTATTGCTACTACTACTAATAATAATAACAATCACAATAATAATGATGTTAATAATGTGATAACAATAATATAGAATCATATACTTATAAGAATTATAATGAGTATATACGTACACTTACATCCATGATAGGTTCTTAGAATAGCACTATATTATGACTAAGCTAATGTTTTAATGATCAAGTCAATTAATCAATAATATAATTTCAATGTTTTCTACTCAACTCTATTATCATGTCCATCTTATACTGTCACACCATTATTTACCCATTACTTGTATGTATTACCATTAAATTATAATATAACAATATATTAATACAAAATTTACAAATAATAAGACAATCTAAGTTCATATGATATTTACTAAGTTGTATATTATTACTCCTATGATTGAATAATATTTCTTATTTACCACGGATAAGCTAAGTAATGTGAAGTATTGTTAAGAATTTTAATTTAATTCTATCATTGAAGAAGTATACTTGAACTTGATACGGATCGACTATGAGAATGTCAAAATTAAAGATAAAGAGAAAAAGTTTCAAGCGATTCAAAACCTTTATGAAAACGGGAATCATAAGATAGATAACTAGAAAATAAGGTTATAGAACATTATATCTAAATACTCATTAGGCAATTAGATAGGTAGTTATCCAAATGCTGATTAATATTCACTTTTATTAATATCAAGTGATACTGACCTTGATACGAACTTATACTTAGATTATTACAACCATAGGACGATCTAACCAGGTGAGTAGTCCGATGACTATTATACTTGCTTGTACTTGGAGATTAATCGGGCTTAATTGTATAACTATTATTAATTGGTTGCATGGAGAATTGGAAATCATGCGTGTAATTGATTATTACTTACCTTGATTACCAAAGCATCATAAGATATATGAATCGAATTGAGTGATAAATTATTAGTATTTTCTTTTTATATGATGATTGTTTGACCACTTAGACAAACTGAACCTAACTATATTTGACTCAATAAATTAAATGGTTATGCATATCATGCATCAGCAAGGACTTATAGGTCGTCACACTATAGGTGTGGGATGGAAGGGTCTTGCAAGGGTTGTGATTATTAATATTTAAGTTTTCGCATGGTATACATGTGCAACAAGGCTTCATCCTAACCTATAGGCTTACTTGGTGCTTGAGATGCCAACTACATAGTAATGGGCCTTGTTCTAGGATCTACCACTTAGGAGTGAGTAGATTGCGTATGTTACTCACATCCACACTCGCAGCATAGGTTGAATTAAAAAAAAAAAGAAAATAATATTGATCATCATGCGAGGCTATTTAGTAGATTAAAAGCCATAGTAATTGAAACCTGAGCTTGACAGACTATCATCTCCAACCTTGGCTATAAAGGGCGAAAATTCAAGCTATATACAGTTTTCGGATAGCTGTATATACATTGTTGCTGCATTGCATACAATTTGTTTACATTCATATGATTGCTAATTTAACTTGCTTATTTTTGCTTAAAAGGTACAATAGGAAGAATATCTCATTAAGTTGGATGTAGCTTAACCTTTTATAATTTCTTTTGCAGGTTATCTGAAAACTAGGATTTGGGTTGGGACTAGAGTGCAAAGAATTCTAGCCAATAGAACAATAGACAAGTAGGAATAAAAAGATAATGTATCTAGCTAGATGATAGTTTTATAATAGATATCTAATGGAAGTATTTTAAATTTATGTACTTAATCTCATTGTTTGGTAAGGGATACTAATTTTCTATGACTCTAATGGATTGGGGAATATTAGGTATTCATAGTTATTTATATTTTAAATTAAATTAATAAATTATGCATTGAAAGCCATAGTACTTAATTAATTAGAATCTTGTAATCTCTAACTTACAAAGCGATTTTCGTGTCATGGATATATACATGATAGCATTGTTATAGTTCATGCTTAAATGTATAAATGCAGATAAATAATCAAACATTCTTTTGTTTGTTATCAATTCATTTTAAGTCTAGCACATAACATAGTTTTAACATCCCAAGACCTATGGTAACTCATGACCTTATCACACAATATATATATTCTATATATATACTATGGTGTTGTGAATTGCCACTTCGAGCCTTAACCACCCATGAGTACTTAAATCTACCTGTATCGTATCGATGGTCAACTTCATTGGGGACAACGTAACTTATCGATTAATTGATGCCTCTAAGGATATGTTACTTCGGGCCCTAGGCTAAGCCAAGCACATGTAGCAAGTATTTATAGGTCATATCATTTTTATTTCGTTTTTTTTTTCCTAACCTAACATGCACACTTAGCAATCAAGTATACATGTATCTAACATAATAAGGTCATATTGGTAATCTAGGTAATTAATAGTAGCACTTACTCAACATAATATATTCAAACTTAGTATTACATTAACCACTTAGATTATATCTTATTTAATTTAATCAACTTATAAATATATACAAAGTGTAAACCAAAATATAATAGAATATGAGATAAAATATCATACTATTTTAACTATAACTTATTTAATTTATTTAACTTATATGCATATGTATATATTTAGATATATATGTATTATAATAACATACTTAGAATAAACATAATGTATAGTATAAGTTAACATAAGCGTATTAATTAATTGTTAAAATAAATAAAATAGATGTAATTACAACTTCCACTTAATGACTTATGACAAAAAAGTTTCTAACATCTTGTTCTTCATAGATTACTTCACTAGCAATGACAATGGAAGATGACTTTCTAATCCTAATTTCTTTCTTTCCCTTTTTTTTTTCATCTAATAACCTCATTCAAGCCTTATACATGTCTACTTTCATAAATATACACTTAAAGCCTTTGCTTTTATCTACATATAGTTGACATCTCCTAGAATTAGTGTACAATCACTCTACATCTGACATCCTTAGCTCATCCAATCATGTGCCACCACATATTCATAAATCTGTGGATGCCTCTAATGATGACAATAAAATATAAAAAACAACCACCAAAAACAAGGTTCTACTAAACAGAAGTAGACTCCACACTATGTTTGTGTGAGAACTCAAAAGCTAGCCAAGAAATGCATAAGTTCCTTTTCTTATAATTCCATTGAAAAGAAACAACTTTTGAAAATTTTGGTCCTTAAACTTATCAAGAAATCAAACTAGAGTTCATTCTTGCTTTGTTTTGATAAGTTTTATTGCGAAAAAGCGTTGTTTTGCGAGTTACTTTCATCAAGCCTTCAAGGTACTACTAGAGGAGCTAATAAGATAGCGGGGAATGCTAGAGATAGTGAAGGGAAGAAAGATATATTGTGAGATAAAAATCGATATGATTTGGATATTAAGGGAGGGGAAATATTTGCCATTATCTTTGTTTGCTTATTATTGTTGTTGTTGTTGTTGTTATTGTTTTAAAATATTAATTTGTCCGTATATTACAATGCTCCCCTTTGAACAAGACTTTTGCTCCCGAAAGTTGCCTTGTTCTTCAAACTACTCTAGATACTTTCCTTTGATAAGTTGATTTTTTAACATTCTTCATCCTTCTTGCTCACTTGCACGATTAGATCTATGATTTAAGCCTAATGGTGCATCTTCTATTTCATGTCTAGCTTTATCAACATCTCTAATCCCATCAAGTATTGCATATACTTCTTTAAACAATTCACCACATTTAGTGATTCACACTTATTTGGATCTTCTTCATTTCCTTTCGCCCGCATACTTCTTGATTAGTACTTATAGTAACTTTCAATTTCATCTTCATAAGCTTTACTCATTATCATCATCCCTATCTTTTGTTGCTCAAAATGATCCTACTTCATTCTATGGATTCATATCAAATTTCTTACTATTTTTTATATAACTTTATATATTCTAATTTATACGTATTGACTTTCTAAGTTTTCTATATCATCAACTAAAATTTGTATATTCTCCTAGTCAAAATAGGTCTCTAATAGTCTCTATTGATAACTTCATTCTTTCCTTCAATAATTTGTAACTTATCTTTCCATATATCTTGTAATTTCACAATAAACATTTTGATCTTATAGCACTCCTTCGCCAATCGTGCTTTTAACTTCTCCTTTGTATGTGTACATACTTGTACATGTATATTTTTTCTATACGACTCTAAGCATCACCTCTATCATTCTCAATGTTAGTGGAGACCTCAATCCAGTGATCTGACCTAGCCTTCTTACTATTGATTATTTTTTTTCGATATCAATTGTGATAAATTGTTATTATTATCATTATTATTGTTATTATTGCTAAAGTATTATACCTTTTACTTATCATTTTAAATATATTTTTCTTATTATAAGTACCTTTACTTATCATTATACCGTTTACTTATTGTGAATATACATTACCTTTTACTATTATACCTCCCTTTTTCAATACTATGATTACACTTATTGCCCCTATTGTATTTAGAAATATTAGAAGTAAGTATGCATAAGCCCCGTAATCAAGTGTTCGAGGTTCAGTCCATAAAATTTTGAATGAGTAGGTAAGTTGTCCAATTGAGCTCTAATTTTATTACGGAGTTAGGAATATTAGAAAAAGTGATTCCATGATTCTGTGAGTTTAGATTTAGAAATATTAGAAGTAAGTATTCATAAGCCCCGTAATCAAGTGTTCAGAGTTTAATCTATAAAATTTAAAATGATCGGGTAAATTGTCCAATCAAGCTCCTAATTTTACTACGAAGTTATAAATATTAGCAAAAATGATTTCATGATTCTATGAGTTTAGATTTAGGAAAATAAATAATTAAATATTATAATATTGAATTATATATATATATATATTACTCGAAATTTATTAGAAATGCATAAGACGAGTTCCGAAAACTAACAAATTGACAGAGATAAAATATATGCACACTAAAAATCATAAAATAACATAAATAATATTTAAAAGTATTTATTTTTATCATATATGTATTTATGTATAGGTAAAATACCCAAAATTAGTTAAAATAGCTAATTTATACTAAATAATACTAAAAAATAAATAAAATTAATAAAAATTATGGATTATGCTATAAAACTCTAAGACAATGTATGGTAAACTGGGGTTGGGTAAGGTAAAAAGAAAAAGTGATGATAAGGACATTTAACTTGAAGAAGAATGAAGAAATGGATACATAGCTTACTTCAAAAACTCCCAACTAACAATAGCCTCTCTATAATTTTACCTAACTCCTTTTGGAGGTCATTTAGTCATCTTAGAATATTAGAAAATTTAGATGGGGAATAAGGAGTGTAGAGAGAATTTTAGAAAAAAATTACAAAAAATAGGTACATCAAGGGTTAAAATGAGGTACATATGCTAAATAATGACTTAAGATGCAACTGTGGCCACCACTCAATAGTAAACCACCTACTTAGGTGGCCCGACAACCCTGGGGGTGGCCAGAGGTAGCAATAAGGTCGGGTTTTGGTAAGTGTTCTAATTTAGTTCAATTTTTAATCAATTACTAAAAATAGTGAATTAAGTCCAAAAATTATGAAAAATTATAGTTAGATATATTTTTGTATGTAGATTTTAGGAAAAATAAGTTATGTTTCAAAATATATTGTTTTTAACAAACCACTAAAACCGAGTTGATTTTTTTTTATTTTAAATAGTTTTAATAATGTAGTTTTGAGCCCAAATTTTTTTTTGTAGACTACTTAAGGTATATTTAGACCTCTTGAAATGTTGGTTGACGATAAGAGATGTTAATTGAAATGTTGGGGGATGTTAAATAGGTGTTTTATGTGTAGATTATATAATAAGGCATAATATGTGAATATAGGAGATTAAATAAATAGAAAATATTATGTTAAATTAGTAATATTATAATATTAGAAGTAGAATATAAATCTAATTTGAAATGTAAATTTAAGAAATCATGCAAAAAATGTATATTATTCTCATATCAAGAGCTAATTCGATAGTTAAATTAAGAATATAGAGTATCATACGGATCAAAATACTAATTGAGAGCTAAATACGAGATTTATGAAACTCAAGTGTAATGTGATTAATTTCACATAATGGTTTAAAATGATATCTTAGGGTTAACGTATAAAACCTATAATCAGAAACTAAATTAAAACCTAATTTAGAAACCAATTCGAAAAATAAATCAGAACCTAGCCTAAATTAAGAATAATTGTGAAAGATTTAAAAACCTAAATAATTAGATATAATACAATCCTAAACTGAAAAGACAACAAGAATTACAAAATAAAACTTTTATAAGATAGTTATATGAGCATTAAAATCGCATTTACATTCCTAAATATTTTACAATTATTTTTACTTATCATCAATTTTGTATATATATATATATATATATATATATATGATTTTATATACGTTTCATAATTTTGAAATTTTTACTCCTTAATCTTTTTATTTGTATAAAATAATTATAAAGGTCATTAAGAGGTTTCTTTTTACATTAATTTTTTGATCCGTTCTTTTAGTTATTTATTATATCTAGATGTAAGTACATTCATTATTCCTTACCATTATTATTATCATTATTAGCATTGTTTTATTGCTTTCAACATTTAGTTCATTGTTATTATTGTCATTATATCACTATCATTAATTATCTTAGTAATTCGTAAGTATATAATGTGTTTTATTAAATTCTATAGTAGTTACTCATAAGAATTTACTGTATATATTTACATAAGTAAGAGATAGAAATCCCAACTTAACATGGAACCATTAGAGACTTGACTTAATGCAACACAACACGACATGGTACGACACAACATTAGGATTACATGAAAAGAAATATTTGAATTTTCCATTCCCTTCTTATATATGTGTGTGTGTATATATATATATATATATGTATTATGGGAAATAAAATCTTTTAAAATAGCTTTCTTTTATTTTGATTGTGTGTCTTAATTATATTTATACTTTATTTCCTTTTTGGTGTACTTATTATAATTATTAATATAGTATATATATAATGTTATTATTAATTTGTACGACTCCTTTCTTTTATATGCATTGTAAATAAATGTTTATATAGTATATGTATATGTTTTCATATAATCTCTTTATTTATTTATTTATTACTATTATTGTTATTAGTATCTTTACATAACTTATTTCTTTTGATCTATTCATATATTTCTTTATTACTATTATGATTATTGTATGCAACCATGATTTTATTATTACGCTTCATCTAGTTTACTTATATAGATTCCCTATATTAGTTGATTATTATTGGTGTGTCTAGTGATTCTATTACTATTATTTATTGTATTTATTTTATTAAGGTAATGTTACCATCTTTTGGGGAGGTAGTAAGAAGGATGTTCACTTGTCTATGAAAATTTAGAATAAGTTTTGTTTTGGGTTTCAATTTCATTTTAGTTTGATCAACTTAGGATTGTTATGGTGAACCATTCTTATGTTCATAATTTAAATTTTACCTCCTTTTTTTTTCAATTATATATATATATATTTATGTATTATCTACATAGTTGGTTAAAGTTATTCATAATTATACCTATTCTATTTCTTATTTTGTTATATGTCAATTTCCCTCTTGGTTATTTATTGGTCAATATTATCAATTAAGTAGCTTTAATGCATACTTACGATTATACCCTTATTGTGTAAAATTTTAAACTATTCCCATTATATATATTATCTTGTTAATTATTAGTTTCTCATTACATGATAGATTATTAATTTTGTAAATGGTTAATGAAGATTTAATATGCTATTTATCATTAACTATGTTATTTATATGAATATCTTATATGGATAATGAATTTAATGCTCAAAATTCAATTTGTTATCTTAATTGTTATTCCATAATTGATATTTCCTATGCATTTAGCCTTCTACCTCTTATTCCAACTTTATTTACAGTAGGTTTAGTTGGTTGAATGGAATAAGAGTGAATGAAATTATGATTATTTGAGAATGAAATAAGGGTATAATGAGTAATGAATAAATATTATAGTGCGTGTAAATAAATCATTATTACGTTGTTTACTTGGTTAAAACCCATTAAGAAATAAGACATGAATAAAAAGTGAAATACCCAAAATACCTTTCATATAAATGAATAACAAAAGATAAAAGCAAAAGTACATCATAAAAGAATCAGCAAGAAACGAGAAAGACCCTCCTGTTTGAAGACTAGGACCATGAACCCCTTCCCTCAGATCCACCAAACCCTAACGTAGATTGCAAAGAAGGATAAAAAATTTGGATCATCACCGCTAAAGATACATTGTTAATACCCAGGTCGTCTCAACAATGAGATCTTTATTAACCATAAATTGTGAAGGTTTAACGGATTACAGTCTCGAATGTTAACACGACCAAGCATCTCCAATGGATTAGGTGGCTTCCTCAAGACCCATGATTTTTTAGGGAAGACAAATACCAAGGAGGAAGCTGGGAGTGAGATGTCTTCATCGCTTTTAAAAAAGCCTTTGCCATCGGCAAAGTTAAGGTTTTTCTGTCAATCTATTTTCAGGTTGAATTTGAATGAGATTTATGACCAAGCATGGGTCAATTATACTTACTGAATCATACAACAAATAATGGACGAAGCATCGCCGGGATGAGATTTACGTAGCAAAGTTACGGTTTTTTGGACATGTTTAAAGCATTAGAAGCAGAGAATGGAAGGTGTGGAGCAGATGAGTTCTTTAGGAGAATGATAACTTTGGGTTTCATAATTCATTCAAGAGTAAAGTGTTGTAATTTGTGCTTTTGACTGTGGGCAATATTGGAATAAAAATGGTCGATTAAGGAGGGAATCACAATTCTTTGCTTTCGGGATAGAATCTGGATGCAGGGATCAAGGGGAATCAACTTTCCGGTCAAGTTGGAATTACTTATGTGAAAAACTAACTAAACAATGGACTAGGAGGTGTGGTCAGTAATAAAGTGGGAATCAACACTACATTCAACCCGACTGAACATGGTGTTAGTATACTTCTGCAGGTACTTATCATCTCTAAAATAAATAATTAATAAATAAATAATATGATAAAATAAAATAAATCCATAGACCGCAATTTAAAAAGGAACACAAACTGACTTGTAGGGTCATACTAAGCCTACAATTTAGCCACTCTCACCATCTTGCCCTCCTAAGATCTATAGCCTATATTTTCTAGTTTGATTAAATCTTAGTTTTGATACCACTTAAGTTATAATATCTTAAAATCCTAAAACGTTATAATTTGCCATATGTCCCCATTATCTACCAACATGTTAGGCTCTATTTACTCTACTAAATTCTACAAAATTACTTCTATGACTTCCAAAAATTATAATTAGCAAAATCCCCATAAATAAATATAATATGAATGATTCATATATGATTCACCACAACCACAAATGTAAAAAATAATGTCAACTAGAGTCTATATCTTTAATTACTAGTAATAAACATCAATCCTACTAATTGTCACCATACTAACAAAAATAATTGCCACTCTTCCTGCCTTAATGACAGTAAAAATCATTTTTATATTCATCAAATTTAGCAAACTCATCTAACTGTGTATAGTTGAAAAAAAAAAAAACTTCAAGGGATGAGCTCATGCGTATCTAACAATCACATGCGTATGACAAATAGTTCATCAAGCCTTAAGGTTATGCTTAGAGGAGATAATAATATAGCAAGGAAGGCTAGAGATATTAAAGGGAAGAAAGATATACTATAGGATAAAGATAGATACAATTTGGATAGTGTAAGAGGGAAAAGATTTGTCATTATCTTTGTTCACTTATTTATTTTTATTATGATTATTGTTTTAAAATATTAATTTCTCCGTATATTACATTATATGTTTAAAATTCATTTATAATCACAATTTTAATAATCTTGTTTACTTTGTCTTTGGCGATAAATGCCCGAATTAAAACAAAATCATAAAAACAAAAAATAGAAGAAAGAAAATCTTCATTTCTATGAGCAAGATGCCTAGCCAAACTAAAATGCAAAACCATTTGATGTAGGACAATAGAAGAATTAATGAGAAAAATAATCTAAACATTTTTTTTCCATGAAAGAATAATAAAACCTAAAATGATATATTTTGCAACTTCACACCAATGGATAAAAACAATGGCCTCACACCAAAGGTGAACTGTATGGCCTTACATTACATTATGAGATTTTTGATGGATTTACATAATTGATAAGAAAAAGGATGGCTTCACACTATCTAAGAAAAGAAAATGCATTACACTAATTCACAAAAATAATTTTATTCAATATCTTATTCCTCTCTCTATCAAATTAACTACAAGTGTGGCGTATTTACAAGCATAATAAGACCTAATATTCTAGGGAACTGATATTGATAAATCTAGAAAATAAAAGATTTGATATCTTAAAAATAAGACACCTTTCTAATTAAATCTTTAAACTAAAAACTAAATCTATTTATATAAAAAATGATAAAAATTATATCTATAGTTTTTTTAAAAAAAAAACTTCTAATTTGTATTATTTCCCTTCTCTAAAAAGATTCATCATCGAATCTTTCAAATTTTCTTTGAATCCTCCTAGATCAAAACTGCAATCGGCAAAACCAGTCTTCAAATCACAAAATAACACCTCTTCATGCTGGTCATCAACTTGTCTTAGCTGGAAAATATTTAACTTTGGTGAATGGATGTAGCTTTTATTTGATCTTTCATAATGCTTCTAATCTCCTTTTAAAAAAAAAAATTGTGCCACTACATAATTTCTTATTTGGTTTAAGAAAAATAAAAGGAAAGTTTTTCCCTTTTTCTTTCATTAGTCCAAGAAAGAACTCTAAATTTAGGTTTTGAGAAGAAACTTAAGGGTAAGCTTTGATACGAAAATTGATATGGGACATGGAAGAACTAATGAGAAAAATAATCTAAAAAATTTTTTCTATAAAAAAATAATAACACCTAAAAAAATATATCTTACAACTTCACACCACTATATTAAGATAATGGCCTTATACCATTAGTAAATTATGTAATCTCACACCACTCGATGAGATTTTTAATGGTCTTATACCATTGAGGAGAAAAATCATAGAATATTTACTTTATTTCCATGTATATTTTACTTGACGGCTATGTTTGTTTATTTGTTGTTTAGTTTTACAATTAGTTAGTTAGTTACATAACTTATAGGCATTATAAATACTTTGTAACTAATTCAGAAGACTCAGAGTCTCATTTTCATTTTCGCTAAAACTCTTCTTTCTCCTACAAGTCATGCTCTATGATGGTTGAGTCAAGATTGCAAATTGTCATTTGATTGGAATTCTAAATGGTATAAAGTGGGTTCTAGGTATTTCAATTCTTGTTATTTCTCAATTTACTTGAACATTACATGAATCAAGTTGAAGTTAAAGAAACGAATAACATAGTTGAGTTAGGGTTAAATAATTCTTTTTATTTGTTTGAATCAGATAATCTTAAGATGTCTATTAGTAATATCATCTTTGATGGTAATAATTACCTTTCGTAGAGTAAGTCGATGAGAATAGGATTAAGAGCGAAGGTTAAAATTAGTTTTGTTTATGGTTCAATTCAAAAATAAATTGAAACTTTTGAAAGTTTTAGTAAGTGGTTGTGATGTGATTTTATGATTAGAAGTTGGTTGTTAAATTCTATAATTAGCAAGTTGGCTCAGAATTTTCCTTATACTTAATTAGCCAAAGAGTTGTGGGATGAAATTAAAGAGTAGTATGGAACTATGAGTGGACCCTAGATTTTTCAATTAAGACACAAAATCAATAATATTAAGCAAGGAAATGCAACTATAAGTGTTTACTATAACACCTTGCATCGCTGTTGGGATGAGTTACATGAACTTCATCCATTTCCACACTATAAATGCAATTAACTGTAGTATTGTACCTATACATTTAGAGAACGTATTGTGGAGTATGAGTTGAATATAAAATTAGTTCAAATTCTTATGGGACTAAATGAAGCTTACAAAGGAGTAAGAAATCATATTTTATTGATGGAGCCTCTTCCATTAGTTAATAGAGCATATTATCTTGTTCAGCAAGTAGAGAAGCAACATCGGGTTATTGGAGGAATCAACTTCAATACAAATGCTACTACTTTTATGGTTGGAAGAACTAGCATAACTAATAAAAAGAAGAACAAACGAGATCTTTTTTTTAAACATTGCAAGTCATAGGGGCATTCTATAAACACATGCTTTCAGCTTGTTACATATCCTAAGTGGTATAAGGTTAATAAGTTGAGTTTGAAAACAAAAACTAATCCTTAAGCTTCTTTTTGTTAGACAGGAAATGACGTAATAGCTAGTACATTTAACACTCCTTTTGAAAAAGGAGATTCACTTGGTGCTAGCTCTTTAGAGTCCTATGATAAAGATTTCTTACGTCATCTTTGTCAAGAGATGGTGAAGTTATCGGAGGAGAAAGAAGTCTCTTCAAGTGTTTCCAATGCTATTACAATGGAAGGTATGACTATTGTTAATTCTTTTTGTTTGGCATCTGTTAATAATTCTTTAAGCACTTAAATAGTTGATTCGGGCACAATAGATCATATGACTCCACATCTTGATATACTTATTGACATTGAGTTTTTTACCAAACTAGTTTCAATAAAGCTTCCAAATGGAACCTTATTTTCTTCTACAACTTTTGGTTCAATACTCTTGGGACCATAATTGGTGTTGAAACATGTGTTACATGTGCCTAGTTTTACACGTAATTTGTTTCTATAAGTGAGGTAGTTTTTGATCTTTCACTTAAAGTAAATATTCTTTTTCTTGTCAATTTTAAGACTGGAACACTAGTGAAAAAAGACGGCCTCACACCATCAATGACAAACAAAAAGCATTACACCAATTAACAAAAATGATTTTATTCAATATTTTATTACTCTCTTTATGTTATTGACTATAAATGTGGTATATTTATAAGTACAATAAGACCTAATATTTTAGGAAACTAAATTGTATTAAACTTAGAAAATAAAAGATTTAATATCTTAAAAATAGGACATATATCTAACTAAATCTTATAAATAAAAACTAAATATATTTTTATAAAAAATGATAAAAACCATATATAAATTTTTTAAAAAAAAATCTTCTAATTCGCATCACCATCTCTCTTGTTTTGATGCTTCAAGATGGCTGAGGTCATTTTGTCTTGCGAGTCTCTCATTGTTTACTTGTGTATAGAGTGTTTTTTATTTTATTTTTTATACATGGTAGAAAAGAGCAATACTCAATGCTACAAATAAATGCCTTAGAGTAATAATAATAAGTGCACAAGCCCCATCAAGTAAATATGCCCAATAAAATGGGGTGATTTTTATTCCCGTCCAATTTATTATTTGATGATTAAAATCCTCAAATTAATTTTTATAACATCTCAACCTTTAGATGATTAGTTACATTAAAAAACGTAGAGTTTCCTGCTAAAATTGATTTGCTATACTTTAAATTGATTATATATTTAATGAAAAGCAAGTGAATTTATTTTCTATCTTGCCATGTAATACTTTTTTGGGGCCGCGAAACAAAATGTTCTTTTTTTCCTTTTCTTTTATTTTTATTTTTTTGGTTTTTCTTTATTTATTTATTATTATTTTTTAACACCCTTTCTAGGACCTGCGCATGGAAGGAAGTGAAAATATTCTGTATTTGCGGATGTCAAACTTGCAAATCGATCTTCGAAAAATGCCCAAATGGATTTGCTATAATTTTCTAATGATTATTGGCATGGGCTAGATCCTAGCCCAGACCAACTAGGTAAAACGTTTTAAATTGGGATAAGACTAATAGGACCCGGCCAAGCAGGGCTGGTGGTGTTTTCTCAATTTTTCAGAATTCTTTCAACTAGTGCTCCGAAGAAGAGTAAGTATAACTATTGTTATATATAGCAGCTTTTACAGTTTTTTTCTCAGTTTTGATAAAATCGATTAAGTCTTTTATCCTATTATTTATTTTCAGCTTTTTAAATTTGAATAGTGATGCAATCGGGAAAGGTTTAGAATGGGTTTTATAAAACCTAAACTCGCCCAAATTGTATTAATAGTTATCTGAAAAAGAAAAAGTCCACCTGAACCCGAATCGAACCAACCCGACTCATGGAAAACCTTGATTTTCTTCTTGTTCTTTTTTTTTTTTAAATAAGAATATGCTAATTGCAACAATGAAACATATGAAAAAAAAAGTGTAATTACAATAATATTACAAATATAATTATGAAAATCTATGTAGTATTCACAAATCATAGTGTACCTTTAATTATAATAATTGAAGCCATAATTGCTGGCTAGTTTTTAAATTAACAAACCGATACACTTGTCTTTACTATAATCTACATTTCCATAAAGCCTTAGTGTTAAAAAAAAACATAAAAAAAAATGAATAAGACAAATATATGTTGCAAACAAACAACTAAGACTTAATGTTTATCCTTAAAATATGTAACAATACATTTAAAAGAACAAAATCCATTGCTAAAAGGACTCTATGGTACTTCAAAATTCTCCAATAATATACTTGATTATCCAAACATCTCCAAATCATATTAATAGTCTTCTATACTCAAATAAGATACCACAATAGTGTTTTATGATAAAGAAAATGGGAAAAATAAAGGTAAAAACAAATGCCTTAGTACACTTACTATTATTAAAATGGAAAAAACATGTTTCCTTAAACAAATAAATAAAATTATATTACCTATCTAATTCACATCTCATCAACCTCCTTAAACAACTGTACACCTACAAAAAGGAAAAAACAAAGTTATACTGAAAAACATTAGAATTTAGAAAATAGATAATGGAAAATTTATTCAAGAATAAAGAAAGTCAAATATTACCTATTTCTCCATTTGATAACCAACTTTGACCACACGTTAATGTTTCCATTGTTTTTAGAGTTAGTCGACCTCTATGTAAGTTAATAACTTGTCCACCAATACTGAATGCACATTTAGATGCAATCGTAGAAACATGAATAGCTAATAAATCCTTAGCAATTGCTTGCGATGTAGGATATTTAATTCCATTCGTTTTCTACTAGTTCAAGATATCGAAATTCTTAGTTCAAGGCTACTTAAGCTCTTTTAGATAATACTCTAACTCAATATAATAATTTGCAGTTGGATATTGTGTACCAGAAAATAAATTAGTTACCTCATAAAAAATTGCTAGCTTCTTGCAAACTTCCTCTACTAAATCCTAATTATCATTCGTTGGAAGACTTTTATAATGTCTATCCATGCATTGAATCCTATAGAAAACTTCCTTATATTTGTTTGCTGTAAGAAGCATGTGATAAGTGGAATTCCAACGTGTTTTACAATCTAAGAAAAGCTTTCTATCATACATAATATCTAACTGCTTACATCCCTCTTGAAATTTTTCTACTCGTGATGGTATTGTAGACCAAAATGCGACACTTTCATGGATCCTCTCAATTGCATTTTCAATTATAGTAACATCATCCTTCACAATTAAGTTCAAGATATGTGCACAACAATTTATATGGAGTACCTTACCTCAAAGAATCAAATCATCACTTCGCAACTTCATCATTATTGTTATGACCATTGCATTGTTTGTAGAAAAATTGTCCATGGTGATTGTAGATAATTTCTTATCAAGACTTTATGCCACCAATGCATCATACAAACTATCAGCAATTACTTCATTTGTATGAGGAGTGGGAACATATAAAAAGTTGCATAAAAATATAAGTAGTGTTAATAGAAATGTGATATTTCAATTGATAATTTTTTTTTTAAATAACAAATAAGCTTACTTCAATAAATGACTTTGAAGCGTCCAACAGATATCAATAAAGCGAGTGGTAACGGTCATGTATCCCTTCTTCTGATTAGATATCCACATTTCTATTGTTATTTTAACCTGAGATTTCAACCCTTTTAATAAAACTCTCAATTTCTCCTTTTAACAAAACTCTCAATTATACATACTAATAATTTTTTTCTTCATGGTGGTACGACTTACGTGCTATACGAGGGGTTGGATACTTGTAACATAATCTCAAAAACAACCATGCTCTACCATTGAAATTGGATACTTATGGACAATGATCACCTTCGCAAGTTTTTTCCTTTAAGTATTCTAGATTAAATTACCAATTTCCGATACTCACATTACCAGCACTCCCATCTTTAGATTCTTTCTTCTCCATTACTAGAAGACATTGTCTTATATTAGATTGTCTACTTTTCTTTAAGTATCTTTTCAAATGGTTGCAGAGATGATTTGTTCCATTAGCACTATTAGCTTTTAGTTTGGTGTTATAACAATTGCAAATTGCAACATTCACCCCATTGATTGTTTTATTAACCATGTCATTTCATACAACTGAAGTTAGCTCACACTTCCCTTGACCATCAATTTGGTCTTCATTGCTTGCTACTTGAGAAGTTGACGTACTAGTGGGTTTTTTTTTTTTATGCATCGGATTCAAATATCGAGAATTGAACTTCTATAACTTCATTTGTATCCAAATGCATCTACACTTCATCCATATTCCCTATATTACATGAAAGAAAATATAAATAAGTAAAGTTGATATAAAACAAATAATGGTGTTCGTGTTTATTTACAAATGAAGAAAAAGTACCACTCATACTACCAATAAATCTATGCATTGCTTTTACTTGTTGTCCATATTTACATAAGCCCTTATTTACTTGTTGAAATTTTTATTTCTTTTTGTCTCGTTCTACTAATCCATCATACTTGCTTTTCTCTACCTTCCATTATTTTCATTCCAACTCCCAACTCCTTCCAAGTCCATTATTGTATAAAATTATCTAAGTTGAAACCTTAATGTTCTTCACTCTTCCATTTGCTTCATCAACCTTCACTTAAAGGCAGGGCAAATCAGAGTAACATTATATGGGTGACATTTAGATTGTAGTTGGGTAAGTATCATAAATTATATTATTACATTTTATAGCAAATTAGCCGATGCCTCTTATCCCTTCAGAATATTGTATCTTACAATTTATTTCTTTAGTCTTCACCTCCTCAAAATATAATGCGAAGTAAACTTGTGAGCAAGAATTTTCTGTGGTGCAAGAAAATACATATTTTAGATTCTAGTTAATAAGTCTATGAGAGAAGTATTAAAAATAAAATTAATTATATACTATAAAAAAATAAATATATAGAAAATTATAAGTTTCTTCTTACAAATTTTAGAGCATTTATTAACAATTTTCTTCTGTTAGACAGTGTTATGAACATGTACAATGAATATTTAAGGTTATTCACACTAGAAACAGATATATGCTTATGCCATCCTATCAATTTTATAATCATTGAAACTTTTATTATTTTGTTTAATTTTTATAACTATTCCAATAGTTTGATGATGAGGATGGTGGATAGATTCAACTAGTGTACTTGATATTAAAAAATTATAAATATATATTTTCTAATTTTTTAATAAGCGTTCAATCTATTATTGAGAACATGAAAGAATGGAATTGCAAAATGGAAAACAAAAGCAATATAAATCAAAGTAGTGTTGAAGTATCTTCTTTCTTTGAGCTTAGCACATTTGAAAGGAAAAGATAAAACAACCAATAATCAGATGCAACTTCACTTTTACGGTCAGCATACACTTAAAAAATAGATATGATTGTATCTGGAGAAAGCTTTTTTTACATAGATGATGCATACGCTTAAAAAATGCAAATCTAAAATAATCAACACTGTTAGAATTGGACATGAAAAGCCATATATTTTAATAACATAATCTATAAATTGAATCAAGAGAATCTTAAACTAACCTGTTTCTATCCTTTTTAGCAACTTTGTGGAGTGTTTAGGAGAGTTTGGAGTTGTCTTACGAAAGTTTTGAGTGTAGCGATTGGAAAAAATGAAAGTTTAAGGAAGGTTAATGGTGGTTAGGGTTTTTATTTTCTATTTTTTTGTGGCTTTACCTAAACTAAAGAGTATTGTTAAAAAGATGTTGGACGGTAAACGAAAGGGAAATGGATAAAGGGTAAAGTCATTTCTTTACTCATTTTCTCTCATATAGCATCTTTCCTCAAATATCAATGTATGATAAGAGGGGTCAATTGATTCATAAGTCGTGATTGATGACTCTTTACACAATAGAACGGGTAGTACAATTTTTTTTTTTTTAAAAAATAACAATTTAATTTATATGGAAGTTAGAACAGATCAACAAAGATATAACATAGTAAAAACATGGCATCGGGCATTCTTGTTTTTTTTTTTAAGCAATAATAATCAAATCAATATTTTTATTATTTTTCTATTTATTTTTCCTAGTTTGTGTTTTCTAGTGGTTTTTTTTTTTTTTAAATCCCACAACACGACCCTAATCACTATTGGATTCTAAATTACTTTCCATAACTCTACCTTAAACCCTATAGGTTTTTTAATGGGTTGAGTACTCTATTATGACTCGCTTGATTACATTCCTAAATTTAAACAGTCGAATTCACAACTTATTTAATGGTTTAAATTTAAAAAAAATATAAATTAATGATAATATAAAGGGCGGAATTAATACCCTAAAAAATGAGGACAAGATATTAAATTAATCCTCATTATATATATTCCTTTAAATACGTTAAGTG